>CM042695.1:54497551-55097551 GCA_023614405.1 Avena insularis
TCTTCAAATCTCGGGACGAGATTTTGTTTAAGGGGGGAAGGTTTGTAACATCCCAAAAATACTAAGCTTGGATCATCAAATTCTAATCATCAAAATTAAGGTTAACAAAAACTTTTCTAAATGAAATCATGAATGCATGCATATGTGTATGCATGGATTTTGAAATCCTTTAAAACCACCTTGTTTGTTTGTTTCATTGCTTGTAAAATGTTTCTTAGGTGAAATAAACATCATCTAAAACCTTTCCCACACTTTTCCCAAAGACGAGTAAATCAAAACACATATATGAAATGAATGGTCATTTTGGCCAATTTAACTCCCATGCCTACTTTGGCTGTCTCAAACTTTCAGAACCTAACATAAACTTTTCTGGATCTTTGCACCCCTTGAATGTACTCATAACAAGGTATCAAGGCCCACTTTGTGATCATCCAGAAACATTCAAATACATAGTTTAAATGACAATTCAAAATTGAATCTTTATCATATGGGAAGATCCCACTTTTTCAAAAACCACTCAAACAAGCTCAACTTTCAAAACCCAAGCATCTGCAGACTCCCCAGCACCAACCTAGCAAACCCACCAAAAATCTTTTCAAAATTCAAAACTTGATTTCATGCGGCCATTTCATCAAACAGGTTGCAGACATAAATCAAACAAAACATCAAACACTATTGTGAGCAGTGATTCTTGCCTAACTTGTTCCCTAGTTAGCTCACACACAGCTCAGTAGATCATCTAGGAAGTTTAACTAAGGACTAGCACCCCTGTGATCTTGCCATTGCCATCAATGGTGAACAGCCGAGCACCCCCTTGTCACCCCATTGTGGACAGCAGGCTAGAGGAAGAACTAGCCTTGCCAACCTTGTCTAGGAGGCAGCCCACCGTCCACCGCCACTACCTGTCCCAGCCGCAAGCGTTGCCAAGTCCTGGACCACGCGCACAAGCCGCGCCCAGACCGCCAGAGACCATGCCGAGCATGCGCCAGAGAACGACCCTCGACCGAAGCCCACAGACCGCGCGCCGCCCTCGCCGCATGCATACACAATCCCCTTCGACCCAGAGATCCCGTTTGCCGACATCCCTCACACAGCCACCACCCGCCGTCGAAGACGTCGCCTCTGCCGCGCAGAGCACCGCCTGTTCCAGACCAAACCACACCGCCCCATGCCTCGAGACCATGTCGTTGAGCATCGCCAGGAGACACCGCACCGTTCCCTACCCTTGCCCATGCCATTAGCTGCCTGTAACCTCGCCCCGACGAGCTCACCGTGCGCCCCGATGGTCCCCTCGCTCGACTACAAATAGAGGCCATCCCCGCACGATTTCTTCACACCATCTCACTCCCCTCTCCTCACTGATCGTGCCACACCGTTCTCAGAGTAAGACAAGCACCACCCCGCCGGAATTTCACCGGAGCCCGCCGCCTCTGGAGAAGAAGGGAGCCAGCGATTGGAGCCGCCCCAAGAGAAGCCACCGGTACCAGGAGATTCGCCGTCGTCGACTTCGTCATTAACGCCTCGTGACCCTCGCCAAGACCCGGTGAGCCCCTCAGAACCCCCACTGGCGCTTAGGTTTCGTTCTCGCCGGAGTTGTCTCGCGTCGATGATGACTCCCAGCCGTTAGATTAGAACTAGATCGAACAATCCACATCGCCCCATACCGCTTCGCCCAACCCCGTGTCACTGACGAGTGGGGACACCCACTTAAGCAGCCCGCGGGAGCACTGCTCTTAGCAGGCCGGCCCAGTAACTTTTCCCGCGCAAGCCCAGTTATTCAAATTAAACTTTTTCTATTTCAATTCAAACACACTTCTGTACCCAACTTCAAAAATCAACCCAGATCGATTCATTGCACCAAATTGAATGAAACCAATTTTGTTGGAAAGGTCTGTGAATGCTGAATCCAAGCCCGTTGGATTCAAGTCATTTGGACCTATAGATCACCCATGGTAAAAATAACAAGGCAGAAGCTTTTCTGCATTCACACATTTTTCATATTTAAACCATAATAGCTTTTGAGTTTATTCCAACTCTCCAAAATCACATTTAACCATAACTTTCAGAATATATAAAAATATATAGGTTTACTTGCAGAAATAATGTTCAAGGAATAAAAGAATGCTACATAGGCATTTCTAGCCACTTTAATAAATTAAAATAAAAGGGTAAAACCTTATTAAATTGTGACACCACTTTAAATCACATTCCCATGGACTACAATATGTGGTGATGACATGTGTCAACATGATCCCATGTTGGGTTTGGATAATATTAAATCTTAAGTAGTTTTCAATGAGTAGAAATTACTTTTCTAAAAATAAAAGGATTTAAACCAAGCCTTAACCTTGTAATGTTAGGGATGATGCTAGATCATCCATAGGACCCTTGTGTGTGATGATTGCAAGTAGTTAAGTATTGTTTGGTGATTGTGTACCTCATATTTATTCATAGACGCTAGTACCGACCAAGGATACGAGGAGGAAGGAGGATACTACGAAGAAGAAGCCGAGGAGAACTTCAACCACTGCTCTGCACAAGGCAAGCCTAATACTACTAGTGAATGTGCAAGCTTATACTGATATTGATGCAAGATGATACTATACCTATGCAAGCTAACCCTTGCAAGATACCCTACTGATGCAACAAACCCATACTTGTTCTATGACTACTATATGCCTTAATCATATGTGATCATACCCACTTGATAAACCAATCCTAGTTTTATGAGCAAGCTTCTTACTTTATTTTTTTATCAAAACTTACTTAGAGTTTACTTAAGTGACTGGTAGATATTGGAAAGATGCTGAAGGTCGCATAAAGAGCATAAAATTTGGCCTAAGATAGAAACCTTGACATCAGCCTGAGACATGAGGTTGTACTTAGTTGAAACTCCACTAGTTACCACCCCTCATTAGTACTACCCCCCACCTGTAGATGCTAGTGCTAAGCGTAAAACTTGATCAACTTTTAGATGGGAATACTTGGTGGAAAAATGGTTATAAAAACCTTGGAATGATGGATCATTCTATTGAAATGTTTTGGACACGTGTTTCCGAAAACACCGGATGATTTTGGTGATGAAAATGTTGAGGCATGAGCCTTAGCCCTTTATAAAACTGATGGTTGTCTGGATGCGATACCATTCCAATTTTATCGTACAACCACAATACCTGAATATTGGGTAGGGCTTGACTGGAAACTTATATTCCTTAGTATTAGTTCCCTCACGGCCAAGGTCTGAGCTGAGGCTACCTTGTGAAGATTGTCCACCTGCAATACCCAAGATGACAGCTTGGTCATGGTTGGGAGGCCAAACTCACAGGAGAGGTGCTTATACTAGGGCGTAATGGAAAGGTTAGGATTGATTATCCGCATCGAGTATGGTGAATTCAGGATTTGTTCTGATCGATGTATCGAATGTTGTGGTGAAAGTGTACAATCTCTGCAGAGTGTCAAACTATTCGAATAGTCATTCATGTTATGGACAGCTGAGTGGCCATACTGTTCCCCGTCAGACTTTTCAAAATGACCTGTGAAATGAACTAAGACTTTGACTTGACCACAACAGAGTTGTGATATGAAATACAAGTTCCCAATTAGGAGTTATAAAATTGTGACTAGCTTTAGAACTTAGTAGAGATAAATCTGGCTTTTGCAAAACAACCCTAGAGCCTAGTGTCCTATTATCCAAAAAACCCCTTTACCTATTAGTATTAGTTTGCGAGTACTTAAAGAGTACTCATGGCTTTGTCCCTGGCTATTTCCATGGCGGACTATGAAGAGGAGTACCGGAAGATGGACCCCGGAAGGTTCGACAACTAGGATCATCTCCCATCGTCAGCATTGCCTGTGACCCCGAAGATGGAGCTTCGCCTATGCTACCGTTATTATTACGTATTCCGCTGCTTGATGTTGTATTAAGAACTGGATCATGAGATCCCTATTTGTGTAAGAACTTATGTATCGTTTGTAATGCATGATGTACTATGGTACCCAATTCTGTTATGTCTCGCAAAAATGGTATTCCTGGGATTGCGATGTATGGCATAACAGGCATCTAGGATTGAAAAATCCGGGTGTTGACAGGTTGCTGAAGAGGTCGCTGATGTCCGGGAATAAGTCGTCGTTCGGGAACTCGTCGTCTAACGACATCGTGGTTGCCAGTAGTCGCGCTTGAGCGCTCCCTAAAAACCTGATCGCCCCTCACACATACAGGTTCACGATAGACGGGGTTCCGGAGGCCTACTGTCCCGATCTGCGGTGCATGCCGCAAGCCGGGATGGGGAAGACGAAGACGGAGGCGCAAGGTTCTAGAGGTAGGCGCGTGTGTGGATTGATTACCGATTAGGTTTAGCGCAGACGCTTATAGCTTATATAGTGCGGGCCAGGGAGATCATGGGACACAACCCACGTCCGAGTCGGTAACAACCCACGTCCATAAAGATTGGAAACGGCTGTCCGTTAATTACTCATAATTAATTTTTCCAAACAGCAAAATAAAGCTCGGCTCGGCGAGATTCCCGCAACCCGCGGCGCGCGCATCGTGACGAGGCGAGGCGATGCGAGGCGGGTGGTGACGAGGTTCGATCTCGTCAATGCTCATGGTTATGGACTTGGGTTTTGGAGAAGATGGGGATGCTGGAGATCGCAGAAAAGTTAACAGACAAGCAACGCGGGACACGAGGTTTACCCAGGTTCAGGCGCCCGGAGGGAAAACCCTACTCTTGCTTATCTGCTCTTGATTACAGCGGAACCGATGGTTACAGGGGTGCACAGATGCAATCTGGCATGAGGTACGTATGCTAGGGTGTAAGAGATCCTTCTCACCGTACCCTCCTGGCCTTTATATAGATAGGTAGGTCCTGGGCATAGGTCAAGTCAGTTACAGATTAGGGTTGGTATCCTTTGAAATTCTATCTACTCTAGTCTTGTTCTCCAAGGATCTGAAGATATCATGGGCTTGGGCCACCCAAAATCTCCATAGGCCGCGTGTCTTGACGTGGGCCTTCCTTGGGCTGGATCAGGTATGCTAATGTTGTGTACCCGCGGGGTATAACCCTTGTCCGCCTTGCGTAGTAGCTAGTAAAAAGGTAGAGCCTTTTCACCCATGCGATTGATGAATCTACTCAGCCCTGTGATCCGCCCAGCTAGCTGCTCGACACCTTTGAGGTTCTTCGGCTTCTCTATGACTAGTATAGCCCTAATTTTCTTTGGATTCGCCTCGATCCCCCGCTAGGAAATGAAGTAGCCGAGTAACTGGCCAAATGGGACGCCGAAGGCGCACTTTTCCGGGTTTAGCTTGATCTTGTAGTGATCGAGGTTATCGAACATCTCGCGGAGATCGTCGATCAACGTCTTCGCCTCCCTCATCTAGATCACTATGTCGTCGACGTAGACTTGGATGTTGCAACCGATCTGGTTTTTCAGGCACGCCTGCATGCACCTTTGATACGTGGCACCTGCATTCTTTAGCTTGAAGGGCATGGTGTTGTAGCAGAACACGTCGAACGGTGTAATGAACGCCGTTTTTTTCCTGATCTTCGACCTTCAGTCGAATCTGGTTGTAGCCTGAGTAGGCATCGAGGAAGGAGAGTTTCTCGCATCTTGCAGTTGAATCGATGATCTGATCAATCCGCGGTAGAGGGAAGTGGTCCTTGGAGCAGTACTTGTTGAGTGATGTGTCCTTTTTGGGGACCAGCACTGTGGTGGCCAGCCATTCGCTCTCCTTGATTTCTCTGATGAAGTTGGCATCGAGTAGTCTGTTGACTTCGACTCTTGGCTCGGACAGTCGTCGGATTGACTGTTTAACGGGCTTCGTGTCTGGAAACACGTTGAGTGCGTGCTCGACGAATTCCCTCGGAACTCCTAGCATGTCCGCAAGACAACATGCAAAGCTTTCCCAGCGCTCACAGAGGAATTCGACGAGCACGCTTTCCTATGCGGGACTGAGGTCGTTGGCGATCAACGTCGTCTTGGAGGTGTCCGTCGGGTGGACCTACACCTTTTTCATGTTGACCGTGGAGTCGAACGACATATCAGATGAGTTTTTCCTGGCGACTGGGGCTGCCCCGTTGTCTGTCACCTCTCTGAGCCTCGTGAGCTCCTCCTGCATGCCGAACGACTAGGAGGTTCTGTTGAAGTCTCTGTCGCAGTGGTCGGACCGGGTGAAGCTTCCCTAGGTGGCGATGACGCCCCTGGGTCCTGGCATCTTCAGTAGCAGGTACGCGTAGTGCGGTACTGCCAGGAATTTTGCGAATGCCACGCGCCTGAGTATGGCGTGGTACTGTGATGGCCAGTCCACCACTTCAAACTCTAGCCGCTCGCGCCTAAAGTTTTTGGGTTGGCCGAAGATGACGTCGAGCCATATCTTTCCCAGGGGATATACGCCCTTCCCTAGGACTATGCCGTGGAACGTCGTGTCTGATTGCTCCAGGCTACACAGCGGGATCCGCATCACTGCGAGTGTGCTGGCGAACATCAGGTTGATGCCGCTGCCGCCATCCATGAAGACGCGACTCATCTCGACCCCCCCGATCTGCGCCTCAAGCACAAGGGCAGCATGACCTAGGCGAGGGATCTGGCGTGGGTGATCCGAATGGTCGAATGTGATGCAGGACTCCGAGCCACTAAGGTATTCATGGATGGCTGGTGGGGAGGTCACCGCCAGGCTGACTTGGCAGGTGATCTTCTTTTGCACCCTGTTTGTTGGGCGCCCCTTCTGGATCATCAGGGCCCCATTTGGTGGCGGGTACCCTCCTGCGCCGTTGTTTGGCGCGGGTGCGATTGCTGGATTCGATGGTCCAACGGGTGGTGGTGGAGGAGCTCCGTGGGCGATGTCACCTAGTGCAGGTGCGGGCCCAAATCCAGGGTTCATGATTTGGCGTCGTATTTGGGTGAGACCCTCGCTGAGCTTCTGGAACTCGCGGCAGTCCTTGAGCATGTGGCTGGCCTTATTCTTGCTGTCCTATTTGTCGATGTAGAAGTGGATGGTGCAAGGACCAGACAATTTGTCATATGCCGAAGGCTCGTCGTCGCGGCTGAGATGTTGCCACGTCTGTGTGGATCGCCCTCCGTCGCGGTAGTTGCCTACACGATATCCGCTGCTGTGGTTGCCGTCGTTGCGTCGGTCGATGTATCCAGCCGCGACCATGTCGTCTGCAGAGCGATCGTCGTAGACACGCGATCTTCATTTTCTGCGGCGTTCTTGCCTGCGGCCAGAGTTGTCCTCGTCATCCGAATGCGTTCGGTGGAGGGAGTCCTCGCCATCCGACTATCGGTTGGCGATGTCCATGAAGTGGTCGAGCGTCTTGGGCTTGACGCGCCCAAGTTCTTCCTTGAAGTCCGGGCACTTGACACCATCCTTAAAGGCATCGATTGTCCTTTCTTTGGAGATATGTGCGGCGGAATTCTTGATATGGTACCAGCATAATATGTACGAGCAAATGGACTCGCCGGTACGTTGGGTGCAGGATCGCAGTACCTCGATCGAGGCTGGCCTCTTACTGGTGCCCTTGAAGTTGCGGATGAAGCTGTATGCCAGTTCCTCCCAGCTTCGGATGGAGCCAGAGGACACGCTGCTGATCCAGATCCTAGTTGCGCATGTCAGCTACAGCTGAAGGCATTGTAAGGTGGTGTTTCTGTTGTCGCCGTGCAGCTTGACGGATGAGAGGTGGTCACTGAGCCATGCCTTTAGGTCCTGGGTACCGTCGAACTTCGGAGTGTCTGAAGGGAGCTTGAATTTTTTTGGCATCCGCGTTCGTCGGACGGATCTACTGAAACATCTGGCTCCGCATAGCTCTCCATCGTCTTCCTCGTCGGATTCAGTCGAACACACGTGCTTGGCACGTGCCTTGTCTATCTTGCGTTGGGTGAGGTCATATCAAGCATCGTAGTCGCTGCTACGGCGCCGTGGGCTATTGCAACATCGGGGCAGATCGTGCTCGTCCTCCTCGGACGAGGGCGTAGGGATGCGATTGAATCTGACCATAGCTTTTTTCGTTGGCTCTTCAGGAGCTTCGTTGTGGAGCGCAACTCCGACCAGTCCGAGGCCTGCTAGCACGGACTTGTGCATGGCGCTTTTCGGGTCGTCTACCGGAGGCGGGTGGGACGCGAGATAGGTGGTGGCTGCCATGATCGCAGTCTGCGGCGTCTTCGGTGTGATGTTGCCGTTGGCGTCCATCGCCATGCAGGACGTGTTGAGAGTCCTGGTGACCTCGCGTCGTGCGGCGGGGTCCATGTGCTCCGTGCGGGAGCGATGTTTGTTGGCATGATTGCCGTGAAAACTGGAGCCGCCAGCGGCAGAGAGCGCAGCTCGCCGCACGCTAGACTCTGAGGCTGCCCTATTACACTGGACAAGCTCCTCCATCAGCTTCACCTGCCGGTTATGCCCGTTGATGAGGAGGAGGTGATAGGCCATCAGATGATCCCGTGAAGCATTCACATGTAGGATGATGTTGCCTGCTATGGCTTCGCGTACTTGGCGCCAGCCTTCATCATCGAGGTTGATCTTCTGGTAGGAGTTAGCGTCACCTTCGTTGGGCTTGAGCGGCGGATTTCCCTTATTCTCAACCTGCGGGTTGGGAAGAGGGTTGGGTGTTTGCTGTGCACTCGAACCTGGTGGTGGGTCCGTCACGTTGTTGATGACGACGGCGCATAGGTAGCGCCCATGGATTGGGTCGCTGTTGCCGCAGCTTTCGGATCCGGAACCGTAGGTTGCTTCATCTAAGAGAGGGCCATCCATATCTGAGTTGCAGCTGCTGCTGTCATCTGACTCGTCTGTCAGCGTCGACGCGTGCAACGCGCTAATAGGTGGGACACACGAAGCGGGCCTGATGGATGATGGCGGCACCTGTTCTGGGAGGCGGAGGGTGCCGGTCTGCCCCACCTGGAAGCATAAGCTCCCGAACAGCATCTCGAGCCGGTCGCCGACGGACTCGAAATTCCTCAGGGTGGCCGATGAGTGGGCGGTGTAGTCGAAGGCGCCGAAGAGGTGACATGGATATGCACTACGGGTACCCGATGTTAGCCTACCTGGTTCGGCCCGACAGAAGGCCCAGTCGATGACCTGCCAGGGTCTATGCCGCTCATGACGGTTCGGCTGTACGAAGCAGATATGGACATGGACTCCCAAGCGCACAAGACAGGGACAGCTCAAGACTAGAGTTTGAATACAACTTGTAACCTACTCGTATCGGTACCTGAGACCTAGCCTCCCCATATATAAAGTCTAGGAGGGTCCAACGAGGAGGGCAGGCAATAGACAGATCTACGATCTCCTACTTCATACCACCGCATACACACCTCCACGCCAGATTACATCGGCGCACGCCTGTAACTTTTGGTTCCGCTGTAATCAAGAGCAGACAAGCAGGAGTAGGGTTTTCCCTCCGAGGGCCTAAACCTGGGTAAACCTTGTGTCCCCGTGTTGCTTGTTTGCTAACCGTTCCGCGATATTCAGCATCCCCATCTTCTCCAAAACCCAAGCTCATAACAATAGACACTGACGAGATTAAACCTCGTCAATTGGCGTCGTCTGTGAGAATCGGGGGCGCTGATTGTGCGATCGTGACAGTTCCATCATCAGTGATCTACAATTTATTGGTTTCAGAGGAGAAGACCTGCTTTGGCTCCCTCACCATCGGCGGCAGCTAGATCACATCCGGCTGTTCGATCGGAGAGTCAGCACCCTCACATGCAATGGTGGGCGCACCGTTCGAGAACTGCCACCGAGCGAAGCGAGGCCAACGTGAATCAAGCAGACTCGAAAAATCTGAGACACACGTGCACGCAGATCTAAGCAAATATTCTCCATTGATACATCTGCTAGAAAACGATCGCACTAGTGCAAGCCGGCCGGATCGAAATTGGAGGCTGCTGCTACACCACGTGGACCTTAGCCATGACTCAACCCAAGACCGCATCGTATACTGGTTCAGACAGAGAAAAAATTAAAGGAATTAGATACAGATCAAGCTATTCGCTCAACAAGAAGCTAGGGCGTCGAGAGACTTATTGCAACATGTGCTCAAATCAACCAAAGCTGCACGTGGAGTACACATATGGATATTGCGGCCGGAATTGCAATCGGCGTATATCACCATGACGTCTCCCATAACCCATCAACGACACGTACGCTGCGCCAACTCCATGGCGTGACCTGTTGTGGTCTTTGACCCTAACGAACTGCTGCACTCTTCGACTACATCGACCTTCTATGATCATCGATCGCGGTAAAACCGCTGCCGCCATCGGCCTCGGCGACCCGCTGCCGCATTGACTCCGGTACACCGCATCGGCTCTCGAACGCCGCCTTGGGTACATCGACCACATCAAATCCACGCCTGGGGGCTGCGCCGCCTCCGTCGTGCGATCCGCCGATTCTTCGAATGCAGCAACTCTTCATCACCATGTGACTCCGGTTCGCTGCGTCGACTACATCCGCCCCGTGACCCGTTGCCACGTCAACGATATTTTTTGACTCCGGCGATCCTCTACGATCTTCGGCTCCAACGACTCAGGGGCTCGGGGTCTTCCTCCGCTTTGGCAACCCTCCGCGGTCTTCGGCTCCGGCAGCCCGGGGTCTTCTTCGACTTCGACGACCTGCCATGATCTTTGGATGCGGCGACCCACCATGTCTTCGACTGAGGTGACCCGTCACGTCGATTCGACTTTGACAAATCACCATCACGCCGACCCCGCCGCGTCGATTATGTCTGCCACGTGACTCGCTACAGCATCAACTTTGTCCACAGCAACTACCAACAAAGCTAAGTTCTCTACTCAGAGTTGATTTTCTTTCTTTTTTAACTCGCACTCGAAACACTCGGGGGCTGCGCCCTCTTCGAGTAACCTAATGTGCCATCGGCTCCACGCACTCGAGCACCTCGAACGCGACAGCCCGAGTAGCTGATTCTGCCTGATCGTCGAATCCTCGAACTCCGAGTGCCTCGGCAAGGTACTGAGACTAAGGGTAATCAGGCTAACGAAAAGGCCTAGCATACAGTGCAAAAGTGTCGACTCGATCGGCACCAGAATCTTACTATACAAGCCGATAGGCAAATATTTTTTAGAAGATACAAGTACTTCACAATTCTTCATGTTTTCTACATCTTACAAGGACATCGACTGCGCTGAGCTATTCTATCTGGTCCTCCAACAGGATTCGACAAAACAACTAGCTACACCATAAGCTCAAGACCCGAGTCGAGTCCCTCCTCGGATGGTTGCATCGCTTGATGCTACAAAGGCGCAGCGCTGGTCGCGCACTCGACAGAAGCAACGGCGTCGACTTCATCCGCATCGTCAAGTCCTTCCGGCTAAACGCCTCATGACTCCGCCACGTCAACTCCGACTGCATCATCAATTCTTGGCTCCTTATGCATGAGACGCTGACTCGATGCACCTCCAGGTCAGTGGTTTCTCCTCACATGAGTCTCCACTCGAGTCTGTGACTCGACTAGACACTCGGGGGCTACTCCTATCAGGAGCGCTGGTCGCACACCCGATGTACTTCCGGGTCAGCGGTACGCCCACGAGATTTTCGGCTACAACTACATGATACAAGACTCAAGTCTCTGCCCGAGTCTACGACTCCGCCAGACACTCGGGGGTTTGCGCACACAGAAGATCTTCGAGTGGCACGCTTCGATTCCTCACTCGAATCAACGATTCAACTGAGGACTCGGGGGCTACTCCCATAGGGAGCACTGATCGCGCATTCAAAGAAATGAAGACAGTTAGAGCATCCGCAAGGTCATCCGAAGAACTTTCAGATCACCGTATCACACAACCGACGACTATAAGTCTCTGCTCGAGTCTACGACTCGAACAGACACTCGGGGGCTACTCCTATCAGGAGCGCTGGCCGCGCACCCGAAGCATGAATGGCGTACTACACCAATGACCTATTCTTCGAGTCCTACGTCGAGTCTACGACTCCACTACAGACTCGGGGGCTACTCCCATAGGGAGGATTGATTCAAGCATCCGAAAAATGTGTGTCCTACGGACCTGAAGCCCATAATGGCTGAATTAAAGTCTTTGCTCGAGTCCACGACTCGAACAGACACTCGGGGGATACTCCCATAGGGAGCGCTGGTCGCGCACCCTATGAATTCTTCGACCGCGATCCTTCGGATCAGAATGTAAAAAATTTCCGGCAACTTTGTCCCAACCAACGCTAAGTGAGTAACATTCTCCTTGGCCACCCGAAACACCTCCGTGGTGATAAAATTTCGGATGCTGTGTCTATGACGCAAATAAGACCTATAGATACCATCTGATGGCCTGGCAACGCACAAGACTGTGCTCTGCTAATGAAAATTCATGCTAATAGGCACGATGAAAATCCCGACGGACGCGTTGGGTGCATCATTCGAAAACAATTGGGATTCTACTCCTGTAATTCCTCAACGGCCTGAGTCGAATTGTGCCAGCATCTGTTCCAGGTTCGAGTCAAGGGACTCGAATCTGAAGAAGATCGTGTTGTTTTCTCCTAAGACAGTTAGCTGACCCTGATCCGTCAGGAGAGTCAGGCACACGCATCAACAATCCCAACATACTAAAATCATTCTCTGATGAACAAATTCAGCTGACCCGACGAACTTTTAGGTGAAAGAGCTTCGCACTCGACACAACTTTCGACTCCGACATCCAAATGCAACGCTCAAGACAACTGAGTCTCTATCTGAATATACGTTTCGAATGGACACTCGGGGGCTACTGACATGGATATGCACTATGTGTACCCGATGTTAGCCTACCTGGTTTGGTCCGACGGAAGGCCCAGTCGACGACCTGCCAGGGTCCATGCCGCTCATGATGGTTCGGCTGTACGAAGCACATATGGACATGGACTCCCAAGCACACAAGACAAGGAAAGCTCAAGACTAGAGTTTGAATATAACTTGTAACCTACTCGTATCGGTACCTGAAACCTAGCCTCCCCATATATAAAGGCTAGGAGGGTCCAACGAGGAGGGCATGCAATAGACAGATCTACAATCTCCTACTTCATACCACCGCATACACACCTCCACGCCAGATTACATCCATGCACCCCTGTAACTTTTGGTTCTGCCGTAATCAAGAGCAGACAAGCAGGAGTAGGGTTTTCCCTCCGGGGGCCTGAACCTGGGTAAACCTCGTGTCCCCGTGTTGCTTGTTTGCTAACCGTTCTGCGATCTCCAGCATCCCCATCTTCTCCAATACCCAAGCTCATAACAATGGGCATTGACGAGATTAAACCTCGTCAAGAGGAGGTGGCTCTCCGTCGCCGATAAGTTGTAGACTGCTCCGGATGGGACCGTCATTATTGCATAATCAACGCCCCCAGTTCCCACAGACGGCGTCAATTGACGATGTTCGATCTCGTTAATGCCCATTGTTATGGACTTGGGTTTTGGAGAAGATGGGGATGCTGGAGATCATAGAACAGTTAACAGACAAGCAACACGGGACACGAGGTTTACCCAGGTTCATGCCCCTAGAGGGAAAACCCTACTCCTGCTTATCTGCTCTTGATTATGGAACTGATGGTTACAGGGGTGTGTAGATGCAATCTGGCGTGAGGTGCATATGCTAGGGCGTAAGAGATCCTTCTCACCGTACCCTCCTGGCCTTTATATAGATAGGCAGGTTCTAGGCATAGGTCGAGTCGGTTACATATTAGGGTTGGTATCCTTTGAAATTCTATCTACTCTAGTCTTGTTCTCCAAGGATCCAAAGATATCATGGGCCTGGGCCACCCGTTATCTCCACAGGCCGTGTGTCTTGACGTGGGCCTTCCTTGGGCTGGACCAGGTATGCTAATGTTGTTTACCCACAGGCCATGTCAGGTGGCGTCGGAGGAGGAGTGCGCGAGGGCTTCTCTCCTTGTCACACCTTACTGAGTGGTGCAACACTCTACTATATAAGGTGGTCCAACTCCCCTTCCACTAGAAATGTGGGACTAAACTTTAGTACCACTAGCACAACCATATGCTGCCATATACAAGTGAGCAAAAGAGAATTTCAGAATTTGTCTAATGGGCCAACAATCCAATATACACCAAATTCCAACAATCCCCCATAAAGTCTCATTGGCACATCACATCACTTTTCTTCCAGAACATTGTTTTATATACCGGTGTGTAGTGGTGACTGTTAAGTTGAAATTCCACGCTAAACTTCATGCTACACTAGCTAACAACTTGAATAGTGTACTATGCCTTGAACTACAAGTTTTCTGCGCGCTAGTTTCACATAATCTAGACCGGTACAGGGCTGCCGTCGGCTTCCCCGCAGTTTGGAGCTTATGGGTCATACTCCAGGGCCTTTCATGAGTTTATTAGAGAGCACCCAACTCTCACGGACTGTGACGTTTAACAATCAGTGTTCTGCAGGACGACATCTCTGCTTATAAAATCCATTTGGAACACATTAAGATAAATATCAACCTGCCATGCATATTAATAGAGTATTGCATCTTTATGGAGATGTAATTATAATATGGGAATACTCTCCTCTCAACTGGCCAACAGCTTTTCTCCCAACTCTAATTCACGGGATCTCCGATCACATAGAATGGGTTACCACTGTGATGAACTCATAGTGTGAGTATCAAACCCATCTCCCTCGATGCATTATCTATCACATTACGTGATAATCCCTTTGTGAAAGGATTTGCTAGATTTTTAGATGTTTGGATATAATCCAACGCAATAACTCTAGAGTTTCTCAGTTTCCTGACAGATTTCAATCTCCTCTTCACATGCCTTGATGACTTCATATTATCCTTAGAACTATTTACTGTGACGATCACACTTTGATTACCACATTTCATCGGGATGGCGGGTATTGGTTTTTCAACCACATGTAAGTCCATCAAGAGCTCATGAAGCCACTCTGCTTCAACAATGGCTCTGTCTAATGTTGTGAGTTCTGCTTCCATTGTTGACCTCGTTAAGATGGTCTGCTTGCAAGAGTTCCAGGAAACAGCACCACCACCAAGTGTAAACAAATAAACACTTGTGGCCTTAATCTCGTCAACATCAGATATCCAATTTGAATCACTATAACCCTCAAGTACCCGTAGATACCCAGTATAGTGAATACCATAACTCGCACTGCCTTTCAAATAGCACAAAACTCTTTCAAGAGCCTGCCAATGATCATCTCCAGGATTTGACACAAATCGACTCAGTTTGCTTACAGCAAAGGAGATGTCAGGTCTAGTAGTGCTGGCTAAATACATGAGCGAGCCAATAATTTGAGAATATCTCAATTGATCTTTATCAATCCTTCTATTCTTTCGAAGTAGCACACTCAGATCATAAGGCGTTGGAGAAGACTTGCAGCCGCTATACCCAAAGAGACTCAATATATTTTCCACATAGTGAGACTGAAGCAGTGTAATCCCACCATTGTCATCCTTTAGTAGCTTGATGTTTAATATTACATCAGCCACTCCCAAGTCCTTCATCTCAAAGCAGCAAGATAGGAACTCTTTGACCTCCTCGATAACAACGAGGTTGGTCCCGAATATCAATATGTCATCAACATAGAGACACATAATAACTCCCACGCCCCCACTATGGCGATAGTACACACATTTGTCATCTTCATTTGCAACAAGCCTTCAGCTGTTAAATTTCTTTCAAACTTCTCGTGCCACTGCTTAGGGGCTTGCTTAAGACCATACAAATACTTCACTAACTTACACGCCTTTCCTTCTTGACCATCTACTACAAATTCGTCAGGCTGCTCCATATAAATTTCCTCATCTAGCTCTCCATTCAGAAAAGCTGTATTAACGTCCATTTGATGAACGAGAAGACCATGTGAAGCAGCCAAGGATAGTAGTACTCTAATAGTGGTCAATCTGGCTATAGGTGAGTAGGTATCGAAGAAGTCTTCACCTTCTTTTTGGGTATAACCCTTGGCCACAAGACATGCCTTGTACTTTTCAATTGTACAATCAGGTCTAAGCTTTTTCTTGAACACCCACTTACATCCTACAGGTTTGCACCCATAAGGACGATCAGTGACTTCCCAAGTACCATTAGCTAAGATGGAGTCCATCTCGCTTCAGACAGCTTCCTTCCAGTACTCAGCATCTTGAGATGCATAGGCTTCTGAAATAGAAGTGGGAGTATCATCCACAAGGTACACAATGAAATCATCACCAAAAGACCTTGCAGTCCTTTGTATCTTGCTCCTTTTGGGAGCTTCATTTTCATCCTCCATAGGATCATCATGGTGTTCTATCGGCATAGTGGGTTCAGGAATTATAGCAAATTCCTGACTAGATGAACTAGTCATCTCCTGATTTGATGAGCTAGACATACCTTTCATAGGAAAGATCTTCTCAAAGAAATTCGCATCATTTGAATCATAATTGTACCAACATGCATGTCGGATACCTTAGATTTTACTATCAAAAATCTATAGCCAATGCTATGAAAAGCATATCCCAGAAAAACACAATCAACGGTTTTTGGTCAAAGCTTTCGCTTCTTGGGTATTGGAATGTTGACTTTCACCAAACAACCCCAAGTTCGTAAGTAAGAGAGTTTAAGCCTTTTCTTTTCCCATTCCTCAAATAGAGTCATGGTTTTATCCTTTATAGGAACACGGTTTAGGACATGACACGCAGTCATTAGTGCCTCCCCCTACCATTCGTTGGAAAGACCCGATGTATCTAACATGGCGTTAACCAAATCAGTTAGAGTGCAGTTCTTCCTTTCAGCCACCCCATTTGACCGAGGTGAGTAGGGAGGCGTCCTCTCATTTATAATACCATGTTCCATATAGAATAAATCAAATTCGTTTGAAAAGTACTCTCCACCACGATCCGACCTTAGCCGCTTGATTCTAAGATCAAGTTAGTTTTCTGCCTCAACTTTATAGATTTTGAAGTAGTTCAAAGCTTCATCTTTAGATTTCAGAATATAAACATAGCAGTATCTAGTGGATTCATCAATCAACGTCATAAAGTATCTTTCCCACCTTTTGTCAACACACCATTCATCTCACAAAGATCTAAATGTATAAGTTCTAATGGTGCTAAGTTTCTTGGTTCCACAGACGTATGAGACTTGCGGGGTTGCTTTTTTTGCACACAAACTTGGCACTTTAGAACCTTTGACAATGGTAAATTTCAGAATTAAAATCATATTGGGTAGCCGCGTCATGCAACCAAAGTTAATATGACAGAGTTGTGAATGCCAAACATTGGACTCATTATCATTGCAAACATGATTAATAACTTTAGTACATGAGTCTGACAAAGACAAGCGGAACATACCTCCGCACTCATAACCCTTTCCAACAAATTGTACATACTTAGAAATCACAACTTTATTAGACTCAAAAACCAACTTAAAGCCATCTCGACATAAAAGTGATCCGCTGACGAGATTCTTATTGATGGAGGGAACGTGTTGCACATTCTTCAGCTTTACGGTCTTCCCCGAAGTAAACTTCAGATTTACCGTACCAGCACCATGAACAGAAGCACGTGAGCCGTTTCCCATCAGCATGGAAAAAGTCCTCGAGACCTGATAAGAGGAAAACATGGAAATATCAGAACATACATGTGTATTAGCACCCGTGTCTATCAACCAATTAGGAGAATGACATACTGAAAGGATTGTAGGTAAAATACTATACCCAGCATCCTTCATCTCAGTATCGCTAATAACAACATTTACGGTCTTGCCGATGTTCCCATGATGACGCTTGTCAAAGCGATTAGGGCAGCTAGGAGCCCAATGATCAGGATCACCACAGACGTGGCAAGAGCCTTTCCTCTTATCATTTTTATTCTTGAAGTTGGTTGAGTGCGTGGCCTTGTTCATTCCATCAAACTTCCCTTTGCCTTCAGATTTGTTCTTATTCTTAAAGTTGTCGCATTGGAAGTTTTTCTTCTACACCAAATTGGCAGTAGAACCTCCCTCAAATCCTCGAGCAGTTTTGTCCTTTGATCTTGCCTTCTCTTCCACATGAAGAGACCCAATGAGATCCGTATCGGAAAACTCTTGTCTCTTATATTTCAGAGAAGTAGCAAAGTTCCTCGACGAGGGAGGAATCTTGGCAATAATGCCACCAGCCACAAACTTGTCCGGTAAGGTACACTTGAACTGCTCAAGCTCTTTGGCTAGTGATTATATCTCATGAGCTTGCTCAACGACGGAGCACTGATCAACCATCTTGTAGTCATAGAATTGCCCCATGACATACAACTTAGTGCCAGCGTCTGAGACCCCAAACTTGGCCTCAAGCGCTTCCCACGCGTCCTTGCCATTATCAAATTACATATACGGGTCAACAATGTTGTCCCCAAGAACACTAAACAGAGCCGCCATAAACATGGTATCAGCTTTCTTAAAGGTCGCTTCCTGCTTAGCAAAAAGTTCTCCTTCAGGCTTGCCAAGAGTGGCGCTATAGCAGTTTAGGTTTTCAAACCAGAGGACTGCTCTCTTGCACCATCTCTTATAGGGTATTCCATCAAAAGGAGGCGGCCTAGTAGCCGCGGCTACACCAGTGGAATTCAGTTGCCTATAATCAGGTTTTTGGATTGTTGAATATATAAGCAATAATCCATATGATTTAATCCGAATAATAAACTGATAAAGCATGTCCATACAAATAGTACTAAAACCAATCATGCAGATCAATAAAGTAGATAAACAGATTACATCTATACAAGATAAACCTATCACATCTACGCCAAATGCTAGAACTAGAAACTTTAGCATAATCTGAAAGAGAAAGATTGAGATTACATACGATGCAGTTGTGGCAGTAGCCACAACAGTAGCAGCATCAGAGTTGTCGCCCATGTTGAGGTTGCCGAAGAGGTCGCTGACGTCCGGGAAGAAGTCGTCGTTCGGGAACTCGTCGTCGGGCGACGTCGTGGTTGCCAGTAGTCGCGCTTGAGCGCTCCCTAAAACCTGATCGCCCCTCACCCATACAGGTTCACGAGAGGCGGGGTTCCGGAGGCCTACTGTCCCTATCTGCGGTGCACACCGCAAGCCGGGATGGGGAAGACGAAGACGGCGGCGCAAGGTTCTGAAGGTAGGCGCTTGTGTGGATTGATTATCGATTAGGTTTAGCGCATACGCTTATATAGTGCAGGCCAGGGAGATCGTGGGACACAACCCACATCCATAAAGACTGGAAACGACTACGTCATGACGAGGCGAGGCGTGGCGTGGCAAGGCGAGGCGGATGGCATCGGAGGAGGAGTGCGCGAGGGCTTCTCTCCTTGTCATACCTTAGTAAGTGGTACAACACTCTACTATATAAGGTGGTCCAACTCCCGTTCCACTAGTAATGTGGGACTAAACTTTAGCACCACTAGCACAGCCATATGCTGCCATATACAAGTGGGCTAAAGAGAATTTCAGAATTTGTCTAATGGGCCAACAGCCTAATATACACCAAATTCCAACAGTATGTCCATGGATGATAGATAGGTGAGGTTCACATGTGATGTGTGTGGTTAGTGGATGGAGGCAACAGTTCAAGACTAGAGGCAACGGATGTACTCCCTCCGTTTCAAAATATAAGATGTTTCAGCTTTGTGAAGCAAATGTATCTAGACTACTTTTAGTATATAGGTTCACTTATGTTTGTAGTGAATCTACACACTAAAACAAGTCTAACATTCTCTTCACAAAACTAAAACATCTTATATTTTGAAACGGAGGGAGTAGCATTCAGTGAAGAAACATTTTAATGCATGAAACTCCGATTCTAAATACTCATGCACGTAACTTATGAATTATGGGACTTTGAATCTTTGATATAATGTTAATTCCCCACACATGTCTCTATAACCACTGATCCCGCAAGATAATGAAAATTTGATTTTCACGAAACAGCAAGCACACCAACAAGCATGGGTGTGAAATAAGTCATTCAATATATATAGACTGCTAGTGGACACTTCGTAAATGCTGGGACTTGAGGACAAAATACAAATTGGCACTTCAAATTGTCTACCTAGTGACACGTAAACTTCATAGTATTGCATACGCCATATAACTCTACCAAGTCATTTTCTGATCTTGATGCTCTAAAACACTCTACCACGTTCTATAGATATTCAATGATAGAGTAGAACTGATACATATACAGACACATTATAAAACACATCAAGGGTCATACATAAATTAGTGATGTGATTGATTTGCTCCGATTTATGCTGAAACACACTACATGAAAAAAAAAGCAAATTAAATAATAAAAATAACATTTGCATGAGAATGCGATTTCATCCTAGCGTTAGAAATGTATTTGTAATGAGAAATACGAGAACCGTATGGCTAGTATGTGCTTTCATATAAATGAGCATTTCGAGTTGTTAAAGTTGTGACTAATGCCAAACGGTATTCACACATTACGTGGCAAGGTAAAATAGTTCAGTACAAATAGATGAGTACATTTTTAACTCGTCCGCGTCGCATAAAAAATCAGAAACACTTAAAGTTCCAAATAAAGAATGGCAAAATATAACTTTTTTTAAAGCAACCACACATTTTATTAAAAGAAAATCAAGTTACAAGAGTAAACAAACGTGAAACTAACAAACAGACTATGAGAAAATAGATATCCTGGAAACTTCCGATCCCCAGGGGAGGCCTAGCGCGATTCTTAAAAAAGGTTTAAAGCAAATTAATTACACGAAAAAAAGTGAAAAGTATTTTTCTCACAAACTTCACATAGTTGCGTGTGCCTTCCTTTTTTGAGGTGCACATGCAAACTCTTTATACACTTACCAAATCTAATTAATTTAAAGAGAGTATAGATCAGAGCGTAAAGATCGAGTGACAACCTTCCAAACATGCAACAAGTAATCACGCATGTCCAAAATGATATGAACAACCTTAAGATCACGGCACATCTCCAACTCTAGCCAATTAATGTAAGTGAATATACATAAACCTCACTCTCTGCTTCTTAGAATAAATGGCACCTTTTGCCATATATTTGTGAATATGGTATAATGTTTTGCCTAGTTAAAATTATTGGTTACATCTCTTCCGAACTTGTTGCGTTGTGTCAAGTTATACCCCATCTTGTTGCGTTGTCACATCACTGGAATTTTTGTGTGGACATGTGTCGGGCTTCTAGATAGCTTTTCATGTGCGCATTGTGCTAACTTCACATCGACCATCGAGTTTGGCCACATGCACGCAAATGCATGGTTCATGGACTTTGTTGCTTGGTGAGCCATCGCTTTCTTGGTCTCATACTGCACAAGTCATCCACAAGCTGCTTCTCTGGAGCTCGTGAGTGTGGGGCCAAAAGTGCATAACAGTAGTAGTAGTACTAACTAGTCTCTGATTGACTCGACCTGTCTGAAATCTGACTGGCCAGAGCGCCGTGGATGCCATGGCAACAAAAAACATCAAACAGTGAACAATTTAAATATGATGATTATTGGTAGGTTCATCGTGGAGCAATTTAGTATTGTGATGTGTACATGTTATGCTTCAATTCCTGCTACGTGGTACTCGTACTCTCGTTGTCATATCCGATGCACTGTACCTGTCCAAGGAGATCGTCCGTCTATCTACCTACGCACCATTATATCCAATTTATAAAATCTACAAAAGGCAAGGCCCGACAAGAGCAGAGAATTGCATCCGGTAGTAGGTACTTTAATCATGCATGAAGGCATGTATGGATAGTTGCATACTTTAGACTAATTCTAAAAACTTTATTTAAAGCATACGAGGAACAAAACCAAGCCAGCAGAAAAAATAAACACAGATCCACGGAAATGAAATGAAATAAAAGTAGAAAGGAAAACTATATATACATAGTTAGAATAAGATTTGTGTGTTATTCCACGGATTGTTTTGGCACGACACTACTCGATCGTGAAGTCATGAAGTAATAGTATAGAGCAAACAGGGCCAGTCCACCGCCGGCAGAATCTATGGCCACTCGGCATGCAAATCATCATGAAACCTAAAACTATAGGCAATAGCTCATGAAAAGATCTATAAAACGTGAAAGATGAGTTTTTGGTCATATCTCTAAAACATGTATCAGGTCTTATGGGTCCTACAAATCGCTCTAGAACACCAAAACTATGGGCAATAGCTCATGAAAACGGCCATAAAACATAAAAATGAGGAATTTTTGGTCATATCTCTCAAACATGTATCGGGTGTGACGAGTTGTGTAAATTTCCCTAGAACCACAAATTGTGTGCAATAGCTCATGAAAACGGCTATAAACAAGAAAACAACGAGTTTTTTTGTCATAACTCTCAAACATGTATCGTGTCTTTACGGGCCGTGCAAATCCTCATGGAAGCCCAAAACTGTGGGCAATAGATTATGAAAACGTCCATAAAGCACGAAAACGACGAATTTTTGGTCATGTCTCTCAAACATTTATCAGGTCTTATGGGTCGTATTAATCGCCCTGTAACACCAAAAATATGGGCAATAACTCATGAAAACTGCCATAAAACGTGAAAATGACGAGTTTTTGCTCATAACTCTCAAACATGTATCGGGCGTTATGAGTCATGCAAATCTCCCCGAAACACCAAAATTGTGGACTATAGCTCATGAAAACGACCATAAAACATGAAAACGACGAGTTTTTGCTCATAACTTTTAAACGTTTATCGCGTGCTACAAGTCGTGTAAATCGCCCTGAAACCCCAAAACTGTGGGCAATAGCTCATGAAAACGATTTTTTTTGTCATAACTCTCAAACATGTATCGTGTCTTTACGGGCCACGCAAATCCCCATAGAAAACAAAACTATAGGCAATAGCTTATGAAAATATCCATAAAACACGAAAACGATGAGTTTTTGGTCATGTCTCTCAAACATGTATCGGGTCTTATCGGTCGTGCAAATCACCCCAAAACACCAAAACTGTGGGCAATAGCTCATGAAACGGCCATAAAACCTGAAAACGACGAGTTTTTGCTCATAACAATCAAACGTGTATCGGTTTTTACTCGGCATGCAAATCCCCATTGAATCCTAAACTGTGGGCAATAGCTCATGAAAACGGCAATAAAACGTAAAAACGCAGAGTTTTTGGTCATAACTCTCAAACATGTATCGGATTTACTAGCCATGCAAATCCCCATTGAACCCCAATAATATGGGAAATAGCTCATGAAAACGGCCATAAAATGCGAAAACGACGAGTTTTTTGTCATAACTCTCAAACATGTATCGTGTCTTTACTAGCCATGCAAATCCCCATGGAACACAAAACTATGGGCAATAGTTTATGAAAACATCCATAAAACACGAAATATACGAGTTTTTGTCATGTCTCTCAAACATGTATCGGGTCTTATGGGCCGTGAAATCCTGGAACACCAAAAGTATGGACAATAGCTCATGAAAACAGCCATAAAAACTGAAAACTACGAGTTTTTGCTCATAACTCTCAAACTTGTATCGGATTTCACTCGCCATGCAAATCCCCGCTGAACCCAAAAATTAGGGACAATACCTCATGAAAACGGCCATAAAACACGAAAACGCCGAGTTTTTGGTCATAACTCTCAAAAATGTTTCGTGTCTTATGGGCGATGCAAATCCCCATGGAACCCCAAAAGTGTGGGCAATAGCTCATGAAATAGTCCATAGAACGCGAAAACGGCAAATTTTTGGTTATGTCAATCAAACTTGTATCAGGTCTTATGTGCCTTGCAAATCGCCGTGAAACACCAAAACTGTGGGCAATAGCTCATGCAAACGGCCATAAAACGTGAAATCAACGAGTTTTTGCTTATAACTCTTAAACATGTATCGGGTTTTACTAGCCATGCAAATCCCTATTGAACCCCAATACTATTGGAAATACCTAATGAAAATAGCCATAAAATGCGAAAACAGAGAGTTTTTATCAAACCTCTCAAACAGGTTTCGTGTCTTACAGGCCATGCTAATCCCCATGGAACCCAAAACTATGGGCAATGGCTCATGAAAACATCCATAAAACGTGAAAACGATGAGTTTTTGGTCATATCTCTCAAACATGTATCGGGTGTGACGAGTTGTGTAAATTTCCCTAGAACCAAAAACTGTGTGCAATAGCTCATGAAAACGGCTATAAACAAGAAAACAACGAGTTTTTTTGTCATAACTCTCAAACATGTATCGTGTCTTTACGGGCCGTGCAAATCCCCATGGAAGCCCAAAACTGTGGGCAATAGATTATGAAAACGTCCATAAAGCGGCCATAAAACAACGAGTTTTTGGTCATGTATTTCAAACATTTATCAGGTCTTATGGTCGTATCAATCGCCCTGGAAATCCAAAAATATGGGCAATAACTCATGAAAACTGCCATAAAACGTGAAAACGACGAGTTTTTTCTCATAACTCAGTTTTTTCTCATAACTCTCAAACGTGTATCGGACGTTATGAGTCATGCAAATCTCCCTGAAACACCAAAATTGTGGACTATAGCTCATAAAAACGACCATAAAACATGAAAACGACGAGTTTTTGCTTATAACTTTTAAATGTTTATCGCCTGCTACAAGTCGTGTAAATCGCCCTGGAACCCCAAAACTGTGGGCAATAGCTCATGTAAACGATTTTTTTGGTCATAACTCTCAAACATTTATCGTGTCTTTATGGGCCATGCAAATCCCCATAGAAAACAAAACTATTGGCAATAGCTTATGAAAATGTCCATAAAACACGAAAACGACGAGTTTTTGGTCATGTCTCTCAAACATGTATCGGGTCTTATCGGTCGTGCAAATCGCCCTGGAACACCAAAACTGTGGGCAATATCTCATGAAACGGCCATAAAACCTGAAAACGACGAGTTTTTGCTCATAACTCTCAAACGTGTATTGATTTTTACTCGGCATGCAAATCCCCATTGAATAAATTATGGGCAATAGCTCATGAAAACAGCAATAAAACGTAAAAACGCCGAGTTTTTGGTCATAACTCTCAAACATGTATCGGATTTACTAGCGATGCAAATCCCCATTGAACCCCAATAATATGGGAAATAGCTCATGAAAACGGCCATAAAATGCGAAAACGACGAGTTTTTTTGTCATAACTCTTAAACATGTATCATGTCTTTACTTGCCATGCAAATCCCCATGGAACACAAAACTATGGGCAATAGTTTATGAAAACATCCATATAACACGAAATATACGAGTTATTTTCATGTCTCTCAAACATGTATCGGGTCTTATGGGCCGTGCAAATCCTGGAACACCAAAAGGATGGACAATAGCTCATGAAAATGGCCATAAAAACTGAAAACTATGAGTTTTTGCTCATAACTCTCAAACTTGTATCGGGTTTCACTGGCCATGCAAATCCCCACTGAACCCCAAAATTAGGGGCAATACCTCATGAAAACGGCCATAAAACACGAAAACGCCGAGTTTTTGGTCATAACTCTCAAAAATGTTTCGTGTCTTATGGGCGATGCAAATCCCCATGGAATCCCAAAAGTGTGGGCAATAGCTCATGAAATAGTCCATAGAACGCGAAAACGGCAAATTTTTGGTCATGTCAATCAAACATGTATCGGGTCTTATGGGCCCTGCAAATCGTCGTGAAACACCAAAACTGTGGGCAATAGCTCATGAAAACGGCCATAAAACGTGAAATCGACGAGTTTTTGCTTATAACTCTTAAACATGTATCGGGTTTTACTAGCCATGCAAATCCCTATTGAACCCCAATACTATTGGCAATAGCTAACGAAAACGGCCATAAAATGCGAAAACAGAGAGTTTTTATCAAAACTCTCAAACAAGTTTCGTGTCTTACAGGCCATGCTAATCCCCATGGAACCCAAAACTATGGGCAATAGCTTATGAAAATGTCCATAAAACACGAAAACAATGAGTTTTTGGTCATATCTCTCAAACATATATCGGGTGTGACGAGTTGTGTAAATTGCCATAGAACCACAAACTGTGTGCAATAGCTCATAAAAATGGATATAAACACGAAAACAACGAGTTTTTTTTGTCATAACTCTCAAACATGTATCGTGTCTTTACGGGCCGTGTAAATCCCCATGGAAGCCCAAAACTGTGGGCAATAGATTATGAAAACGTTCATAAAACACGAAAACGACGAGTTTTTGGTCATGTCTCTCAAACATTTATCAGGTCTTATGGTTCGTATTAATCGCCCTGGAACACCAAAAATATGGGCAATAACTCATGAAAACTGCCATAAAACGTGATAACGACAAGTTTTTGCTCATAACTCTCAAACGTGTATCGGGTGTTATGAGTCATGCAAATCTCCCTGAAACACCAAAATTGTGGACTATAGCTCATGAAAACGACCATAAAACATGAAAACGACGAGTTTTTGCTCATAACTTTTAAACGTTTATCGTGTGCTGCAAGTCGTGTCAATCGCCATGGAACCCCAAAACTGTGGGCAATAGCTCATGAAAACGATTTTTTTGTCATAACTCTCAAACATGTAACGTGTCTTTACGGGCCACGCAAATCCCCATAGAAAACAAAACTATAGGCAATAGCTTATGAAAATGTCCATAAAATACGAAAACTACGAGTTTTTGGTCATGTCTCTCAAACATGTATCGGGTCTTATCGGTCGTGCAAATCGCCCTGGAACACCAAAACTGTGGGCAATAGCTTATGAAACGGCCATAAAACCTGAAAACGACGAGTTTTTGCTTATAACGATCAAACGTGTATCGGTTTTTACTTGGCATGCAAATCCCCATTGAATCCTAAACTGTGGGCAATAGCTCATGAAAACGGCAATAAAACGTAAAAACGCAGAGTTTTTGGTCATAACTCTCAAACATGTATCGGATTTACTAGCCATGCAAATCCCCATTGAACCCCAATAATATGGGAAATAGCTCATGAAAACGGCCATAAAATGCGAAAACGACGAGTTTTTTTGTCATAACTCTCAAACATGTATCGTGTCTTTACTGGCCATGCAAATCCCCATGGAACACAAAACTATGGGCAATAGTTTATGAAAACATCCATAGAACACGAAATATACGAGTTTTTGTCATGTCTATCAAACATGTATCGGGTCTTATGGGCCGTGAAAATCCTGGAACACCAAAAGTATGGACAATAGCTCATGAAAACAGCCATAAAAACTGAAAACTACGAGTTTTTGCTCATAACTCTAAAACTTGTATTGGGTTTCACTCGCCATGCAAATCCCCACTGAACCCCAAAATTAGGGACAATACCTCATGAAAACGGCCATAAAACACGAAAACGCCGAGTTTTTGGTCATAACTCTCAAAAATGTTTAAGTGTCTTATGATGCAAATCCCATGGAACCCCAAAAGTGTTGGCAATAGCTCATGAAATAGTCCATAGAACGCGAAAACGACAAATTTTTGGTCATGTCAATCAAACATGTATCGGGTCTTATGTGCCCTGCAAATTGCCGTGAAACACCAAAACTGTGGGCAATAGCTCATGAAAACGGCCATAAAACGTGAAATCGACGAGTTTTTGCTTATAACTCTTAAACATGTATCGGGTTTTACTAGCCATGCAAATCCCTATTGAACCCCAATACTATTGGCAATACCTAATGAAAACGGCCATAAAATGCGAAAACAGAGAGTTTTTATATCAAAACTCTCAACCAGGTTTCGTGTCTTACAGGCCATGCTAATCCCCATGGAACCCAAAACTATGGGCAATAGCTCATGAAAACATCCATAAAACGTGAAAACGATGAGTTTTTGGTCATATCACTCAAACATGTATCGGGTGTGACGAGTTGTGTAAATTGCCCTAGAACCACAAACTGTGTGCAATAGGTCATGAAAACGGCTATAAAACGAAAATAACGAGTTTTTTTGTCATAACTCTCAAACATGTATCGTGTCTTTACGTGCCGTGCAAATCCCCATGAAATTCTAAAACTATGGGCAATAGATTATGAAAACGTCCATAAAGCACGAAAACGACGAGTTTTTGGTCATGTCTCTCAAACATTTATCAGGTCTTATGGGTCGTATCAATCGCCCTGGAACACCAAAAATATGGGCAATAACTCATGAAAACTGCCATAAAACGTGAAAACGACGAGTTTTTGCTCATACCTCTCAAACGTGTATCGGGCGTTATGAGTCATGCAAATCTCCCTGAAACACCAAAATTGTGGACTATAGCTCATGAAAACGACCATAAAACATGAAAACGACGAGTTTTGCTTATAACTTTTAAATGTTTATCGCGTGCTACAAGTCGTGTAGATCGCCCTGGAACCCCAAAACTGTGGGCAATAGCTCATGAAAACTATTTTTTTGTCATAACTCTCAAACATTTATCGTGTCTTTACGGGCCACGCAAATCCCCATAGAAAACAAAACTATGGGCAATAGCTTATGAAAATGTCCATAAAACACGAAAACGACGAGTTTTTGGTCATGTCTCTCAAACATGTATCGGGTCTTATCGGTCGTGCAAATCTCCCTGGAACACCAAAACTGTGGGCAATAGCTCATGAAACGGCCATAAACCTGAAAACGAAGTGTTTTTGCTCATAACTCTCAAACGTGTATCGATTTTTACTCGGCAAGCAAATCCCCATTGAATCCTAAACTGTGGGCAATAGCTCATAAAAACGGCAATAAAACGTAAAAACACCGAGTTTTTGGTCATAACTCTCAAACATGTATCGGATTTACTAGCCATGCAAATCCCCATTGAACCCCAATACTATGGGAAATAGCTCACTAAAACGGCCATAAAATGCGAAAACGACAAGTTTTTTTTGTCATAACTCTCAAACATGTGTCGTGTCTTTACTGGCCATGCAAATCCCCATGGAACACAAAACTATGGGCAATAGTTTATGAAAACATCCATAAAACACGAAACGAGTTTTTGTCATGTCTCTCAAACATGTATCGGGTCTTATGGGCCGTGAAAATCCTGGAACACCAAAAGTATGGACAATAGCTCATGAAAACGGCCATAAAAACTGAAAACTACGAGTTTTTGCTCATAACTCTCAAACTTGTATTGGGTTTCACTGGCCATGCAAATCCCCACTGAACCCCAAAATTAGGGACAATACCTCATGAAAACGGCCATAAAACACGAAAACACCGAGTTTTTGGTCATAACTCTCAAAAATGTTTCGTGTCTTATGGGCGATGCAAATCCCCATGGAACCCCAAAAGTGTGGGCAATAACTCATGAAATAGTCCATAGAACGCGAAAACGACAAATTTTTGGTCATGTCAATCAAACATGTATCGGGTCTTATGTGCCCTGCAAATTGCCGTGAAACACCAAAACTGTGGGCAATAGCTCATGAAAACGGCCATAAAACGTGAAATCGACGAGTTTTTGCTTATAACTCTTAAACATGTATCGGGTTTTACTAGCCATGCAAATCCCTATTGAACCCCAATACTATTGGCAATACCTAATGAAAACGGCCATAAAATGCGAAAACAGAGAGTTTTTATATCAAAACTCTCAACCAGGTTTCGTGTCTTACAGGCCATGCTAATCCCCATGGAACCCAAAACTATGGGCAATAGCTCATGAAAACATCCATAAAACGTGAAAACGATGAGTTTTTGGTCATATCACTCAAACATCTATCGGGTGTGACGAGTTGTGTAAATTGCCCTAGAACCACAAACTGTGTGCAATAGGTCATGAAAACGGCTATAAAACGAAAATAACGAGTTTTTTTGTCATAACTCTCAAACATGTATCGTGTCTTTACGTGCCGTGCAAATCCCCATGAAATTCTAAAACTATGGGCAATAGATTATGAAAACGTCCATAAAGCACGAAAACGACGAGTTTTTGGTCATGTCTCTCAAACATTTATCAGGTCTTATGGGTCGTATTAGTCGCCCTGGAACACCAAAAATATGGGCAATAACTCATGAAAACTGCCATAAAACGTGAAAACGACGAGTTTTTGCTCATACCTCTCAAACGTGTATCGGGCGTTATGAGTCATGCAAATCTCCCTGAAACACCAAAATTGTGGACTATAGCTCATGAAAACGACCATAAAACATGAAAACGACGAGTTTTGCTTATAACTTTTAAATGTTTATCGCGTGCTACAAGTCGTGTAGATCGCCCTGGAACCCCAAAACTGTGGGCAATAGCTCATGAAAACTATTTTTTTGTCATAACTCTCAAACATTTATCGTGTCTTTACGGGCCACGCAAATCCCCATAGAAAACAAAACTATGGGCAATAGCTTATGAAAATGTCCATAAAACACGAAAACGACGAGTTTTTGGTCATGTCTCTCAAACATGTATCGGGTCTTATCGGTCGTGCAAATCTCCCTGGAACACCAAAACTGTGGGCAATAGCTCATGAAACGGCCATAAACCTGAAAACGAAGTGTTTTTGCTCATAACTCTCAAACGTGTATCGATTTTTACTCGGCAAGCAAATCCCCATTGAATCCTAAACTGTGGGCAATAGCTCATAAAAACGGCAATAAAACGTAAAAACACCGAGTTTTTGGTCATAACTCTCAAACATGTATCGGATTTACTAGCCATGCAAATCCCCATTGAACCCCAATACTATGGGAAATAGCTCACTAAAACGGCCATAAAATGCGAAAACGACAAGTTTTTTTTGTCATAACTCTCAAACATGTGTCGTGTCTTTACTGGCCATGCAAATCCCCATGGAACACAAAACTATGGGCAATAGTTTATGAAAACATCCATAAAACACGAAACGAGTTTTTGTCATGTCTCTCAAACATGTATCGGGTCTTATGGGCCGTGAAAATCCTGGAACACCAAAAGTATGGACAATAGCTCATGAAAACGGCCATAAAAACTGAAAACTACGAGTTTTTGCTCATAACTCTCAAACTTGTATTGGGTTTCACTGGCCATGCAAATCCCCACTGAACCCCAAAATTAGGGACAATACCTCATGAAAACGGCCATAAAACACGAAAACACCGAGTTTTTGGTCATAACTCTCAAAAATGTTTCGTGTCTTATGGGCGATGCAAATCCCCATGGAACCCCAAAAGTGTGGGCAATAACTCATGAAATAGTCCATAGAACGCGAAAACGACAAATTTTTGGTCATGTCAATCAAACATGTATCGGGTCTTATGTGCCCTGCAAATTGCCGTGAAACACCAAAACTGTGGGCAATAGCTCATGAAAACGGCCATAAAACGTGAAATCGACGAGTTTTTGCTTATAACTCTTAAACATGTATCGGGTTTTACTAGCCATGCAAATCCCTATTGAACCCCAATACTATTGGCAATACCTAATGAAAACGGCCATAAAATGCGAAAACAGAGAGTTTTTATATCAAAACTCTCAACCAGGTTTCGTGTCTTACAGGCCATGCTAATCCCCATGGAACCCAAAACTATGGGCAATAGCTCATGAAAACATCCATAAAACGTGAAAACGATGAGTTTTTGGTCATATCACTCAAACATGTATCGGGTGTGACGAGTTGTGTAAATTGCCCTAGAACCACAAACTGTGTGCAATAGGTCATGAAAACGGCTATAAAACGAAAATAACGAGTTTTTTTGTCATAACTCTCAAACATGTATCGTGTCTTTTACGTCTTGCAAATCCCCATGAAATTCTAAAACTATGGGCAATAGATTATGAAAACGTCCATAAAGCACGAAAACGACGAGTTTTTGGTCATGTCTCTCAAACATTTATCAGGTCTTATGGGTCGTATTAGTCGCCCTGGAACACCAAAAATATGGGCAATAACTCATGAAAACTGCCATAAAACGTGAAAACGACGAGTTTTTGCTCAGAACTCTCAAACGTGTATCGGGTGTTACGAGTCATGCAAATCGCCCCGGAACACCAAAATTGTGGGCAATAGCTCATGAAAACGGCCATAAAATGTTTAAACGATAAGCTTTTGATCATAACTCTTAAATGTGTATCGCGTGTTACAAGATGTGTAAATCGCCCTAGAACCCCAAAGATGTGGGATATTGCTCATTAAAACGGCCATAAAACGCTAAAAGTATGAGTTTTTGGTCATAACTCTCAAACATGTATCATGTCTTTACGGGCCTTGCAAATCCCCATTTAACCCCAAAGTTATGGGCAATACCTCATGAAAACGTCCATGAAATGCGAAAACGCAGAGTTTTTGGTCACGTGTCTCAAACATGTATCGGGTCTTATGGGTCGTGCAAATCGCCCCGAAACACCAAAACTGTGGGCAATAGCTCATGAAACGGCCATAAAACCTGAAACAACGAGTTTTTGCTCATAACTCTCAAACGTGTATCGGGTCCCATGGGCCCTACAAATCTCCCCAGAGCACCAAAACTATTAGTAATAGCTCATGAAAATGGCCATAAATGTAAAAACGATAAGTTTTTGCTCATAACTCTGAAACATGTATCGAGTGTTATGAGTTGTGTAAATCGCCCTAGAACCCCAAACTGTGGGCAATAGCTCAGGAAAACAACCATAAAACATGAAAACGACGAATTTTTGGTTATAACTATCAAACATGTTTTGGGTTTTACAGGCCATGCAAATTCCCATTGAACCCCTAAACTATGGGCAATACCTCATGAAAACGATCATAAAACGCAAAAACGCCGAGTTATTTTGTCATAACTCTCAAACATGTTTCATGTCTTATGCGCCATCCAAATCCCCATGGAATCTCAAAACTGTGGACAATAGCTCATGAAAACGTCTATAAAATGCGAAAACGAAGAGTTTTTTTGTCATGTCTCTCAAACATGTATCGCGTCTTATGGGTCCTGCAAATCGCCCTGGAACAGCAAAACTGTGGGCAATAGCTCTTGAAATATGCCATAAAACGTGAAAACGACGAGTCGTGTAAATTGCCCTCGAACCTCCAAACTGTGGGCAATAGCTAATGGAAACAGCCATAAAACGAGAAAACGACGAGTTTTTGGTCATAACTCTTAAAAGTGTATCATGTCTTTACGGGCGATGCAAATCGCCATGGAACCCCAAAGCTGTAGGAAATAGCTCATGAAAACATCCATAAAACGCGAAAAAGACGAGTTTTGGGGTCATGTCTCGCAAACATTTATCGGGTCTCATGGGCCATGCAGATCACTCGGAACACCAAAACTATGGGCAATAGCTCATGAAAACAGCAATAAAATGTGAAAACAGCGAGTTTTTGGTCCAAAGGAGATCGTCCATCTATCTACCTATGCATCGTTATATTATATCCAATGTATAAAGTCTATGATTAGCAAGGCCCGACAAGTGCAGAGAATTGCATCCGGTAGTAGGTACTTTAATCATGCATGAAGGCATGTATCGTTGGTTGCATACTTTGGTCCTCTCTCTCAAACATGTATCAGGTCTTATAGGTCGTGCTAATTGCCCTACAACACCAAAACTATGGGCAATAGCCCATGAAAACGACCATAAAACGTGAAAACGATGAGTTTTTGCTCATAACTCCCAAATGTGTATCGGGCGTTACGAGTCATGCAAATCGCCCTGGAACACCAAAATTGTGGGCAATAGCTCATGAAAACGGCCATAAAACGTGAAATGATGAGTTTTTGCTCATACTCTTAAACATGTATCGTGTGTTACGAGTCGTGTAAGTCGCCTGAAAACCCCAAAACTATGGGCAATAGCTCATGAAAACAGCCATAAAACGCGAAAACGATGAGTTTTTGGTCATAACCCTCAAATATGTATCGTCTCTTTATGGGCGATGCAAATCCCCATGGAACCCCATAACTGTGGGTAGCTCATGAAAACGCCCATAAAACGCGAAAATAAAGAGGTTTTGGTACTCTCTCAAACATGTATCGGGTGGAACACCAAAACTATGGGCAATAGCTCATGAAAACAACCATAAAACCTAAAAATGACAAGTCTTTGCTCATCCTCTCAAACATGTATTGTGCTTTACTGGCCATACAAATCCCCATTAAACCCCACAACTATGGGCAATAGATCATGAAAACAGCCATAAAACCCGAAAACGCCGAGTTTTTTTATCATAACTCGAAAAAATGTATTAGTTTTACTAGCCATGCAAATCCCCATTGAACCCCAAAAATGTGGGAAATTGCTCATGAAAACGTCCATAAAATGCGAAAAGGACGAGTTTTTGGTCATGTCTCCCAAACGTGTATCGGGACTTATGGGCCCTGCAAATCGCCTTGGAACACCAAAACTGTGGGCAATAAATCATGAAAATAACCATAAAACGTGAAAACGACGAGTTTTTGGTTATAACTCTCAAATGTGTATGACTGGTACGAGTCATGTAAATCGCCATGGAACACCCAACTGTGGGCAGTAGATCATAAAAACAACCATAAAACGCGAAAACAACGAGTTTTTGGTCATCACTCTTAAACATGTATCATGTCTTTATGGGCCATGCAAATCCCCTTGGAACCCTCATGAAAACAGCCATAAATGCGAAAACTCCGAGGTTTTGGTCATATCTTTCAAACATGTATCGGGCCTTATGGGCCCTGCAAATCACCCTGGAACAACAAAACTGTGGGCAATAGCTCATGAAAACGGCCATAAAACGTGAAAACGACGATTTTTTACTCATAATTCTTAAACGTGTATCGGGTGTTACGAGTTGTGTAAATCGCCCTAGAACCCCAAATTGTGATCAATAGCTCATGAAAACATATATCATTTCTTTATGGTCCATGCAAATCCCTATGGAAACCAAAACTATGGGCAATAGCTCATGAAAATATCCATAAAACAAGAAAACGACGAGATTTTGGTCATATCTCTCAAACATTTATCGGGTGATACAAGTTGTGTAAATCGCCCTAGAATCAGAAACTTTGAGCAATAGCTCATGAAAACAGCCATAAACGTGAAAACGACGAGTTTCTCGTGTCTTCATGGGCCATGCAAATCCCCATGGAACCCCAAAACTGTGGGCAATAGATTATAAAAACATCCATAAAACAAGAAAACGACGAGTTTTTGGTCATGCCTCTCAAAAATTTATCAGGTCTTATGGGCCATGCAAATCCTTATGGAACCCAAAACTGTGGGCAATAGCTCCTGAATACATCCATAAAATATGAAAACGACGAGTTTTTCATCATATCTCTCAAACATGTATCGGGTCTTATGGGCCCTACAAATCACCCTAGAACACCAAAACTATGGGAAATAGCTCATGAAAATGGCCATAAAACGTAAAAACAACGAGGTTTTGCTCATAAGTCTCAAAGGTGTATCGGTTGTTACGAGTACTGCAAATCGCCCTAGAACCCCAAACTGTGGGCAATAGATCATGAAAACGTCCATAAAACATGAATACGTCAAGTTTTTGGTCATGTCTCTCAAACATTTTTCACGTCTTATGGGTCGTGCTAAGAGCCCTTTAACACCAAAACTGTGGGCAATAACTCATGAAAATTTCCATAAAACATGAAAACGACGAGTTTTTGTTGATAACTCTCAAAAGTGTATCGGGCGTTATGAGTCATGCAAATCGCCCTGGAACCCCAAAACTGTGGGCAATAGCTCATGAAAACGATCATAAAACATGAAAACGACGATTTTTTGTCATAACTCTCAAACATGTATCGTGTCTTTATGGGCCATGCAAATCCCCATATAAAAAAACTATGGGCAATAGATTATGAAAATGTCCATTAAACACCAAAATGATGAGTTTTTGGTCATGTCTCTCAAACATGTATCGGGTCTCATGGGTCGTATAAATCGCCCTGGAACACCAAAACTATGGGCAATAGCTCATGAAACAGCCATAAAACCTGAAAACGTCGAGTTTTTGCTTATAACTATCAAACGTGTATCGGGTTTTACTAGCCATGCAAATCCCCATTGAACCCCAATACTATGGGCAATGGCTCATGAAAATGGCCATAAAATGCGAAAACACTGAGTTTTTTTCATAACTCTAAAACATGGTCATGCAAATCCCCATGGAACCCCAAAACTGTGGGCAATAGTTCATAAACACATCCAAAGAACACGAAAACAACGAGTTTTTGGTCATATTTGTCAAACATGTATCTGGTCTTATGGCCCCTGCAAATCGCCCTACAACACCAAAACTATGCGCAATTGCTCATCAAAACGGCCAAAAAACATTAAACGACGAGTTTTTGCTCATAACTCTTAAACGTGTATCGTGTGTTACGAGTCGTGTAAATTGCGCTAGAACCCCAAAACGGTGGCAATAGCTCATGAAAACGGCTATAAAATGCGAGAGCGGCGAGATTTTTGTCATAACTCTCACACATGTATCGTGTCTTTACGGGCCATGAAAATCCCCGTGGAACACAAAACTATGGGAAATAGTTTATGAAAGCATCCATAAAACACGAAAATGCTAGTTTTTGTCAAGTCTCTCAAACATGTATCGGGTCTTATGGGCCGTGGAAATCCTGAAACAAGAAAAGTATGGACAATAGCTCATGAAAACGGCCATAAAAACTGAAAAATACGAGTTTTTGCTCATAATTCTCAAACTTGTATCGGTTTTTACTGTCCATGCAAATCCCATTGAACCCCAAAATTATGGTCAATACCTCATGAAAACGGCCATAAAATACGAAAAATGTATCGGGTCTTATGGTCCCTACAAATCGCCCTCGAACACCAAAACTGTGGGCAATAGCTCTTGAAAACGGCTATAAAACGCGAAAACGATGAGTTTTTGGTCATAACTCTCAAACATGTATTGTGTCTTTACGGGCCTTGCAAATCCCCATTGAACCCCAAAGGTATGGGCAATACCTCATGAATACGTCCATAAAATGCGAAAACGCAGAGTTTTTGGTCATGTCTCTCAAACATGTATAGGGTCTTATGGGTCGTGCAAATCGTCGTGAAACACCGAAACTATGGGCAATAGCTCATGAAACGGCCATAAAACCTAAAAACGACATGTTTTTGCTCATAACTCTCAAACGTGTATCGGGTTTTCTAGGCCGTACATATCACCCTCGAACACCAAAACGGCCATAAAACGTTAAAACAACGAGTTTTTGCTCATAACTCATCTCAAACGTGTCTCGGGTGTTAGGAGTTGTGTAAATCGCCCTATAATCCCAAACTGTGGGCAATAGCTCATGAAAACGGCCATAAAACGCGAAAACGCCGAGTTTTTGGTCATAAATCTAAAACATGTATCTTGTCTTTACGGGCCTTGCAAATCACCATGGAACCTCAAAACTATGGGCAATAGCTCATGAAAACGTCCATAAAATGCGAAAACGACGAGATTTTTGTCATGTCTCTCAAACATGTATCGGGTCTTATGGGCCCTACAAATTACCCTAGAACACCAAAATTGTGGGCAATAGCTCTTGAAAAATGCCATAAACGTGAAAACGACGAGTTTGTACTTATAAGTCTTAAACGTGCATCGACTATTACGAGTCATGTAAATCTCCCTAGAACCTCCAAAGTGTGGGCAATAGCTAATGAAAACAGCCATAAAACACAAAAACAACGATTTTTGGTCATATCTCTTAAACGTGTATCATCTCTTTACAGGCCATGCAAATCGCCATGGAACGCCAAACTGTAAGTAATAGCTCATGAAAACGTCCATAAAATGCGAAAAAGACGAGTTTTTTTGTCATGTCTCGCAAACATTTATCGGGTCTCATGGGCCGTGCAGATCGCTCGAAACGCCAAGACTATGGGCAATTGCTAATGAAAACGGCAATAAAATGCGAAAACGACGAGTTTTTGGTCCTCTGCCTCAAACATGTATCGGGTCTCATGGGTCGTGCTAATCACCCATGAAAATGGCCATAAAATGTGAAATAGACGAGTTTTTGCTCATAACTCCCAAACGTGTATCGGGCGTTACAAGTCGTGCAAATCGCCTTGGAACACCAAAATTATGGGCAATAGCTCATGAAAACGACCATAAACGTGAAAACGAAGAGTTTTTGCTCATAAATCTTAAACGTGTATCGTGTGTTAGGAGTTGCGAAAATCACCGTAGAAGCCCCAAACTGTGGGCAATAGCTAATGAAAACGGCCATAAAACGCGAACACGATGACTTTTTGGTCATAACCCTCAAACATGTATCGCTTCTTTACGGGCGATGCACATCTCCATGGAACCCCAAAATTATGGGTAGGTCATTAAAACATCCATAAAACGCGAAAACAAAGAGTTTTTGGTACTCTGTCAAACATGTATCTGGTCTTATGGGCCGTGCAAATTGCCCTGGAACACCAAAACTGTGGGCAAGAGCTCATGAAACGGCCATAAAACCTAAAAACGACGAGTTTTTTCTCATCACTCTCAAACGTCTATCAGGTTTTACTCGGCATGCAAATCCCCATTGAATCCTTAGCTGTGGGGCAATAGCTCATGAAAACAGCAATAAAACATGAAAACGCGGAGGTTTTGGTCATAACTCTCAGACATGTATCAGGTTTTACTAGCCATGAAAATACCCATTGAACCCCAAAAATGTGGGAAATAGCTCATGAAAACGTCCATAAAATGCGAAAAGGACGAGTTTTTGGTCATGTCTCCCGAACATGTATCAGGTCTTATGAGCCCTGCAAATCGCCCTGGATCACCAAAACTGTGGGCAATAGCTCAGGAAAATAACCATAAAATGTGAAAACGACGAGTTTTTACTTATAACTCTCAAACGAGTATTGACTAGTACGAGTCATATAAATCTCCCTGGAACGCCCAAACTGTGGGCAGTTGCTCATGAAAACAGCCATAAAACGCGAAAACGATGTGTTTTCGGTCATCATTCTTAAACGTGTATGATGTCTTTACAGGACATGCAAATCCCCTTGGAACCCTCATGAAAATGGCCATAAAATGCGAGAACTCCGAGTTTTTCATATCTCTCAAACATGTATCAGGTCTTATGGGCCCTGCAAATCACCCTGGAACAACAAAACTATGGGAAATAGCTCATGAAAACGGCCATAAAACATGAAAACGACGAGTTTTTTCTCATAACTCTTAAACGTGTATCGGGTGTTACGAGTTATGTAACTCACCATAGAACCCCAAATTGTGAGCAATAGCTCATGAAAACGGCCATACACGTGAAAACATCGAGTTTTTGGTTATAACTCTCAAACATGTATCGTGTCTTTATGGGTCATGCAAATCCCTATGGAAACCAAAACTATGGGCAATAGCTCATGAAAACGTCCATAAAACACGAAAATGATGATTTTTGGTCATGTCTCTCAAACATGTATCGGGTCTTATGGGTCGTGCAAATAGCCCTGGAACACAAAAACTATGGGCAATAGCTCATAAAACGGCCATAAAACTTAAAAACGATGAGTTTTTGCTCATAACTGTCAATCGTGTATCAGGCCTTATGGGCCACGCAAATCGCCCTGAAACACCAAAACTGTGGGAAATTGCTAATGAAAATGGCCATTAAACGTGAAAACGATGAGTTTTTGCTCATAACTCTCAAATGTGTCGGGCGTTACGAGTCGTGCAAATCACCTTAGAACACACCATGGGCAATAGCTCATGAAACGACCATAAAAACTGAAAATGACGAGTATTTAATCATAACTCTCAAACGTGTACTGGGTTTTACTAGCCATGCAAATCCCCATTAAACCCAAAACTATGGGCAATACCTCATGGAAACGGCCATAAAACGTGAAAACACCGAGTTTTTTTTGGCATAACTCTCAAACATGTATCGGGTCTTATGGGCCGTGCAAATCACCCCGAAACATCAAAACTGTGGGCAATAGCTCATGAAAACGGCCATAAAACGTGAAAACGATAAGTTTTTGCTCATAACTCTCAAACATGTATTGGGTGTTACGAGTCGTGCAAATCGCCCTGGAACATCAAAAATGTGGGCAATAGCTCATGAAAATGGCCATAAAACATGAAAACGATGAGTTTTTGCTCCTAACTCTGAAACGTGTATCAAGTGTTACGGTTCATGTAAATCGACCTAGAATGCCACACTGTGGGCAATAGCTCATGGAAACGTCCATAAAACGCGAAAACAATGAGTGATTCGTCATAACTCCCAAACATGTATCGTGTCTTTATGGGCCATGCAAATTAGCACGGAAGCCCAAAAATACGGGCAATAGCTGATGAAAACATCCATAAAACGCGAAAAATACGAATTTTTGATCGTGTCTCTCAAACATTTATCAGGTCTTATGGGTCGTGAAAATCGTCTAGAAACAAAAAAAAACTATGGGTAATAGCTCATTGAAACGGCCATAAAACATCAAAACAACGAGTTTTTGCTCATAACTCTCAAACGTGTATCGGGCGTTACGTGTCGTGCAAATCGCCCTTGAACACCCAAATTGTGGGCAATAGCTCATGAAAACGGCTATAAAACGTGAAACCGACGAGGTTTTGCTCATAACTCTTAAACGCGTATCACGTACTACGAGTCGTGCAAATCCCCCTTGAACCCCAAAACTGTGGGCAATAGCTCAGGCAAACGGCCATAAAACGCGAAAACGACGAGTTTTTGGTCATAGCTCTAAAACATGTATCGTGTCTTTACGGGCCATGCAAATCCCCATGGAAGCGCAAAACTGTGGGCAATAGATTATAAAAACGTCCATAAAGCACGAAAACGACGTGTTTTTGGTCATGTCTCTCAAACAATATTTTGTCTTATGGGTCATGCTAATCACCCTGCAACACAAAAAATGTGGGCAATAACTCATGAAAACTGCCATAAAACGTGAAAACGACGAGTTTTTGCTCATAACTCTCAAACGTGTATCGGGTGTTACGAGTCATCCAAATCACCCTGGAACACCAAAATTGTGGGCAATAGCTCATGAAAACAGGCATAAAATGTTTAAACGACAAGGTATTTTATCATAACTCTTAAATGTGTATCGCGTGTTACGAGATGTTTAAAACGCCCTAGAACCCCAAAACTATGGGCAGTGGCTCATGAAAATGACCATAAAACGCGAAAACGATGAGTTTTTGGTCATAACTCTCAAACATGTATCTTGTCTTTACGGGCCTTGCAAATCCCCATGGAACCTCAAAACTGTGGGCAATAGCTCATGAAAACGTCCATAAAATGCGAAAACGACGAGTTTTTTGTCATGTCTCTCAAACATGTATCGCGTCTTATGGGCCCTGCAAATCGCCCTGGAACATCAAAACTGTGGGCAATAGCTCTTCAAAAATGCCATAAAACGTGAAAACGACGAGTTTGTGCTTATAACTCTCAAACGTGCATCGGCTGTTACGAGTCGTGTAAATCGCCCTAGAATCTCCAAACTGTGGGCAATAGCTAATGAAAACAGCAATAAAACGCGAAAACAACGAGTTTTTGGTCATAACTCTTAAACGTGTATCATGTCTTTACGGGACATGCAAATCGCCATGAACCCCAAAACTGTGGGCAATAGCTCAAGATAACGTCCATAAACGCGAAAAATACGAGTTTTTTGTCATGTCTCGCAAACATTTATCGGGTCTCATGGGCCGGGCAGATCGCTCGGAACACCAAAACTATGTGAAATAGCTCTTGAAAACGACGAGTTTTTGGTCCTCTGTCTCAAACATGTATTGAGTCTTATGGGTCATGATAGTCGCCCTGCAACACCAAAACTGTGGGCAGTAGCCCATGAAAACGGCCATAAATCGTGAAAACGACGAGTTTTTCCTCATAACTCCCAAACATGTATTGGGCGTTACTAGTCGTGCAAATCGCCCTGGAACACCAAAATTGTGGGCTATAGCTCATGAAAACGGCCATAAAACGTGAAAACGATGAGTTTTTGCTCATAACTCTTAAACGTGTATCGTGTGTTACGAGTCGTGTAAATCGCCCTAGAACCCCAAAACTGTGGGCAATAGCTCATGAAAACAGCCATAAAACGCGAAAATGATGACTTTTTGTTCATAACCCTCAAACATGTATCATTTGTTTACGGGCGATGTAAATCTCCATGGAACCCCAAAACTATGGGTAGCTCATTAAAACATCCATAAAACGTGAAAACAAAGAGTTTTTGGTACTCTGTCAAACATGTATCGGGTCTTATGGGCCATGCAAATCGCCCTGGAACACCAAAACTGTGGGCAAATAGCTCATGAAATGGCCATAAGACCGAAAAACGACGAGTTTTTGCTCATCACTCTCAAACATGTATCGGGTTTTACTCGGCATGCAAATCCCCATTGAATCCTTAACTGTGGGCAATAGCTCATGAAAATGGCAATACAACGTGAAAACGCCGAGTTTTTGGTCATAACTCTCAAACATGTATTGGATTCTACTAGCCATGCAAATCCCCATTGAACCCCAAAATTGTGGGAAATAGCTCATGAAAACATCCATAAAATGCGAAAAGGACGAGTTTTTGGTCATGTCTCCCAAACATGTATTGGGTCTTATGGGCCCTGCAAATCGCCCTGGAACACCAAAACTGCGGGCAATAGCTCATGAAAACAACCATAAAGCGTGAAAACGACGAGTTTTACTTATAACTCTCAAACTTGTATCGACTAGTACGAGTCATGTAAATCGCACTGGAATTCCCAAACTGTGGGTAGTTGCTCATGAAAACAACCATAAAACACGAAAACAACGAGTTTTCGGTCATCACTCTTAAGCATGTATCATGTCTTTACGGGACATGCAAATCCCCTTGGAACCCTCATGAAAAACGGCAATAAAATGTGAATCGGGCGTTACGAGTCATGCAAATTGCCCTGGAACACCAAAATTGTGGGCTATCTCATGAAAACGGCCATAAAACGTGAAAACAACGAGTTTTTGGTCACAACTCTTAAACGTGTATCGTGTGTAATGAGTCGTGTAAATCGCCCGAGAACCCCAAAACTGTGGGCAATAGCTCATGAAAACGGCCATAAAACGCGAAAACGACAAATTATGGTCATAACTCTCAAACATGTATCGGGCTTTACTGGCCATGCAAATCCCCGTTGAACACCAAAACTGTGGGCAATAGCTCACAGAAACAGCCATAAAACGCGAAAACGCCGAGTTTTTGGTCATAACCCTCAAACATGTATTGTGTCTTATGGGCCATGCACATTCCCATGAAACCCCAAAACTATGGGCAATAGCTCATGAAAATATCCATAAAATGCGAAACGGCGAGTTTCTGGTCATGTCTCTCAAACATTTATCGAGTCTTATGGGCCGCGAAAATCGCCTTGGAACACGAAAACTACGGGCAATAGCTCATGAAAACGACCATAAAACATGAAAACGACGAGTTTTTGCTCACAACTCTTAAATGTCTATCGCGTGTTACGATTTGCGTAAATCGCACTAGAACCCCAAAACTATGGCCAATAGCTCATGAAAACGGCCATAAAATGCGAAAACGAAGAGTTTTTGGACATAACTCTGAAACATGTATTGATTCTTTTCGGGCCATGAAAATCCCTATGGAACCCCAAAACCATGGGCAATAGCTCATGAAAACGACCATAAAATGCGAAAACGACTACTTTTTGGTCATAACCCTCAGACATGTATCGTTTCTTTATGGGCGATGCAAATCCCCATGGAACCCCAAAACTATGGGTAAGAGCTCATCAAAACGTCCATAAAACACGAAAATGACGAGTTTTTGGTCCTCTCTGGCAAACATGTATCGGGGTTTACTGACAATGCAATCCCCATTGAACCCCAAAAGCGTCAATAGATAATGAAAACATCCATAACACGCAAAAATAATGAGTTTTTGGTCTTAACTCTCAAACATGTATCGGGCTTTACTGGCCATGCAAATCCCCATTGAACACCAAAAACTCGTCGTTCTCATCGTTTTCCCCTCAAACATTTATCGAGTCTTATGGGCCGTGCAAATCATCTTGGAACGCCAAAATTATGGGCAATAGCTCATGAAAACAGCCATAAAACGTGAAAATGATAAGTTTTTGTTCATAACTCTTAAACATGTATCGCGTGTTACGATTTGTGTAAATCACACTAGAACCCCAAAACTATGGGCAATAGCTCCTGAAAACGGCCATAAAACGCGAAAACGACGAGTTTTTGATCTTAACTCCCAAACATGTATCGGGCTTCTTGGCCATGCAAATCCCGTTGAACACCAAAATTGTGGGCAATAGTTCACGGAAACAGCCATAAAATGAGAAAACGCCGAGTTTTTGGTCATAACCCTCAAACATGTATTGTGTCTTATGGGCCTTGCAAATTCCCATGGAACCCCAAAACTGTGGGCAATAGCTTATGAAATAATCCACAAAATGAGAAAACTACGAGTTTCTAGTCATGTCTCTCAAACATTTATCGAGTCTTATGGACCGTGCAAATCGCCTTGGAACACCAAAACAATGGGAAATAGCTCATGAAAACGGCCATAAAACGTGAAAACAACGAGTTTTTGCGCATAACTCTTAAATGTCTATCGCGTGTTACGAGTTGTGTAAATCGCACTAGAACCCCAAAACTGTGGGCAATAGCTCATGAAAACGGCCATAAAACGCGAAAATGATGAGTTTTTTGACATAACTCTCAAACATGGATCGTTTCTTTTCGGTCCATGAAAATCCCTATGGAACCCCAAAATCATGGGCAATAGCTCATGAAAACGTCCATAAAACACGAAAACGGCGAGTTTTTGATCATGTCTCTCAAACATGTATCGGATATTATGGGTCATGCAAATCGCCCTGGAACACCAAAAATATGGGCAATAACTCATGAAAACGGCCATAAAACCCGAAAACAATGAGTGTTTGCTCATTAATCTCAAACATGTATCGGGCGTTACGAGTCGTGCAAATCGCCCTGGAACACCAAAATTGTGGGCTATCTCATGAAAAGGGCCATAAAACGTGAAAACGACGAGTTTTTGCTCACAACTCTTAAACGTGTATCGTGTGTTACGAGTCGTGTAAATCTCCCGAGAACCCCAAAACTATGGGCAATAGCTCATGAAAACAGCCATAAAATGCGAAAACGATGACTTTTTGGTCATAACCCTCAAACATGTATTGTTTCTTTACGGGCGATGCAAATCCCCATGGAACACCAAAGCGTGGTAAGAGCTCATGAAAACGCCCATAAAAGCGAAACGACGAAGTTTTGGTCCTCTCTATCAAACATGTATCGGGGTTTACTGGCAATGCAAATCCCCATTGAACCCCAAAACCGTGGGAAATAGCTCATGAAAACATCCATAACACGCAAAAACGATGAGTTTTTAGTCTTAACTCTCAAACATGTATCGGGCTTTACTGGCCATGCAAATCCCCATTCAACACCAAAAACTCGTCGTTCTCATCGTTTTCCCCCCAAACATTTATCGAGTCTTATGGGGTGTGCAAATCACCTTGGAACGCCAAAATTAGGGGCAATAGCTCATGAAAACAGCCATAAAACATTAAAATGACAAGTTTTTATTCATAACTCTTAAACGTGTATCGCGTGTTACGAGTTGTGTAAATCACACTAGAACCCCAAAACTATGCGCAATAGCTCCTGAAAACGGCCATAAAAGCAAAGCAGCGAGTTTTTGGTCTTAACTCCCAAACATGAATCGGGCTTTACTAGCCATGCAAATCCCCATTGAACACCAAAACTATGGGCAATAGCTCACAGAAACAGCCATAAAACGCGAAAACTCCGAGTTTTTGGTCATAACCCTCAAACATGTATTGTGTCATGGGCCTTGCAAATTCCCATGGAACCCCAAAACTGTGGTTAATAGCTCATGAAAATATCCATAAAATGCGAAAACTACTAGTTTCTGGTCATGCCTCTCAAACATTTATCAAGTCTTATGGTCAGTGCAAATCGCCTTGGAAAACCAAAACTATGGGCAATATCTCATGAAAACGGCCATAAAACGTGAAAACGACGAGTTTTTGCTCATAACTCTTAAATGTATATCGCGTGTTATGAGTTGTGTAAATCGCACTAGAACCCCAAAACTGTGGGCAATAGCTCATGAAAACGGCCATAAAACGCGAAAACGATGAGTTTTTTGACATAACTCTCAAACATGGATCATTTTTTCGGGCCATGAAAATCCGTATGGAACCCCAAGTCCATTGGCAATAGCTCATGAAAACATCCATAAAACACGAAAACAGCGAGTTTTTGATCATGTCCCTCAAACATGTATCGGATCTTATGGGTCATGCAAATCGCCCTGGAACACCAAAACTGTGGGCAATAGTTCATGAAAACAGCCATAAAACCTGAAAACAATGAGTGTTTGCTCATAACACTCAAACGTGTATCGGGTGTTATGAGTCGTGCAAATCACCCTGGAACACCAAAATTGTGGGCTATCTCATGAAAACAGCCATAAAATGCGAAAACGACTAGTTTTTGGTCATAACCCTCACACATGTAACATTTATTTACGGGCGATGGAAATCCCCATGGAACCCCAAAACTATGGGTAAGAGCTCATGAAAACGTCCATAAAACGCGAAAATGACGAGTTTTTGGTCCTCTCTATCAAACATGTATCAGGGTTTACTGGCAGTGCAAATCCCCATTGAACCCCAAATCTGTGGGCAATAGCTCATGAAAACATCCATAAAACGCAAATACGATGAGTTTTTGGTCTTAACTCTCAAACATGTACCGGGCTTTACTGGCCATGCAAATCCCTATTGAACACCAAAAACTCGTCGTTCTCATCGTTTCCCCCCCAAACAGTTATCGAGTCTTATGGGCCGTGCAAATCACCTTGGAACGCCAAAATTATGGGCAATAGCTCATGAAAACAGCCATAAAACGTGAAAATGACAAGTTTTTGTTCATAAATCTTAAACGTGTATCACGTGTTACGAGTTGTGTAAATCACACTAGAACCCCAAAAATATGGGCAATAGCTCCTGAAAACGGCCATAAAACGCGAAAACGACGAGTTTTTGGTCTTAACTCCCAAACATGTATCGGGCTTTACTGGCCATGCAAATCCCCATTGAACACCAAAACTGTGGGCAATAGCTCACGGAAACAGCCATAAAACGAGAAAACGCCGATTTTTTGGTCATAACCCTCAAACATGTATTGTGTCTTATGGGCCTTGCAAATTCCCATGGAACCCCAAAACTGTGGGTAATAGCTCATGAAATAATCCATAAAATGCGAAAACTACGAGTTTCTGGTCATGTCTGTCAAACATTTATCGAGTCTTATGGGACATCCAAATCGCATTGGAACACCAAAACAATGGGCAATAGCTCATGAAAACGGCCATAAAACGTGAAAACAACGAGTTTTTGCTCATAACTATTAAATGTCTATCGCGTGTTACGAGTTGTGTAAATCGCACTAGAACCCCAAAACTGTGGGCAATAGCTCATGAAAACGGCCATAAAACGCGAAAACGGTGAGTTTTTGGACATAACTCTCAAACATGGATCACTTCTTTTCGGGCCATGAAAATCCCTATGGAACCCCAAAACCATGGGCAATAGCTCATGAAAACGTCCATAAAACACAAAAACGGCGAGTTTTTGATCATGTCTCTCAAACATGTATCGGATCTTATGGGTCATGCAAATCGCCCTAGAACACCAAAAATGTGGGCAATAGCTCATGAAAACGGCCATAAAACCCGAAAACAATGAGTGTTTGCTTATAACTCTCAAACATGTATCGGGCGTTACAAGTCGTGCAAATCGCCCTGGAACACCAAAATTGTGGGCTATCTCATGAAAACGGCCATAAAACGTGAAAACGACGAGTTTTTGCTCACAACTCTTAAACGTGTATCGTGTGTTATGAGTCGTGTAAATCTCCCGAGAACCCCAAAACTATGGGAAATAGCTCATGAAAACGGCCATAAAATGCGAAAATAACGACTTTTTGGTCATAACCCTCAGACATGTATCATTTATTTACGGGCGATGCAAATCCCCATGGAACCCCAAAACTATGGGTAAGAGCTCAGGAAAACGTCCATAAAACGCGAAAATGACGAGTTTTTGGTCCTCTCTATCAAACATGTATCGGGGTATACTGGCAATGCAAATCAACATTGAACCCCAAATCTGTGGGCAATAGCTCATGAAAACATCCATAAAACGCAAAAACGATGAGTTTTTGGTCTTAACTCTCAAACATATACCAGGCTTTACTGGCCATGCAAATCCCTATTGAACACCAAAAACTCGTCGTTCTCATCGTTTTCCCCTCAAACATTTATCGAGTCTTATGGGCCGTGCAAATCACTTTGGAACGCCAAAACTATGGGCAATAGCTCATGAAAACAGCCATAAAACGTGAAAACGATGAGTTTTTGTTCATAACTCTTAAACTTATATCGCGTGTTACGAGTTGTGTAAATCGCAATAGAACCCCGAAACTGTGGGCAATAGCTCATGAAAATGGCCATAAAATGCGAAAATGACGAGTTTTTGGTCTTAACTCCCAAACATGTATCGGGCTTTACTGGCCATGCAAATCCCCATTGAACACCAAAACTATGGGCAATAGCTCACAGAAACAGCCATAAAACGCGAGAACTCCGAGTTTTTGGTCATAACCCTCAAACATGTATTGTGTCATGGGCCTTGCAAATTCCCATGGAACCCAAAACTGTGGTCAATAGCTCATGAAAATATCCATAAAATGCGAAAACTACGAGTTTCTGGTCATGTCTCTCAAACATTTATCAAGTCTTATGGGCCGTGCAAATCGCCTTGGAAAACCAAAACTATGGGCAATATCTCATGAAAACGGCCATAAAACGTGAAAACGACGAGTTTTTGCTCATAACTCTTAAATGTATATCGCGAGTTATGAGTTGTGTAAATCGCACTAGAACCCCAAAACTGTGGGCAATAGCTCATGAAAACGGCCATAAAACGTGAAAACGATGAGTTTTTTGACATAACTCTCAAACATGGATCATTTCTTTCCGGGCCATGAAAATCCCTATGGAACCCCAAGTCCATTGGCAATAGCTCATGAAAACGTCCATAAAACACGAAAACGGCGAGTTTTTGATCATGTCCCTCAAACATGTATCGAATCCTATGGGTCATGCAAATCGCCCTGGAACACCAAAACTGTGGGCAATAGCTCATGAAAACGACCATAAAACCTAAAAACAATGAGTGTTTGCTCATAACTCTCAAACGTGTATCGGGTGTTACGAGTCGTGCAAATCACCTTGGAACACCAAAATTGTGGGCTATCTCATGAAAACGGCCATAAAACGTGAAAACGACTAGGTTTTGCTCAAAACTCTTAAACGTGTATCGTGTGTTACGAGTCGTGTAAATCACCCGAGAACCCCAAGACTGTGGGTAATAGCTCATGAAAACGGCCATAAAATACGAAAAGGATGACTTTTTGGTTATAACCCTCAGACATGTATCGTTTCTTTATAGGCGATGCAAATCCCCATGGAACCCCAAAACTGTGGGTAAGAGCTCATGAAAACGTCCATAAAACGTGAAAACAACGAGTTTTTGGTCCTCTCTGTCAAACATGTATCGGGGTTTACTGGCAATGCAAATCCCCAATGAACCCCAAAACTGTGGGCAATAGCTCATCAAAACATCCATAAAACGCAAAAATAATGAGTTTTTAGTCTTAACTATCAAACATGTATCGGGCTTTACTGGCCATGCAAATCCCTATTGAACACCAAAAACTCGTCGTTATCATCATTTTCCCCTCAAACATTTATCGAGTCTTATGGGCCGTGCAAATCACCTTGGAACACCGAAACTATGGGCAATAGCTCATGAAAACAGCCATAAAACGTGAAAACAATGAGTTTTCGTTCATAACTCTTAAACGTGTATCCCGTGTTACGAGTTGTGTAAATCGCACTAGAACCCCGAAACTGTGGGCAATAGCTCATGAAAACGGCCATAAAACGCGAAAACGACGAGTTTTTGGTCTTAACTCCCAAACATGCATCAGGCTTTCCTAGCCATGGAAATCCCCATTGAACACCAAAACTATGGGCAATAGCTCACAGAAACAGCCATAAAACGCGAAAACTCCGAGTTTTTTGTCATAACCCTCAAACATGTATTGTGTCTTATGGGCCTTGCAAATTCCCATGGAACCCAAAACTGTGGGCAATAGCTCATGAAAACGTCCATAAAATGCGAAAACTACGAGTTTTTTGTCATGTCTCTCAAACATGTATCGCGTCTTATGGGCCCTGCAAATCGCCCTGGAACATCAAAACTGTGGGCAATAGCTCTTCAAAAATGCCATAAAACGTGAAAACGACGAGTTTGTGCTTATAACTCTCAAACGTGCATCGGCTGTTACGAGTCGTGTAAATCGCCCTAGAATCTCCAAACTGTGGGCAATAGCTAATGAAAACAGCAATAAAACGCGAAAACAACGAGTTTTTGGTCATAACTCTTAAACGTGTATCATGTCTTTACGGGACATGCAAATCGCCATGAACCCCAAAACTGTGGGCAATAGCTCAAGATAACGTCCATAAACGCGAAAAATACGAAGTTTTTGTCATGTCTCGCAAACATTTATCGGGCAGACGCTTCGGAACACCAAAACTATGTGAAATAGCTCTTGAAAACGACGAGTTTTTGGTCCTCTGTCTCAAACATGTATTGAGTCTTATGGGTCATGATAGTCGCCCTGCAACACCAAAATCAGGCGATAGCCATGAAAACGCCATAAATCGTGAAAACGACGAGTTTTTCCTCATAACTCCCAAACATGTATTGGGCGTTACTAGTCGTGCAAATCGCCCTGGAACACCAAAATTGTGGGCTATAGCTCATGAAAACGGCCATAAAACGTGAAAACGATGAGTTTTTGCTCATAACTCTTAAACGTGTATCGTGTGTTACGAGTCGTGTAAATCGCCCTAGAACCCCAAAACTGTGGGCAATAGCTCATGAAAACAGCCATAAAACGCGAAAATGATGACTTTTTGTTCATAACCCTCAAACATGTATCATTTGTTTACGGGCGATGTAAATCTCCATGGAACCCCAAAACTATGGGTAGCTCATTAAAACATCCATAAAACGTGAAAACAAAGAGTTTTTGGTACTCTGTCAAACATGTATCGGGTCTTATGGGCCATGCAAATCGCCCTGGAACACCAAAACTGTGGGCAAATAGCTCATGAAATGGCCATAAGACCGAAAAACGAGTTTTTGCTCATCACTCTCAAACATGTATCGGGTTTTACTCGGCATGCAAATCCCCATTGAATCCTTAACTGTGGGCAATAGCTCATGAAAATGGCAATACAACGTGAAAACGCCGAGTTTTTGGTCATAACTCTCAAACATGTATTGGATTCTACTAGCCATGCAAATCCCCATTGAACCCCAAAATTGTGGGAAATAGCTCATGAAAACATCCATAAAATGCGAAAAGGATGAGTTTTTGGTCATGTCTCCCAAACATGTATTGGGTCTTATGGGCCCTGCAAATCGCCCTGGAACACCAAAACTGCGGGCAATAGCTCATGAAAACAACCATAAAGCGTGAAAACGACGAGTTTTACTTATAACTCTCAAACTTGTATCGACTAGTACGAGTCATGTAAATCGCACTGGAATTCCCAAACTGTGGGTAGTTGCTCATGAAAACAACCATAAAACACGAAAACAACGAGTTTTCGGTCATCACTCTTAAGCATGTATCATGTCTTTACGGGACATGCAAATCCCCTTGGAACCCTCATGAAAAACGGCAATAAAATGTGAATCGGGCGTTACGAGTCATGCAAATTGCCCTGGAACACCAAAATTGTGGGCTATCTCATGAAAACGGCCATAAAACATGAAAACAACGAGTTTTTGGTCACAACTCTTAAACGTGTATCGTGTGTAATGAGTCGTGTAAATCGCCCGAGAACCCCAAAACTGTGGGCAATAGCTCATGAAAACGGCCATAAAACGCGAAAACGACAAATTATGGTCATAACTCTCAAACATGTATCGGGCTTTACTGGCCATGCAAATCCCCGTTGAACACCAAAACTGTGGGCAATAGCTCACAGAAACAGCCATAAAACGCGAAAACGCCGAGTTTTTGGTCATAACCCTCAAACATGTATTGTGTCTTATGGGCCATGCACATTCCCATGAAACCCCAAAACTATGGGCAATAGCTCATGAAAATATCCATAAAATGCGAAACGGCGAGTTTCTGGTCATGTCTCTCAAACATTTATCGAGTCTTATGGGCCGCGAAAATCACCTTGGAACACGAAAACTACGGGCAATAGCTCATGAAAACGACCATAAAACATGAAAACGACGAGTTTTTGCTCACAACTCTTAAATGTCTATCGCGTGTTACGATTTGCGTAAATCGCACTAGAACCCCAAAACTATGGCCAATAGCTCATGAAAACGGCCATAAAATGCGAAAACGAAGAGTTTTTGGACATAACTCTGAAACATGTATTGATTCTTTTCGTGCCATGAAAATCCCTATGGAACCCCAAAACCATGGGCAATAGCTCATGAAAACGACCATAAAATGCGAAAACGACTACTTTTTGGTCATAACCCTCAGACATGTATCGTTTCTTTATGGGCGATGCAAATCCCCATGGAACCCCAAAACTATGGGTAAGAGCTCATCAAAACGTCCATAAAACACGAAAATGACGAGTTTTTGGTCCTCTCTGGCAAACATGTATCGGGGTTTACTGACAATGCAAATCCCCATTGAACCCCAAAACTGTGGTCAATAGCTCATGAAAACATCCATAACACGCAAAAATAATGAGTTTTTGGTCTTAACTCTCAAACATGTATCGGGCTTTACTGGCCATGCAAATCCCCATTGAACACCAAAAACTCGTCGTTCTCATCGTTTTCCCCTCAAACATTTATCGAGTCTTATGGGCCGTGCAAATCACCTTGGAACGCCAAAATTATAGGCAATAGCTCATGAAAACAGCCATAAAACGTGAAAATGATAAGTTTTTGTTCATAACTCTTAAACATGTATCGCGTGTTACGATTTGTGTAAATCACACTAGAACCCCAAAACTATGGGCAATAGCTCCTGAAAATGGCCATAAAACGCGAAAACGACGAGTTTTTGATCTTAACTCCCAAACATGTATCGGGCTTTACTGGCCATGCAAATCCCCGTTGAACACCAAAATTGTGGGCAATAGTTCACGGAAACAGCCATAAAATGAGAAAACGCCGAGTTTTTGGTCATAACCCTCAAACATGTATTGTGTCTTATGGGCCTTGCAAATTCCCATGGAACCCCAAAACTGTGGGCAATAGCTTATGAAATAATCCATAAAATGAGAAAACTACGAGTTTCTAGTCATGTCTCTCAAACATTTATCGAGTCTTATGGACCGTGCAAATCGCCTTGGAACACCAAAACAATGGGAAATAGCTCATGAAAACGGCCATAAAACGTGAAAACAACGAGTTTTTGCGCATAACTCTTAAATGTCTATCGCGTGTTACGAGTTGTGTAAATCGCACTAGAACCCCAAAACTGTGGGCAATAGCTCATGAAAACGGCCATAAAACGCGAAAATGATGAGTTTTTTGACATAACTCTCAAACATGGATCGTTTCTTTTCGGTCCATGAAAATCCCTATGGAACCCCAAAATCATGGGCAATAGCTCATGAAAACGTCCATAAAACACGAAAACGGCGAGTTTTTGATCATGTCTCTCAAACATGTATCGGATATTATGGGTCATGCAAATCGCCCTGGAACACCAAAAATATGGGCAATAACTCATGAAAACGGCCATAAAACCCGAAAACAATGAGTGTTTGCTCATTAATCTCAAACATGTATCGGGCGTTACGAGTCGTGCAAATCGCCCTGGAACACCAAAATTGTGGGCTATCTCATGAAAAAGGCCATAAAACGTGAAAACGACGAGTTTTTGCTCACAACTCTTAAACGTGTATCGTGTGTTACGAGTCGTGTAAATCTCCCGAGAACCCCAAAACTATGGGCAATAGCTCATGAAAACAGCCATAAAATGCGAAAACGATGACTTTTTGGTCATAACCCTCAAACATGTATTGTTTCTTTACGGGCGATGCAAATCCCCATGGAACACCAAAACTGTGGGTAAGAGCTCATGAAAACGTCCATAAAACGCGAAAACGACGAGTTTTTGGTCCTCTCTATCAAACATGTATCGGGGTTTACTGGCAATGCAAATCCCCATTGAACCCCAAAACCGTGGGAAATAGCTCATGAAAACATCCATAACACGCATAAACGATGAGTTTTTAGTCTTAACTCTCAAACATGTATCGGGCTTTACTGGCCATGCAAATCCCCATTCAACACCAAAAACTCGTCGTTCTCATCGTTTTCCCCCCAAACATTTATCGAGTCTTATGGGGTGTGCAAATCACCTTGGAACGCCAAAATTAGGGGCAATAGCTCATGAAAACAGCCATAAAACATTAAAATGACAAGTTTTTATTCATAACTCTTAAACGTGTATCGCGTGTTACGAGTTGTGTAAATCACACTAGAACCCCAAAACTATGCGCAATAGCTCCTGAAAACGGCCATAAAACGCGAAAACGACGAGTTTTTGGTCTTAACTCCCAAACATGAATCGGGCTTTACTAGCCATGCAAATCCCCATTGAACACCAAAACTATGGGCAATAGCTCACAGAAACAGCCATAAAACGCGAAAACTCCGAGTTTTTGGTCATAACCCTCAAACATGTATTGTGTCATGGGCCTTGCAAATTCCCATGGAACCCCAAAACTGTGGTCAATAGCTCATGAAAATATCCATAAAATGCAAAAACTACTAGTTTCTGGTCATGCCTCTCAAACATTTATCAAGTCTTATGGTCAGTGCAAATCGCCTTGGAAAACCAAAACTATGGGCAATATCTCATGAAAACGGCCATAAAACGTGAAAACGACGAGTTTTTGCTCATAACTCTTAAATGTATATCGCGTGTTATGAGTTGTGTAAATCGCACTAGAACCCCAAAACTGTGGGCAATAGCTCATGAAAACGGCCATAAAACGCGAAAACGATGAGTTTTTTGACATAACTCTCAAACATGGATCATTTTTTCGGGCCATGAAAATCCGTATGGAACCCCAAGTCCATTGGCAATAGCTCATGAAAACATCCATAAAACACGAAAACAAATGAAGTTTTGATCATGTCCCTCAAACATGTATCGGATCTTATGGGTCATGCAAATCGCCCTGGAACACCAAAACTGTGGGCAATAGTTCATGAAAACAGCCATAAAACCTGAAAACAATGAGTGTTTGCTCATAACACTCAAACGTGTATCGGGTGTTATGAGTCGTGCAAATCACCCTGGAACACCAAAATTGTGGGCTATCTCATGAAAACAGCCATAAAATGCGAAAACGACTAGTTTTTGGTCATAACCCTCACACATGTAACATTTATTTACGGGCGATGGAAATCCCCATGGAACCCCAAAACTATGGGTAAGAGCTCATGAAAACGTCCATAAAACGCGAAAATGACGAGTTTTTGGTCCTCTCTATCAAACATGTATCAGGGTTTACTGGCAGTGCAAATCCCCATTGAACCCCAAATCTGTGGGCAATAGCTCATGAAAACATCCATAAAACGCAAATACGATGAGTTTTTGGTCTTAACTCTCAAACATGTACCGGGCTTTACTGGCCATGCAAATCCCTATTGAACACCAAAAACTCGTCGTTCTCATCGTTTCCCCCCCAAACAGTTATCGAGTCTTATGGGCCGTGCAAATCACCTTGGAACGCCAAAATTATGGGCAATAGCTCATGAAAACAGCCATAAAACGTGAAAATGACAAGTTTTTGTTCATAAATCTTAAACGTGTATCACGTGTTACGAGTTGTGTAAATCACACTAGAACCCCAAAAATATGGGCAATAGCTCCTGAAAACGGCCATAAAACGCGAAAACGACGAGTTTTTGGTCTTAACTCCCAAACATGTATCGGGCTTTACTGGCCATGCAAATCCCCATTGAACACCAAAACTGTGGGCAATAGCTCACGAAAACAGCCATAAAACGAGAAAACGCCGATTTTTTGGTCATAACCCTCAAACATGTATTGTGTCTTATGGGCCTTGCAAATTCCCATGGAACCCCAAAACTGTGGGCAATAGCTCATGAAATAATCCATAAAATGCGAAAACTACGAGTTTCTGGTCATGTCTGTCAAACATTTATCGAGTCTTATGGGACATCCAAATCGCATTGGAACACCAAAACAATGGGCAATAGCTCATGAAAACGGCCATAAAACGTGAAAACAACGAGTTTTTGCTCATAACTATTAAATGTCTATCGCGTGTTACGAGTTGTGTAAATCACACTAGAACCCCAAAACTGTGGGCAATAGCTCATGAAAACGGCCATAAAACGCGAAAACGGTGAGTTTTTGGACATAACTCTCAAACATGGATCACTTCTTTTCGGGCCATGAAAATCCCTATGGAACCCCAAAACCATGGGCAATAGCTCATGAAAACGTCCATAAAACACAAAAACGGCGAGTTTTTGATCATGTCTCTCAAACATGTATCGGATCTTATGGGTCATGCAAATCGCCCTAGAACACCAAAAATGTGGGCAATAGCTCATGAAAACGGCCATAAAACCCGAAAACAATGAGTGTTTGCTTATAACTCTCAAACATGTATCGGGCGTTACAAGTCGTGCAAATCGCCCTGGAACACCAAAATTGTGGGCTATCTCATGAAAACGGCCATAAAACGTGAAAACGACGAGTTTTTGCTCACAACTCTTAAACGTGTATCGTGTGTTATGAGTCGTGTAAATCTCCCGAGAACCCCAAAACTATGGGAAATAGCTCATGAAAACGGCCATAAAATGCGAAAATAACGACTTTTTGGTCATAACCCTCAGACATGTATCATTTATTTACGGGCGATGCAAATCCCCATGGAACCCCAAAACTATGGGTAAGAGCTCATGAAAACGTCCATAAAACGCGAAAATGACGAGTTTTTGGTCCTCTCTATCAAACATGTATCGGGGTATACTGGCAATGCAAATCAACATTGAACCCCAAATCTGTGGGCAATAGCTCATGAAAACATCCATAAAACGCAAAAACGATGAGTTTTTGGTCTTAACTCTCAAACATATACCAGGCTTTACTGGCCATGCAAATCCCTATTGAACACCAAAAACTCGTCGTTCTCATCGTTTTCCCCTCAAACATTTATCGAGTCTTATGGGCCGTGCAAATCACCTTGGAACGCCAAAACTATGGGCAATAGCTCATGAAAACAGCCATAAAACGTGAAAACGATGAGTTTTTGTTCATAACTCTTAAACTTATATCGCGTGTTACGAGTTGTGTAAATCGCAATAGAACCCCGAAACTGTGGGCAATAGCTCATGAAAATGGCCATAAAATGCGAAAATGACGAGTTTTTGGTCTTAACTCCCAAACATGTATCGGGCTTTACTGGCCATGCAAATCCCCATTGAACACCAAAACTATGGGCAATAGCTCACAGAAACAGCCATAAAACGCGAGAACTCCGAGTTTTTGGTCATAACCTCAAACATGTATTGTGTCATGGGCCTTGCAAATTCCCATGGAACCCAAACTGTAGTCAATAGCTCATGAAAATATCCATAAAATGCGAAAACTACGAGTTTCTGGTCATGTCTCTCAAACATTTATCAAGTCTTATGGGCCGTGCAAATCGCCTTGGAAAACCAAAACTATGGGCAATATCTCATGAAAACGGCCATAAAACGTGAAAACGACGAGTTTTTGCTCATAACTCTTAAATGTATATCGCGAGTTATGAGTTGTGTAAATCGCACTAGAACCCCAAAACTGTGGGCAATAGCTCATGAAAACGGCCATAAAACGTGAAAACGATGAGTTTTTTGACATAACTCTCAAACATGGATCATTTCTTTCCGGGCCATGAAAATCCCTATGGAACCCCAAGTCCATTGGCAATAGCTCATGAAAACGTCCATAAAACACGAAAACGGCGAGTTTTTGATCATGTACCTCAAACATGTATCGAATCCTATGGGTCATGCAAATCGCCCTGGAACACCAAAACTGTGGGCAATAGCTCATGAAAACGACCATAAAACCTAAAAACAATGAGTGTTTGCTCATAACTCTCAAACGTGTATCGGGTGTTACGAGTCGTGCAAATCACCTTGGAACACCAAAATTGTGGGCTATCTCATGAAAACGGCCATAAAACGTGAAAACGACTAGGTTTTGCTCAAAACTCTTAAACGTGTATCGTGTGTTACGAGTCGTGTAAATCACCCGAGAACCCCAAGACTGTGGGTAATAGCTCATGAAAACGGCCATAAAATACGAAAAGGATGACTTTTTGGTTATAACCCTCAGACATGTATCGTTTCTTTATAGGCGATGCAAATCCCCATGGAACCCCAAAACTGTGGGTAAGAGCTCATGAAAACGTCCATAAAACGTGAAAACAACGAGTTTTTGGTCCTCTCTGTCAAACATGTATCGGGGTTTACTGGCAATGCAAATCCCCAATGAACCCCAAAACTGTGGGCAATAGCTCATCAAAACATCCATAAAACGCAAAAATAATGAGTTTTTAGTCTTAACTATCAAACATGTATCGGGCTTTACTGGCCATGCAAATCCCTATTGAACACCAAAAACTCGTCGTTATCATCATTTTCCCCTCAAACATTTATCGAGTCTTATGGGCCGTGCAAATCACCTTGGAACACCGAAACTATGGGCAATAGCTCATGAAAACAGCCATAAAACGTGAAAACAATGAGTTTTCGTTCATAACTCTTAAACGTGTATCCCGTGTTACGAGTTGTGTAAATCGCACTAGAACCCCGAAACTGTGGGCAATAGCTCATGAAAACGGCCATAAAACGCGAAAACGACGAGTTTTTGGTCTTAACTCCCAAACATGCATCAGGCTTTCCTAGCCATGCAAATCCCCATTGAACACCAAAACTATGGGCAATAGCTCACAGAAACAGCCATAAAACGCGAAAACTCCGAGTTTTTTGTCATAACCCTCAAACATGTATTGTGTCTTATGGGCCTTGCAAATTCCCATGGAACCCCAAAACTGTTGGCAATAGCTCATGAAAATATCCATAAAATGCGAAAACTACGAGTTTCTCGTCATGTCTCTCAAACATTTATCGAGTCTTATGGGTCTTGTAAATCGCCTTGGAACACCAAAACTATGGGCAATAGCTCATGAAAACGTCCATAAAACATGGAAACGATGAGTTTTTGGACATAACTATCAAACATGTATCATTTCTTTGCGGGCCATGAAAATCCCTATGGAACCCCAAAACCATGGGCAATAGCTCATGAAAACGTCCATAAAACACGAAAACAACGAGTTTTTGATCATGTCTCTCAAACATGTATCGGATCTTATGAGCCATGCAAATCGCCCTAGAACACCAAAATTGTGGGCAATAGCTCATGAAAACGGCCATAAAACCTGAAAACAATGAGTGTTTGCTCATAACTCTCAAACGTGTATCGGGCGTTACGAGTCGTGCAAATCGCCCTGGAACACCAAAATTGTGGGCTATCTCATGAAAACGGCCATAAAACGTGAAAACGACGAGTTTTTGCTCACAACTCTTAAACGTGTATCGTGTGTTATGAGTCGTGTAAATCTCCCGAGAACCCCAAAACTATGGGAAATAGCTCATGAAAACGGCCATAAAATGCGAAAATAACGACTTTTTGGTCATAACCCTCAGACATGTATCATTTATTTACGGGCGATGCAAATCCCCATGGAACCCCAAAACTATGGGTAAGAGCTCATGAAAACGTCCATAAAACGCGAAAATGACGAGTTTTTGGTCCTCTCTATCAAACATGTATCGGGGTATACTGGCAATGCAAATCAACATTGAACCCCAAATCTGTGGGCAATAGCTCATGAAAACATCCATAAAACGCAAAAACGATGAGTTTTTGGTCTTAACTCTCAAACATATACCAGGCTTTACTGGCCATGCAAATCCCTATTGAACACCAAAAACTCGTCGTTCTCATCGTTTTCCCCTCAAACATTTATCGAGTCTTATGGGCCGTGCAAATCACCTTGAACGCCAAAACTATGGGCAATAGCTCATGAAAACAGCCATAAAACGTGAAAACGATGAGTTTTTGTTCATAACTCTTAAACTTATATCGCGTGTTACGAGTTGTGTAAATCGCAATAGAACCCCGAAACTGTGGGCAATAGCTCATGAAAATGGCCATAAAATGCGAAAATGACGAGTTTTTGGTCTTAACTCCCAAACATGTATCGGGCTTTACTGGCCATGCAAATCCCCATTGAACACCAAAACTATGGGCAATAGCTCACAGAAACAGCCATAAAACGCGAGAACTCCGAGTTTTTGGTCATAACCCTCAAACATGTATTGTGTCATGGGCCTTGCAAATTCCCATGGAACCCAAAACTGTGGTCAATAGCTCATGAAAATATCCATAAAATGCGAAAACTACGAGTTTCTGGTCATGTCTCTCAAACATTTATCAAGTCTTATGGGTAAATCGCCTTGGAAAACCAAAACTATGGGCAATATCTCATGAAAACGGCCATAAAACGTGAAAACGACGAGTTTTTGCTCATAACTCTTAAATGTATATCGCGAGTTATGAGTTGTGTAAATCGCACTAGAACCCCAAAACTGTGGGCAATAGCTCATGAAAACGGCCATAAAACGTGAAAACGATGAGTTTTTTGACATAACTCTCAAACATGGATCATTTCTTTCCGGGCCATGAAAATCCCTATGGAACCCCAAGTCCATTGGCAATAGCTCATGAAAACGTCCATAAAACACGAAAACGGCGAGTTTTTGATCATGTCCCTCAAACATGTATCGAATCCTATGGGTCATGCAAATCGCCCTGGAACACCAAAACTGTGGGCAATAGCTCATGAAAACGACCATAAAACCTAAAAACAATGAGTGTTTGCTCATAACTCTCAAACGTGTATCGGGTGTTACGAGTCGTGCAAATCACCTTGGAACACCAAAATTGTGGGCTATCTCATGAAAACGGCCATAAAACGTGAAAACGACTAGGTTTTGCTCAAAACTCTTAAACGTGTATCGTGTGTTACGAGTCGTGTAAATCACCCGAGAACCCCAAGACTGTGGGTAATAGCTCATGAAAACGGCCATAAAATACGAAAAGGATGACTTTTTGGTTATAACCCTCAGACATGTATCGTTTCTTTATAGGCGATGCAAATCCCCATGGAACCCCAAAACTGTGGGTAAGAGCTCATGAAAACGTCCATAAAACGTGAAAACAACGAGTTTTTGGTCCTCTCTGTCAAACATGTATCGGGGTTTACTGGCAATGCAAATCCCCAATGAACCCCAAAACTGTGGGCAATAGCTCATCAAAACATCCATAAAACGCAAAAATAATGAGTTTTTAGTCTTAACTATCAAACATGTATCGGGCTTTACTGGCCATGCAAATCCCTATTGAACACCAAAAACTCGTCGTTATCATCATTTTCCCCTCAAACATTTATCGAGTCTTATGGGCCGTGCAAATCACCTTGGAACACCGAAACTATGGGCAATAGCTCATGAAAACAGCCATAAAACGTGAAAACAATGAGTTTTCGTTCATAACTCTTAAACGTGTATCCCGTGTTACGAGTTGTGTAAATCGCACTAGAACCCCGAAACTGTGGGCAATAGCTCATGAAAACGGCCATAAAACGCGAAAACGACGAGTTTTTGGTCTTAACTCCCAAACATGCATCAGGCTTTCCTAGCCATGCAAATCCCCATTGAACACCAAAACTATGGGCAATAGCTCACAGAAACAGCCATAAAACGCGAAAACTCCGAGTTTTTTGTCATAACCCTCAAACATGTATTGTGTCTTATGGGCCTTGCAAATTCCCATGGAACCCCAAAACTGTTGGCAATAGCTCATGAAAATATCCATAAAATGCGAAAACTACGAGTTTCTGGTCATGTCTCTCAAACATTTATCGAGTCTTATGGGTCTTGTAAATCGCCTTGGAACACCAAAACTATGGGCAATAGCTCATGAAAACGTCCATAAAACATGGAAACGATGAGTTTTTGGACATAACTATCAAACATGTATCATTTCTTTGCGGGCCATGAAAATCCCTATGGAACCCCAAAACCATGGGCAATAGCTCATGAAAACGTCCATAAAACACGAAAACAACGAGTTTTTGATCATGTCTCTCAAACATGTATCGGATCTTATGAGCCATGCAAATCGCCCTAGAACACCAAAATTGTGGGCAATAGCTCATGAAAACGGCCATAAAACCTGAAAACAATGAGTGTTTGCTCATAACTCTCAAACGTGTATCGGGCGTTACGAGTCGTGCAAATCGCCCTGGAACACCAAAATTGTGGGCTATCTCATGAAAACGGCCATAAAACGTGAAAATGACGAGTTTTTGCTCACAACTCTTAAACGTGTATCGTGTGTTACGAGTCGTGAAAATCGCATGAGAATCCCAAAACTGTGGGCAATAGCTCATGAAAACGACCATAAAATGTGAAAACGACGACTTTTTGGTCATAACCCTCAGGCATGTATTGTTTCTTTACGAGCGATGCAAATCACCTTGGAAGGCCAAAACTATGGGCAATAGCTCATGAAAACAGCCATAAAACGTGAAAACGACCAGTTTTTGGTCCTCTCTGTCAAACATGTATCGGGCTTTATTAGCCATGCAAATGCCCATTGAAACCCAAAACTGTGGGCAATAGCTCACGGAAACAGCCATACAACACAAAAACGATGAGTTTTTGGTCTTAACTCTCAAACATGTATCGGGATTTACTCGCCATGCAAATCCCTATTGAACACCAAAAACTCTTCGTTCTCATCGTTTTCCCCTCAAACATTTATCGAGTCTTATGGGCCGTGCAAATCACCTTGGAACACCAAAACTATGGGCATTAGCTCATGAAAACAGCCATAAAACATGAAAATGACGATTTTTTGTTCAGAACTCTTAAACGTGTATCGCTTGTTATGAGTTCTGTAAATCGCCCTAGAACCCCGAAATTGTGGGAAATAGCTCATGAAAACGGCCATAAAACGCGAAAACGGCGAGTTTTTGGTCTTAACTCCCAAACATGTATCGGGCTTTACTGGCCATGTAAATCCCTATTGAACACCAAAACTGTGGGCAGTAGCTCACAGAAACATCCATAAAATGCAAAAACATCGAGTTTTTGGTCATAACCCTCAAACATGTATTGTGTCTTATGGGCCTTCCAAATTCCCATGGAACCCCAAAAGTGTGGGCAATAGCTCATGAAAATATCCATAAAATGCGAAAACTACGAGTTTCTGGTCATGTCTCTCGAACATTTATCGAGTCTTATGGGTCGTCCAAATCGCCTTGGAACACCAATACTATGGGCAATAGCTCATGAAAACGACCATAAAACATGAAATCAAAGAGTTTTTACTCATAACTTTTAAATGTCTATCGCGTGTTATGAGGTGTGTAAATCGCACTAGAACCAGAAAACTATGGGCAATAGCTCATGAAAACGGCCATAAAACATGGAAATGATGAGTTTTTGGATATAACTCTCAAACATGTATCGTTTCTTTTCGGGCCATGAACATCCCTATGGAACCCCAAACCCATGGGCAATAGGTCATGAAAACGTCCATAAAACACGAAAACGGCGAGTTTTTGATCATGTCTCTCAAACATGTATCGGATCTTATGGGCCATGAGAATCGTCCTGGAACACCAAAACTGTGGGCAATAGCTCATGAAAATGGCCATAAAACCTGAAAACAATGAGTGTTTGCTCATAACACTCAAATGTGTATCGGGTGTTACGAGTCGTGCAAATCACCCTGGAACACCAAAATTGTGGGCTATCTCATGAAAACGGCCATAAAATGCGAAAACGACTAGTTTTTGGTCATAACCCTCACACATGTAACATTTATTTACGGGCGATGGAAATCCCCATGGAACCCCAAAACTATGGGTAAGAGCTCATGAAAACGTCCATAAAACGCGAAAATGACGAGTTTTTGGCCCTCTCTATCAAACATGTATCAGGGTTTACTGGCAATGCAAATCCCCATTGAACCCCAAATCTATGGGCAATAGCTCATGCAAACATCCATAAAACTAAAATACGATGAGTTTTTGGTCTTAACTCTCAAACATGTACCGGGCTTTACTGGCCATGCAAATCCCTATTGAACACCAAAAACTCGTCGTTCTCATCGTTTCCCCCCAAACAGTTATTGAGTCTTATGGGCCGTGCAAATCACCTTGGAACGCCAAAATTATGGGCAATAGCTCATGAAAACAGCCATAAAACGTGAAAATGACAAGTTTTTGTTCATAAATCTTAAACGTGTATCACGTGTTACGAGTTCTGTAAATCACAGTAGAATCCCAAAAATATGGGCAATAGCTCCTGAAAACGGCCATAAAACGCGAAAACGGCGAGTTTTTGGTCTTAACTCCCAAACATGTATCGGGCTTTACTGGCCATGCAAATCCCCATTGAACACCAAAACTGTGGGCAATAGCTCACGGAAACAGCCATAAAACGAGAAAACGCCGAGTTTTTGGTCATAACCCTCAAACATGTATTGTGTCTTATGGGCCTTGCAAATTCCCATGGAACCCCAAAACTGTGGGCAATAGCTCATGAAATAATCCATAAAATGCGAAAACTACGAGTTTCTGGTCATGTCTCTCAAACATTTATCGAGTCTTATGGGACATCCAAATCGCCTTGGAACACCAAAACAATGGGCAATAGCTCATGAAAACGGCCATAAAACGTGAAAACAACGAGTTTTTGCTCATAACTATTAAATGTCTATCGCGTGTTACGAGTTGTGTAAATCGCACTAGAACCCCAAAACTATGGGCAATAGCTCATGAAAACGCCCATAAAACGCGAAAACGGTGAGTTTTTGGACATAACTCTCAAACATGGATCACTTCTTTTCGGGCCATGAAAATCCCTATGGAACCCCAAAACCATGGGAAATAGCTCATGAAAACATCCATAAAAAACAAAAACGGCGAGTTTTTGATCATGTCTCTCAAACATGTATCGGATCTTATGGGTCATGCAAATCACCCTGGAACACCAAAAATATGGGCAATAGCTCATGAAAATGGCCATAAAACCCGAAAACAATGAGTGTTTGCTTATAACTCTCAAACATGTATCGGGCGTTACGAGTCATGCAAATCGCCCTGGAACACCAAAATTGTGGGCTATCTTATGGAAACGGCCATAAAACGTGAAAACGACGAGTTTTTACTCACAACTCTTAATCGTGTATCATGTGTTACGAGTCGTGTAAATCTCCCGAGAACCCCAAAACTATGGGAAATAGCTCATGAAAACCGCCATAAAATGCGAAAACGACGACTTTTTGGTCATAATCCTCAGACATGTATCATTTATTTACGGGCGATGCGAATCCCCATGGAACCCCAAAACTATGGGTAAGAGCTCATGAAAACGTCCATAAAACGCGAAAATGACGAGTTTTTGGTCCTCTCTATCAAACATGTATCGGGGTATACTGGCAATGCAAATCCCCATTGAACCCCAAATCTGTGGGCAATAGCTCATGAAAATATCCATAAAAGGCAAAAACGATGAGTTTTTGGTCTTAACTATCAAACATGTACCAGGCTTTACTGGCCATGCAAATCCCTATTGAACACCAAAAACTCGTCGTTCTCATCGTTTTCCCCTCAAACATTTATCGAGTCTTATGGGCCATGCAAATCACCTTGGAACACCAAAACTATGGGCAATAGCTCATGAAAACAGCCATAAAACGTGAAAACGATGAGTTTTTGTTCATAACTCTTAAATGTATATCGCGTGTTATGAGTTGTGTAAATCGCAATAGAACCCCGAAACTGTGGGCAATAGCTCATGAAAACGGCCAAAAAATGCAAAAATGACGAGTTTTTGGTCTTAACTCCCAAATATGTATCGGGCTTTACTGTCCATGCAAATCCCCATTGAACACCAAAACTATGGGCAATAGCTCACAGAAACGGCCATAAAACGCGAAAACTCTGAGTTTTTGGTCATAACCCTCAAACATGTATTGTGTCATGGGCCTTGCAAATTCCCATGGAACCCAAAACTGTGGTCAATAGCTCATGAAAATATCCATAAAATGCGAAAACTACGAGTTTGTGGTCATGTCTCTCAAACATTTATCAAGTCTTATGGGTCGTGCAAATCGCCTTGGAAAACCAAAACTATGGGCCATATCTCATGAAAACGGCCATAAAACGTGAAAACGACGAGTTTTTGCTCATAACTCTTTAATGTATATCGCGTGTTATGAGTTGTGTAAATCGCACTAGAACCCCAAAACTGTGGGCAATAGCTCATGAAAACGGCCATAAAACATGAAAACGATGAGTTTTTTGACATAACTCTCAAACATGGATCATTTCTTTTCGGGCCATGAAAATCCCTATGGAACCCCAAGTCCATTGGCAATAGCTCATGAAAACGTCCATAAAACACGAAAACGGCAAGTTTTTGATCATGTCCCTCAAACATGTATCGAATCTTATGGGTCATGCAAATCGCCCTGGAACACCAAAACTGTGGGCAATAGCTCATGAAAACGGCCATAAAACCTAAAAACAATGAGTGTTTGCTCATAACTCTCAAACGTGTATCTGGTGTTACGAGTCGTGCAAATCACCCTGCAACACCAAAATTGTGGGCTATCTCATGAAAATGGCCATAAAACGTGAAAACGACTAGGTTTTGCTCACAACTCTTAAACGTGTATCGTGTGTTACGAGTCGTGTAAATAGCCCGAGAACCCCAAGACTGAGGGTAATAGCTCATGAAAACGGCCATAAAATACGAAAAGGATGACTTTTTGGTTATAACCCTCAGACATGTATCGTTTCTTTATAGGCGATGCAAATCCCCATGGAACCCCAAAACTGTGGGTAAGAGCTCATGAAAACATCCATAAAACGTGAAAACGATGAGTTTTTGGTCCTCTCTGTCAAACATGTATCGGGGTTTACTGGCAATGCAAATCCCCAATGAACCCCAAAACTGTGGGCAATAGCTCATCAAAACATCCATAAAACGCAAAAATAATGATTTTTTAGTCTTAACACTCAAACATGTATCGGGCTTTACTGGCCATGCAAATCCCTATTGAACACCAAAAACTCGTCGTTATCATCATTTTCCCCTCAAACATTTATCGAGTCTTATGGGTCGTGCAAATCACCTTGGAACGCCGAAACTATGGGCAATAGCTCATGAAAACAGCCATAAAACGTGAAAACGATGAGTTTTTGTTCATAACTCTTAAACGTGTATCGCGTGTTACGAGTTGTGTAAATCGCACTAGAACCCCGAAACTGTGGGCAATAGCTCATGAAAACGGCCATAAAACGCGAAAACGACGAGTTTTTGGTCTAAACTCCCAAACATGCATCGGGCTTTCCTAGCCATGCAAATCCCCATTGAACACCAAAACTAAGGGCAATAGCTCACAGAAATAGCCATAAAACGCGAAAACTCCGAGTTTTTGGTCATAACCCTCAAACATGTATTGTGTTTTATGGGCCTTGCAAATTCCCATGGAACCCCAAAACTGTGGGCAATAGCTCATGAAAATATCCATAAAATGCGAAAACTACGAGTTTCTGGTCATGTCTCTCAAACATTTATCGAGTCTTATGGGTCGTGTAAATCGCCTTGGAACACCAAAACTATGGGCAATAGCTCATGAAAACGGCCATAAAACATGGAAACGATGAGTTTTTGGACATAACTATCAAACATGTATCATTTCTTTGCGGGCCATGAAAATCCCTATGGAACCCCAAAACCATGGGCAATAGCTCATGAAAACGTCCATAAAACACGAAAACGGCGAGTTTTTGATCATGTCTCTCAAACATGTATCGGATCTTATGAGCCATGCAAATCGCCCTAGAACACCAAAATTGTGGGCAATAGCTCATGAAAACGGCCATAAAACCTGAGAACAATGAGTGTTTGCTCATAACTCTGAAACGTGTATCGGGCGTTACGAGTCGTGCAAATCGCCCTGGAACACCAAAATTGTGGGCTATCTCATGAAAACGGCCATAAAACGTGAAAATGACGAGTTTTTGCTCACAACTCTTAAACGTGTATCGTGTGTTACGAGTCGTGAAAATCGCATGAGAATCCCAAAACTGTGGGCAATAGCTCATGAAAACGACCATAAAATGCGAAAACGACAACTTTTTGGTCATAACCCTCAGGCATGTCTCGTTTCTTTACGAGCGATGCAAATCACCTTGGAAGGCTAAAACTATGGGCAATAGCTCATGAAAACAGCCATAAAACGTGAAAACGACCAGTTTTTGGTCCTCTCTATCAAACATGTATCGGGCTTTCCTAGCCATGCAAATCCCCATTGAACACCAAAACTATGGGCAATAGCTCACAGAAACAGCCATAAAACGCGAAAACTCCGAGTTTTTGGTCATAACCCTCAAACATGTATTGTGTCTTATGGGCCTTGCAAATTCCCATGGAACCCCAAAACTGTGGGCAATAGCTCATGAAAATATCCATAAAATGCAAAAACTACGAGTTTCTGGTCATGTCTCTCAAACATTTATCGAGTCTTATGGGTCGTGTAAATCGCCTTGGAACACCAAAACTATGGGCAATAGCTCATGAAAACGGCCATAAAACAAGGAAACGATGAGTTTTTGGACATAACTATCAAACATGTATCATTTCTTTGCAGGCCATGAAAATCCCTATGGAACCCCAAAACCATGGGCAATAGCTCATGAAAACGTCCATAAAACACGAAAACGGCGAGTTTTTGATCATGTCTCTCAAACATGTATCGGATCTTATGAGCCATGCAAATCGCCATAGAACACCAAAATTGTGGGCAATAGCTCATGAAAACGGCCATAAAACCTGAAAACAACGAGTGTTTGCTCATAACTATTAAATGTCTATCGCGTGTTACGAGTTGTGTAAATCGCACTAGAACCCCGAAACTGTGGGCAATAGCTCATGAAAACGGCCATAAAACGCGAAAACGACGAGTTTTTGGTCTTAACTCCCAAACATGCATCAGGCTTTCCTAGCCATGCAAATCCCCATTGAACACCAAAACTATGGGCAATAGCTCACAGAAACAGCCATAAAACGCGAAAACTCCGAGTTTTTTGTCATAACCCTCAAACATGTATTGTGTCTTATGGGCCTTGCAAATTCCCATGGAACCCCAAAACTGTTGGCAATAGCTCATGAAAATATCCATAAAATGCGAAAACTACGAGTTTCTGGTCATGTCTCTCAAACATTTATCGAGTCTTATGGGTCTTGTAAATCGCCTTGGAACACCAAAACTATGGGCAATAGCTCATGAAAACGTCCATAAAACATGGAAACGATGAGTTTTTGGACATAACTATCAAACATGTATCATTTCTTTGCGGGCCATGAAAATCCCTATGGAACCCCAAAACCATGGGCAATAGCTCATGAAAACGTCCATAAAACACGAAAACAACGAGTTTTTGATCATGTCTCTCAAACATGTATCGGATCTTATGAGCCATGCAAATCGCCCTAGAACACCAAAATTGTGGGCAATAGCTCATGAAAACGGCCATAAAACCTGAAAACAATGAGTGTTTGCTCATAACTCTCAAACGTGTATCGGGCGTTACGAGTCGTGCAAATCGCCCTGGAACACCAAAATTGTGGGCTATCTCATGAAAACGGCCATAAAACGTGAAAATGACGAGTTTTTGCTCACAACTCTTAAACGTGTATCGTGTGCTACGAGTCGTGAAAATCGCATGAGAATCCCAAAACTGTGGGCGATAGCTCATGAAAATGACCATAAAATGCGAAAACGACGACTTTTGGTCATAACCCTCAGGCATGTATCGTTTCTTTACGAGCGATGCAAATCACCTTGGAAGGCCAAAACTATGGGCAATAGCTCATGAAAACAGCCATAAAACGTGAAAACGACCAGTTTTTGGTCCTCTCTGTCAAACATGTATCGGGCTTTATTAGCCATGCAAATGCCCATTGAAACCCAAAACTGTGGGCAATAGCTCACGGAAACAGCCATACAACGCAAAAACGATGAGTTTTTGGTCTTAAATCTCAAACATGTATCGGGATTTACTGGCCATGCAAATACCTATTGAACACCAAAAACTCGTCGTTCTCATCGTTTTCCCCTCAAACATTTATCGAGTCTTATGGGCCGTGCAAATCACCTTTGAACGCCAAAACTATGGGCAATAGCTCATGAAAACAGCCATAAAACGTGAAAACGACGAGTTTTTGTTCAGAACTCTTAAACGTGTATCGCTTGTTACGAGTTCTGTAAATCGCCCTAGAACCCCGAAACTGTGGGAAATAGCTCATGAAAACGGCCATAAAACGCGAAAACGGCGAATTTTTGGTCTTAACTCCCAAACATGTATCGGGCTTTACTGGCCATGTAAATCCCTATTGAACACCAAAACTGTGGGCAGTAGCTCACAGAAACAGCCATAAAATGCAAAAACGTCGAGTTTTTGGTCATAACCCACAAACATGTATTGTGTCTTATGGGCCTTGCAAATTCCCATGGAACCCCAAATGTGTGGGCAATAGCTCATGAAAATATGCAAAAAATGCGAAAACTATGAGTTTCTGGTCATGTCTCTCGAACATTTATCGAGTCCTATGGGTCGTCCAAATCGCCTTGGAACACCAAAACTATGGGCAATAGCTCATGAAAACGACCATAAAACATGAAATCAAAGAGTTTTTACTCATAACTCTTAAATGTCTATCGCGTGTTATGAGTTGTGTAAATCGCACTAGAACCAGAAAACTATGGGCAATAGCTCATGAAAACGGCCATAAAACATGGAAATGATGAGTTTTTGGATATAACTCTCAAACATGTATCGTTTCTTTTCGGGCCATGAAAATCCCTATGGAACCCCAAACCCATGGGCAATAGCTCATGAAAACGTCCATAAAACACGAAAACGGCGAGTTTTTGATCATGTCTCTCAAACATGTATCGGCTCTTATGGGCCATGAGAATCGCCCTGGAACCCCAAAACTGTGGGCAATAGCTCATGAAAACGACCATAAAACCTGAAAACAATGAGTGTTTTCTCATAACTCTCAAACGTGTATCGGGCGTTACGAGTCGTGCAAATCTCCTTCGAACACCAAAATTGTGGGCTATCTCATGAAAAAGTCCATAAAACGTGAAAACGACGAGTTTTTGCTCACAACCCTTAAACGTGTATCGTGTGTTACGAGTCATGTAAATTGCCCGAGAACCCCAAAACTATGGGCAATAACTCATGAAAACGGCCATAAAATGCGAAAACGATAACTTTTTATGTCATAACCCTCAAACATGCATCGTTTTTTATGGGCGATGCAAATCCCCAATGAACCCCAAAACTACGGGTAATAGCTCATGAAAACGTCCATAAAACGCGAAAACGACGAGTTTTTCGTCCTCTCTGTCCAACAAGAATCGGGGTTTACTGGCAATGCAAATCCCCATTAAACCCCAAAACTATGGGCAATGGCTCATGAAAACATCCATAAAACGCAAAAATGACAAGTTTTTGATCTTAACTCTCAAACATGTATCGGGCTTTACTGGCCATGCAAATCCCCATTGAACACCAAAAACTCGTCGTTCTCATCGTTTTCCCCCCAAACATTTATCAAGTCTTATGGGTCGTGCAAATCACCTTGGAACGCCAAAACTATGGGCAATAGCTCATGAAAACAGCCATAAAACGTGAAAACGACAAGTTTTTATTCATAAATCTTAAACGTGTATCGCGTGTTATGAGTTGTGTAAATCGCACTAGAACCCCAAAACTATGGGCAATAGCTCATGAAAACGGCCATAAAACGCGAAAACGACGATTTTTGGTCTTAACTCCCAAACATGTATCGGGCTTTACTGGCCATGCAAATCCCTATTGAACACCAAAACTATGGGCAATAGCTCACAGAAACATCCATAAAACGCGAATACGCCGAGTTTTTGGCCATAACCCTCAAACATGTATTGTGTCTTATGGGCCTTGCAAATTCCCATGGAACCCCAAAACTATGGGCAATAGCTCATAAAAATATCCATAAAATGCTAAAACTACGAGTTTCTGGTCATGTCTCTCAAACATTTATCGAGTCTTATGGACCGTGCAAATCGCCTTGGAACACCAAAACTATGGGCAATAGCTCATGAAAATGGCCATAAAACATGAAAACAACGAGTTTTTACTCATAACTCTTAAATGTCTATCGCGTGTTATGAGTTGTGTAAATCGCACTAGAACCCCAAAACTGTGGGCAATAGCTCATGAAAACGGCCATTAAACGTGAAAACGATGAGTTTTTGGACATAAAGCATGTATCATTTCTTTTCGGGCCATGACAATCCCTATGGAACCCCAAAACCATGGGCAATAGCTCATGAAAACGTCCATAAAACACGAAAACAACGAGTTTTTTATCATGTCTCTCAAACATGTATCGGATCTTATGGGTCAGGCAAATCGCCCTGGAACACCAAAAATGTGGGAAATATCTCATCAAAACGGCCATAAAACCTAAAACAATGAGTGTTTTCTCATAACTCTCAAACGTGTATCGGGCGTTACGAGTCGTGCAAATCGCCCTGGAACACCAAAATTGTGGGCTATCTCATGAAAACGGCCATAAAACGTGAAAATGACAAGTTTTTGCTCACAACTCTTAAACGTGTATCATGTGTTACGAGTCGTGTAAATCGCTCGAGAACCCCAAAACTGGGGGCAATAGCTCATGAAAATGGCCATAAAATGCGAAAAGGACGACTTTTTGGTCATAACCCTTAGACATGTATCGTTTCTTTACGGGCGATGCAAATCCCCATTGAACCCCAAAACTGTGGGTAAGAGCTCATGAAAACTTCCATAAAGATGAAAACGACGATTTTTTGGTCCTCTCTGTCAAACATGTATCGGGGTTTACTGGCAATGCAAATCCCCATTGAACCCAAAACTATGGACAATATCTCATGAAAACATCCATAAAACGCAAAAACGATGAGTTTTTGGTCTTAACTCTCAAACATGTATCGGGCTTTACTGGCCATGCAAATCCCTATTAAACACCAAAAACTCGTCGTTCTCATCTTTTTCCCCTCAACCATTTATCGAGTCTTATGGGCCGTGTAAATCACCTTGGAACGCCAAAACTATGGGCAATAGCTCAGGAAAACAGCCATAAAACGTGAAAACGACGAGTTTTTATAAATAACTCTTAAACGTGTATCGCGTGTTACGAGTTGTGTAAATCGCACTAGAACCCCGAAACTGTGGGAAATAGCTTATGAAAACGTCCATAAAACGCGAAATCAACGAGTTTTTGGTCCTCTCTGTCAAACATGTATTAGGGTTTACTGGCGATGCAAATCCGCGTTGAACTACAAAACTGTGGGCAATAACTCATAAAAACATCCATAAAATGCAAAAACGATGAGTTTTTGGTCTTAACTCTCAAACATGTATCGGGCTTTACTGGCCATGCAATTCCCTATTGAACACCAAAAACTCGTCGTTCTCATCATTTTCCCCTCAAACATTTATCTAGTCGTATGGGCCGTGCAAATCACCTTGGAACACCAAAACTATGGGCAATAGCTCATGAAAACAGCCATAAAACGTGAAAACGACGAGTTTTTGGTCATAACTCTTAAACGTGTATCGCGTGTTACGAGTGTTGGGGATATTCTATATGGGTATCCTCATAGATGTCTCTTATCCAGATAACCTGGGTGGCCCACAGTTGGTTGCATGGCCCATGGCCTGTTGGGAGGCCCAATTATATGGATCCGGAAGGGAGGCCCATGCCGGATAAAGGAAGGCTATGGTGGAGTCACCAGCATACCCGGAGCCTTGGAGTGCAAGACACGCTAGACGGATTATAGGCAGTGTAGGACTCTGTAACCTGTCCGGCTAGGACTTCTCCATGTAACCCTAGGACCGGGCGAATATATATATGGGAGCCTTTAGGGCAAGACGACCTATACTTTCTAGTCATACCTCGCACAGCGAACCTATCTCTGTAACTCGGCGTATTTATATTATAGTGATTTATAGCAGGAGTAGGATTCCGCCACCGTTATGGGATCTGAACCTGGGTAAGTTGTGTTACCTCGTACCCATCAACCGTCCGCCTTCCCCCATGTCTCTAAACACGCACTGTGAGGACCATTCCGTGCCGTACTCGTCGGCAATACCACGACAATTGGTGCCCACCTTGGGGCAAGAGACGCTTCAGGCTCTTCAATGGGCAAGGACCAAGATCTTCGCAGGAATCAGCGAAACCGTAGCTATCGGTCGTGTTCTCTTCTCCGGCAACGTTCCGATCATCCCTCCCGATGAGTCCTGGATCCCGGCGAAGACGAACCCTACGCGGTGCTCGATCGTCCCCAACGGAGACATTCACCTCTTCATCGGCGAAACCGACTCAGGCACTAGTTCCCTGGGAGTCGGAGGAGCATCAAGACTCGCACGGTCCGCCTACGGGCAGGATATGTTCGCGGAAGGATCGATGTCAGATCTCTCCTCGGAGTTTGCCGACAAAGATCGGAAAAATTCAAGGCCCACCCAAACCGCCCCTGTGCAGGATATAACGGGGGAAGATCGCTGCAAGTCTACCGGCTTCTTCCGTGCGTCCGGACAGCAGAGATACAAGTTCGTTGGCGTGGTTACCATCTTCGATCTGGCACGTTGCATTCAGTGAGAGGGCAAAAACACCCGCGATTACCTTGCCAGGTGGCTCCGTATACGAGCCGATCTGGCACACTAGCCCAATGATGATGCTATGTATCACATTGTGGAAGGAATGGACCAGGGAATGCTTCTCCGGCATTCTCTAAGGCGGCAGCAAGCTTTAGGATGCCTAACCTTCAAAAGCATGGTGAACGCTGTCAACAGCTACGCGGAGGCAGAGGGAGCAGCTCAGGCGCTCATTGATGGAGCGCCACCGACTCAGCCACCGCCACCAGCGCCTCCGGCCGTCATCACCACGGCCGCGCCACCACCTCCAGTCATCGTCGCACCTCCACCCCCCGTCATCGAGGAAGCCCCGGCACCCTCTGACTCTGTGATTGACGCGCTTTATGCTGACTTCAATGCAGATTCAGAGGAGATAGTTTTCAGTCCAGATGAGCTAGACTCTGCCATGCAGGAGATGGAGGAAGATTACCAGCGCGACGAGCAGGCCAACAACACCGTTGCGTCCCGAGAGGTGTTCGTCACCATTGGGACGCCGATGGATGAAGATCAACCCGGGAGAGCTCCGCCTACAGCGCTGGACAAGGGGAAGGGACCACTTATTGCTGCCGACAATGATCGTGCAAAGGGCATGCCCCCTCCGCCTAACCTAGTGCAACAGCCGTAGGAACTCGTCACCAGCCCGAGTAACAATAACACCGCAAACTTGCCACCTCCGGCATCTACGTCTGATGCTGCCTAAGTCACTCCAGTTGCTAGAGTGATGTACGGCAATCTCCTCGTCGGGCATATGACCGTAGCTCATATTCGCAATGTAGTCCAGCTTGACGAGAAGCGTCAGCAGCTGCTAGAGGAAGCGCAGGCCATCGCGTTGCAGGGCGCAAAGCTAGATCGAGATCTGGCCAATGCGCAGAAGTCAATAGAGAAAGCTAGAGCAATGGAGGCCGAGTACAAGACTCTGCTACAGCAGCAAAAGGCCAAGAAATCTCTGGCTCGCGTCATCAACGATCCTGGTGTACGGCGAAACCTAGGATGGGCTCCCTCGAAGCCGGCACAGGCCAAGCCATACATTGACAGTGAAGGCAAGAAGGTGATGCCCACTCCTCTCCTCAACCTCGTCGTCGCCAAGACCCTTCTGGAGCAGGATAGATCACCCGAAGCGGTGGACCAGGTCTATGACCTAGTGGACAAGGTGGTAAAATAGTAGGAAAATGCAACCTCTCAGAGGCTTGAGTCTCATCGTGCTAGTCTATCCAGCATAAGCCGCCAAGGGATAGATCTCCTCTTGATATCGGTCCCAGACAGGTTCGTCAGAACAAAGACGGAGGGATGCATGCAACAGGAAGGATGCTATCCCCATATCCTCCAACAACGGAGGTAAGTCCCAACCTCGTCGCCCATCGCCACCGCCCCGCTCCCCCCGACATCGTGAAGACCCCAAGGCTCACCGTCGTATGGACATGCCTCCGCCAAGGCAGAGCGGCATCGTCATCCGCGACAACGTGGAGCAGACGCGTCACGACGGAGAGCACAACCAAGGACACAAGAGTAGGTCGTGCCACGACCCTCCATGTTCGACAAGCAACCGCGACAAGTGTGAGGCATCGCAGGAGGGTAACAGCAAGAAGGCTAACCCACCGCCACCTCCGCCTCTGTCGCCACCCAGTAGCCACCATGGCGGAGGAGGCCCGCGTTGTTCACGCAGCCCATCCCCTGCTGGCAAGAAGAAAACAAGCCCGAAGCCATACGACGCACATTCGTGGATAGACAAGATCCACGAGGCCCAGGAAGGACCATACCTAGGACCACGTTGCTTTGGACCTGTGATACGGTCCGCAACTTACCCCAAAGGTTTCCGGATTGACAAGACCATCAATCCCTATGACGGCACCGCCAAGCCAGCCACATGGTTGCGGGATTACGGCAACACGGTGGAAATCGCTGGGGGTAGCCCCAACGTCGCTGTCAAGTACCTCCCATTAATGTTGGCGGGCACAGCCCGTCAATGGATTGACGACTTGCCGGAGAGATCCACCTGCAATTGGTTGGAAATGCAAGAAGCATTCAGCAAGAACTTCGAGGGTACATATAAGTGTCAACTGCACTTTTGGCGATCTACAACGGTGCGTGCAAGAGAAAGCCGAGACATCTCGCGCCTACCTCTCCCGCTGGCTAGATATGAAGAATTCCTGCGCAGGAGTGCACGCTCAGACTGCCATGGCCGCCTTCATCGATGGTTTGGAAAGGGGCACGTTGCTCCGACATAAGCTGAAGCGCTTACAGGACAATCACCAGCTTGACTTGAACCAGATGATTCAGTTGGCTAGTGAGTTCGCAGCTGCCAACGATGATGCTCGCGGCTCCCTGTCGGCAACGGCCGTTCCAACTCAAGCTCGGAGGAACAGCAGCACAAAGCGTAAAACCACACCATAAGAAAAGAAAACTCCCGACATGGTCGCTATGACCTTCGCAGGATGAGGTCATGGCGGACAGCATGGCCGAGGACGGGGAGCTGGTCGTGGACAGCAGCGAGGAAGTGAAACTACCTCGGTAGCGCTCCGCATTCCCCAATCCTATGAAGAGTACCGCGATATGTCGTGCCTCGTACACCTCGATGCCAACGGCGAGGCCAATCACACCAATCGCCACTGTAAGTTCGTCAACGACCTCAAGGAGAACCCGGAGTCCGACTACAAGCGAAGTCGGAAGAAAAGACCGCGAGGCAAGGGCAAGGGGAAGAAGAAGGAGGAGGAGTCTAAGGATTCAAGTGAAATGGACGAGGACATTAACCCCAAGCACGCTGCCAAGAGCGAAGGCAAAGGAAAGAACCCCTTCGAGAAGAAGGCTGCGATTTTCCACACTTTCCTTGGCACCCCCACCGTCCGACAACAGAAGACCTCTATGAGGATCCTGATGGCTACTCTACCCCTAGTTCCCCAGTACCTGCGCTAGTCGGAGATTCCAATTACTTGGGACAGGAAGGATCACCCAGACCTCATCCCTACAGAGAACTAATATGCCATGGTCATCAACCCCTTGATTGACGGCAATGAGTTCACCAAATGTATGGTGGATAGTGGAAGCAGCATCAACATCATGTACCTAGATACACTGTAGAAGATGAACTTGATGGAAGCAAACCTAAGGCGGACCAACACCATCTTCCACAGCGTAGTTCCTGGTCGGGAGGCTCGGTCCCTTGGGTCCATCACACTTCAGGTAGCCTTTGGTGATGTTAATAATTACCGCCAAGAGCACATGACCTTTGAGGTAGTCCCCTTCAAGAGCGTGTACCACATCATATTCGGCCGTGACATATTCCACACCTTCATGGCCAAGCCATGATTCATCTACAACGAACTCAAGATACCCGGACCAAACGGTGTCATCACTGTATCTGGAAGCTTTCCAAAACCTAGGGACTGCGAAATTGAGAAGCATCCCACGCAGAAGCTGTCCTCTACAGCGAAGAATTCAAGGAGATCCAGAGCAAGGTCGATGCCTCAGAGATGCCCGCGTCAAAGAAACAGATTTCTGACTCCGCTCCAGCATTCAAGGCCGCCATCGAAACCAAGTCGGTGGAACGTGTGGAAAGCGATGCCTCCAAGACCACCGCCATTGGTATGAACCTGGATCCCAAATAGGAAAGCGCGCTCGTCGAGTTCCTCCGTGAGAATAGGGACATCTTTGCCTGGCAACCTACCGACATGAAAGGTGTACCTAGGGAACTTGCCGAGCACAGTTTTAACATTGATCCAAATGCAAACTAGTGAAGCAACCTCTACGATGCTTTGGAGATGAGAAGAGACGGGCCATAGGCAAGGAGATAGCTAGGTTACTTAAGGCTAGTTTTATCCGAGAAGTCCTTCACACCCAATGGGTGGCCAATACTGTACTTGTCCCCAAAAAGGGAACCAAAGAATAAAGAATGTGCGTTGATTACACCGGCTTGAACAAAGCATGTCCCAAAGATCCGTTTGCTTTGCCTCGCATTGACCAAGTCATTGACTCGACGGTTGGCTCAGAACTTTTGTGTTTTCTCGATGCATACTCAGGATACCACCAGATCAAGATGAGGAAGTCGGACCAATTGGCCACTTCGTTCACTACACCCTACGACACGTTTTTCTATGTCACGATGCCCTTTGGGATGAAAAACGCAGGTGCTACGTACGAGCGGACAATGCAGCGTTGCCTACACGATCAAATTGGTCGGAACGTTCACGCCTATGTGGACGATATAGCGATGATGTCTAAAAAATCAAATGACTTAATCTCCGACTTAAAAGAAACCTTTGATAATCTCCGGAAATACAAAATGATGCTTAACCCTAAGAAGTGCGTCTTCAGGGTTACAGCCGGCAAATTGTTGGGCTTTATCGTTTCCCAGCGTGGAATCGAGGTCAACCCGGAGAAAATCAAGGCCATCTTAAACATAAACCGTCTGACATACCTAAAGGACATACAACGACTAACAGGTTGTGTTGCAGCAGTTAGTCGGTTCCTCAGCCGACTTGGAGAGAAGGCTCTGCCGCTATACAAGTTGCTAAAGAAGGCGGAAAAATTCACGTGGATGGACGAAGCAGATGCAGCATTGAAGCAGCTCAAGGAGATTCTTTCCTCAGCGCCTATCCTTGCAGCACCCGAGCCTGGAGAGCCCATGTTAATTTACATGGAGGCCACCAACCGGGTAATCAGCATCGTCGTCGTGGTTGAGCGGAAGGAACTAGGCTATGAGCCCGGAGTTCAATGGCCAGTTTACTATGTAAGCGAGGTCTTGACTTGAGTCCAAGCAGTGTTTCCTGCACTACCAAAAGATAGCTTATGGAGTATTCCTTGCTTCTCGGAAGCTGAGGCACTACTTTCAGGAGCACCCTATCACAGTTGTGAGCAAGACTCCACTGTCCGATATCATCAACAATAGCGACGCTACAGGAAGGGTCGCGAAGTGGGGCATTTAACTTTCCGCCTTAGAGATCACCTACAAGAGACGCGACGCTATCAAATCTCAAGCCTTGGGTGATTTTATCGCAGATTGGACGGAGATGCCAGATGCTACCCCATTGCTGGAGCCAGAATACTGGGTGATGCACTTTGACGGATCAAAGCTACTCAACGGCTCGAGGGCTGGTGTACTGGTACAGTCACCAACCAAGGATAAGCTACACTACGTTCTGCAGATCCACTTCGAGGCTACAAACAACATGGCGGAGTATGAAGCACTCATTCACGGATTACGCATAGCCAAGGATATTGGCATCAAGCACATAGTTTGCTGTGGAGATTCTGACTTGGTTGCGCAACAGGTGGCTGGCACCTGGTGTAACATCCCTAAAATCATGATTTCAAAGATTGCATATCATTCATGCATGCATAAAATTTTTAGATCATTTTCAAACCATTTCCAAGAAAACAGAAGCACATAGTGCTATCATTTTATGTGAGCAAATTTAAATCAAATAACCATCCTCATTTGAGAGCATGAGTGTTTTAAACCAAGTTTGTTTGCTTCCTTGTTGATTGGATTAAGTGTGGAGTTTGGACAAAAATATACAAAATAAATATGGATTCAAAACCCTATTTAAAACATTTCCAAATCAAGTGCCATAGAACTGTTATTTTGCTTATTCAAAAGAACCAAGCTTGATCAGAGGAACCACAAGATTTTATGCCTAGAAATGTGTAAGTTGCACACTGCAAAAATCCTGAAAAGATTTGAATTCAAATAGAGTTTGAATTCATTTGAAAATCATTCCAAAAAATCGATTTAGAAATAGAAAAGGAATAAAGAAAAAGAAAAAGGCCGGCGCTACTGATTCAGCCCATCAATGCGATGTTCATCTAGCCCACCCGGGTTCCCCTTCTCCCTCTCTCACGCGCAAACGCAGCCAGCGAGCCGCTGACACCCGGACCCCACTCCCCCTCTGTTCTATTCGCTGACAAGCGGGCCCTCTCCACGTCGACTCCTTCTTCCCCAAATCGCGCCCGCAGACCACGTTGCCGCTGTCGTTGATGCCGGTAATGGCGCGGCGTAATTAGCCTTGATACCGCGAGTGTTTCCTGTCGCGCTTCAGCCTATTTAAACCACACCCCGCCGCGGTCATTTCCCCCCCCCCCCATACTACGCACTCTTCTCGCCACCAGGCTGCCTCGAATTCGCGTTGCACCGCCGCAGTCAGAGCATCTCCGACGATCGATTACGGTGAGCTTCTTGCGCCCTTTTCCCTCTGGTTCATACGAGCCACTTCGTAACTTCCTGATGCACCTCCTGATCCCCTTTGACCATCTGTTTGTGATCCAGAGCTTCGACTTTGACGAGCACTGTGAGCAACCGACGCCGTCTCCGACTCCGGCGAGGGATTAAGGTAAAATCCGACCGCCCCGTGCCTTCCCTTTGACGCTCACTTGTTCGCCACTGTCTTGCGCGTCTCCTAAACCATCTGGTTCGTGCTAGGGCGACGCGGAACCTCGACAACGACTTCGACAGCAACCACCTGACGCCGTGCGCGACTCCGACGAGCTCCAGCAGCCCATACCGTGCGCCCCTTGCAAAGCCACCGCCACGTTGAGCTTCACCTCGTCATGGCGGTTCTGGTAAGCATCCTCTCCCCTCCCCGGGCGACCTAGAACGCCAGCGCCGCCACTGACAGACGCGCCGCCGCCATTCTCCGCCGCTAGCGCCGCTAGGCTATGGTCAGAGCAACGGTAGCCGTTAGATCTGTATCGTAAGGACTAGATTAGATCTGAGCGAAACGTTTTCTTTAAATCTGGCGCGTTGGATCTGACTTGATCTGACGGCGCGAAAGGGTGATCCTGAGTGAAACGGTATCGGCCAATAGGATAACGCCGCATGGCTAGGGTTTGAGTTTAAAACAGAATTTGAAATCTGATTTATATCCAATTTTGAAGTAGCTATAACTTTTGATCCACACGTTAGAATTTGACAAATTTTATACCGTTGGAATCAGGAGAGCAAGCCCTTTCCATTTATGCAATGTGTTTAAATTTTTGCTTCTGTTAAAATAGTTTTATTTGAAGAAACTTGTGTAGGGCTTATTTGAGTATATAAAATGTTTAGGAATTGTTTTTAGTTTTAAACAAATTTGTTTTGGCAAGCTTTTTGACTTGTTTAGAATTCAGTACTATGCACTTGCTTGATTGAGTTTTAAAAATAATCACTTAGCACCTTGCATGCATGCATATATTTTTGTTTGTTTGTATATGTGGTGTGTAATTTGTTGCTACCATTCCTTGTGTAGACTTTGGTGCTAGTGATTGTGATTGTGAAGAGTGCTACTCTCCCAACTACCAAGGCAAGTGGTACTTCATGAATAATTCTATCCCTATATTTTATACTAAGCATTAGATATATTTTGCTAAGTCTTGCATGTTACTATTTTGACTATATGCCTTGTTGGGAAATCCTAAGTAGTTGTAGAATTGCTAGGAAATTTCTAAGTTAAGTTACTATCTATGCCATGCTTAGCCTAACTAGTAGCAAACAAGGGTTGGTGAAATATACATGATATGTTGAAAATATTTCTAAGTCTTTGGACTTTGATTTTGTTTAATAAAACAACTAAGTCAATGAATCACCTGGGTGGAAAGGGACTTGATTGGTGGTTTTGGTTGAGTGGTTACACAAGTCCCATGGCTATGGTTTACCTTGTGTATCTCACTTGTGGAAAGCCACCCAGGAACAAAGGGATTTTAGAGGCCAAGTGTTGAGAAGCTTCTAGTGCAACCACTTAGCAATATGGGCTCTGCCTGGATCACATAGGTTGCTAGAACTTAGCCATTTGGACAGTTGGTGGTAGTGGGAATGATAGGTTGGAGCGCGTCCATTTGGTCTAAGGGAAGGCTTCTGAAAGGTCCTGTCTTGGTGAAACCAAGTCTGGTGGGGAAAGTGCACAACCTCTGTAGATGGAAAAATCTAAGTACTTAGCCAAGTCCATGGAAATGGACAACTTGAGCATCAAGACATGGAAGCTATCAAGAATCTCATCATTCCAACTTCTAAGTAAAAACTTGTGGGTGAATAAGGGTGAAGGACCTCAATGTCTATTGGTGGTTCCTTGGGTAAAGTTTTGACAAAGAAAAACTTAGTAATTTCAACTAATAGGCAAAACCTATTTTGAGCAAAGCAAGCCAAGCTACACTTAGCCAAATTTGCATATAGTATCTAGTCCACTTAAAATATACTAAGGTATCACTTGCCAATACTATTCCAAAGTATTGACCCACTGTGGCTGTAACTTGTGATGTTGCAGGTTACTCTGATGAAGATTAGGTGTCATGAGTCTACACTCAACATGTTTGCCTGTGGCACATGAAGATGAAGACTTATATTTATTTACTTATTCCAAACTCTTGTATTAGGCATGTGGCCTTTGAGTTGTAAAGACTATGTTTATCTCTGGAATGAATGTAATAATGACCTTTGTATCTGTGTACTTCATCTTAAACTGTGGATGCTAGCAATGATCCAGGGACTAGCATTGCAATCACAGGGATCCTTTTTCCTTTACAAAGGAGGGATCTTACACCTGGAATGCATGGAACCCTATGATGGCGGCATATCGAGACGAAGTGGACGAGATAGCCAAGTGCTTCTTGGGCTATGAGGTCAAGTATGTGCCTAGGGAACAAAACGAGGTGGCTGATCTATTGTCTAAACTTGGATCAGGGTGCAAACGAATTCCGCCTGGAGTTTTCCTGGAGCATCTATGGACACCCTTCGTGAAGGGAGCAGACATCGATAACCCGGATAGAGTTGACTCTTTCATCCACATGGTGGCTACGGTCCCTCCGTCTTGGACAAAACCGTTCATGGAGTATCTCGAACACAGAACTTTGCCCGACGACAAAGTCGAAAGATGGCAAATAGTACGACGAGCAAAGGTCTATACCATAATCAATGGACAGCTCTACAAAAGGAGCACTATTGGTGTATACCTTAAGTGTGTTTCCCAACAAGAAGGTATTGAAATCCTACGCGAAATCCATCTCGGAGATTGCGGGCATCACGCCGCTCCCCGAACTTTGGTCGCTTAAGGCTTCCGGCAAGGATTCTACTAGCTGACCGTGAAGGTGGATGCCGACAAGCTGGTTGAAACATGCATGGGATGCCAGTATTATGCCCGACAACCACATGTTCCTGCTGAAGAATTGTGAACAATACCAATAACTTGGCCGTTTGCAGTCTGGGGACGGGACATGGTGCGTCCGTTACAAATGGCACCATGTGGGTTTACACATCTGCTAGTAGCAGTTGATAAATTCACAAAATGTATAGAATCTAAACCCATTAGAAAGCTCGGGGCAACTTCCCTTAGGTTTGTTCGAGATCTAGTGGTGAGATTTGGTCTCCCACATAGCATTATCACCAACAACGGCAGCAACTTGTCACTCGGAGAAGTGGAGGCTTATTGTTGGGACAAAGGCATCCGACTTGCCCTTTCATCTGTGGCACACCAACAGTCCAATGGTTAGGTTGAGTGAGCCAATGGATTAATTCTGCAGGGAATCAAGACATGTCTTGAGGCACCGCTACATAGAGCAGCTGGAGCCAGGGCGGAAGAATTGCCATCTGTGCTGTGGAGTTTACGAACTACACTCAACAGATCCACCGGCTACAGCCCTTACTTCATGGTATATGGAGCAGAAGCCATCCTACCTTCCGACATACTTCACGATGCACCAAGGGTTGCCGCCTACGATGAAGATGACGCTGAAGAATCAAGACGCCTAGATGTGGACCTTCTCGAGGAGGAGCGTGTTTTGGCACGCCAAAGATCCGCCATATACCAGCAGAAGCTACGCAGCTACGATAGTCGCCGCGTTCGGCATCGCTCGTTAAAGAAGGGGATTTAGTGCTTCGACTTAAGCAGAAGAAGTCACACAAATTATCCCCGCCATGGGAAGGACCGTTCATCATAACCAAGGCGCTACTCAATGGGTCTTACTACCTCGTTGACAATCGTGAACTGAAGGATAGACCCAGTGAGGATCATAAGCGTAAGCGACATGACCCGGATGATGAGTACCCGGAGCTTGATCGGCCATGGAACATAGCACAGCTACGTCCTTTCTACACTTAGAGTTTTTTATCTATTGTGTACCTCTTATATGATCAATGAAATAAAGCTCTTTGGTTCACTCATATTTCTGAGTCTTTTACCTCCTCTAGTGTACATTTTTGGATCATATAAAACCTTTATGCACAAGTTTTGCAATTGCACTTGTGAAAATTCTGACTACAGGCTTTAGCTTAAGTTTTCTGGTCTACACGTTCTTTGTTGTTTTTATGTGGATTCTGGAGTAGTGACTTTTGGCACTTATTGTCGGTGATTTTGTGCTTAGGTTATTAACGGTGCCATTGGACATCATCACCTGAGTGCATGGTTTCGACAACGAGTCTTCCGACTCACGAAAGGTCAAGCATAAAAACCAGAGTAATGGATAAGCCAGCACTTGCTTAAAAAATATATACATGCTGGAACTAGTTCTTGGGTTGCAGGAAATAACAACCATTGTTTTCCGCCTTAAGTTAACACATAGTTTTTCCGCATACACATTACAGAGGAAACAAATATTACAAATTGTTTTTTTATTCCTCTGGCGTAGGTGACTTGGACGCAACATCGTTGGCAGCAGGAGAGTCAACTTCCTCAAAGTCGGTAGTGTTGAGGGACTCGGAGGAGCTTTGGCTATTGCCGTCAATGGTTTTCATGGGCACAAAGACGTTAGGATACACCAAATCGGCGACCCTGGTGTCAAAACCCGTGAGCGATGCTAGGATAGCTCCATGATCTATCTTTTGGCCTTCGTCGTCTACGTCGGGGATGCTAGAGGTCACCATGTCGATGTCGGCATCTTCGTAGTGTGCCTTGACCATTGACAGCGTCATCCTTACACCGGCCCGTGCACATGAAGCTTTCCATCTTGAGATACGCTCGGGGGCTCGGTGCAAGATCTCCGTGAACTTCGCCATAGATTCCACAGCCTTGATGTTAATCTGGAGGGGCTTGGCAATCTCTTTTGTCTGCGTGATGGCGGTGTTGATAAAGTTGTCGGCAAGGACCATACATTCCTTTGGCGGAGGAGGGGAATGGGTTAAACCCATAGGAGCTGCAAAATTCTGACAAAGGAGCGCATGGAGTCCTGTTCTTGTCAAAGTATCTAACTTACAGAAATACAAGGCGGAAAATCACTTACTGAAGATGCTGATTTCAGCCTGCCGGAGGGTTTCTGCCATGGAGTCCTGTTCTTGTCGGAGGATCTGGTACACGTCATGATGGCGTTGATTTTTCTCATCGGCAACTTTCTTCTGCTCTTTCAAGATCGTGATTTCCTCCTTCAAGCGGTGCATCTCCTCGTTAGCGGAGTCCTGCAGGACTTTCATGAAGTCCTCGTGCATCTTCAGCATGTCCTTCCTCTCCTGCTTAAGGATCTTGTTTTTGCTATCCAACTGCTGAATATGCTTGGATTGCTCAACAATATCCTTAGCTTTGGAAATGGTTTCTGCAAGTCGTAGAAATAACATTACACAAGTGAATACTCAGAGAATGTTGGCACAAGACCAAGTCGGAATGCAAAAAAGAAAGGAAAAAACAGACGCTTGCTCTTGGTGATTTGTTCCTTCAAGAAGGCAGTTTTACCCTTTTCGGCTTCCAAGTCAACGCGCATCTTCTGGTACTTGTCGTTGGCCATTCCCCTCCGAGCATTCTCATTCTATGGATAGAAGAAAGTTAAACATTGTTTGTCCTACTTGGAGCATCTAGCCAGAAAATTTCCACCTAGAAGCTCGGGGGCTACAGCAAGAGTTTTTTAACTTAGCAATATGCTTGGTCTTTCTTTAAGCATCTAGTCGGAACTAATTCAGTTTTCGATTAGAAGCTTGGGGGCTACAGTATAAAGTTTTTAACTCAGACATATGCTTAGCTTTTTCTTTAAAGCATCTAGTCGGAACTATTTCAAGTTACAACTAGAAGCTTGGGGGCTACAGTATTGAAATTTATAAACACTGTGTATGCTACTCTTAAAGCATCTAGTCGGAATAATTCATTCAAACTATATGCTTGGGGGCTACAGTAAGAAGTTTTCTAGCTTAGTCACTCTTAGAGCATTTAGACGAAAAGACCTATGGTTTTCTGTCTAAATCCCCAGGGGATACAGTGGGATACTCATATGAAATGCAAAAGGCAAATAAAAATTACAAGTGCAATGATCTTGAGGTTGGTAGCACTCTCAGCCAGCAACTTGCCGAAGGATACACTGTTTCCTTGCAAGATTTATGCTTGCCGGAGAAGCTCCTCAAGACCGCATGTTGGAGATGTCGGCTCTGCACCAGGAACTAGAGAAGTGCTACCTGACGTAAGTGCCGGATAGACTATCTTCGGAAACTCTATGGTCTTCCTGGAGGCAAGGACGCCGCCTTCGGCAGACGTACCACCTTCCACCACCGCCTTACCGCTACCGATAGCATCCTTAGCTGAAGCTTTAGCCATTTGGTTTGTGGCACTTTCCTGCGTCGTCTGTTCACCGACAATAGCAAGCTCTATGGAGGCGCATGAGTCCACTTCCATGGCGGAAGGGCCAGATGCTTCTTTGGCTTGAGAGCTTGTTGGAGCGGACGTGGGATTGACAATGGGAGTGACAGGGGCGATGGCGGGAGATGCGTGGGGAGATGCGTCGCGATGCAGCATATCCTTAATGGTTCTAGAAGCCCCCAAAGTTTTGGAGGTCTTCTTGAAACTGGTTGTGGCTTTCTTCCTGAAACATGCAAAATGTATAAGTACGGGAATAATACAAACGATGGACAATGTCGAAGAGAAAGAAGCGTACACAAGAGGGGGTGCTTTGGCAAAGGGGATCCCGGTATTCTTTATTTTCTCCGCCTCTAGGGCGGCGGTAGTCTTCTTGGAGGCTTCACCCTCCGTCTTCTTCTTCTTGCCTCCGTTGGCAACGTCAGAGGTGGAGCTCTTCCGCTTTCGCGCCAACGGAACATCATCGTCAGACATGACCGTGACTTCCTTCATCTTAGGATCATAGATTTGGACAGCCATGCTATCCTCCTCTAGATCGCTGAGCTGTTAAGTGAAAAACTACAGTGTTAGATGAGATGGTAATGGCTAGATAGAAGAACTGGAGTATATGTCATACACGGAAAATAAACAGGTACCTTTGGGCACTTGCTCTCTACGAACATGTCGTAGGTGATGGTGAAGCCACAATTCCTATCCTTCACCTTGACGATGTCCTTGAGGCGAAGCTTGACGGAGTCGCTCGAGAAGTTGTCCTCGGAGATGCGGAGGCTATCCCTTCTCTTGTTGGTATACTCGTGCATCTGCTTCAAGTGGTGCTGCAGAGGCTGGATCCACCTGACGAACCAGCACATGGCCAGGTCCAATCCGGTTAGACCCGTATCTACGAACCACTCTATCTGCCTTATAGCACGGGAAGGGTCAATGTTGGAGGGAAGGGAGGCCTGGGATCTCCATGTCGGGGCTTCGGCGGCAGCTCGATCAACGAAATCCGGGTATATTACTTCTCCGCCAGCCAGAGGGATATCTGGGCCGTAGAAGTACGTCTGTTGCCAGTTCTTGCAGGACTCATGGACGACGATGTCGGGGAACTGTCGGCCAGTACGGATCTTAAAACTAATGGTGCCACAATTCCTGAGCTCGTCCTTGCCGGCTCCGACTTCGCGCTTGATGTTGAAGAAATAAATGAAGAGATCTAGCCTAGGCCTAATCCCTAAATAACCCTAGCAAAGCGCCGCGTAGTTGCTAAGCGCTAAGATGCTATTGGGGGAGAGGTTCTGAGGCTGTACTCGGTAATGGTTGAGGACAGCAAGGAAAAAGTTGGAGATGGGCAGGGAGACGTCGCGTACCATTTGAGCTTTGAGGTACACCTTCTCTCTGACTTGGGGAGAAGGAGTAACCTCGCCGGCCGGTGCCGCCCGCCAGGCGAGCCCCTCCATCACAAGGAGGTATCCCTCGTTGATCAGTTCTTTGATATCGCGGTCCGTAATATCCGAACCGCGCCAGTCGCCCTTGTGGGAGTCATACTCCTCCTCCAGCAGCTCTAGCGCCGCTGGGTTATGGTCGCCGCCGGGGGCTTCGACCACCACGGACTTGGGAATAACCAATCCCTCTGGAGGCACGATGACGGCGCTCGCCGTCTTTGCTGCGCTTCGCCTAACGCCGCCATGGAGGGAGAGGAGTTGTTGCTGGACATTGGGAGTTTCTGGTGGTGACTGAAAGAAATTGGGGAGCTAGGGTTTTTTCGCATGTCGCGCGGAGAGCTCGAGGAGGCGCTCGCTGGAGGAAGAAGACGATGCAGAGGAGAATGAGGTGAAAAGTAAATTTTCCACCGCTGTTACTATTTATAACCTCTGGCATCAAGATTTGTGCAGCATGATCGAATGGTTGCCGCGTAGGCGACGTGTGCGGGGGCGTGCGCAGAAATTTCGCCACGTTACCAACCATCGCCGCCAACGGTTCGTATCTCTCGCACGGGAAAACAGACATGATTGCATTCTCTTCATGTGTGAGTTACGAGGCATTGCTGACCTATGTCTACGTCGCCCTAGCTGTCATAGGCAGATGAACCATCACATCGGAAGATTCCGGCATGGATGGACCCAGTCCAGATATGGAAGAGTACGATAGAAGATTCAGCAATTCTCCGACTTACAAATTGAAGACGGAGAAAACCTTGCAGGGTTCTTTGGGAGGACTACAAGATATTGCTTGACGATTTGCCGACATCCATCTAAACGGAGCACTCAACGTGACGAGGCAAGACGGCGCAAGATCTCGGAGTTCTCCGGGGCTACTGTTGGGGATATACTATATGGGTATCCTCATAGCATGTCTCTTATCCCGATAACCCGGGTGGCCCACAGTTGGTAGCATGGCCTACTGGGCGGCCCAGTTAGATGGATCCAGAAGGGAAGCCCATGCCGGATAAAGGAAGGCTACGGTGGAGTCACCAGCATACCCGGAGCCTTGGAGTGCAAGACACGCTAGATGGATTATAGGCAGTGTAGGACTCTGTAACCTGTCCGGCTAGGACTTCTCCCTGTAACCCTAGGACCTGGCGACTATATAAGTCGGGCTGATGGGAGCCTTTAGCGCAAGATGACCTAGACTTTCTAGTCATACCTCGCACAGCGAACCTATCTCTGTAACTCGGCGTATTGCCATTATAGTGATTTATAGCAGGAGTAGGATTCCGCCACCATTGTGGGATCTGAACCTGGGTAAGCAGTGTTACCTCGTACCCGTCAACCGTCCGCCTTCCCCCACGTCTCTAAACACGCACTATGAGGACCCCCTCCATGGCGTACTCGTCGGCAATACCATGACAACAAGTTGTGTAAATCGCACTAGAACCCCGAAACTGTGGGCAATAGCTCATGAAAACGGCCATAAAACACGAAAACGATGAGTTTTTGGTGTTAACTCCCAAACATGTATCGGGCTTTACTGGCCATGCAAATCCCCATTGAACACCAAAACTGTGGGCAATGGCTCATGGAAATAGCCATAAAACGTGAAACGCCGAGTTTTTGGTCATAACCCACAAACATGTATTGTGTCTTACGGGCCTTGCAAATTCCCATGGAACCCCAAAAGTGTGGGCATAGCTCATGAAAATATCCATAAAATGCACAAACTACGAGTTTCTAGTCATGTCTCTCGAACATTTATCGAGTCTTATGGGTCGTGCAAATCGCCTTGGAACACCAAAACTATGGGCAATACCTCATGAAAACGGCCATAAAACACGAAAACAATGAGTTTTTACTCATAACTCTTAAATGTCTATCGCGTGTTACGAGTTGAGTAAATCACACTAGAACCCCCAAACGGTGGGCAATAGCTCATGAAAACGGCCATAAAACGCGAAAACGATGAGTTTTTTTACATAACTCTCAAACATGGATCTTTTCTTTTCGGGCCATGAAAATCCCTATGGAACCCCAAATCCATGGGTAATAGCTCATGAAAACGTCCATAAAATACGAAAACGGCGAGTTTTTGATCATGTCTCTCAAACATGTATCGGATCTTATGGGTCATGCAAATCGCACTGGAACACCAAAACTGTGGGAAATAGCTCATGTAAAGGGCCATAAAACCTGAAAACAATGAGTGTTTGCTCATAACTCTCAAACGTGTATCGGGCGTTACGAGTCGTGCAAATCGCCCTGGAACACCAAAATTGTGGGCTATCTCATGAAAACGGCCATAAAACATGAAAACGAATAGTTTTTGCTCATAACTCTTAAACGTGTACCATGTGTTACGAGTCGTGTAAATCGCCCGAGAACCCAAAAACCGTGGGCAATAGCTCATGAAAATGGCCATGAAATGCGAAAAGGACGACTTTTTGGTCAAAACCCTCAGACATGTATCGTTTCTTTATGGGCGATGCAAATCCCCATGGAACCCCAAAACAGTGGGTAAGAGCTCATGAAAACGTCCATAAAACGCGAAAACGACGAGTTTTGGGTCCTCTCTTTCAAACATGTATCGGGGTTTACTTGCAATGCAAATCCCCATTAAACCCCAAACTGTGGGCAATAGCTCATGAAAACATCCATAAAACGCAAAAACGATGAGTTTTTGGTCTTAACTCTCAAACATGTATTGGGCTTTACTGGCCATGCAAATCCCTATTGAACACCAAAAATTCGTCGTTCTCATCGTTTTCCCCTCAAACATTTATCGAGTCGTATAGGCCGTGCAAATCACCTTGGAACGCAAACGTGAAAATGACGAGTTTTTGTTCATAACTCTTAAACGTGTATCGCGTGTTACGAGTTGTGTAAATCGCACTAGAACCCTGAAACTGTGGGCAATAGCTCATGAAAACGGCCATAAAACGCGAAAACGACGAGTTTTTGGTCTTAACTCCCAAACATGTATCGAGATTTACTGGCCATGCAAATACCCATTGAACACCAAAACTATGGGCAATAGCTCACGGAAACAGCCATAAAACGCGAAAACGCCGAGTTTTTGGTCATAACCCTCAAACATGTATTGTGTCTAACGGGCCTTGCAAATTCCCATGGAACCCCAAAACTATCGGCAATAGCTCATAAAAATATCCATAAAATGCGAAAACTACGAGTTTTTGGTCATGTCTCTCAAACATTTATCGAGTCTTTTGCGCCGTGCAAATCTCCTTGGAACACCAAAACTATGGGCAATAGCTCATGAAAACAGCCATAAAATGTGAAAACAACGAGTTTTTGCTCATAACTCTTAAATGTCTATCGCGTGTTACGAGTTGTGTAAATCGCACTAAAACCCCAAAACTGTGGGCAATAGCTCATGAAAACAGCCATAAAACGCGAAAACGGTGAGTTTTTTACTTAACTCTCAAACATGGATCGCTTCTTTTCGAGCCGTGAAAATCCCTATGGAACCCCACATCCATGGGCAATAGCTCATGAAAACGTCCATAAAACACGAAAACGGCGAGTTTTTTATCATGTCTCTCAAACATGTATCGGATCTTATGGGTGATGCAAATCTCCGTGGAACACCAAAACTGTGGGCAATAGCTCATGAAAACGGTAATAAAACCTGAAATCAATGAGTGTTTGCTCATAACTTTCAAACATCTATCAGGCGTTACGAGTCGTGCAAATCGCCCCGGAACACCAAAATTGTGGGCTATCTCATGAAAATGGCCATAAAACGTGAAAACGATGAGTTTTTGCTCACAACTCTTAAACGTGTATCGTGTGTTATGAGTCGTGTAAATCGCCCGAGATCCCCGGAACTGTGGGCAATAGCTCATGAAAACGGCCATAAAATGCGAAAAGGACAACTTTTTGGACATAACCCTCAGACATGTATCGTTTCTTTACGGGCGAGGCAAACCCCATCGAACCCCAAAACTATGGGTAAGATCTCATGAAAACGTGCATAAAACGCGAAAACGACGAGCTTTTGGTCCTCTCTGTCAAACATGTATCGGGGTTTACTGGCAATGCAAATCCCCATTAAACCCCAAACTGTGGGCAATAGCTCATGAAAACATCCATAAAACGCAAAACGATGTGTTTTTGGTCTTAACTCTCAAACATGTATCGGGCTTTACTGGCCATGCAAATCCCTATTGAACACCAAAAACTCGTCGTTCTCATCGTTTTCCCCTCAAACATTTATCGAGTTGTATGGGCCGTGCAAATCACCTTGGACCGCCAAAACTATGGGCAATAGCTCATGAAAAAAACCATAAAACGTGAAAATGACGAGTTTTTGTTCATAACTCTTAAACGTGTATCGCGTGTTACGAGTTGTGTAAATCGCACTAGAACCCTGAAACTGTGGGCAATAGCTCATGAAAACGGCCATAAAACGCGAAAATGACGAGTTTTTGGTCTTAACTCCCAAACATGTATCGAGCTTTACTGGCCATACAAATCCCCATTGAACACCAAAACTGTGGGCAATAGCTCACGAAAACAACCATAAAACACGAAAACGCCGAGTTTTTGGTCATAACCCTCAAACATGTATTGTGTCTTACGGGCCTTGCAAATTCCCATGGAACCCGAAAACTGTCGGCAATAGCTCATGAAAATATCCATAAAATGCGAAAACTACGAGTTTTTGGTGATGTCTCTCAAACATTTATCGAGTCTTATGGGCCGTGCAAATCGCCTTGGAACACCAAAACTATGGGCAATAGCTCATGAAAATGGCCATAAAATGTGAAAACGACGAGTTTTTGCTCATAACTCTTAAATGTCTATCGCGTGTTACGAGTTGTGTAAATCACACTAGAACCCCAAAACTGTGGGCAATAGCTCATGAAAACGGCCATAAAACGCGAAAACGATGAGTTTTTGACATAACTCTCAAACATGGATCGTTTCTTTTCGGACCATGAAAATCCCTATGGAACCCCAAATCCATGGGCAATAGCTCATGAAAACGTCCATAAAACACGAAAACAACGAGTTTTTGATCATGTCTCTCAAACATGTATCGGATCTTATGAGTCATGCAAATCGCACTGGAACCCCAAAATTGTGGGCAATAGCTCATGAAAACGGCCAAAAATGCGAAAAGGATGACTTTTTGGTCATAACCCTCAGACATGTATCGTTTCTTTACGGGCGATGCAAATCCCCATGGAACCCCAAAACTGTGGGTATGAGCTCATGAAAACGTCCATAAAACGCGAAAACGACGAGTTTTTGCTCCTCTCTGTCAAACATGTATCGGGGTTTAGCTGCAATGCAAATCCCCATTAAACCCCAAACTGTGGGCAATAGCTCATGAAAACATCCATAAAACGCAAAACGATGTGTTTTTGGTTTTAACTCTCAAACATGTATCGGGCTTTACTGGCCATGCAAATCCCTATTGAACACCAAAAACTCGTCGTTCTCATCGTTTTCCCCTCAAACATTTATCGAGTCATATGGGCCGTGCAAATCACCTTGGACCGCCAAAACTATGGGCAATAGCTCATGAAAAAAACCATAAAACGTGAAAATGACGAGTTTTTGTTCATAACTCTTAAACGTGTATCGCGTGTTACGAGTTGTGTAAATCGCACTAGAACCCTGAAACTGTGGGCAATAGCTCATGAAAACGGCCATAAAGCGAAAGCAGCGAGTTTTTGGTCTTAACTCCCAAACATGTATCGAGCTTTACTGGCCATACAAATCCCCATTGAACACCAAAACTGTGGGCAATAGCTCACGAAAACAACCATAAAACACGAAAACGCCGAGTTTTTGGTCATAACCCTCAAACATGTATTGTGTCTTACGGGCCTTGCAAATTCCCATGGAACCCGAAAACTGTCGGCAATAGCTCATGAAAATATCCATAAAATGCGAAAACTACGAGTTTTTGGTGATGTCTCTCAAACATTTATCGAGTCTTATGGGCCGTGCAAATCGCCTTCGAACACCAAAACTATGGGCAATAGCTCATGAAAACGGCCATAAAATGTGAAAACAACGAGTTTTTGCTCATAACTCTTAAATGTCTATCGCGTGTTACGAGTTATGTAAATCGCACTAGAACCCCAAAACGGTGGGCAATAGCTCATGAAAACAGCCATAAAACGCGAAAACGATGAGTTTTTTGACATAACTCTCAAACATGGATCGTTTCTTTTTGGGCCATGAAAATCCCTATGGAACCCCACATCCATGGGCAATAGCTCATGAAAACGTCCATAAAACACGAAAACGGCGAGTTTTTTATCATGTCTCTCAAACATGTATCGGATCTTATGGGTCATGCAAATCGCCGTGGAACACCAAAACTCTGGGCAATAGCTCATGAAAACGGTCATAAAACCTGAAAACAATGAGTGTTTGCTCATAACTCTCAAATGTGTATCGGGCGTTACGAGTCGTGCAAATCGCCCTGGAACACCAAAATTGTGGGCTATCTCATGAAAACGTCCATAAAACATGAAAACGAATAGTTTTTGCTCACAACTCTTAAACGTGTACCGTGTGTTACGAGTCGTGTAAATCGCCCGAGAACCCCAAAACTGTGGGCAATAGCTCATGAAAACAGCCATGAAATGCGAAAAGGACGACTTTTTGGTCATAACCCTCAGACATGTATCGTTTCTTTAGGGGCGATGCAAATCCCCATGGAACCCCAAAACTGTGGGTAAGAGCTCATGAAAACGTCCATAAAACGTGAAAACAACGAGTTTTTGGTCCTCTCTGTCAAACATGTATCGGGGTTTACTTGCAATGCAAATCCCCATTAAACCCCAAACTGTGGGCAATAGCTCATGAAAACATCCATAAAACGCAAAAACGATGAGTTTTTGGTCTTAACTCTCAAACATGTATTGGGCTTTACTGGCCATGCAAATCCCTATTGAACACCAAAAATTCGTCGTTCTCATCATTTTCCCGTCAAACATTTATCGAGTCGTATAGGCCGTGCAAATCACCTTGGAACGCAAACGTGAAAATGACGCGTTTTTGTTCATAACTCTTAAACGTGTATCGCATGTTACAAGTTGTGTAAATCGCACTAGAACCCTGAAACTGTGGGCAATAGCTCATGAAAACGGCCATAAAATGCGAAAATGACGAGTTTTTGGTCTTAACTCCCAAACATGTATCGAGATTTACTGGCCATGCAAATCCCCATTGAACACCAAAACTGTGGGCAATAGCTCACGGAAGCTTGACCATAAAAGCAGCAGCCGAGTTTTTGGTCATAACCCTCAAACATGTATTGTGTCTTACGGGCCTTGCAAATTCCCATGGAACCCCAAAACTATCGGCAATAGCTCATAAAAATATCCATAAAATGCGAAAACTACGAGTTTTTGGTCATGTCTCTCAAACATTTATCGAGTCTTTTGCACCGTGCAAATCTCCTTGGAACACCAAAACTATGGGCAATAGCTCATGAAAACAGCCATAAAATGTGAAAACAACGAGTTTTTGCTCATAACTCTTAAATGTCTATCGCGTGTTACGAGTTGTGTAAATCGCACTAGAACCCCAAAACTATGGGCAATAGCTCATGAAAACAGCCATAAAACGCGAAAACGGTGAGTTTTTTTACATAACTCTTTGACATGGATCGCTTCTTTTCGAGCCGTGAAAATCCCTATGGAACCCCACATCCATGGGCAATAGCTCATGAAAACGTCCATAAAACACGAAAACGGCGAGTTTTTTATCATGTATCTCAAACATGTATCGGATCTTATGGGTCATGCAAATCTCCGTGGAACACCAAAACTGTGGGCAATAGCTCATGAAAACGGTAATAAAACCTGAAATCAATGAGTGTTTTCTCATAACTCTCAAACATCTATCGGGCGTTACGAGTCGTGCAAATCGCCCCGGAACACCAAAATTGTGGGTTATCTCATGAAAACGGCCATAAAACGTGAAAACGATGAGTTTTTGCTCACAACTCTTAAACGTGTATCGTGTGTTACGAGTCGTGTAAATCGCCCGAGATCCCCGGAACTGTGGGCAATAGCTCATGAAAACGGCCATAAAATGCGAAAAGGACAACTTTTTGGACATAACCCGCAGACATGTATCGTTTCTTTACGGGCGAGGCAAATCCCCATCGAACCCCAAAACTATGGGTAAGAGCTCATGAAAACGTGCATAAAACGCGAAAACGACGAGCTTTTGGTCCTCTCTGTTAAACATGTATCGGGGTTTACTGGCAATGCAAATCCCCATTGAACCCCAAAACTATGGGCAAGAGCTCATGAAAACATCCATAAAACGTAAAAATGATAAGTTTTTGGTCTTAACTCTCAAAAACATGTATCGGGCTTTACTGGCCATGCAAATCCCTATTGAACACCAAAAACTCGTTGTTCTCATCGTTTTCCCCTCAAACATTTATCGAGTTGTATGGGCCATGCAAATCACCTTGGAACGCCAAAACTATGGGCAATAGCTCATGAAAACAGCCATAAAACGTGAAAACGACGAGTTTTTGTTCATAACTTTTAAACGTGTATCGTGTGTTACGAGTTGTGTAAATCGCACTAGAACCCCGAAACTGTGGGCCATAGCTCATGAAAACGGCCATAAAACGCGAAAACGACGAGTTTTTGGTCTTAACTCCAAAACATGTATCGAGATTTACTGTCCATGCAAATCCCCATTGAACACCAAAACTGTGGGCAATAGCTCACGGAAGCTTGACCATAAAGCAGCACGCCGAGTTTTTGGTCATAACCCTCAAACATGTATTGTGCCTTACGGGTCTTGCAAATTCCCATGGAACCCCAAAACTATCGGCAATAGCTCATAAAAATATCCATAAAATGCGAAAACTACGAGTTTTTGGTCATGTCTCTCAAACATTTATCGAGTCTTTTGCACCGTGCAAATCTCCTTGGAACACCAAAACTATGGGCAATAGCTCATGAAAACAGCCATAAAATATGAAAACAACGAGTTTTTGCTCATAACTCTTAAATGTCTATCGCGTGTTACGAGTTGTGTAAATCGCACTAGAACCCCAAAACTATGGGCAATAGCTCATGAAAACGGCCATAAAACACGAAAACGATGAGTTTTTGACATAACTCTCAAACATGGATCGTTTCTTTTCGGACCATGAAAATCCCTATGGAACCCCAAATCCATGGGCAATAGCTCATGAAAACGTCCATAAAACATGAAAACAGCGAGTTTTTGATCATGTCTCTCAAACATGTATCGGATCTTATGGGTCATGCAAATCGCACTGGAACCCCAAAATTGTGGGCAATAACTCATTAAAACGGCCAAAAATGCGAAAAGGATGACTTTTTGGTCATAACCCTCAGACATGTATCGTTTCTTTACGGGCGATGCAAATCCCCATGGAACCCCAAAACTGTGGGTATGAGCTCATGAAAACATCCATAAAACACGAAAACGACGAGTTTTTGCTCCTCTCTGTCAAACATGTATCGGGGTTTAGCTGCAATGCAAATCCCCATTATACCCCAAACTGTGGGCAATAGCTCATGAAAACATCCATAAAACGCAAAAGGATGAGTTTTTGGTCTTAACTCTCAAACATGTATCGGGCTTTACTGGCCATGCAAATCCCTATTGAACACCAAAAACTCGTCGTTCTCATTGTTTTCCCCTCAAACATTTATCGAGTCATATGGGTCGTGCAAATCACCTTGGACCGCCAAAACTATGGGCAATAGCTCATGAAAAAAACCATAAAACGTGAAAATGACGAGTTTTTATTCATAACTCTTAAACGTGTATCGCGTGTTACGAGTTGTGTAAATCGCACTAGAACCCTGAAACTGTGGGCAATAGCTCATGAAAACGGCCATAAAATGCGAAAACGACGAGTTTTTGGTCTTAACTCCCAAACATGTATCGAGCTTTACTGGCCATACAAATCCCCATTGAACACAAAAACTGTGGGCAATAGCTCACGAAAACAACCATAAAACACGAAAACGCCGAGTTTTTGGTCATAACCCTCAAACATGTATTGTGTCTTACGGGCCTTGCAAATTCCCATGGAACCCGAAAACTGTCGGCAATAGCTCATGAAAATATCCATAAAATGCGAAAACTACGAGTTTTTGGTGATGTCTCTCAAACATTTATCGAGTCTTATGGGCCGTGCAAATCGCCTTGGAACACCAAAACTATGGGCAATAGCTCATAAAAACGGCCATAAAATGTGAAAACAACGAGTTTTTGCTCATAACTCTTAAATGTCTATCGCGTGCTACGAGTTGTGTAAATCGCACTAGAACCCCAAAACGGTGGGCAATAGCTCATGAAAACAGCCATAAAACACGAAAACGATGAGTTTTTTGACATAACTCTCAAACATGGATCGTTTCTTTTTGGGCCATGAAAATCCCTATGGAACCCCACATCCATGGGCAATAGCTCATGAAAACGTCCATAAAACACAAAAACAGCGAGTTTTTTATCATGTCTCTCAAACATGTATCGGATCTTATGGGTCATGCAAATCGCCGCGGAACACCAAAACTCTAGGCAATAGCTCATGAAAATGGTCATAAAACCTGAAAACAATGAGTGTTTGCTCATAACTCTCAAACGTGTATCGGGCGTTACGAGTCGTGCAAATCACCCTGGAACACCAAAATTGTGGGCTATCTCATGGAAACGGCCATAAAATGTGAAAACGATGAGTTTTTGCTCACAACTCTTAAACGTGTATCGTGTGTTACGAGTCGTGTAAATCGCCCGAGAACCCCAAAACTGTGGGCAATAGCTCATGAAAACGGCCATGAAATGCGAAAAGGATGAATTTTTGGTCATAACCCTCAGACATGTATCGTTTCTTTATGGGCGATGCAAATCCCCATCGAACCCCAAAACTATGGGTAAGAGCTCATGAAAACGTGCATAAAACGCGAAAACGACGAGCTTTTGGTCCTCTCTGTCAAACATGTATCGGGGTTTACTGGCAATGCAAATCCCCATTGAACCCCAAAACTATGGGCAATAGCTCATGAAAACATCCATAAAACGTAAAAATGATAAGTTTTTGGTTTTAACTCTCAAACATGTATCGGGCTTTACTGGCCATGCAAATCCCTATTGAACACCAAAAACTCGTTGTTCTCATCGTTTTCCCCTCAAACATTTATCGAGTTGTATGGGCCATGCAAATCATCTTGGAACGCCAAAACTATGGGCAGTAGCTCATGAAAACAGCCATAAAACGTGAAAACGACGAGTTTTTGTTCATAACTTTTAAACGTGTATCGCGTGTTACGAGTTGTGTAAATCGCACTAGAACCCCGAAACTGTGGGCAATAGCTCATGAAAACGGCCAAGAAACGCGAAAACGACGAGTTTTTGGTCTTAACTCCCAAACATGTATCAGGCTTTACTGGCCATGCAAATCCCCATTGAACACCAAAACTGTGGACAATAGCTCATGGAAATAGCCATAAAACGCGAAAATGCTGAGTTTTTGGTCATAACCCTCAAACATGTATTGTGTCTTATGAGCCTTGCAAATTACCATGGAACCCCAAAACTGTCGGCAATAGCTCATGAAAATATCCATAAAATGCTAAAACTACGAGTTTCTGGTCATGTCTCTCAAACATATATTGAGTCTTATGGGTCGTGCAAATCGCCTTGGAACACCTAAACTATGGGCAATAGCTCATGAAAACGGCCATAAAATGTGAAAACGACGAGTTTTTGCTCATAACTCTTAAATGTCTATCGCGTGTTACGAGTTCTGTAAATCGCACTAGAACCCCAAAACTGTGGGCAATAGCTCATGAAAATGGCCATAAAACACGAAAACGATGAGTTTTTGACATAACTCTCAAACATGGATCGTTTCTTTTCAGACCATGAAAATCCCTATGGAACCCCAAATCCATGGGCAATAGCTCATGAAAATGTCCATAAAACACGAAAACGGCGAGTTTTTTATCATGTGTCTCAAACATGTATCGGATCTTATGGGTCATGCAAATCGCACTGGAACACCAAAACTGTGGGCAATAGCTCATGAAAACGGCCATAAAACCTGAAAACAATGAGTGTTTATTCATAACTCTCAAACATGTATCGGGCGTTACGAGTCGTGCAAATCGCCCTAGAACACCAAAATTGTGGGCTATCTCATGAAAACGGCCATAAAACGTGAAAACGACTAATTTTTGCTCACAACTCTTAAACGTGTATTGTGTGTTACGAGTCGTGTAAATCACCTGAGAACCCCAAAACTGTGGGCAATAGTTCATGAAAACAGCCATAAAATGCAAAAACGACGACTTTTTGGTCATAACCCTCAGACATGTATCGTTTCTTTACGGGCGATGCAAATCCCCATGGAACCCCAAAATTGTGGGTAAGAGCTCATGAAAATGTCCATAAAATGCGAAAACGACGAGTTTTTGGTCCTCTCTATCAAACATGTATCGGGGTTTACTAGCAATGCAAATCCACATTGAGCCCCAAAACTATGGGCAATAGCTCATGAAAACATCCATAAAACTCAATAACGATGAGGTTTTGGTCTTAACTCTCAAAAATGTATCGGGCTTTACTGGCCTAGCAAATCCCTATTGAACACCAAAAACTAGTCGTTCTCATCGTTTTCCCCTCAAACATTTATCGAGACGTATGGGCCGTGCAAATCACCTTGGAACGTCAAAACTATGGGCAATAACTCATGAAAACAGCCATAAAACGTGAAAATGATGAGTTTTTGTTCATAACTCTTAAACGTGTATCGCGTGTTACGAGTTGTGTAAATCGCACTAGAACCTCGAAACTATGGGCAATAGCTCATGAAAACGGCCATAAAACGCGAAAACGACGAGTTTTTGGTCTTAACTACCAAACATGTATCGGGCTTTACTGGCCATGCAAATCCCCATTGTGAAGGGAATATGCCCTAAGAGGCAATAATAAAGAGTTTATTATGTATATTCCAAGTATATGATAGATGTTTATTTTGCATGCTATAATTTTAGTAATACGGAAACGTTAATACATGTGTGTTTAATAAACAAACAGAAAGTTCCTAGTTATGCCTCTCTCATAAACTAGCTCGTTGATTAACAAGATGATCAAGGTTTCCTGATCATGGACATTGGATGTTGTTAATAACGGGATCACAACATTGGTGTAATGGTGTGATGAACATTCATCCGAAGTATAGCACTACGATCAAATTCATTGAGTTTATATTGCTATAACAACTTACGAAGTAATCCTAATCCTTAGACCATGAGATCATGTCAATCACTAACACCGGAAGAGTTTCTTGATAACATCAAACGTCACACCGTAACAGGGTGATTATAAAGATGGGTTCAGAACTAATAAAGTGTTATGTTGAGGCCCATGGATCGAGAGTGGAATTTGTTCATCCCGATGACGGATAGATATACTCTAGGCCCTCTCGGTGATAGCACATTGGTTAGCTTGCAAGCAAGTGATTTGATCACTAGAATTTTATATCACGGGAATAAGAAAAGAGTGCATGTCAGTAACGAGATCAAACTAGGTATGGATATACCGATGATCGAATCTCGGACATGTAATATATCGCGAAACAAAGGGATTAAGATACTAGCGTAAAAGGTTCCGATGATCACAAGAAAGTCATTGTTGAATGTGTGGGAGTCAGTATGGGTCTCCAGATCCCGCTTCTGATTATTGATCTGAGAGGGGTCTCAATCATGTCCGCATTATTCACGAACCATAGGGTGACACACTTAAGAGACACCGACATCCAATTGGAGCAAAAGTTTCATGCCGGAAAGAATAAAAAGCGTAGGAATATATTTCACTAGATACCGAAACAGGTTTTTGGGTGAAATTGCAGAAAGTGTATTTGAATGTGAAATGGAATTCTAGCAAGGTGTTATATGTGAATGTTTGTCATTAAATTAATTGACAAAATTCTGAATAAATAAAAGGAGTTTTATTTAATGAGAGTTTGAATTAAATTTGGGGGAAATTTAGTAGCAATTTTGAGTGGGATTTTGAGTGGAGGGAATTGAAAGGATTTTTGTGAGTGGAGTGTCCACCCACATGAATGAGGGGAGGGCAAGGGGGCAGCCCCCATGCGCCGGCCACCCCCTTGGGGTTCCCCCCTCTCCTATAAAAGGCACCCCCTCCTCACTTCTCACTCACACCTCCTCGTGAAGGATCTCTCTCCCCCTCTAGAATTTATCCCCCATGGTATCGGACTAGCGAGATACATGTTCCTGGTGGCTATTCAGCAAGAAAGAGTTGTGCTTCCGCTGCATCACTGGAGCGAGGAGGCGGAGGTTGCTCGGTGCCTCGGACGTGTGTGCGAGCACGGATGCGCTGATGATTTGCGGCGCTAGGACTTCCTCTCGATCTTGAGATCGACAAGAGATCGTCTACATCAACCATGAGTTTAACTCGTTAAGCTCTGTCGGTATTCAAGGGTATGTTCTCTACGGATATACATCCGCCTGTTGTTTGTATCTAGTAGATTGATCTTGGTACATAGTTGTTCCCATCGTAGGAAAAAATTTGTTTTCTATGCTGCAAACCCTACAGTGGTATCAAAGCCGAATCTATGTGTAGATGCTTTACACGGGTAGTACACATATGAGTATGTGGGTGATGATGATCATGTTATTGCTTCTTAGTTGTAATTTTGGATATTGGTGGCATAGTGGGATAAAGCGGCCCGAACAAACTTTACACATGTCCTCGCACATGAGATCTGTTCCACGCTTGACATGCAACTAGTTTACATAAGTGGCTAGCGGGTGTCTGTCTCTCCTACTATAGTCAATATCTATTTTGCAACGAGTTGTCAACAATTTGGTTATCCTCGTTGTGGTTCATGTTTGTAGGTAAGAACGGTTCTATCTTCGAAAGCACTAAGCCACGTAAAACTTGCAATGGATAAATTAGAGGCGTCTAGTTTAGATTGTTGCTGGGCTATTGTTATGATATGGTGATGTTGTAAGTGGAAGTATGAGATGATACTCTTACAACACACATAACGTGTAAGTTCCATAGACTTTTGCCTTACACATAAAGGTATAATAGTGATCATACCACAGTGCACATGATAGATATCATATGCGGGAACCATATCATTTCATTTATAAACATGTGATGTTTGATAGCATCTTATATTGCTTGTTTGGCGTTTTATTCGCATAATAAGATGATCCCTTATTTAAATATCAAGATAAGGATGTGTTCTTCCTTTAGTATGCACCGATTATGTTTTCGCCACTCCATTACATCACGTGATGATCGGGTGTTCTTGGATCCATGACCATATTTCGGGTGTAAGACATTTACACACGCGAATACTAAGGTTCTTACTTGGCGAGCCTAGCATGTACAAACAAGGACTTGGAACACGAACCGAAAGGTTAAGCATGAGTCATATAGTAGATATGATTCCCATTTGATGCTCGCCTTTGAAGCTACGCCGACTCACGTGATGACCGGACTTGGTGTAGTGGATTTGGTTCATGTAATCACCAAAAAGGCACGAGGGATGTCGTTTTTGAGTGGGAGTTCATTCGTAATATGGATTAGTTGAACTCAATCTATCATAAACTTAGTCTAAACTTTACAAATTCTGTTGTAGATGGCACCACCTGCTTTTAATTTCAATGTGTTTATGGAGAAAGAGAAACTTGCAACGAATGGTAGCAAACTTTACTGAACTGGCCATGAATTTCAGGATTCTCCTCACTGCTGCACAAAAGCAATATGTGCTAGAAGCGCCTCTAGGCCCCCCACCTTTTGATGATGCCCCTGATGAGGAGAAGAATGTCTATCAGACTCGTCAGGAGGACCACAACTTAGTTCATTGCGGCATATTGTATAGGCTAGAGCCAGAACTTCGAAAGCGTTTCGAAAACGGCAATGCATTTGATACAATGGGTGAGTTGAAAATGATTTTTGACACACATGTTGCTGTAGAGAGCTACAATGCTTTAGAAAAGTTCTTTAGCTGCATGATGGAAGAGCACAGCTCCGTTAGTGAGCATGTACTCAAGATGTCGGGTTACGCCGATAAGCTTGTGTTCTTGGGAATATCGATTCCCATTAACTTAGGCATCCATCGTGTTCTGCAGTCTCTGCCACCTAGCTATAAGAGCTTCGTGATGAACTATACACTACAAGATATGTGTTAACTTGTGACCTTCTCGTAGTGACGGGGAATAAAATCGTCATAGATCTATGACGATTTCGCACAAAATGGTCGTAGACCGTTTGGAGAGGTTAAAATCCTATAGACTTACGACGGTTTGTGTAAAAATCATCGTAATTTTATCATAAAAATCATCATAACCAACACAATGCAGCTTAGAGCATTATTTATAGCTGACTATGACCAACTTAAACCGTTATAATTTATAAAATATAATACTTTGAAATGTATACGTATGTTTGTGTTAATATGGACTAGCTGACACGCTGGAGAATAGCAACCAACAGACCCGCATCCTTTTCCGAAATAATGGACAAAAATAAGGCGCCGCGGGGGGTCGAACTCGTGACCTACCTGACTCCACTAGCAACGACAACCACTACGCCCAACTTCCTTTGTTGTTTCAATCTGTCTACATATGTTATTAACAAAAGCTTCGACTGTTGGACCATGGCCACGGATGACAACTAGGTCCGGCCCATGAAGCAGACATAGTACTTGGGTCGGGTTGACCTTCCCGAGCGGTATATTACAACCGGGCTACCTGGCTAGCCGGTTACTATTTTTTTTCTTCTTTCTTTTTTTCTTTTTCTATTTTTTTAATTCTTTAGTATCTTTTTCACAAAAAGTCCAAACTAATTGATTTTTGTCTCTAAATTTTTATAAAATTCAATAAATCAACTTAGGGTGTTAATTAGAAATACTTTGACTATTTTAAAATAGTGGATTTTCTAATCCCATATTAGTCCATAGTAGCAACAATATCATACTTCAAAATATGATTTTAAATCTAGGGTTTTGAATTCAACATTTTGGATGAATGCAATGGATGAATTATCGTGAATGGATATCATATTGTGAAACTAAAACATTTTTTGCAAAAAATCACGAGCTTTAAATCATATACATATAGTTCAAATCGGACTCACTTCCTATCGATTCGGCAGGAATTTGTCTTTTTCACCAGGGAGTGACAGAAAGGTTTGAGAACCCCCGGTTGGGACATTGTCTATGTAAGGTGGTCTACTATTTTTGAAAAATGGGGTGGTATCATGTTGAATTACCATTTGGTGGTTGCTTCACAAAATGACTGGGTTTTTACGCTCGAAAAATAGAAAATGGTTTTTCCGTGCGACGAAAAGGAAAACATCCTCCTGCAACATTGTTCACCATCCCATGATACATATGTGTGCACAATATGGGAACATTATCAAAAACTATATCGTGATTCTAGCCATAACATTGGTCTTTCGGCCTGAAAACCATGAAATCTCGGACATGATAGGTCATTTGTGAGAAGGTTTTTTGAGACACTTGCAATATACCAAGTTTGGTATTTCTCCTTTCAACTATGTCACATAAGAAGACACCACGCGAAGGATTTGCATTGATCGGACCATTTTTGAATTTTTTATGCCCGTTTCAAACTATGGTCAAAACGGCGGACACGAAGGTTCTTAGATAGGGGTTGAGCCTCGCTAAACTTGCATTGGATCTCTGAAGAAATAGCATATTGTGAGTCTAAAAATGATTTTTTGCCAAAAATCATGAGCATCGGATCATGTACCTGCAGTTCAAACCGGACCCACTTCCTGCCGATTCGGCAGAAATTTGTCTTTTTCGCCAGAGGTGAACGGAAAAGTTTGAGATACCCCGGTTGGGACATGGTGCATGTTACGTGGTCTAGTATTTTTACAAAATGTGGTGGTACCATTCTAAAAATATCATTTGGTGGTTGCTTCACAAAAACGCCCCGTTTTTTGCGCTCGGAAAATGGAAAATGGATTTTCCGTGCGTCAAAAAAGAAAACTTTCTCCTGCAACATTGTTCGTCATACCATGATACATATGTGTGCATAATATGGTCACATTATCACAGACTATGTCGCGATTCTGGCCATAACATTGGTCGTTTGGTCCGAAAGCCATGAAACCTCGGACATGATAGCTCATTTCTGAGAAGGTTTTTTTTGAGACACTTGCAATATACCAAGGTTGGTATTTTTCCTTGCAACTATGTTACATAAGAAGACACCACGCGAAGGATTTTCATTGATCGAACCGTTTTTGAATTTTTTATGCTCGTTGCAAACTATGGTCAAAACGGCAGACACGAAGGTTCTTAGCTAGGGGCTGAGCCTCGCTAAACTTGCATTTGATCTCTCAAGAAATATCATATTGTGAGTCTAAAATGATTTTTTCCAAAAATCATGAGCATCGAATCATGTACCTGCAGTTCAAACCGGACCCACTTCCTATTGATTCGGCAGGAATTTGTCTTTTTTGCCATAGGTGAACGGAAAGATTTGAGATATCCCGGGTGGGACATTATGCATGTTAGGTGGTCTAGTATTTTTACAAAATGTGGTGGTACCATTCTAAAAATGTCATTTGGTGTTTGCTTCACAAAATGCCCCGTTTTTTGTGCTCGGAAAATGGAAAATGGATTTTCCGTGTGTCAAAAAGGAAAACTTTCTCCTGCAACATTGTTCGGCATACCATGGTACATACGTGTGCACAATATGGTCACATTATCACAAACTATGCCACGATTCTGGCCATAACATTGGTCGTTTGGTTCGAAAGCCATGAAACCTCGAACATGATAACTCATTTCTGAGAAGGTTTTTTTGAGACACTTGCAATATACCAAGTTTGTTATTTTTTTACTTTCAACTATGTCACATAAGAAGACACCATGCGAAGGATTTGCATTGATCGAACCGTTTTTGAATTTTTTATGCCCGTTTCAAACTATGGTCAAAACGGCGGACACGAAGGTTCTTAGCTAGGGACTGAGCCTCACTAAACTTGCATTGGATCTCTGAAGAAATAGCATATTGTGAGTCTAAAAATGATTTTTGCCAAAAATCATGAGCATCGGATCTTGTATCTGTAGTTCAAATCGGACCCACTTCCTACCGATACGGCAGGAATTTGTCTTTTTTGCCACAGGTGAATGGAAAGGTTTGAGATATCCCGGTTGGGACATTGTGCATGTTAGGTGGTCTAGTGTTTTTTGAAAAATAGGATGGTAACATTTTAGAACTTTTATTTGGTGGTAGCTTGACAACACAACCCTTTTTGGCACTCAAAAAATTGTTTTTATTTTGCGACCAGTCAAATTGCAGGAATCTGGCTTCCACGGATCGGCCATCCGTGACTGATCTAGGTCATTCAATTTCCATCCAAGGGTCGTCCTTTGCTAAAACAAAGACATCACACCCACTCTTCCTGGTTGCTAACCCTAACCTCTCCAGATTGCCTCCAGCCGAACCCTAACCTCCAGATCGCCTCCATGTGTGCCGCCCCCATTACTTACCGTGCACCACCGATCTCCCTGGCCGAGCCTCCAAACCCTAGCGCTCTCCTCCGTGTGCACCGCCGCCACCCCTCGATCCACGCCATCACCTCCAGATCACCATCGCCTAACCTCCAGATCCCATCGCTGTGCTCCCCCTACGCACATCCCACCCAACACCTCCCACCTCCACGCATTTCCCTCCCTGTTTCCCTCATTCTTCAGATCCACTGCCGCAAGCCCAGGAGGAGCTGCCGTGGCCGGTGCTTCCACCCGCTGATCGGAGGACAAGATCCACCTCGACCCAATGGCCGCCGCCGCCGTCTGGGAGGCGCATAGGAGGCGGATGTCCTGCTCGCGGACACCCAGGACAACTCGCCGGTTGCCGGAACACTGCGGGAGGAGCATGTCAAGGGCGGAGGCGGCGGCAGGGCAAGGACCAGAGGCGACGACACAGACGTTTCGTGTGGAGATCTTCTCCGACCTTGCCGCCGTGGAGATTTTCTCCGACCTTGCCACAGACGTTCCGTGTCGCTGACCACGGAGCTCGCCTTCGCTTCATCTCTGACTGCGGCTACATCAGATATGCTAACAAGCTCTACTCCCAGCAGAGGTAGGTCTACCACGTCGCAGGTCACGCGGGGCTCACATATGATGGTCGCGTCCTATCCGGATTCCTCCGCAACAAGTGCACTGATAACTTCTCCTGGATCGATCTCTACATCGCATACAATTCGCAGGTTCGTCCCCCTCCACCTCCGGTCCTGGTAACGCGACCGCCCTCTTTGCTCCCCCGTCCAGAATTCCAAATCTTGGTGATTCGTGCCTGGATGTTCTTGCGATTGCTGGTAGACTAGCGTAGGAGCTCGTTAGACTGGATACAGTTTTTCGATTTGCAGATATTTATAGAGCCCTGTTGGAGATTGTGAAGGTCATCTAGACCAGTGCAAGCTCTGTCTGCTTGTCCAAACTAATTTTTTTTGGCTAATGTTTGTTTTGGTTCCATGTAGAACTTGCCTGCTAAGAATAAACAATTATCAAACATGAACTCTTGATGCTTTTTTGTTGAATGGCCATCAGAACTGCTTATTTTATCATTGAAGAATGATCTTGCAGCTGTTGTTGGCAGGATGGTAGTCTCATTTCATTGTCCTTATCATGATGACTGTTGTGTTTCAATTGTTCTCGGTGCATAGTACTTGTAGTTATTATCTCATGTCGATCCATTGGTTTCACAAACAACACAGTTGAATTTATGTCATAGTACTATCAATTATTGATAGTTGTTGTACTCTTTTTAATGTTGCTGCCAAGAATATCTGGGCACTATATCGATAATACATACATCCTTTGTCTCAAATTATAAGACGATTTCTTAGCTATTTTTTAATTTAGGATGGAGGTAGTGGACATTAGAATCTTGTACATGATAATGTATTCTTATTTTTATATTGACAGTACATGTACTTTGTAATAAAAAATGTGACACCTTGTCTATTTAATCGTAGAGAGAACATGATCGCGGCACGCGAGTATAAACAATAACCTCTATATCTGTAAGTTTTTTTCAAGTGCTACTGGACATGATCTCTTTTATCCTGCCACAAAATACTTTGTTAGTGATTTTCTTCTATCAGCGTAACCGTACTAGCATAGTCCATAGTACCATTTCCTTTGAGATGTGAAATATGATTCTAGTGAGATTTGATTGATGACAATCTTTACCACGTGATCATATCAACTCCAGTTAGTAAATGATCCAACACACATGTCCAATTAGTAAAGATTGTTTGTGCTGATCCAGGAATTTCTTGTGTTGAGAAAGTAGTGAACCAATTTGTTGCATAATACTGGTAGCCTATGGTTGTTTGTAATTTATCTGATATGCTGATACACAGTAACGCATAAACAATGACCTACTATATATGAATTAACTGAACCAGGGTGTCTCTGAATATAATCTACTCTGTGTGTCATGTGAACTTATATTCAGAAAAAGAAACGTCAAATTTTCTTCTGCTGGAAGTTAACTTATATTAATTATAATGTTGATGTTGCAAGAACCCTGCACCTTGGCGAGCTGAACAACTCACTGACAATGATGTGGATTGGTAGCATAGGCTGCAGCAATAGCATATGCATCATTGGTGCAAATTCAGCTCCATATGAACTAAATTGTGCATAGAGTATGGGTGATTACTGTAGAGATTTAAATATTTTCTTATTATTTGCATAATTATGGATACAAAATAATCTGCTGCAATGTGGCTTCCTTCATGACATGGTTTTCCTTATTTAGTGAACTATCGAAGTATGCATCTCCTAGAAATGTATGTGTCATATGCTACAAGCAATTTTGGATTGATGCTCATCTAAGATGTTTTATGCACCTGTTCTTTCAGGAAACAAAGCTGTGAACAGGATGTGCTTGAAGAGCAAGAAGAAGACTATGGAGCTGTACTCATCACGCTTGCAATGTTACCTGAAAACTTGTATATAATAATGTTGTTGTGTGAGCCTATGAATCTGGACGTGTGAATCTGGATGTATGTGATGGTGCATTGTAATCCAAATGTTGGGAGTCAAATATCTATATTTATTCAGATTCTAAGTGCTATTTCATTTTTATATTCTTCAAAAGAATGCCTTATTTAATTTTGCGCTTGATCTATATAAATGGATTGTGCAGTACTGAATATAAAGAGGCCAAGGCCCAGATAATATTGTGTTGCAAAAAGGCGCAGTTGAATTATACTGGACCGTATAAAATTAATGAAAAAAGGCCACTGCCCACAAATTTCGGATTACAAAAGACTAAAATTTTAAAAAAAATGTAAAAAGGCCAAGGCCCAAAAGGAAATGGATTATAAAAAGGTAAAGCCCCAAAATGGAAAAGGCCGAATTATTAGGCTCGGACTATATAGACTATTGAAATGGACCGAGCTAAATTTGCATTACAACGATTTTATTTCATTACAATTTTGCCACGTCGGATTGGCCACATAGGATCTGATGTGGCTATACTAGACTGCCCGTGACGATATTGGATCGTCATAGAGATTATGACGATCTAACATCGTCATAGACGATTATGACAATTTCACCAAAAACGTCGTTGTATGCAATTACTGACGCTCAGTTTTTGACGATAGGTTTTTCGTCATAAGATCGTCATATATTGTATACAATGACGATTCAGTGACGAAAATGGAGGGTCATGTATCAGCAGATTCCTTGTAGTGATAATATGCAAGGCATGAAGAAGTCTCTCCCCGAGCTTCTGTCAATGCTTAAAACTGCAGAAGTGGAGATCAAGAAGGAACATCAACTTTTGATGATCAATAAGAACACTGGTTTTAAGAAATACAAGAAGGGTAAACGGAAGGGAAGTCAGGGCAGCAAGCCTGTTATCGTACCTAAAAAGAAACCCCGAGTTGGCCCTAAGTTTGATACCGAGTGCTACTATTGTAAGGGGTCTGGCCACTGGAAGCGCAACTGCCCCAAGTATTTGGCAGACAAGAAGGCCGTCAAGGCAAACAAAGGTATATATATGATATACATGTTATTGATGTGTACTTGACTAGTGCTCGCGGTAGCACCTGGGTATTTCATACCGGTTCAGTTGCTAATATTTGTAACTCGAATCAGGGGTTGTGGAACAAGCGACCGCTAGCAAGGGGTGAGGTCAAGATGCGTGTCGGCAATGGATAAGCGTTGATGTGATCGCCGTCGGAACGCTACCTCTCCACTTGCCGTCGGGATTAGTAATAAACTTGAATAATTGTTATCTGGTTCTAGCACTGAGCATGAACATTGTATCTGCATCGTGTTTGATGCGAAGTGGTTATTCATTTAAATCCGAGAACAAAGGTTGTTCTGTTTATATGAATGAAATCTTTTATGGTCATGCACCGATGATGAATGGTTTATTTCTTTTGGATCTCGATAATAGTGTTACACATATTCACAATGTTGATGCTAAAAGGATTAAACTTAATGATGATATATCCGCATATATGTGGCACTGCCGTCTAGGTCATATTGGTGTTAAACGCATGAAGAAGCTCCATTCGGATGGACTTTTGGAATCACTTGATTTTGAATCATTTGATACATGTGAGCCATGCCTTATGGGCAAGATGACTAGAACACCGTTTTCCGGTTCAATGGAACGGGCGACAGATTTATTGGAAATTATACATTCTGATGTATGTGGTCCAATGAGCGTGTCGCCGCGAGGTGGATATCGTTATTTTGTTACTTTCACGGATGATTTGAGCAGATACGGTTATATCTACTTGATGAAACACAAGTCTGAAACCTTTGAAAAGTTCAAGGAATTTCAGAATGAAGTGGAAAATCATCGTAATAGAAAGATCAAATTTCTACGGTCCGACCGTGGAGGTGAGTATCTAAGTTACGAGTTTAGCACTCACATGAAAGAGTGTGGAATTGTTTCACAACTCACACCTGCCGAAACACCACATCGTAATGGTGTGTTGGAACATCGTAATCGTACTTTATTGGATATGGTTCGATCTATGATGTCTCTGACGGACTTTCCATTGTCATTTTGGGGTTATGCACTAGAAACTGCTGCATTCACTTTAAATCGGGCAGCATCTAAATTCGTTGAAAAGACACCATATGAATTATGGTTTGGAAACAAACCTAAGCTGTCATTTCTTAAATTTTGGGGATGCGATGTTTATGTGAAGAAACTTCAACCGAATAAACTCGAACCCAAAGCGGAAAAATGCATCTTCATAGGATACCCTAAGGAAACAATTAGGTATTCCTTCTATCACAGATCCAAGGGCAAGGTTTTTGTTGCCAAGAATGGATCCTTTCTAGAGAAATAGTTTCTCGTGAAAGGTGTGAGTAGTCGGAAGGTAGAACTCGAAGAGGTTATTGAACCTTCTCTTCAAAGTATGGAGAGTAGCGCAGCGCCGGAAGTGGTTCCGGAGTTGGCTTCACCAGTTGAAAGGGAACTAATGATAATGATCATGAAACTCTGAAATAGAATACTACCGAACCTCGCAGGTCTAGCATGACGCATGCACCTCCCGAGCTGTACGGAAACCCTGTTATGAATTTCATGGTTGATGAAATTGATGACCCTGCGATGTATGAAGAAGCGATGATGAGCCCGGATTCCAACAAATGGTTAGAAGCCATGAAATCCTAGATGGAATCCATGTATGAAAATCAAGTTTGGAACTTGGTGGACTTACCTCACGACCGAAAGGCCGTGGAGAATAAATGGATTTTCAAAAGGAAAATTGATGCTGATGGTAATGTGACCATCTATAAAGCTCGACTTGTCGCAAAGGGGTTTTGACAAATTCAGGGAGTTGACTACGACAAGACATTCTATCTCGTAGCGATGCTAAAGTCAGTTAGGATTATGTTAGCAATTGCTGCATATTTCGATTATGAGATATGGCAGATGGATGTCAAAACCGCGTTCCTCAATGGTAATATTGAAGAAGAGTTGTATATAATACAACCAAAGGGTTTTGTCGATCCTAAGGATGCTAACAAGGTGTGCAAGCTTCAGCGATCCATCTATGGATTGAAGCAAGCATCACGAAGTTGGAATCTCCACTTTGATGAGGTGATCAAAGAGTTTGGATTTGTCCAAACTTATGGAGAAGCTTGTATTTACAAGAAAGTGAGTGGGAGCAATGTGGCATTTCTGATATTATATGTGGATGACATATTATTGATCGGAAATGATATAGATCTTTTAAACAGTGTTAAAAGTTATCTAAACAACAAATTTTCAATGAAGGACCTAGGTGAAGCGTCATACATATTAGGCATAAAGATCTATAGAGATAGATCTAGGCGCCTAATAGGGTTATCGCAAAGTACATACCTTGATAAGATTTTAAAGAAGTTTAAAATGGACGTAAGTAAGAAGGGGTGCTTACCTAAGTTGCAAGGCAAGACATTGAGTAAGACTCAAAGTCCGGCTACGGCAGAAGAAAGAGAGATAATGGACAAAGTCCCCTATGCTTCATCCATAGGCTCTATAATGTACGCCATGCTATGTACAAGACCGGATGTGGCACATGCTATTAGTTTGACTAGTAGGTACCAATCGAATCCAGGTTCGGAACACTAGATAGCGGTCAAGAATATCCTTAAGTACTTGTGAAGAACTAAGGATATGTTTCTTGTGTACGGAGGTGAAGAAGAGCTCGTCGCTAAGTGTTATGTTGACGCAAGCTTTGACACCGATCCGGACAACTCTAAGTCTCAATCCAGATATGTATTTCTCATGAATGGTGGAGTGGTTAGTTGGAGGAGTTACAAACAACCTGTGGTGGCGGGATCAACAACGGAGGTCGGATATCTTGCTGCTTCGGAAGTGGCTCAGGAAGCGGTTTGGATGAAGGAGTTCATATCCGAACTAGGTGTGATTGCAAGCGCGTTGTACCCAATGGTGATTTATTGTGACAACAATGGTGCCATTGCCAATGCCAAAGAACCAAGGTCTCACAAGAATTCCAAACATATTAAGCGCCGGTTTCACTCCATCCGCGAGCATGTCAAGGATGGAGATATAAAGATTTGCAAAGTACATATGGATCTCAATGTAGTAGATCAGTTGAATAAAACTCTCCCTAGAGCAAAACATGATCAACACCAGAACTCCATGGGTGTTAGATTCATTACTATATAACTAGATTATTGTCTCTAGTGCAAGTGGGAGACTGAAGGGAATATGCCCTGAGAGGCAATAATAAAGTGTTTATTATGTATATTCCAAGTATATGATAGATGTTTATTTTGCATGCTATAATTGTATTAATACGGAAACATTAATACATGTGTGTTTAATAAACAAACAGAAAGTTCCTAGTTATGCCTCTCTCATAAACTAGCTCGTTGATTAACAAGATGATCAAGGTTTCCTGATCATGGACATTGGATGCTATTAATAACGGGATCACAACATTGGTGTAATGGTGTGATGAACATTCATCCGAAGTATAGCACTACGATCAAATTCATTGAGTTTATATTGCTATAACAACTTACGAAGTAATCCTAATCCTTAGACCATGAGATCATGTCAATCACTAACACTGGAAGAGTTTCTTGATAACATCAAACGTCACACCGTAACAGGGTGATTATAAAGATGGGTTCAGAACTAATAAAGTGTTATGTTGAGGCCCATGGATAGAGAGTGGAATTTGTTCATCCCGATGACGGATAGATATACTCTGGGCCCTCTCGGTGATATCACATTGGTTAGCTTGCAAGCAAGTGATTTGATCACTAGAATGTTATATCATGGGAACGAGAAAAGAGTGCATGTCAGTAACGAGATCAAAATAGGTATGGAGATACCTATGATCAAATCTCGGACATGTAATATATCGCGAAACAAAAGGATTAAGATACTAGCATAAAAGGTTCTGACGATCACAAGAAAGTCATCGTTGAATGTGTGGGAGTCAGTATGGGTCTCCAGATCCCGCTTCTGATTATTGATCTAAGAGGGGTCTCAATCATGTCTGCATTATTTACGAACCGTAGGCTGACACACTTAAGAGACACCGACATCCAATTGGATCAAAAGTTTCATGCCGGAAAGAATAACAAGCGCAGGAATTTATTTCACTAGATACTGAAACAGGTTTTCGGGTGAAATTGCAGAGTGTTTTTGCATGTGAAAGGGAATTCTAGCAAGGGGTTATATGTGAATGTTTTTAATTAAAGTAATTGACAAAATTCTGAATAAATAAAAGGAGTTTTATTTAATGAGAGTTTGCATTAAATTTGGTGGAAATTTAATAGCAATTTTGAGTGGGATTTTGAGTGGAGGGAATTGAAAGGATTTTTGTGAGTGGAGTGTCCACCCACATGAATGAGGGGAGGGCAATGGGGGCAGCCCCCATGCGCCGGACACTCCCTTGGGGTTCCCCCCTCTCCTATAAAAGGCACCCCCCTCCTCACTTCTCACTCACACATCCTCGTGAAGGATCTCTCTCCCCCTCTAGAATTTATCCCCCATGGTCTCGGACTAGCGAGATACATGTTCCCGGTGGCTATTCGGAAAGAAAGAGTTGTGCTTCCGCTGCAGCGCTGGAGTGAGGAGGTGGAGGTTGCTCGGTGCCTCGGACGTGTGTGAGCACGGATGCGCTACTGATTTGCGGCGCTAGGACTTCCTCTCGATCTTGAGATCGGCAAGAGATCGTCTACATCAACCACGATATTAACTCGTTAAGCTTTGTCGATCTTCAAGGGTATGTTCTCTACGGATATACATCCGCCCGTTGTTTGTATCTAGTAGATAGATCTTGGTACATAGTTGTTCCCATCATAGGAAAATTTTTGTTTTCTATGATGCGAACCCTACACATTGAACACCAAAACTGTGGGCAATAGCTCATGGAAACAGCCATAAAACGCGAAAACGCCGAGTTTTTGGTCATAACCCTCAAACATGTATTGTGTCTTATGGGCCTTGCAAATTCCCATGGAACCCCAAAAGTGTGGGCAATAGCTCATGAAAATATCCATAAATTGCGAAAACTATGAGTTTCTGGTCATGTCTCTCGAAGATCAAAACTATGGGCAATAGCTCATGAAAACGACTGTCACATCCCAAGATTTTCCAAATCTTGTAATGTGAAAAATAAATAAATAAAATAAATTTTCGTTGAAAATCAGGGTGAAAAGAAACTTTTGTTTCTAAAAGGAGACATAAAATCCCATCTTGAACAAACTTTGGCAGAAGTTTGAATTCAACAAAATCCAAATCAAGAGAAATGCATTCCTCAATGAATGTATCTGGAAATTTGAACATTTGGAAAGTAACCCAAATCCCTAAACCCTAATGGAAGGAAATCATTTTCCAAAGTATCTCCAAATCTATGGATTTAATCCATACCAAATTTGATGAACAAATAATCACAAAGGATCAAGAAAGACCTTAGAAGTGGTTTCACTTAGTTTGGAACCATAGACAAAATCTTGTGAATATAATAAGATAAGGAAATTGAATTTCCAAAGCCATTAAAGCCCTTACCAAAAAGCCATACCAATTGGTGAACAATTATAATCCTAAAGGGATTAAAAAGATAAATATTTAATAAAGGAAAAATAAATTGTTTTGGAAATACTATTTAGATCTTTTAATAAAAGATTTTGTTTTCAAGTGAAAAGGTGAGCCAAATTAATTTTGGCCAAACTTTTGAAATAAAATATTTTGTTTTGATAAAATGAGTAAAGGTTTATTTAAATAAAATAATAAGGATTTAAACATCCAATTTTATTTAAGTAAAAGCTTTTCCCATTTTAAATGAACACCAAGTATTTTATTACTACTTTGAAATCTTTTATTAAAAGGTTTTGCTTTGATTAAAATGAGTAAAGGATTATTTAAATAAAATAATAAGGATTTAAATATCCAATTTTATTTAAGTAAAGGCTTTCCCATTTTAATTAAACACCAAAACTTATTTATTTAAATAAGTTTCCAAGTATTCTTTTATTTTTCAAATAAAACCTTCTGGTTTGGTTTTGAAAATAATTGGAATTCAAATGGAAATTTTATTTAAAATAAATCAAACACCATTAATAAACTAAAGATCCATTTTCTTTAATTATTAAATGGATCTTGAAAGGAATAAAAATATTATTTCATTTTGAGATTTGGATTATGTTGCAAAACAGAACCAAATTCAAATGAAAAGTTTGTTGTTTGTTTGATTTGATTTGAACCTTGTTTGCTTGAGTGAATAATTGTTTGAATTTCAAAACAGAAAAAGAAATAGAAAAAGAAAAAGAGAACAAACAGAAAAAAATAGGAAAACAGACTAAGGCCCAACAGCAGCCCAGTCCAGCCCAGACTTCTCCCTCCCCCGAAGTGTTTCTTTTCTCACTCGGAAACAGACCCGCACAGAGACTGACAGCCCGGACCCATTCCTCCTCTTCCCCTTTCACTGCCAAGCGGACCCACCTCCACTTATTCTCCCTCGAACCGTTTTTCTTCACCAACTAAACAACCCCCTCAGACATTGACTGGTGGACCTCCTCCTCTCTCCTTTTCCCACTGACCAGAGGACCCCACAGCCACGACTCCTTCTTCCTCCCCGCGACTCCTTCTCCCCTCACCGCGCGGCCGTTTCTGCCTTGATTTCTCGCGCTTCAATTCGCCTTAATGCTGCGTTAATCCCTCGCCGCGACGACGCCTACTTAAACGCCTCCCTCTCCTCTGTCATTTCCCTCAGACCCCTTCCCCAAACTCGCCCCCAGGCCGCCCAATTCCTCTCTGCACTGCCGCTGTCTCCGGCGAGCTCCGCGAGCAATTCCGGCAACACCGCATCGCTTCTTGCCTCCCCAAGCACGCGGGCAGCTTCACCACTCTCTGACGCACCGCTCAGTAGCCTCAGCTCGTCCGCGGGTGCCCTAGAACCTCGACTCCGTCATCGACAGTGAGCGCCACCGTCTGCCTCTTTCTCCGACGAGCCCCACAGGTAGATTCCGGTCGCCCCTCTTCTCCTCGTTCACGCACACAGCACCTCCGTGACCTCCTGCGTCTAACCCAACCCTCGGTTGTTCTTCTCGTGATCTGTAGCGACGACTCCAACAAGCACAGAGCGCCGCCGTGTCTGCCTCCTCTCCGACGAGTTTTCCCGGTAAGCCTTGACCGCCCCGAGCCCTCTCGAGCACGCTCACACCTCTGTCGTGTCTTGGTGCATCTGACTGTGCTTTTCGTTTGCCTTGAGGTGATCCACAGCAACGCCAACAACGACAACCAGAGCCAACCGCCGCCGTTCCCAACTCCGACGAGGAATTGCGACTGCACCTGAGCGCCCCTTGTCAATCCAGCAGTACCCTGAGCTTCGCCGCAACCTCCTGAGCACTGTGAGCAACTTACCTCTCTCCCTCACCCCTGTATCATGCACGCATCGACCATCATTCCGCTCAAGCGACCGCCCGCATCGCTCCTTTTAGGTCAAACCAGCAGCGACCGTTAGATGCAGATCCATCGGACACGATTAGATCACTTAACGCGAAGGGGTATGTCCTCTGGATCGCACGATCTAACTTAGATCTAACGCACTGCAGCACACGATCTGGCCGAACCGGTATCGACCAGTAAGAACACGCCGCGTGGCCAGTATTAGATCTGAATTAGGATTTGAAAACAGAAACTTTTGCCATTTTCAAACCCATGTATCTTTCGATCCACACGTCCAAATTTTACAAATTTGATGTCGTTGGAATCAGCAAGACAAGACCTAGCCTACCCTACCCTTAGTTTAGCAAATATTAACTGTTAGCTTGTTTAATTTTGCAGATTCTTTTGTGTGCTTGCTAACATTAGAAAAATCATTTAAAAATGATTTTTAGGTTAAAACCTTTGCCAATTAGTTTGTTGTGACCTTACTGACCCTAGGAACCAACCCATAGTTTGGAAAGTGATTTTGGAAAAGAATAGGATGGATTAATTAGTTTAGTCCATTTCTAGCTAACTAAAACTATTTGTTTTGTTTATGAAAATGCTTTCATAAAGAAAACTTTGAGAAAATGTTTTGAACCAAACCTACTGACCCAAAACACCAAGTTTTGCAATAGCAACTCATTTGGTGAAACCTATAGGTTAATACCCTAGTAGAAATATTTCTACACCACATAGAATAACACTTTGTTTTGCAAATGGTTTTAAGGTGAAACCTTTTGCTAACAGCTTTGCCATTTTGGTAAATGACCAATTTGGAACTTACAAAGTTAGAAGCCTAGTGAGGACCATCCCTACAATAGAACCAACCTTTGCATGCTTATGCATGACTTAGATCCCATTACTTTGTGTGAGAGAAATTGTTTGTTTGACTTTGGTTTGGAATGTTAGATGATTTTGTGTTTTGCTTGATTGGTAGATTGAGTTGTACCTTGCTTGATTGAATTGTAGTGACTTGAAGAGTGAGACTAGCAAGATCAAGGAGTAAACCTATACCCTCTACCAAAAAGGCAAGTGATACTTCATACTATCTGTCCCATTATTTTCAATATGCATTAGTGTTTTTGCCAAGTAAAACTTGCATGGTTTTTATTTTGCTAAGTATAGACCTTACTATAGGAAAACTAGTAGAAAGAATCCTTAGTAGGATTTTCCTAAGTTAAGAATCCTATTACTACCAAGCTTAGCCTAGCTAATAGAAAACTTGGGTGGTATATATTCACTATGGAAAAATCTCTAAGTCTGAGGACTTATGTTTTTGATTAATAAAATAACTAAGTTAATGAATCACCTGGGTGGAAATGGAAGGAATGGTTTATGTTGAGTGGTTCACAAGGCCATGGACTTGGCTTGTGTATCTCACTTGTGGATGGCCACCCAGGAAACAAAGAGATTTGAGATGTCAAATGTTGAGAAGCTTCAAGTGCAACCACTTGGCAATATGGGCTCTGCCATGATCATATAGGTTGCAAGAACTTAGCCACATGGACAGTGGGTGGTAGTGTTTGATGGGTTGGAGCGCGTCCATGTTGGTCTAAGGGAAGGCTTCTAAAAGATTTTGTCTTGGGAAACCAAGTCTTGTGGGGAAAGTGCACCTCCTCTGCAGAGTGAAAAACCTAAGTACTTAGCCATGTCCCTGGTAAAGGACAATTTGAGCATCAAGACATGGAAACTTCAAGAATCTCATCACTCCAATTTCAAAATAAAACTTGTGGGTGAACAAAGGGTTGTGTGAAATTCTTCAATCTTTGATGGAGAGATGGCTTGGTACAAGGATCTTGAAATCATTGATTGAGGAAATTATTTTTTGCCAAGCAAATCTTCAGTCTTTGATTGGTAGATGCCCTGAGTGGATCTTCAGTCTTTGATTGGTAGATGCCTTGGAATTTGTTTTTGCCAAACAAAACTTATTTTCAAAATGATAGGAAAAAAATCTATTTTTGAGCAATGCAAAGCCTCAACTCCACTTAGCCAAAATGCATATAGATGATAGACTCCACTATACTACCAAAGTATCACTTGCCAATACAATTCAAATGTATTGACCCTTGTGGCTGTAACTTATTATGTTGCAGGTTTGATTGATTTTAGTGAGGATTGATTGATTAGGATTACAAGTCTACAACCAACATGTCTGCCTGTGGCACTTTGAAGATGAAGGATCCATGACTATAGTTATTCCGCTGCAATGTAATGTAATAGCCTAATGAGCTAAGTTTGATGTAATAAAACTATTTTATTCCTGGTTATAAAGTTGTATTGTGACCTTTGTTTCTTGATATTACATCTAAACTGTGGATGCTAGCTATTGATCCAGGGACTAGCATTGTAAACACAGGGGATCTTTTCTTTTACAAAGGAGGGATCTTACAACGACCATAAAACATGGAAACAACGAGTTTTTACTCATAACTCTTAAATGACTATCGCGTGTTACGAGTTGTGTAAATCGCACTAGAACCCCAAAACTGTGGGCAATAGCTCATGTAAACGACCATATAACATGAAAACGATGAGTTTTTGGACATAACTCTCAAACATGTAATGTTTCTTTTCGGGCCATGAAAATCCCTATGGAACCCCAAAACCATGGGAAATAGCTCATGAAAACGTCCATAAAACACGAAAATGGCGAGTTTTTTATCATGTCTCTCAAACATGTATCGGATCTTATGGGCCATGCAAATCGCCCTGGCACACCAAAACTGTGGGCAATAGCTCATGAAAACGGCCATAAAACCCGAAAACAATGAGTGTTTGCTCATAACTCTCAAACGTGTATCGGGCGTCATGAGTCGTGCAAATCGCCCTGGAACACCAAAATTGTGGGCTATCTCATGAAAACGTCCATAAAACATGAAAACGACGAGTTTTTGCTCACAACTCTTAAACGTGTATCGTGTGTTACGAGTGACCGAGAACCCCAAAACTGTGGGCAAATACTCATGAAAACGGCCATAAAATGCGAAAACGATGACTTTTTATGTCATAACCCTCAAACATGCATCGTTTCTTTATGGGCGATGCAAATCTCCATGGAACCCCAAAACTATGAAAACGTCCATAAAACGCGAAAACGACGAGTTTTTCGTCCTCTCTGTCAAACATGAATCGGGGTTTACTGGCAATGCAAATCCCCATTAAACCCCAAAACTATCGGCAATGGCTCATGAAAACATCCATAAAACGCAAAAACGACAAGTTTTTGGTCTTAAATCTCAAACATGTATCGGGCTTTACTGGCCATGCAAATCCCCATTGAACACCAAAAACTCGTCGTTCTCATCGTTTTCGCCTCAAACATTTATCGAGTCTTATGGGCCGTGCAAATCACCTTGGAATGCCAAAACTATGGGCAATAGCTCATGAAAACAGCCATAAAACATGAAAACGACGAGTTTTTGTTCATAACTCTTAAACGTGTATCGCGTGTTACAAGTTGTATAAATCGCACTAACCCCAAAACTGTGGGCAATAGCTCATTAAAACGGCCATAAAATGCGAAAAAGACGAGTTTTTGGTCTTAACTCCCAAACATGTATCGAGCTTTACTGGCCATGCAAATCCCCATTGAACACCAAAAATGTGCGCAATAGCTCACGGAAACAGCCATAAAACGCGAAAACACCGAGTTTTTGGCCATAACCCTCAAACATGTACTGTGTCTTATGGGCCTTGCAAATACCCATGGAACCCCAAAACTGTGGGCAATAGCTCATAAAAATATCCATAAAATGCGAAAACTACGAGTTTTTGGTCATGTCTATCAAACATTTATCGAGTCTTATGGGTCATGCAAATCACCTTGGAACACCAAAACTATGGGCAATAGCTCATGAAAACGGCCATAAAACGTGAAAACAACGAGTTTTTACTCATAACTCTTAAATTTCTATCGCGTGTTACGAGTTGTGTAAATCGCACTAGAAACCCAAAATTGTGGGCAATAGCTCATGAAAACGGCCATAAAACGCGAAAACGTTGAGTTTTTGGACATAGCTCTCAAACATGTATAGTTTCTTTTCGGGCCATGAAAATCCCTATGGAACCCCAAAACCATGGGGAATAGCTCATGAAAACGTCCATAAAACACGAAAACAGTGAGTTTTTGATCATGTCTCTCAAACATGTATCGGATCTTATGGGTCATGCAAATCGCCCTTGAACACCAAAACTGTGGGCAATAGCTCATGAAAACGGCCATTAAACCTGAAAACAATGAGTGTTTGCTCATAACTCTCAAACGTGTATCGGGCGTTATGAGTCGTGCAAATTTCCCTGGAACACCAAAATTGTGGGATATCTCATGAAAACGGCCATAAAACATGAAAATGACGAGTTTTTGCTCACAACTCTTCAACGTGTATCGTGTGTTACGAGTCGTGTAAATCGCCCGAGAACCCCAAAACTGTGGGCAATAGCTCATGAAAACGGCCATAAAATGCGAAAACAATGATTTTTTGGTCATAACCCTCAGACATGTATCGTTTCTTTACGAGCGATGCAAATCCCCATGGAAGCCCAAAACTGTGGGTAAGAGCTCATGAAAACGTCCATAGAACGCAAAAACGACGAGTTTTTGGTCCTCTCTGTCAAACATGTATCGGGGTTTACTAGCAATGCAAATCCCCATTGAACCCCAAAACTGTGGGCAATATCTCATGAAAACATCCATAAAACGCAAAAACGGTGATTTTTAGGGTATAACTCTCAAACATGTATCGGGCTTTACTGGCCATGAAAATCCCCATTTAACACCAAAACTGTGGGTAATAGCTCACGGAAACAGCCATACAACGCGAAAACGCCGAGTTTTTGGTCATAACCCTCAAACATGTATTGTGTCTTATGGGCCTTGCAAATTCCCATGGAACCCCAAAACTGTGGGCAATAGCTCATGAAAATATCCATAAAATGCGAAAACTACGAGTTTTTGGTCATGTCTCTCAAACATTTATCGAGTCTTATGGGTCGTGCAAATCTCCTTGGAACACCAAATCTATGGGCCGTGCAGTAGCTCATGAAAACGGCCATAAAACGTGAAAACGACAAGTTTTTGCTGATAACTCTTAAACGTGTATCGCGTGTTACGAGTTGTGTAAACCGCCCTATAACCCTAAAAGTGTGGGCAATAGCTCATGAAAACGGCCATAAAATATGGAAACAACGATTTTTTGCGCATAACTCTCAAACGTGTATCGGGTGTTCGAGTCGTGCAAATCGCCCTGGAACATCCAAATTGTGGGCTATCTCATGAAAGCGGCCATAAAACGTGAAAACGGTGAGTTTTTTATCATAACTTTTAAACATGTATTGCGTGTTACGAGTTGTGTAAATCGCCCTGGATCCCCAAAACTGTGGGCAATAGCTCATGAAAACGGCCATAAATGTAGGGGTTCGTAGCATGGAAAACAAAAAAATTCTACCGCATGAACACACAATCAAGATCTAATCTATGATCAAGACAAGATCTATCTACTAGATTGTAGCAATGAGTCGATAGAATACTAACCCTCGAAGATCCAAAGCGGTTAACGAGAGCTGATTCTCGTGGGTGATGTAGTCGTACACTTCCGATCTCAAGATCGCGTAGACGATCCTTCCGGCTCCTGCGTTCAGCCGGCGCTTCATGATCGGTCACGATTTTCGATGAAGACCTTCCTCTCCCTTGTTCCAGCAGGCAATGGAGGTTGTAGCACTCTCCTCGTGATTTCGGCAGCACGACGGCGTGGTACCGGAAGTAGAGGGGAGATCTCGTAGGGCTTCGCCTTAAGACGGAGCGAGTATGGTGGAGTATGAGAGAGGCCTTGGTGATCTACGGTTTATAGGGCACCAAGGGGAGGGCTTGGTCGGAGGCTAGGGTTTGGGGAAACCCTAACTCGTCGAGTTAGAGGAGCTCTAGGCGGCGGCGACTTGGAGGAGGCCGACGGCTAGGAGGCTAGGGTTTGGGGTGTAGGAGGTGTAGGGAAGAGGGGCACCCCTGCCCCTTCTTTTATAGGTGGGAGGGATGCGCGGTTGGGAGGAGGGAGTCCTCCTACAACTCCTCCTCCTTGGCCGGCGGTGAAGGGAAGAGGACTTCCTCCCCAAGTAGGTTTCCTACTCTCCCTCCACCAAGCAAACTTGCCGTTTGACTTTTCAAATTGGCGTTTGACTTTTTCAAACTAGGAATTGATTTATCCCTTTATTTTGCTCAGCGATGACACCTAGTACATGATGCAACCATTCCAACTTGTTATGACACATTCATGTACCCTTCCCTTCCGGAGTGCCGGACCTTCCAGACCCTTCTAGAACATTCCCGATGAAAACACCGGAATCATTCCCCAACTCTGAAACAGGACTTTCCTTATATGAATCTTATTCTCCGGACCATTCCGGATCTCCTCGTGATATCCCGGATCCCATCCGAGACTCCGAACAACATTCGGTCTCTTACTCATCATTCCATAACTACTCAACAACATCGAATCCTTAAGTGTGTCTCCCTACGGTTCGTAAATTATGCGGACATGACCGAGACACTTCTCCGATCAATAACCAATAGAGGAATCTGGAAATTCATATGGCTCCCACATATTTCTACGATTACTTTGCGATCGAATTAACCACTTACATACGATACCAATTTCCTTTTGTCTCACGATAGTTTACTTATCCGAGGTTTTGATCGTCGGTATCTCTGCATACCTAGTTCAACCTCGTTACCGATAAGTACTCTTTTCTCGTTCCCGTGGTATTTGATCCCTTGTGAGCCAGTCACATGCTTGCAAGCTAATTGGATGACATTCCACCAAGAGGGCCCAGAGTATATCTATCCGTCATATGGATGGACAAATCCCACTCTTGATCCATGTGCCTCAACACATACTTTCCGAACACTCAATGCCACCTTTATAGCCACCCAGTTACGGTGTGGTGTTTGATGTCATCAAAGCATCCTTCCGGTGATGGTGATTAGCATGATCTCATGGTCGAAGGAATTAGGTTACTATGTATCAGAAAGCTTATTGCAAATGAACTATATTAAATGACTTGATCTTTATGCTACACTTAACTATAGGAGTATGTCCATCACATCATTCTCCTAATGATATAACCCTATTGTTAATAACATCTCTATGTTCATGATCAGGAAACCATGATCATATATTAACCAACAAGCTAGTTTAACAAGAGGCTTTACTAGGGACTCTTTTATGTTTACAAATCACACAAGTATTAATGTTTTAGGTTAATACAATTAAAGCATGGTATGTAAACATTTATCATAAGTATGAAGATATGATAATAACCACTTTGTTATTGCCTCTTGGGCATATCTCCAACAGTCTCCCATTTGCACTAGAGTCAATAATCTAGTTTCAAACCCTTGTGTATTCAACACCTATGGCTTTCTGGTGTCGTATGTACACGATTGCTAGTAGTCAACTGATCTCCGGATCTGACACTTCCAGGTCCGTGTGTAATTGCATGTCTTTGCGTCTCTACACATCACTCATTCTCTAATGAGATGGCTTTGTATAAATTTGGTCCTTTGGTGAGACCTTTAGTTCTTTGGGGTTAAAACATGTTGATAATATTGTCGTACAATATATCTTCATAGCATTATCCCTGCTATGAACTACACCTAGTTTGATAACAAACTACTTGACACAAATGCCCTCTTTTGCTGCTATAATAGCAGTTATATACTCAGCCTTTTGTTGTAGTATCTGTCACAATGTATTAACTTTGGAACTCATCCAAATCCATTATGGAACTTACTTTCCATCATATTGTGCCACCCTTAGTTTAGATTGAGATAAACTTAATTTATACTTTGTGACAAAACTAGTATCAATATAATTCATTTACAATGAACTAACCATCTATTTGTCACTTCTACAAAATAATATATTCTTATTTCTTTTACAAGATCATAAGAATATCTTTACTATCGTCCAATAATCATCTTATGAATCATTCTGGTATACGCTCATAACATTTAGAGCATAGGACATATCTGGATTTGTACACATCACAGCATGATTGATAAAATACTCTTTGTGATTTTATCTATCAAGTATCAAAAATACTTAAATATTTATTCAATCCTTCCTGTGCAACAAGAACCTTTCTTGTAGTTTCTATACTGAACTTATTCAATATCTCGTCTATGTACTTCTGGCACAACCATATTGGCGTCACAATTTATCCATATAGACATTGATGCCAAATATTTGGGTTCTGCCTAAGCCATTCATCGAGATGAAATTCTTATCTTGTGTTAATAAAAAGATACATAATTTCCAATCAACAATATGTCTTCCACATAATGTATTAGAAACATGTCTTAGCGCTCCCACTTAATTTCTTGCAAATGCAAGCATCTTCATCGTCTCCGATGAAATTAAACTCTTTTAACAGTTTCATCATAGTGAAGATTCCAACTCCGCGATGCTTACTTCAACCATTGAAGTTTGCATATGCTTTTAGCATCCTTTGAATTAACAAAAACCCTTTGGACCGTGTCATCCACACGTCCTAGGTAACCATTCTATTACAAGAACTTGTTTTATTTATTCAACACATAACAAAATTACATGTTTGTGGTTGCTACATTAATCCGTCTAGACTAAATATCGCTTAATGAAAGATTAGATCTTGTCATAGTCAACTCTTTGAACATTGTCATGAACTCTTTCCCGACATGTCGATAATTTCATAGATGTGAAACCTCCATGTCTATGTCTTTATAGATCCAAATACGACTGTAAGGTCTTGTACCTTTCCAGAGGGTCTTTCAAGTTCAAAGCTTGATCTCTCATATATGGAACTATCACGGATTTTATGGCTTCAAGCCATTTGACGGAGTCAAGGCCCATCATCGCTTCTTTGCATGTAGTCGGATCATTATTGTCAAATAATGATTTAACTCTCAAATCTTGGTATTTGATTGTTTACCCGACCTACTTGTTTCAATAGGAACTTAGACCTCCGTGACCACAACCTTTGAGGCGCGTGAGCCATGAGCGTTGTTGTTGCCTCCGGAACACTTTTCGGCGTTGCGCAACTTTGCACATACAGCTAAGGTTCTTTTAACCTTATCAAAGTTCTATTGTCCTCCCACTTATCTTTTCACAAAAAATTCCTTCTCAAAGAAACTTGACGTTCTAAGCGACAAACACTTTTGTCTCCGGTGTTATGGAGGAATACTTAACAGTTATACAAAGACAGGTTCATCCGACTTTGGCTGCAAACATCTTTCTTATGCATAGAATACCAATGTTTAAGAAAGGACAACTTGGGTTTTATCCCAAACCATAACTTTATATGGTGTCAATTCAACGGATTATGATGGAGCTCTTTTCAGTGGAAAAACGGTATTCTCTAAAGCTTTTAATCTTTAAAATATAATGGCAGTTTTATGAATTACACCTTTGATTTTACCATGTCAAACAAGGTTTAATTACATATCTCGAACAATCCATACTCTTATGGTGTTTCGGGAAATGCAAATCCACGGAACGATTCCTTAAATCTTAGGTATTATGCTAAACTTGTAACTCAAATATCTTCCTTTATGATCTTATCATAAACTATTTATATTCTTGTTACAATGATTTTGCACTTCATCTTGAAAGTCTTTGAACTTTTCAAATGTTTCATACTTCATCCTTATTAAGTAAATATTCATATATTCACTCAAATTTTCGGAGAAAGCATATGAAGTTGAAATCCATCGCTCTTGACTACACATAATGGACTTCATACAACAATATGTACAAGTTCCAATAAGCTAGTAATTCGTTCCCTTTTGGCCTATGAACGAAGTTTTAATTATCTCTTGGAAAGTTTAACAAGTGTCATTTGATCAAAAATCAAAAGACTCCAAAATTCCATCCATATGGAGTTTCTTCATGTTTTCTTTCCAATATAATTTAAACAGCGATGTCACTTACTAAGTGATCTTTTAATCAATTTGTCTTTCGACATATTTAGCACTAGTTTTATGGATGTGATTTCTCCAGCGATTTGTAAATCATCCATCTTTTATGGATTCTGACAATTAATTGAACAACCCTTTTGTTCTCATAATACTGATAAAACAAATCTTGAAGGCAAGCTTTGATGTTTAACAAGCGAGACAATAACCCTTTATTTGTTCTCGATGAACATCATCACATATTCTTTTGCTAGTTACTTAGGCCATTGTAGTTCATAAATTGTGTTGTTTTATTATGGGATTCAAACCAACAATTCAGTATCAAATACTTAAGAACCACATTGTTTAATAAGCAAAGAATATAGCCATAACATGTATATCCTCTATATACCCAAGCTGAACAATTCTAGTCTTTTCTTTTCTGCCATATATTTCTGAGATTCTCTTTCAGTATTTTCTTTTCTGTTTGAAAGAATCTATCAACATCAATAGTGGAGCCATAACATGACACATAGTCCAAAGCATGTATAGTTAAATACCAATGTCTTTGGACTTGCACTTTGAAGTAGATTACCATCATCAAATGTTTGGTGTTCTTTCAATTTCCTTTCTTTAGTAATCTCTTGGTGTAGTAAACATTTTACCTACATCAAATATTCACCCTTCTCATGAAATTATTCATGATCAAGCTACTTTAGCTTATAACGGTGAAACGCGAGTATAATGTTGCTCTCCAAAACCTTTTGGAGGATTAGGACAACTAGTGTCTCCAATCTTTTGCAAATTCTCATCAAATATGAGAACATGACTTTTGCCATATCATACTCTATCATGTTGCAACCAAAACTTCGTTTCAGATATCACAATATCTTCCACACATCATGGTTTCTGAAACAACTCTTTCAGATCCTAGATAACCTTGATATTAAGACAATTCTTTGAATATCAAGAATCATGGAGTCAAACATGATACTCATACACTAACTCTTGGAATTGTCACTCTCGATTTTAATACCAATTATTAAACTTCATGGAGTAACCAGAACTTACTGAAAGTTTGCAATAGTACTTTTAAACTTTAGATTAACACTTCAAAACAATACGATACTAGTTCGTAAAGTAACTAACCAGAATTCTATAGTTCTATCATCTCAATTATAACTAAGCGCAAGGTGGTAAATGGATGCCAATGACTACAACAACTATGCAAATTCACTTTGATTTAATTTATGATAAATAGTGTTCAACTTTTAATCAAATTGCTGTTGAACTCCCACTCAAAACAATATCCCTCACATTGTTTTAGTGATCACACGAACCAAATCCACCACATCAAAACCGATCATCACGAGAGTTGATGTAGCTTCAATGGCGAACAATCAACATGTTCATCATATCTACTATATGACTCATGCTTTACCTTTCGGTGATCCGTGTTTCGAGACCATATGCATACATGCTAGGCTCGTCAAGATCAAACCTTAGCTTCCGCATGAGCAAATCTGGCTTGCTCACGTTGTATACACTCGAGAATCTAACACACCTAATCATCACGTGGTGCTTCGAAACAACGAGCTTTAGCAACAGTGCTTACTAAGGATGAACACTTTAAAACTTGAAATTGTGTGCTTGAGGGATCATCTTATAATGCTACCGTCGTGAACTAAGCAATACAAGATGCATAAAAGGATTAACATCACATGCAATTCATAATATGTGATATGATATGGCCTTTCTTCTTTGTGCTTCCGATCTCCATCTTCAAGCACGAACATGATCTCCATCATCACCGGCATTGCATCAAGGTCAATGATGCCGCTCCATGCTTGTCGTCCACCAGCTTCAACTATTACAACTACTTTTAATAGACACACGGGTCTTAACAGAATTTAAAGACAACCATATGGCTCCTGCCGGTTTCCAACTTACAATAAGGAACATTGCATACATCAAATATAATCACAATCATGGCCATATCACATCACAGACACCCACAAAACAAAGTTAGACGCCTCTAATTTTCTTTGTATGTTTTACGTGGTTTGGGGCTTTCAATAAGTGTCGTTCTAACCTACGAACAAGAACCACAACATTAATACTAGTATTGTCAATTACCCGTTGTAAATTGAATCTTAACTATGTTGGGAGAAACAAGCACCCGCAAAGCCACTTATGCAATACAAGTTGCATGTCAAGCGTGGAGCAAGTCTCATGAACGATGTCATGTAAGGTTAGCGAGCTTCATCCCACCATCCCGCAAGATGCAAAGTACACAAGAAGCAATCGACAACAAAAGCATCACGCCCACAATGACCATTGTGTTCTACTCAGGCAAAGATCTACATATAGACACGGCTCGATACCCTTTGTAGGGGTTCGTAGCATGGAAAACAAAAAATTTCTACCGCATGAACACACAATCAAGATCTAATCTATGATCAAGCCAAGATCTATCTACTAGATTGTAGCAACGAGTCGATAGAATACTAACCCTCGAAGATCCAAAGTGGTTAACGAGAGCAGATTCTCGTGGGTGATGTAGTCGTACACTTCCGATCTCAAGATCGCGTAGACGATCCTTCCGGCGCTACATTCCGGCAGCGCTCATGATCGGTCACACGTTCGTGCTTGATGAAGAACTTCCTCTCCCTTGTTCCAGCAGGCAGCGGAGGTTGTAGCACTCTCCTCGTGATTCCGGCAGCACGACGGCGTGGTACCAGAAGTAGAGGGGAGATCTCGCAGGGCTTCGCCTTAAGCCAGAGCGAGTATGGTGGAGTATGAGAGAGGCCTTGGTGATCTACGGTTTAGAGGGCACCAAGGGGAGGGCTTGGTCGGCGGGTAGGGTTTGGGGAAACCATAACTCGTCGAGTTAGAGGAGCTCTAGGCGGCCGCGACTTGGAGGAGGCCGACGGCTAGGAGGCTAGGGTTTGGGGTGTAGGAGGTGTAGGGAAGAGGGGCACCCCTGTCCCTTCTTTTATAGGTGGGAGGGAGGCGCGGTTGGGAGGAGGGAGTCCTCCTCCAACTCCTCCTCCTTGGCCGGCGGTGGAGGGAAGAGGACTTCCTCCCCAAGTAGGTTTCCTACTCTCCCTCCACCAAGCAAACTTGCTGTTTGACTTTTCAAATTGGCGTTTGACTTTTTCAAACTAGGATTTGATTTATCCCTTTATTTTGCTCAGCGATGACACCTAGTACATGATGCAACCATTCCAAATTGTTATGACACATTCATGTACACTTCCTCCGGAGTGCCGGACCTTCCGGACCCTTCTAGAACATTCCCGATGAAAACACCGGAATCATTCCCCAACTCCGAAACAGGACTTTCCTTATATGAATCTTATTCTCCGGACCATTCCGGATCTCCTCGTGATATCCCGGATCCCATCCGAGACTCCGAACAACATTCGGTCTCTTACTCATCATTCCATAACTACTCAACAACATTGAATCCTTAAGTGTGTCTCCCTACGGTTCGTGAATTATGCGGACATGACCGAGACACTTCTCTGATCAATAACCAATAGAGGAATCTGGAAATTCATATGGCTCCCACATATTTCTACGATTACTTTGCGATCAAATGAACCACTTACATACGATACCAATTTCCTTTTGTCTCACGATAGTTTACTTATCCGAGGTTTTGATCGTCGGTATCTCTGCATACCTAGTTCAACCTCGTTACCGATAAGTACTCTTTTCTCGTTCCCGTGGTATGTGATCCCTTGTGAGCCAGTCACATGCTTGCAAGCTAATTGGATGACATTCCACCGAGAGGGCCTAGAGTATATCTATCTGTCATATGGATGGACAAATCCCACTCTTGATCCATGTGCCTCAACACATACTTTCCGAACACTCAATGCCACCTTTATAGCCACCCAGTTACGGTGTGGTGTTTGATGTCATCAAAGCATCCTTCCGGTGATGGTGATTAGCATGATCTCATGGTCGAAGGAATTAGGTTACTATGTATCAGAAAGCTTATAGCAAATGAACTATATTAAATGACTTGATCTTTATGCTACGCTTAACTATAGGAGTATGTCCATCACATCATTCTCCTAATGATATAACCCTGTTATTAATAACATCTCTATGTTCATGATCAGGAAACCATGATCATATATTAACCCACAAGCTAGTTTAACAAGAGGCTTTACTAGGGACTCTTTTATGTTTACAAATCACACAAGTATTAATGTTTCCGATTAATACAATTATAGCATGGTATGTAAACATTTATCATAAGTATGAAGATATGATAATAACCACTTTATTATTGCCTCTTGGGCATATCTCCAACAGTCTCCCACTTGCACTAGAGTCAATAATCTAGTTTCAAACCCTTGTGTATTCAACACCTATGGCTTTCTGGTGTCGTATGTACACGATTGCTAGTAGTCAACTGATCTCCGGATCTGACACTTCCAGGTCCGTGTGTAATTGCATGTCTTTGCGTCTCTACACATCACTCATTCTCTAATGAGATGGCTTTGTATAAATTTGGTCCTTTGGTGAGACCTTTAGTTCTTTGGGGTTAAAACATGTTGATAATATTGTCGTACAATATATCTTCATAGCATTATCCCTGCTATGAACTACACCTAGTTTGATAACAAACTACTTGACACAAATGCCCTCTTTTGCTGCTATAATAGCAGTTATATACTCAGCCTTTTGTTGTAGTATCTGTCACAATGTATTAACTTTGGAACTCATCCAAATCCATTATGGAACTTACTTTCCATCATATTGTGCCACCCTTAGTTTAGATTGAGATAAACTTAATTTATACTTTGTGACAAAACTAGTATCAATATAATTCATTTACAATGAACTAACCATCTATTTGTCACTTCTACAAAATAATATATTCTTATTTCTTTTACAAGATCATAAGAATATCTTTACTATCGTCCAATAATCATCTTATGAATCATTCTGGTATACGCTCATAACATTTAGAGCATAGGACATATCTGGATTTGTACACATCACAGCATGATTGATAAAATACTCTTTGTGATTTTATCTATCAAGTATCAAAATACTTAAATATTTATTCAATCCTTCCTGCAACAAGAACCTTTCTTGTAGTTTCTATACTGAACTTATTCAATATCTCGCTATGTACTTCGGCACAACCATATTGGCCACAATTTATCCATATAGACATTGATGCCAAATATTTGGGTTCTGCCTAAGCCATTCATCGAGATGAAATTCTTATCTTGTGTTAATAAAAAGATACATAATTTCCAATCAACAATATGTCTTCCACATAATGTATTAGAAACATGTCTTAGCGCTCCCACTTAATTTCTTGCAAATGCAAGCATCTTCATCGTCTCCGATGAAATTAAACTCTTTTAACAGTTTCATCATAGTGAAGATTCCAACTCCGCGATGCTTACTTCAACCATTGAAGTTTGCATATGCTTTTAGCATCCTTTGAATTAACAAAAACCCTTTGGACCGTGTCATCCACACGTCCTAGGTAACCATTCTATTACAAGAACTTGTTTTATTTATTCAACACATAACAAAATTACATGTTTGTGGTTGCTACATTAATCCGTCTAGACTAAATATCGCTTAATGAAAGATTAGATCTTGTCATAGTCAACTCTTTGAACATTGTCATGAACTCTTTCCCGACATGTCGATAATTTCATAGATGTGAAACCTCCATGTCTATGTCTTTATAGATCCAAATACGACTGTAAGGTCTTGTACCTTTCCAGAGGGTCTTTCAAGTTCAAAGCTTGATCTCTCATATATGGAACTATCACGGATTTTATGGCTTCAAGCCATTTGACGGAGTCAAGGCCCATCATCGCTTCTTTGCATGTAGTCGGATCATTATTGTCAAATAATGATTTAACTCTCAAATCTTGGTATTTGATTGTTTACCCGACCTACTTGTTTCAATAGGAACTTAGACCTCCGTGACCACAACCTTTGAGGCGCGTGAGCCATGAGCGTTGTTGTTGCCTCCGGAACACTTTTCGGCGTTGCGCAACTTTGCACATACAGCTAAGGTTCTTTTAACCTTATCAAAGTTCTATTGTCCTCCCACTTATCTTTTCACAAAAAATTCCTTCTCAAAGAAACTTGACGTTCTAAGCGACAAACACTTTTGTCTCCGGTGTTATGGAGGAATACTTAACAGTTATACAAAGACAGGTTCATCCGACTTTGGCTGCAAACATCTTTCTTATGCATAGAATACCAATGTTTAAGAAAGGACAACTTGGGTTTTATCCCAAACCATAACTTTATATGGTGTCAATTCAACGGATTATGATGGAGCTCTTTTCAGTGGAAAAACGGTATTCTCTAAAGCTTTTAATCTTTAAAATATAATGGCAGTTTTATGAATTACACCTTTGATTTTACCATGTCAAACAAGGTTTAATTACATATCTCGAACAATCCATACTCTTATGGTGTTTCGGGAAATGCAAATCCACGGAACGATTCCTTAAATCTTAGGTATTATGCTAAACTTGTAACTCAAATATCTTCCTTTATGATCTTATCATAAACTATTTATATTCTTGTTACAATGATTTTGCACTTCATCTTGAAAGTCTTTGAACTTTTCAAATGTTTCATACTTCATCCTTATTAAGTAAATATTCATATATTCACTCAAATTTTCGGAGAAAGCATATGAAGTTGAAATCCATCGCTCTTGACTACACATAATGGACTTCATACAACAATATGTACAAGTTCCAATAAGCTAGTAATTCGTTCCCTTTTGGCCTATGAACGAAGTTTTAATTATCTCTTGGAAAGTTTAACAAGTGTCATTTGATCAAAAATCAAAAGACTCCAAAATTCCATCCATATGGAGTTTCTTCATGTTTTCTTTCCAATATAATTTAAACAGCGATGTCACTTACTAAGTGATCTTTTAATCAATTTGTCTTTCGACATATTTAGCACTAGTTTTATGGATGTGATTTCTCCAACGAGATTTGTAAATCATCCATCTTTTATGGATTACGGCAATTAATTGAACAACCCTTTTGTTCTCATAATACCTGATAAAACAAATCTTGAAGGCAAGCTTTGATGTTTAACAAGCAGCACAATAACCCTTTATTTGTTCTCGATGAACATCATCACATATTCTTTTGCTAGTTACTTAGGCCATTGTAGTTCATAAATTGTGTTGTTTCGTATGACGATTCAAACCAACAATTCAGTATCAAATACTTAAGAACCACATTGTTTAATAAGCAAAGAATATAGCCATAACATGTATATCCTCTATATACCCAAGCTGAACAATTCTAGTCTTTTCTTTTCTGCCATATATTTCTGAGATTCTCTTTCAGTATTTTCTTTTCTGTTTGAAAGAATCTATCAACATCAATAGTGGAGCCATAACATGACACATAGTCCAAAGCATGTATAGTTAAATACCAATGTCTTTGGACTTGCACTTTGAAGTAGATTACCATCATCAAATGTTTGGTGTTCTTTCAATTTCCTTTCTTTAGTAATCTCTTGGTGTAGTAAACATTTTACCTACATCAAATATTCACCCTTCTCATGAAATTATTCATGATCAAGCTACTTTAGCTTATAACGGTGAAACGCGAGTATAATGTTGCTCTCCAAAACCTTTTGGAGGATTAGGACAACTAGTGTCTCCAATCTTTTGCAAATTCTCATCAAATATGAGAACATGACTTTTGCCATATCATACTCTATCATGTTGCAACCAAAACTTCGTTTCAGATATCACAATATCTTCCACACATCATGGTTTCTGAAACAACTCTTTCAGATCCTAGATAACCTTGATATTAAGACAATTCTTTGAATATCAAGAATCATGGAGTCAAACATGATACTCATACACTAACTCTTGGAATTGTCACTCTCGATTTTAATACCAATTATTAAACTTCATGGAGTAACCAGAACTTACTGAAAGTTTGCAATAGTACTTTTAAACTTTAGATTAACACTTCAAAACAATACGATACTAGTTCGTAAAGTAACTAACCAGAATTCTATAGTTCTATCATCTCAATTATAACTAAGCGCAAGGTGGTAAATGGATGCCAATGACTACAACAACTATGCAAATTCACTTTGATTTAATTTATGATAAATAGTGTTCAACTTTTAATCAAATTATTGTTGAACTCCCACTCAAAACAATATCCCTCACATTGTTTTAGTGATCACACGAACCAAATCCACCACATCAAAACCGATCATCACGAGAGTTGATGTAGCTTCAATGGCGAACAATCAACATGTTCATCATATCTACTATATGACTCATGCTTTACCTTTCGGTGATCCGTGTTCCGAGACCATGTCTGTACATGCTAGGCTCGTCAAGATCAAACCTTAGCTTCCGCATGAGCAAATCTGGCTTGCTCACGTTGTATACACTCGCAGAATCTAACACACCTAATCATCACGTGGTGCTTCGAAACAACGAGCTTTAGCAACGGTGCTTACTAAGGATGAACACTTTAAAACTTGAAATTGTGTGCTTGAGGGATCATCTTATAATGCTACCGTCGTGAACTAAGCAATACAAGATGCATAAAAGGATTAACATCACATGCAATTCATAATATGTGATATGATATGGCCTTTCTTCTTTGTGCTTCCGATCTCCATCTTCAAGCACGAACATGATCTCCATCATCACCGGCATTGCATCAAGGTCAATGATGCCGCTCCATGCTTGTCGTCCACCAGCTTCAACTATTACAACTACTTTTAATAGACACACGGGTCTTAACAGAATTTAAAGACAACCATATGGCTCCTGCCGGTTTCCAACTTACAATAAGGAACATTGCATACATCAAATATAATCACAATCATGGCCATATCACATCACAGCACACCCCTGCAAAACAAAGTTAGACGCCTCTAATTTTCTTTGTATGTTTTACGTGGTTTGGGGCTTTCAATAAGTGTCGTTCTAACCTACGAACAAGAACCACAACATTAATACTAGTATTGTCAATTACCCGTTGTAAATTGAATCTTAACTATGTTGGGAGAAACAAGCACCAAGAAGCCACTTATGCAATACAAGTTGCATGTCAAGCGTGGAGCAAGTCTCATGAACGATGTCATGTAAGGTTAGCCCGGGCCGCTTCATCCCACCATCCCGCAAGATGCAAAGTACACAAGAAGCAATCGACAACAAAAGCATCCACGCCCACAATGACCATTGTGTTCTACTCGTGCAACAGATCTACATATAGACACGGCTCTGATACCACTGTAGGGGTTCGTAGCATGGAAAACAAAAAATTTCTACCGCATGAACACACAATCAAGATCTAATCTATGATCAAGCCAAGATCTATCTACTAGATTGTAGCAACGAGTCGATAGAATACTAACCCTCGAAGATCCAAAGTGGTTAACGAGAGCAGATTCTCGTGGGTGATGTAGTCGTACACTTCCGATCTCAAAGATCGCGTAGACGATCCTTCCGGCTACATTCCGCAGCTTCCTGATCGGTCACACGTTCGGATTTTGATGAAGACCTTCCTCTCCCTTGTTCCAGCAGTGGCGGAGGTTGTAGCACTCTCGTGATTCCGCAGACGGCGTGGTACCAGAAGTAGAGGGGAGATCTCGCAGGGCTTCGCCTTAAGCCAGAGCGAGTATGGTGGAGTATGAGAGAGGCCTTGGTGATCTACGGTTTAGAGGGCACCAAGGGGAGGGCTTGGTCGGCGGGTAGGGTTTGGGGAAACCATAACTCGTCGAGTTAGAGGAGCTCTAGGCGGCCGCGACTTGGAGGAGGCCGACGGCTAGGAGGCTAGGGTTTGGGGTGTAGGAGGTGTAGGGAAGAGGGGCACCCCTGTCCCTTCTTTTATAGGTGGGAGGGAGGCGCGGTTGGGAGGAGGGAGTCCTCCTCCAACTCCTCCTCCGTGGCGTGGTGGAGGGAAGAGGACTTCCTCCCCAAGTAGGTTTCCTACTCTCCCTCCACCAAGCAAACTTGCTGTTTGACTTTTCAAATTGGCGTTTGACTTTTTCAAACTAGGATTTGATTTATCCCTTTATTTTGCTCAGCGATGACACCTAGTACATGATGCAACCATTCCAAATTGTTATGACACATTCATGTACACTTCCTCCGGAGTGCCGGACCTTCCGGACCCTTCTAGAACATTCCCGATGAAAACACCGGAATCATTCCCCAACTCCGAAACAGGACTTTCCTTATATGAATCTTATTCTCCGGACCATTCCGGATCTCCTCGTGATATCCCGGATCCCATCCGAGACTCCGAACAACATTCGGTCTCTTACTCATCATTCCATAACTACTCAACAACATTGAATCCTTAAGTGTGTCTCCCTACGGTTCGTGAATTATGCGGACATGACCGAGACACTTCTCTGATCAATAACCAATAGAGGAATCTGGAAATTCATATGGCTCCCACATATTTCTACGATTACTTTGCGATCGAATGAACCACTTACATACGATACCAATTTCCTTTTGTCTCACGATAGTTTACTTATCCGAGGTTTTGATCGTCGGTATCTCTGCATACCTAGTTCAACCTCGTTACCGATAAGTACTCTTTTCTCGTTCCCGTGGTATGTGATCCCTTGTGAGCCAGTCACATGCTTGCAAGCTAATTGGATGACATTCCACCGAGAGGGCCTAGAGTATATCTATCTGTCATATGGATGGACAAATCCCACTCTTGATCCATGTGCCTCAACACATACTTTCCGAACACTCAATGCCACCTTTATAGCCACCCAGTTACGGTGTGGTGTTTGATGTCATCAAAGCATCCTTCCGGTGATGGTGATTAGCATGATCTCATGGTCGAAGGAATTAGGTTACTATGTATCAGAAAGCTTATAGCAAATGAACTATATTAAATGACTTGATCTTTATGCTACGCTTAACTATAGGAGTATGTCCATCACATCATTCTCCTAATGATATAACCCTGTTATTAATAACATCTCTATGTTCATGATCAGGAAACCATGATCATATATTAACCCACAAGCTAGTTTAACAAGAGGCTTTACTAGGGACTCTTTTATGTTTACAAATCACACAAGTATTAATGTTTCCGATTAATACAATTATAGCATGGTATGTAAACATTTATCATAAGTATGAAGATATGATAATAACCACTTTATTATTGCCTCTTGGGCATATCTCCAACAGTCTCCCACTTGCACTAGAGTCAATAATCTAGTTTCAAACCCTTGTGTATTCAACACCTATGGCTTTCTGGTGTCGTATGTACACGATTGCTAGTAGTCAACTGATCTCCGGATCTGACACTTCCAGGTCCGTGTAATTGCATGTCTTTGCGTCTCTACACATCACTCATTCTCTAATGAGATGGCTTTGTATAAATTTGGTCCTTTGGTGAGACCTTTAGTTCTTTGGGGTTAAAACATGTTGATAATATTGTCGTACAATATATCTTCATAGCATTATCCCTGCTATGAACTACACCTAGTTTGATAACAAACTACTTGACACAAATGCCCTCTTTTGCTGCTATAATAGCAGTTATATACTCAGCCTTTTGTTGTAGTATCTGTCACAATGTATTAACTTTGGAACTCATCCAAATCCATTATGGAACTTACTTTCCATCATATTGTGCCACCCTTAGTTTAGATTGAGATAAACTTAATTTATACTTTGTGACAAAACTAGTATCAATATAATTCATTTACAATGAACTAACCATCTATTTGTCACTTCTACAAAATAATATATTCTTATTTCTTTTACAAGATCATAAGAATATCTTTACTATCGTCCAATAATCATCTTATGAATCATTCTGGTATACGCTCATAACATTTAGAGCATAGGACATATCTGGATTTGTACACATCACAGCATGATTGATAAAATACTCTTTGTGATTTTATCTATCAAGTATCAAAAATACTTAAATATTTATTCAATCCTTCCTGTGCAACAAGAACCTTTCTTGTAGTTTCTATACTGAACTTATTCAATATCTCGTCTATGTACTTCTGGCACAACCATATTGGCGTCACAATTTATCCATATAGACATTGATGCCAAATATTTGGGTTCTGCCTAAGCCATTCATCGAGATGAAATTCTTATCTTGTGTTAATAAAAAGATACATAATTTCCAATCAACAATATGTCTTCCACATAATGTATTAGAAACATGTCTTAGCGCTCCCACTTAATTTCTTGCAAATGCAAGCATCTTCATCGTCTCCGATGAAATTAAACTCTTTTAACAGTTTCATCATAGTGAAGATTCCAACTCCGCGATGCTTACTTCAACCATTGAAGTTTGCATATGCTTTTAGCATCCTTTGAATTAACAAAAACCCTTTGGACCGTGTCATCCACACGTCCTAGGTAACCATTCTATTACAAGAACTTGTTTTATTTATTCAACACATAACAAAATTACATGTTTGTGGTTGCTACATTAATCCGTCTAGACTAAATATCGCTTAATGAAAGATTAGATCTTGTCATAGTCAACTCTTTGAACATTGTCATGAACTCTTTCCCGACATGTCGATAATTTCATAGATGTGAAACCTCCATGTCTATGTCTTTATAGATCCAAATACGACTGTAAGGTCTTGTACCTTTCCAGAGGGTCTTTCAAGTTCAAAGCTTGATCTCTCATATATGGAACTATCACGGATTTTATGGCTTCAAGCCATTTGACGGAGTCAAGGCCCATCATCGCTTCTTTGCATGTAGTCGGATCATTATTGTCAAATAATGATTTAACTCTCAAATCTTGGTATTTGATTGTTTACCCGACCTACTTGTTTCAATAGGAACTTAGACCTCCGTGACCACAACCTTTGAGGCGCGTGAGCCATGAGCGTTGTTGTTGCCTCCGGAACACTTTTCGGCGTTGCGCAACTTTGCACATACAGCTAAGGTTCTTTTAACCTTATCAAAGTTCTATTGTCCTCCCACTTATCTTTTCACAAAAAATTCCTTCTCAAAGAAACTTGACGTTCTAAGCGACAAACACTTTTGTCTCCGGTGTTATGGAGGAATACTTAACAGTTATACAAAGACAGGTTCATCCGACTTTGGCTGCAAACATCTTTCTTATGCATAGAATACCAATGTTTAAGAAAGGACAACTTGGGTTTTATCCCAAACCATAACTTTATATGGTGTCAATTCAACGGATTATGATGGAGCTCTTTTCAGTGGAAAAACGGTATTCTCTAAAGCTTTTAATCTTTAAAATATAATGGCAGTTTTATGAATTACACCTTTGATTTTACCATGTCAAACAAGGTTTAATTACATATCTCGAACAATCCATACTCTTATGGTGTTTCGGGAAATGCAAATCCACGTTACGATTCCTTAAATCTTAGGTATTATGCTAAACTTGTAACTCAAATATCTTCCTTTATGATCTTATCATAAACTATTTATATTCTTGTTACAATGATTTTGCACTTCATCTTGAAAGTCTTTGAACTTTTCAAATGTTTCATACTTCATCCTTATTAAGTAAATATTCATATATTCACTCAAATTTTCGGAGAAAGCATATGAAGTTGAAATCCATCGCTCTTGACTACACATAATGGACTTCATACAACAATATGTACAAGTTCCAATAAGCTAGTAATTCGTTCCCTTTTGGCCTATGAACGAAGTTTTAATTATCTCTTGGAAAGTTTAACAAGTGTCATTTGATCAAAAATCAAAAGACTCCAAAATTCCATCCATATGGAGTTTCTTCATGTTTTCTTTCCAATATAATTTAAACAGCGATGTCACTTACTAAGTGATCTTTTAATCAATTTGTCTTTCGACATATTTAGCACTAGTTTTATGGATGTGATTTCTCCAACGAGATTTGTAAATCATCCATCTTTTATGGATTACGGCAATTAATTGAACAACCCTTTTGTTCTCATAATACCTGATAAAACAAATCTTGAAGGCAAGCTTTGATGTTTAACAAGCGACAATAACCCTTTATTTGTTCTCGATGAACATCATCACATATTCTTTTGCTAGTTACTTAGGCCATTGTAGTTCATAAATTGTGTTGTTTCGTATGATGATTCAAACCAACAATTCAGTATCAAATACTTAAGAACCACATTGTTTAATAAGCAAAGAATATAGCCATAACATGTATATCCTCTATATACCCAAGCTGAACAATTCTAGTCTTTTCTTTTCTGCCATATATTTCTGAGATTCTCTTTCAGTATTTTCTTTTCTGTTTGAAAGAATCTATCAACATCAATAGTGGAGCCATAACATGACACATAGTCCAAAGCATGTATAGTTAAATACCAATGTCTTTGGACTTGCACTTTGAAGTAGATTACCATCATCAAATGTTTGGTGTTCTTTCAATTTCCTTTCTTTAGTAATCTCTTGGTGTAGTAAACATTTTACCTACATCAAATATTCACCCTTCTCATGAAATTATTCATGATCAAGCTACTTTAGCTTATAACGGTGAAACGCGAGTATAATGTTGCTCTCCAAAACCTTTTGGAGGATTAGGACAACTAGTGTCTCCAATCTTTTGCAAATTCTCATCAAATATGAGAACATGACTTTTGCCATATCATACTCTATCATGTTGCAACCAAAACTTCGTTTCAGATATCACAATATCTTCCACACATCATGGTTTCTGAAACAACTCTTTCAGATCCTAGATAACCTTGATATTAAGACAATTCTTTGAATATCAAGAATCATGGAGTCAAACATGATACTCATACACTAACTCTTGGAATTGTCACTCTCGATTTTAATACCAATTATTAAACTTCATGGAGTAACCAGAACTTACTGAAAGTTTGCAATAGTACTTTTAAACTTTAGATTAACACTTCAAAACAATACGATACTAGTTCGTAAAGTAACTAACCAGAATTCTATAGTTCTATCATCTCAATTATAACTAAGCGCAAGGTGGTAAATGGATGCCAATGACTACAACAACTATGCAAATTCACTTTGATTTAATTTATGATAAATAGTGTTCAACTTTTAATCAAATTGCTGTTGAACTCCCACTCAAAACAATATCCCTCACATTGTTTTAGTGATCACACGAACCAAATCCACCACATCAAAACCGATCATCACGAGAGTTGATGTAGCTTCAATGGCGAACAATCAACATGTTCATCATATCTACTATATGACTCATGCTTTACCTTTCGGTGATCCGTGTTCCGAGACCATGTCTGTACATGCTAGGCTCGTCAAGATCAAACCTTAGCTTCCGCATGAGCAAATCTGGCTTGCTCACGTTGTATACACTCGCAGAATCTAACACACCTAATCATCACGTGGTGCTTCGAAACAACGAGCTTTAGCAACGGTGCTTACTAAGGATGAACACTTTAAAACTTGAAATTGTGTGCTTGAGGGATCATCTTATAATGCTACCGTCGTGAACTAAGCAATACAAGATGCATAAAAGGATTAACATCACATGCAATTCATAATATGTGATATGATATGGCCTTTCTTCTTTGTGCTTCCGATCTCCATCTTCAAGCACGAACATGATCTCCATCATCACCCAGCATTGCATCAAGGTCAATGATGCCTCCATGCTTGTCGTCCACCAGCTTCAACTATTACAACTACTTTTAATAGACACACGGTCTTAAGAATTTAAAGACAACCATATATTCCTGCCGGTTTCCAACTTACAATAAGGAACATTGCATACATCAAATATAATCACAATCATGGCCATATCACATCACAGCACACCCCTGCAAAACAAAGTTAGACGCCTCTAATTTTCTTTGTATGTTTTACGTGGTTTGGGGCTTTCAATAAGTGTCGTTCTAACCTACGAACAAGAACCACAACATTAATACTAGTATTGTCAATTACCCGTTGTAAATTGAATCTTAACTATGTTGGGAGAAACAAGCACCCGCAAAGCCACTTATGCAATACAAGTTGCATGTCAAGCGTGGAGCAAGTCTCATGAACGATGTCATGTAAGGTTAGCCCGGGCCGCTTCATCCCACCATCCCGCAAGATGCAAAGTACACAAGAAGCAATCGACAACAAAAGCATCCACGCCCACAATGACCATTGTGTTCTACTCGTGCAACAGATCTACATATAGACACGGCTCTGATACCACTGTAGGGGTTCGTAGCATGGAAAACAAAAAATTTCTACCGCATGAACACACAATCAAGATCTAATCTATGATCAAGCCAAGATCTATCTACTAGATTGTAGCAACGAGTCGATAGAATACTAACCCTCGAAGATCCAAAGTGGTTAACGAGAGCAGATTCTCGTGGGTGATGTAGTCGTACACTTCCGATCTCAAGATCGCGTAGACGATCCTTCCGGCGCTACATTCCGGCAGCGCTTCCGCAGTCGGTCACACGTTCGGTACTTGATGAAGACCTTCCTCTCCCTTGTTCCAGCAGGCAGCGGAGGTTGTAGCACTCTCCTCGTGATTCCGGCAGCACGACGGCGTGGTACCAGAAGTAGAGGGGAGATCTCGCAGGGCTTCGCCTTAAGCCAGAGCGAGTATGGTGGAGTATGAGAGAGGCCTTGGTGATCTACGGTTTAGAGGGCACCAAGGGGAGGGCTTGGTCGGCGGGTAGGGTTTGGAGAAACCATAACTCGTCGAGTTAGAGGAGCTCTAGGCGGCCGCGACTTGGAGGAGGCCGACGGCTAGGAGGCTAGGGTTTGGGGTGTAGGAGGTGTAGGGAAGAGGGGCACCCCTGTCCCTTCTTTTATAGGTGGGAGGGAGGCGCGGTTGGGAGGAGGGAGTCCTCCTCCAACTCCTCCTCCTTGGCCGGCGGTGGAGGGAAGAGGACTTCCTCCCCAAGTAGGTTTCCTACTCTCCCTCCACCAAGCAAACTTGCTGTTTGACTTTTCAAATTGGCGTTTGACTTTTTCAAACTAGGATTTGATTTATCCCTTTATTTTGCTCAGCGATGACACCTAGTACATGATGCAACCATTCCAAATTGTTATGACACATTCATGTACACTTCCTCCGGAGTGCCGGACCTTCCGGACCCTTCTAGAACATTCCCGATGAAAACACCTAATCATTCCCCAACTCAAACAGGACTTTCCTTATATGAATCTTATTCTCCGACCATTCCGGATCTCCTCGTGATATCCGGATCCCATCCGAGACTCAACAACATTCGGTCTCTTACTCATCATTCCATAACTACTCAACAACATTGAATCCTTAAGTGTGTCTCCTACGGTTCGTGAATTATGCGGACATGACCGAGACACTTCTCTGATCAATAACCAATAGAGGAATCTGGAAATTCATATGGCTCCCACATATTTCTACGATTACTTTGTGATCAAATGAACCACTTACATACGATACCAATTTCCTTTTGTCTCACGATAGTTTACTTATCCGAGGTTTTGATCGTCGGTATCTCTGCATACCTAGTTCAACCTCGTTACCGATAAGTACTCTTTTCTCGTTCCCGTGGTATGTGATCCCTTGTGAGCCAGTCACATGCTTGCAAGCTAATTGGATGACATTCCACCGAGAGGGCCTAGAGTATATCTATCTGTCATATGGATGGACAAATCCCACTCTTGATCCATGTGCCTCAACACATACTTTCCGAACACTCAATGCCACCTTTATAGCCACCCGATTCGGGTGTGGTGTTTGATGTCATCAAAGCATCCTTCCGGTGATGGTGATTAGCATGATCTCATGGTCGAAGGAATTAGGTTACTATGTATCAGAAAGCTTATAGCAAATGAACTATATTAAATGACTTGATCTTTATGCTACGCTTAACTATAGGAGTATGTCCATCACATCATTCTCCTAATGATATAACCCTGTTATTAATAACATCTCTATGTTCATGATCAGGAAACCATGATCATATATTAACCCACAAGCTAGTTTAACAAGAGGCTTTACTAGGGACTCTTTTATGTTTACAAATCACACAAGTATTAATGTTTCCGATTAATACAATTATAGCATGGTATGTAAACATTTATCATAAGTATGAAGATATGATAATAACCACTTTATTATTGCCTCTTGGGCATATCTCCAACAATAAACGCAAAAACGATGAGTTTTTGGTCATAACTATCAAACATGTATCGTGTCTTTATGGTCCATGCAAATCCCATGGAACCCCAAAACTCTGGGCAATAGATTATGAAAACATCCATAGAACACGAAAATGACGAGTTTTTTGTCATGTCTCTCAAACATTTATCAGGTCTTATGGGTCGTACTAATCGCCCTGTAACACCAAAAATGTGGGCAATAATTCATGAAAACTGCCATAAAACGTGAATACGATGAGTTTTTTCTCATAACTCTCAAACGTGTATCGGGCGTTACGAGTCGTGCAAATCGCCCCGGAACACCAAAATTATGGTAAATAGCTCATGAAAACAGCCATAAAATGTTTCAACAACAAGTTTTTTATCATAACTCTTAAATGTGTAACGCGTGTTACGAGATGTGTAAATCGCCCTAGAACCTCAAAATTGTGGGCAATGGCTCATGAAAACGTCCATATACATGAAAACGATGAGTTTTTTGTCATGTCTCTCAAACATGTTTTGGGTCTTATGGGTCATCCAAATCACCCTAAAACACCAAAACTGTGGGCAATAGCTCATGAAAGGGACATAAATCCTGAAAACGATGAGTTTTTTCTCATAACTCTCAAACGTGTATTGGGTTTTACTAGGCAGGCAATTCTCCATTGAACCCTAAAGTGTGGGCAATAGCTCATGAAAACGGCCATAAAACACGAAAACACCGAGTTTTTGGTCATAACTCTCAAACATGTATCAGGTTTTACTAGCATTGCAAATCCCCACTGAACCCAAATACTATGGGCAATACATCATGACAACGGCCATAAAACGTGAAAACGCAGAATTTTTGTCCTAACTCTCAAACAGATTTCGTGTCTAACGGGCCATGCAAATCCTCATGGAACCCAAAACTATGGGCAATGTCTCATGAAAACATCCATAAAACGTGAAAACGATGAGTTTTGGTCATATCTCTCAAACATGTATCTGGTCTTATGGGCCCTACAAATCGCTCTAGAACACCAAAACTATGGGCAATAGCTCATGAAAACGGCCATAAAACATAAAAATAATGAGTTTTTGCTCATAAGTCCTAAACGTGTATCGAGTGTTACGAGTTGTGTAAATCGCCCTAGAACCCCAAACTATGGGCAATAGCTCATGAAAACAACCATAAATGCAAAAACGACGAGTTTTTTGTCTTTTTGGGCCATGCAAATCTCCATGGAACCCCAAAATTGTGGGAAATAGATCATGAAAACGTCCATAAAACAGGAAAATGACGAGTTTTTGGTCATGTCTCTCAAACATTTATCAGGTCTTATGGGTCGTGCTAATCGCCCTACAACATCAAAATTGTGGGCAATAACTCATGAAAACTTCCATAAAACGTAAAAACAACGAGTTTTTGCTTATAACTCTCAAACGTGTATCGGGCTTTATGAGTCATGCAAATCGCCCTGGAACACCAAAATTATGGGCAATAGCTCATGAAAACGGCTATAAAACCTAAAAACGATGAGTTTTTTGCTCATAACTCTTAAACATGTAACGTGTGTTATGAGTCGTGTAAATCGCCTTGGAACCATAGAACTGTGGGCAAGAGCTCATGAAAACGGTCATAAAACACAAAAACGACGATTTTTTGTCATAACTCTCAAACTTGTATCGTGTGTTTACGATCCAAGCAAATCCCCATAGAACACAAAACTATGGGCAATAGCTTATGAAAATGTCCATAAAACACGAAAACGACGAGTTTTTGGTCATGTCTCTCAAACATGTATCGGGTCTCATGGGTCGTGCAAATCGCCCTGGAACACCAAAAATCTGGGCAATAGCTCATGAAACGGCCATAAAACCTGAAAACGATGAGTATTTGCTCATAACTATCAAACGTGTATCGGGTTTTACTCCGGATGCAAACCCCTGTTGAATCCTAAACTGTGGGCAATAGCTCATGAAAATGGCAATAAAACATGAAAACGCCGAGTTTTTTCATAACTCTCAAACATCTATCGGGTTTTACTAGCCATGCAAATCCCCATTGAACCAAAATACTATGGTCAATGGCTCATGAAAACGGCCATAAAATGCGAAAACACTGAGTTTTTTTCAAAACTCTCAAACAGGTTTCATGTCTTACGCGCCATGCAAATCCCCATGAAACCCAAAACTGTGCGCAATAGCTCATAAAAACATCCATAAAACACGAAAACGACGATTTTTTGGTCATATCTTTCAAACATGTATCTGGACTTATGGGCCCTACAAATCGCCCTAGAACACCAAAACCATGCGCAATAGCTCATGAAAACGGCCATAAAACATGAAAATGACGAGTTTTTCCTCATAACTCTTAAACATGTATCGCGTGTTACGAGTCGTGTAAATTGCGCTAGAACCCCAAAATTGTGGGCAATAGCTCATTAAAACTGCCATAAAATGCGAAAACAACGAGTTTTTTTGTCATAACTCTCAAACATGTATCATGTCTTTATGGGCCATGAAATCCCCATGGAACACAAAACTATGGTCAATAGTTAATGAAAATATCCATAAAACACGAGAACGACGAGTTTTTGTCATGTCTCTAAAACATGTATCGGGTTTTATGTGTCGTGCAAATCCTGGAACACCAAAAGTATGGACAATAGCTCATGAAAACGGCCATAAAAACAGAAAACTACGAGTTTTTGCTCATAACTCTCAAACTTGTGTCGGGTTTAAATGGCCATGCATATGCCCATTAATCCCCAAAATTATGGGCAATACCTCATGAAAACGGCCATAAAACACGAAAACGCCGAGTTTTTGGTCATAACTCTCAGACATGTTTCGTGTCTTATGGTCGATGCGAATCCCCATAGAACCCCAAAAGTGTGGGCAATAGCTCATGAAATGGTCCATAAAACACAAAAACGGCAAGTTTTTCGTCATGCCTCTCAAACATGTATCGGGTCTTATGGGCCCTGCAAATCGCCCTACAACACCAAAAATGTGGGCAATAGCTCATGAAAACAGCCATAAAACATGAAATCGATGAGTTATTGCTTATAACTCTTAAAAGTGTATCGGGTTTTACTAGCCATGCAAATCCCCATTGAACCCCAATACTATTGGCAATACCTCATGTAAACACAGAGTTTTTGTCAAAACTCTCTAACAGGTTTCGTGTGTTACGGGCCATGCAAATCCCCATGAAACCCCAAAACTATGGGCGATAGCTCATGAAAACATCCATAAAACGCGAAAATGGTGAGATTTTGGTCATATCTCTCAAACATGTATCGGGTGTTACGAGTTGTGTAAATCGCCCTAGAACCACAAACTGTGCACAATAGCTCATGAAAACGGCTATAAACGCGAAAATGACGAGTTTTTTTATAACTATCAAACATGTATCGTGTCTTTATGGGCCATGCAAATCCCCATAGAACCGCAAAATTATGGGCAATAGCTCATGAAAACGTTCAAAAAACGCTAAAACGATGAGTTTTTGGTCATGTCTCTCAAATATGTATCGGGTCGTGCAAATCGCCCTAGAACACCAGAACTATCGGCAATAGCTCATGAAACGGCCATAAAACCTGAAAACTGCGAGCTTTTGGTCATAACTCTCAAACATGTATCGTGTCTTCACGGGCCATGCAAATCCCCATGGAATCCCAGAAGTGTGGGCAATAGATTATGAAAACGTCCATAAAGCACGAAAACGACGAGTTTTTGGTCATGTCTCTCAAACATTTATTAGGTCTTATGGGTCGTGCTAATCGCCCTACAACACCAAAAGTGTGGGCAATAGCTCATGAAAACGGACATAAAACGTGAAAACGACGAGTTTTTGCTCATAACTCTTAAACGTGTATCGGGTGTTACGAGTTGTATAAATCGCCCTAGAACCCAAAATTGCGAGCAATAGCTTATGAAAATGGCCATCAACGTGAAAATGACGAGTTTTGGTTATAACTCTCATACATGTATCGTGTCTTTATGGGTCATGCAAATCCACATGGAACCCCAAAACTATGGGCAATAGCTCATAAAAATATCCATAAAACATAAAAATGACGAGTTTCTGGTCATGTATCTTAATCATTTATCGAGTCTTATGGGACGTGCAAATCGCCTTGGAACACCAAAACTGTGGGCAATAGCTCATGAAAACAGCCATAAAATGTGAAACCGATGAGTTTTAGCTAATAACTCTTAAACGTGTATCGGGTGTTACGAGCTTTGTAAATCCCCCTAGAACTCCAAACTATGGGCAATAACTCATGAAAACGGCCATAAACGCAGAAACGATGAGTTTTTGGTCATAACTCTCAAAAATCTATCGTTTTTATATGGGCCATGCAAATCCGGATAGAACCCCAAAACTGTGGGCAATAGCTCATAAAAATGTCCATAAAATGCAAAAATGATTACAATGATAAGAACTTACAGGTGACTAAAGTTGAGTAGCATGAGGTGTGGCCCTCTTATTCAAGGTACTTGAGATTGCCAACTTATACTTTGTCAAGCATATACTCCATCTTTGTTCACTTTAACCTTAATCACTTCAAGATGCTTATGATAGGAGCAATGAAGGCTGAAAGCTAACAAGTACCATAATTTTTGGAAGCTCTTTTTGAAACTTGAAATTCCTGCTTCCTTTATAAAAGGTCTTTCTTCCACCACTATTGAGTCTCCACCTTCTACCTTTAGGCACCATTAAGAGACCATAGTTGTCATTCTGTGTGCAGTGTTCCAAAGCTTATTGATTGATGCATATTGTGATATTACTTGTTCTTGTGCTATTTTTTTCTAGTCACCCTTGTGAACTTTGAAGGTGTCCTATGCATATATTTGCTACTCTATGAGGGACAAGTTGATTGCCACTATGCTATGTTTTCTGTATGTGAAATAAACAAAGTTTTTCAAAGCATGTTATTCATGATCTTTGTTTGTAGCTTGTCATGTTGCATGCACAGTCACTATGTCCTATTGTTAGAACTCCATATTTCATGCACATGTTTAGAGTTCTTTGATCCTAGCTTTCAATGCGTGCAAATGGTTAGATCTTTATTGTGAGGGTGCATGTCGCCTAAAAATTTATTCTTTTTATCACTTACCTACTCGATGACGAGTAGGAGTTAAGCTTGGGGATGCTTGATACGTCGTAAACGTATCTATAATTTTTGATGTTCCATGCTTGTTTAGTATCTACTTTGCTTTGATTTGTCTATACTTTGAGGTGCTTTTTACATGTTTTCTGGTACTAACCTATTAACAAGTTGCCACAGTGCCAGTTGTTTGTTTTCTGCTGTTTTTGGTTCCAGAAAAGCTACTAAGGAAATATCCTCGAAATTGGACGGGACAAACGTCAAAGTCAATAACTTTCCGTGGGGAACAAGAAGTCTAGAGGGGGCGAGAGAGGTGGGCAGGCGCCAGACCCCTAGGCTGGTGGGCCTACCTGCGCCTAGGCAGGTGTGGGGCCCCTGCCACCGCCTCGGCCTCCCCTATAATAAGCCTCCTGCGTAAACCTAAGTGCACGACCAAATCTCCACGGAACCTTCTGTAGCCACCGCCACCGTCGTCCCTAGATCGGGGGGATCTGAAGTTCTTCACGGCACCCTCCTAGAGGGGAGATCATCCCGAGGCCTTCTCTCCGGTATGATGTGTGAGTAGTTCCACCTTGGAATATAGGTCCATGTAGTAGCTAGATGGTTGTATCTCCTCCTTTGTGCTTTCATGTATAGATCTTGTGAGCTCCGTTCATGATCAAGATCTAATCTATTTGTAATCATGCATGTTGTGTTTGCGGGGATCCGATGGATATTGAGATTATTATGTTGGTTTGATTAATGGTTTTGTCTTTATGATTCTATCATGTCTGTGTTGTTTGTGATCTTGCATGATCTCCGTTGTTAGTATCTATCTTGGCCAAGTAGTTGCTAGTGACTCCAAGAGGGAGTATTTATGCTTGATAGTGGGTTCATGCCTCTAATTTCCAAGGGAAGTGACAATAATCTCTTCGGTTGTAGATGTTTTCTTGCTACTAGGGAGAAACAACAGTCTCTTGTTCATGGAACATGTGGACTGTTTGCCTTATACACTTTGCTTAAAGCAGTGTTGCTTGCAACTTAATACTGGAGGGGGTTCGGATGATAACCTGAAGGTGGACTTCTATTCATAGATGCTGTTGGATGGCGGTCTATGTATCTTGTTGTATTGCCCAATCGAATCTCATAGGATCTTTTTGACTAGTAATTGCATTGTTATGCCTTGCTCGGTTCATGTCAGTTGCCCTGCTGTAATTTGTTTACCCTTCATGCCATGTTGTTTATCTAAGGAGAGCACCTCTAGTAAACTATGGACCCCAGTCCAATATTTACCATTGATACATCTTCCATTGTTACTAGTTTACTTGCTGCAAACCACCATTACCTTCCACACCATTCGTTTAATCCTTTGTTACAGCAAACCGGTGAGCTTGACAACCTCACTGATTCGTTGGGGCAAAGTCTTGAGTTTGTGTTGTGCAGGTCTCCGTGTTGCTTGCAACACCTGTGTGAAGTTTCCTTCCTCCTTCTGGTTCGATAACCTCGGTCTCTACTAAAGGAAGACTTGCTGATGTGCTCATCACACCTTTCTCTTGGGGTTACCAACGAAGTGCTCCACGTCAAGCACCATCAACAAGTTTTCTGGCGTCGTTGCCGGGAAGGCTAAGGACGTCTTCACTAGGGGAGTCCTCCACCTCCTTTCTCTTTACTTTGTTTTTAGTTTGCTTTGTTTCTTTTGCTTGGTTTTGTTTGCCTCTTTCCAAAAAACCCAAAAAAATTAGTCTAGTTTGGTTTGCTTGCTTTATTCAAAAACACACAAAAATCTGTTCCTGCTCTAGCTGTTGCAGCTGTTTTTGGTTAATAGCTCATGAAAACGGCCATAAAACACGAAAACGCAATGTTTTTGGTCATAACTCTCAAACATGTATCGGGTTTTACTAGCCATGCAGATCCCCATTGAACCCCAATACTATGGGCAATACCTCATAAAAACATCCATAAAATGCGAAAACGCGGAGTTTTTCTCAAAACTCTCAAACAGGTTTCATGTCTTACAAGCCATGCAAATCCCCATGAAACCCCTAAATTGTGGGAAATAGCTCATGAAAACATCCATAAAACGCGAAAACGATGAGTTTTTGGTCATATCTCTCAAAAATGTATCGGGTGTTAAGAGTTGTGTAAATTGCCCTAGAATACTATAGACAATAGCTCACGAAAATGGCCATAAATGCGAAAACGACGAGTTTTTGGTCATAACTATCAAACATGTATCGTGTCTTTATGTGTCATGCAAATCCCCATGGAACCTCAAAACTGTGGGCAATTGATTATGAAAACATCCATAAAACACAAAAACGACGAGTTTTTGGTCATGCCTCTCAAACATTTATCAGGTCTTATGGGTCGTGCTAATCGTCGTACAACACCAAAAATATGGGCAATATCTCATGAAAAAGGCCATAAAACGTTTAAACGGAAAGTTTTTTATCATAACTCTTTAATGTGTATCACGTGTTACGAGATGTGTGAATCGCCCTAGAACCCCAAAACTATGGGCAATAGCTCATGAAAATAGCCATAAAACGCGAAAACGACGAGTTTTTGGTCATAACTCTCAAACATGTATCGTGTATTTATGGGCCATGCAAATCCCCATAGAACCGTAAAATTATGGGCAATAGCTCATGAAAACATCCATAAAACGCGAAAACAATGAGTTTTTGCTCATATCTCTCAAACATGTATCGGGTCTTATGGATCGTTCAAATCGTCGTGAAACACCAAAATTGTCGGCAATAGCTCATGAAACGGGCATAAAACCTGAAAACGACAAGTTGTTGCTCATAACTCTCAAACGTTTATCTGGTTTTCCTGGGTAGGCAAATCTCCATTGAACCCTAAAGTGTGGGCAATAGCTCATGAAAATGGCCATAAACGCGAAAACGCCGAGTTTTTGGTCATAACTCTAAAACATGTATCAGGTTTTGCTAGCTATGCAAATCCCCATTGAACCCAAATACTATGGGAAATACATCATGAAAACGCCCATAAAACGCGAAAACACAGAGTTTTTGTCATAACTCTCAAACAGGTTTCGTGTCTTACGGGCCATGCAAATCCTCATGGAACCCAAAACTGTGGGCAATAGCTCATGAAAACATCCATAAAACATGAAAACAACGAGTTTTTGGTCATATCTCTCAAACATGTATCGGGTCTGATGGGCCCTACAAATCGCCCTAGAACACCAAAAGTATGGGCAATAGCTCATGAAAACAGCCACAAAACATAAAAACGACGAGTATTTTCTCATAACTCTCGAACGTGTATCGGGTGTTACGAGTTGTGTAAATCGCCCTAGAACCCCAATTTGTAGGCAATAGCTCATGAAAACGGCCATAAACATGAAAATGACGAGTTTTTGGTCATAACTCTCAAACATGTATCGTGTCTTTATGGGCCATGCAAATCCCCATGGAACCCCCAAAAATGTGGGCAATAGGTTATGAAAACGTCCATAAAATAGGAAAACGACGAGTTTTTGGTCATGTATTGTTGGAGATATGCCCAAGAGGCAATAATAAAGTGGTTATTATCATATCTTCATACTTATGATAAATGTTTACATACCATGCTATAATTGTATTAACCGGAAACATTAATACTTGTGTGATTTGTAAACATAAAAGAGTCCCTAGTAAAGCCTCTTGTTAAACTAGCTTGTTGGTTAATATATGATCATGGTTTCCTGATCATGAACATAGAGATGTTATTAACAACAGGGTCATATCATTAGGAGAATGATGTGATGGACATACTTCTATAGTTAAGCGTAGCATAAAGATCAAGTCATTTAATATAGTTCATTTGCTATAAGCTTTCTGATACATAGTAACCTAATTCCTTCGACCATGAGATCATGCATATCACCTTTACCGGAAGGATGCTTTGATGACATCAAACACCACACCATAACAGGGTGGCTATAAAGGTGGCATTGAGTGTTCGGAAAGTATTGGTTGAGACACATGGATCAAGAGTGGGATTTGTCCATCCATATGACGGATAGATATACTCTGGGCCCTCTCGGTGGAATGTCATCCAATTAGCTTGCAAGCATGTGACTGGATCACAAGGGATCACATACGACGGGAACGAGAAAAGAGTACTTATCGGTAACGAGGTTGAACTAGGTATGCAGAGATACCGACGATCATAACCTCGGATAAGTAAACTATCGTGAGACAAAGGGAAATTGGTATCGTATGTAAGTGGTTCATTCGATGTAAGTAATCGTAGAAATATGTGGAGCCATATGAATTTCCGATTCCTCTATTGGTTATTGATCGGAGAAGTGTCTCGATCATGTCCGCATAATTCACGAACCGTAGGGAGACACACTTAAGGATTCATGTTGTTGAGTAGTTATGGAATGATGAGTAAGAGACTGAATGTTGTTGGTCTCGGATGGGATCCGGATATCACGAGGAGATCCGGAATGGTCCGAGAATAAGATTCATATAAGGAAAGTCCTGTTTGGGGTTGGAGAATGGTTCCGGTTTTCATCGGGAATGTTCTAGAAGGTTCCGGAATGTCCAAGCACTCGGAGGAAGGGTACATGAATGTGTTATATCAAGTTGGTATGGTTGCATTATGTACTTGGTGTCATCGCTGTACCAAATAGAGGGTTTATTCAAATCCTAGTTTGAAAAGTCAAACGGCTAGTTTGAAAGTCAAACGGCTAGTTTTGGGAAAGAGGAGAAGGAGGTTTGAAACCGACTTGGGGAGGAGTTCCTCCCACCGCCGCCCACCTTGTCCGAGTTGGGGAGGACTCCCCTCCCCAGCGCCTCCCTCCACCTATAAGAGGAGGGGCTCCCTCCCTGACACAAGTTCCCTACCTCTAAACCTAAACCCTAGCCACACCTAGGGATTTCTCCCAAGCCGAAAGTTAGAGCTTATAATTTCCCTAGCACGGTTTAGCCCCTTCTAATTGGTGTGTCTAAAACCTAGATCACCAAGGCTCTCTCATAGTCCACCATACTGCTTCCGGCTTAAGGCGAAGCTCATGAGATCTCCTCTACTTCCGGTACCACGTCGTCGTCTTGGAATGGCGAGAGAGTGCTACAACCTCCATTTTCTTTGGAACAAGGGAGAGGAAGGTCTTCGTCAGTACGACCGATGTGACCCATGTGAGTCTTGCCAAAAGCAGCCTTGGGAAGGATCGTCTCGCGATCTTGAGATCGGCAAGAGTGCGACTACATCACCCACGAGAATCTGCTCGTTAACCGCTTTGGAATCTTGAGGGTGAGTTCTATATCGACTCATTGCTACAATCTAGTAGATAGATCTTGGCTTGTTTGTTTGCATGGTAGAAAATTTTTGTTTTCCATGCTACGAACCCCTACAAAGGGTATCGAGCCGTGTCTATATGTAGATCTGTTGCCGAGTAGAACACAATGGTCATTGTGGGCGTTGATGCTTTTGTTGTCGATTGCTTCTTGTGTACTTTGCATCTTGGGATGGTGGGATGAAGGCCCGGCTAACCTTACATGACATCGTTCATGAGACTTGCTCCAAGCTTGACATGCAACTTGTATTGCATAAGTAGCTTTATGGTGCCTATTTCTCCCAACATAGTTAAGATTCAATTTACAACGGTGATTGACAATACTAGTATCAATGTTGTGGTTCTTGTTCGTAAGTTAGAATGACACTTATTGAAAGCCCCAAACCACGTAAAACATGCAAAGAAAATTAGAGGCGTCTAACTTTGTTTTGCAGGGGTGTGCTGTGATGTGATATGGCCATGATTATGATTATATATGATGTATGCAATGTTCCTTATTGTAAGTTGGCAAGCGGGAGCCATATGGTTGTCTTTAAATTCTGTTAAGACCCGCTTGCATTCAAAGTAGCTGTAATAGTTGAAGCTGGTGGACGACAACCATGGAGCGGCGTCATTGACCTTGATGCAATGCCGGTGATGATGGAGATCATGTTCGTGCTTGAAGATGGAGATCGGAAGCACAAGAAGAAAGGCCATATCATATCACATATTATGAATTGCATGTGATGTTAATCCTTTTATGCATCTTGTATTGCTTAGTTAACGACGGTAGCATTATAAGATGATCCCTCAAGCACACAATTTCAAGTTTTAAAGTGTTCATCCTTAGTAAGCACTGTTGCTAAAGCTCGTTGTTTCGAAGCACCACGTGATGATCGGGTGTGTTAGATTCTGCGAGTGTATACAACGTGAGCAAGCCAGATTTGCTCATGCGGAAGCTAAGGTTGATCTTGACGAGCCTAGCATGTACAGACATGGTCTCGGAGCACGGATCACCGAAAGGTAAAGCATGAGTCATATAGTAGATATGATGAACATGTTGATTGTTCGCCATTGAAGCTACATCAACTCTCGTGATGATCGGTTTTGATGTGGTGGCTTTGGTTCGTGTGATCACTAAAACAATGTGAGGGATATTGTTTTGAGTGGGAGTTCAACGGCGATATGATTAAAGGTTGAACACTATTTATCATAAATTAAATCAAAGTGAATTTGCATAGTTGTTGTAGTCATTGGCATCCGTTTACCACCTTGCGCTTAGTTTAATTGAGATGATAGAACTATAGAATTCTGGTTAGTTACTTTACGAACTGGTATCGTATTGTTTTGAAGTGTTAATCTAAAGTTTAAAAGTCCTATTGCAAACTTTCAGTAAGTTCTGGTTACTCCATGAAGTTTAATAATTGGTATTAAAACAAGAGTGACAATTCCAAGAGTTAGTGTATGAGTATCATGTTTGTTTCCATGATTCTTGATATTCAAAGGATTGTCTTAATATCAAGGTTATCTAGGATCTGAAAGAGTTGTTTCAGAAACCATGATGAGTGGAAGGTATTGTGATATCTGAAACGAAGTTTTGGTTACAACATGATAGAGTATAATATGGCAAAAGTCATGTTCTCATATTTGATGAGAATTTGCAAAAGGTTGGAGACACTAGTTGTCCTAATCCACCAAAAGGTTTTGGAGAGCAACATTATACTCGCGATTCATCTTTATAAGCTAAAAGTAGCTTGATCATGAATAAATCCATGATAAGGGTGAATATTTGATGTAGGTAAAATATTTACCACACTAAGAGATTACTAAAGAATGGAATTTGAAAGCACACCAAACATTTGATGATGGTGATCTACTTCAAAGTGCAAGTCCAAAGACATTGGTATTTAAATATACACGCTTTGGACTATGTGTCATATGTATGACTCCACTATTGATGTTGATAGATTCTTTCAAACAGAAAAGGAAATACTGACAGAGAATCTCATAAATATATGGCAGAAAAGACTAGAATTGTTCAGTTTAAGTATATAGATGATATACATGTTATGGCTATATTCTTTGCTTATTAAACAATGTGGTTCTTAAGTATTTGATACTGAATTTGTTGGTGTGAATCGTCATACGAAACAACACAATTCATGAACTACAATGGCCTAAGTAACTAGCAAAAGAATATGTGATGATGTTCATCGAGAACAAATAAAGGGTTATTATGTTGCTCGTTAAACATCAAAGCTTGCCTTCAAGGTTTGTTTTATCAGATATTATGAGAACAAAAGGGTTGTTCAAATAATCGCCGTAATCCATAAAAGATGGATGATTTACAAATCTCGTTGGATAAATCACATCCATAAAACTAGTGCTAAAAATGTCGAAAGACAAATTGATTGGAAGATCACTTAGGAAGTGACATCGCCGTTTAAATTATAATGGAAAGAAAACATGAAGAAACGCTATGTGGATGGAATTTTGGAGTCTTTTGATTTTGATCAAATGACGCTTGTGAAACTTTCCTAGAGATAATTAAAACTTCGTTCATAGGCAAAAAGGGAACGAATGACTAGCTTATTGGAACTTGTACATATTGTTGTACAAAGTCCATTATGTGTAGTCAACAGCGATGAATTTCAACTTCATATGTTTTCTCCGAAAATTTGAGTGAATATATGAATATTTACTTAATAAGGATGAAGTATGAAATATTTGAAAAAGTTCAAAGTCTTTCAAGATGAAGTGCAAAATCATTGTAATAAGAATATAAATAGTTTATGATAAGATCATAAAGGAAGATATTTGAGTTACAAGTTTAGCATAATACCTAAGATTTAAGGAATCGTTCCGTGGATTTGCATTTCCCGAAACACCATAAGAGTATGGAGTGTTCGAGATATGTAATTAAACCTTGTTTGACATGGTAAGATCAAAGGTGTAATTCATAAAACTGTCATTATATTTTAAAAATTAAAAGCTCTAGAGACTACCGTTTTCCACTGAAAAGAGCTCCATCATAATCCGCTGAAATGACACCATATAAAGTTATGGTTTGGGATAAAACCCAAGTAGTCCTTTCTTAAACATTGGTATGCTATGCATAAGAAAGATGTTTGCAACCAAAGTCGGATGAAACTTTCTTTGTATTACTGTTAAGTATTCCTCCATAAACACCGGAGACAAAAGTATTTGTCGCTTAGAACGTCAAGTTTCTTTGAGAAGGAATTTTTCGTGAAAAGATAAGTGGGAGGACAATAGAACTTTGATAAGGTTAAAGGAACCTTAGCTATATGTGCAAAGTTGCGCAGCGCCGAAAAGTGTACCGGAGGCAGCAACAATGCTCATGGCTCACGTGCCTCAAAGGTTGCGGTCACGGAGGTCTAAGTTTCTATTGAACCAAGTAGGTCGAGTAAACAATCAAATACCAAGATTTGAGGGTTGAATCATTATTTGAGAATAATGAACGGACTACATGCAAAGAAGCGATGATGGGCCCTGACTCCGTCAAATGGCTTGAAGCCATAAAATCCGTGATAGTTCCATACACGAGAAATCAAGTTTTGAACTTGAAGGACCCTCGAGAAAGGTGTAAGACCTTACGGTTGTGTTTGGATCTATAAAGAAGTAGACATGGATGTTTCACATCTATGAAATAGTCGACATGTTGGGAAAGAGTTCACAACAATGTCCAAAGATTGACTATGACAAGATTTGATCTTTCATAGCGATATTTAGTCTAGACGGATTAATGTAGCAACCACTACATATAATTTTGTTATGTGGTAGTAGAATAAACAAAACAAGTTCTTCTAATAGAATGGTTACCTAGGACGTGTGCATGACACGGTCCAAAGAGTTTTGTTAATTCAAAGGATGCTAAAAGCATATGCAAACTTCAATGGTTGAAGTAAGCATCGCGGAGTTGGAATCTTCACAATGATGAAATTGTTAAAAGAGTTTAAATTCATCAGAGACGATGAAGATGCTTGCGTTTGCAAGAAATTAAGTGGGAGCGCTAAGACATATTTCTAATACATTATGTGGAAGACATATTGTTGATTGGAAATGATGTATCTTTTATTAACACATATTAAGAATTTCATCTCTATGAAAGGCTTAGGCAAAAACCCAAATATTTGGCATCAATAGACGCTAATATGGTTATGCCGAAAGTACATAGATGATATATTGAATAAGTTCAATATAGAAACTACAAGAAAGGTTCTTGTACGTAAAGGATTGAATGAGTTCAATATTGATGATATATTCAAGTGTATTGACACTTGGTAAGTGAAACAAAGATTCAAGTATAGATTGATACTTGATGTATGAAATCACAAAGAGTATTTATATCAATCATGTTGTGATATGTACAAATCCAGATATGTCCTATGCTCTAAATATTGTGAGCATATACCAGAATGATTCATAAGATGATCATTGGACAATAGTAAGGATATTCTTATGATCTTTTGGAAGAACTAAGAATATATTATTTTGTAGAAGTGACAAATAGATGGTTAGTTCATTGTAAAAGTATTACATTGATACTAGTTTTGTCATGAAGTACAAATTAAGTTTATCTCAATCTAAACTAAGGGTGGCACAATGTGATGGAAAGTAAGTTCCATAATGGATTTGGATGAGTTCCAAAGTTAAGACATTGTGATGTATACTACAACAAAAGGCTAAGTATATGACTGCTATAATAGCAGCTAAAGAGGGCATTTGTGTCAAGTAGTTTGTTATCAAACTAGGTGTAGTTCACAAATGGATAATACTATGAAGATATATTGTACGACAATATTATCAACATGTTTTAACCCCAAAGAACTAAAGGTCTCACCAAAGGACCAAAATTATACAAAGCCATCTCATTAGAGAATGAGTGATGCGAGAGACAAAGACATGCAATTACACATGGACTGGAAGTGTCGATCCGAGATCAGTTGACCACTAGCAATCGTGTACATACAACACCGGAAAGCCATATGTGTTGAATACACAAGGTTTGAAACTAGATTATTGACTCTAGTGCAAGTGGGAGATGTTGGAGATATGCCCAAGAGGCAATAATAAAGTGGTTATTATCATATCTTCATACTTATGATAAATGTTTACATACCATGCTATAATTGTATTAACCGAAACATTAATACTTGTGTGATTTGTAAACATAAAAGAGTCCCTAGTAAAGCCTCTTGTTAAACTAGCTTGTTGGTTAATATATGATCATGGTTTCCGATCATGAACATAGAGATGTTATTAACAACAGGGTCATATCATTAGGAGAATGATGTGATGGACATACTCCTATAGTTAAGCGTAGCATAAAGATCAAGTCATTTAATATAGTTCATTTGCTATAAGCTTTCTGATACATAGTAACCTAATTCCTTCGACCATGAGATCATGCATATCACCTTTACGGAAGGATGCTTTGATGACATCAAACACCACACCGTAACAGGTGGCTATAAAGGTGGCATTGAGTGTTAGGAAAGTATGGGTTGAGACACATGGATCAAGAGTGGGATTTGTCCATCCATATGATGGATAGATATACTCTGGGCCCTCTCGGTGGAATGTCATCCAATTAGCTTGCAAGCATGTGACTGGATCACAAGGGATCACATACGACGGGAACGAGAAAAGAGTACTTATCGGTAACGAGGTTGAACTAGGTATGCAGAGATACCGACGATCATAACCTCGGATAAGTAAACTATCGTGAGACAAAGGGAAATTGGTATCGTATGTAAGTGGTTCATTCGATCGCAAAGTAATCGTAGAAATATGTGGGAGCCATATGAATTTCCAGATTCCTCTATTGGTTATTGATCGGAGAAGTGTCTCGATCATGTCCGCATAATTCACGAACCGTAGGGAGACACACTTAAGGATTCGATGTTGTTGAGTAGTTATGGAATGATGAGTAAGAGACTGAATGTTGTTCGGAGTCTCGGATGGGATCCGGGATATCACGAGGAGATCCGGAATGGTCCGGAGAATAAGATTCATATAAGGAAAGTCCTGTTTCGGGGTTGGAGAATGGTTCCAGTGTTTTCATCGGGAATGTTCTAGAAGGTTCGAATGTCCGCACTCGGAGGGAAGGGTACATGAATGTGTTATATCAAGTTGGTATGATTGCATTATGTACTTGGTGTCATCGCTGTACCAAATAGAGGGTTTATTCAAATCCTAGTTTGAAAAGTCAAACGGCTAGTTTTAGGAAAGAGGAGAAGGAGGTTTGAAACCGACTTGGGGGAGGAGTTCCTCCACCTTGCCCACCTTGTCCGAGTTGGGGAGGACTCCTCCCAGCGCGCCTCCCTCCACCTATAAGAGGAGGCATGGCTCCTCCTAGACACAAGTTCCCTACCTCTAAACCTAAACCCTAGCCACAGCCTAGGATTTCTCCCAAGCCGAAGTTAGAGCTTCTAATTGCCCTAGCCACGGTTTAGCCCCTTCTAATTGGTGTGTCTAAAACCTAGATCACCAAGGCTCTCTCATAGTCCACCATACTCGCCCGGCTTAAGGCGGCCTCGAGATCTCCCTCTACTTCCGTACCACGCCGTCTTCAGGAATCGCGAGGAGAGTGCTACAACCTCCACCTTTCTTGGAACAAGGAGAGGAAGGTCTTCGTCGAGTGCAACGTGTGATCGATCAAGGGAGTCCTTAGGAACGCAGCCGGAAGGATCGTCTACGCGATCTTGAGATCGGCAAGAGTACGACTACATCACCCACGAGAATCTGCTCTTGTTAACCGCTTTGGAATCTTCGAGGGTGAGTTCCTCTATTGACTCGTTGCTACAATCTAGTAGATAGATCTTGGCTTGTTTGTTTGCATGTGGTAGAAAATTTTTGTTTTTCATGCTACGAACCCCTACATGTATCTCAAACATTTATCAGGTCTTATGGGTCGTGCTAATCGCCCTACAACATAGAAACTGTGGGCAATAACTCATGAAAACTGCCATAAAACGTGAAAACGACGAGTTTTTGCTCATAACTCTCAAACGAGTATCAGGCATTACGAGTCATGCAAATCTCCATGGAACACCAAAATTGTGGGCAATAGCTCATGAAAACGGCCATAAAACATGAAAACGACGAGTTTTTGCTCATAACTCTTAAACGTGTATCTCGTGTTACGAGCTGTGTAAATCGCCCTAGATCCCCAAAACCGTGAGCAATAACTCATGAAAACGGCAATAAAACGCGGAAACAACGAGTTTTTTTGTCATAACTCTCAAACATGTATTGTGTCTTTACGGGCCACGCAAATCCCCATATAACACAAAACTATGGGCAATAGCTTATGAAAACGTCCATAAAACACGAAAACGATGAGTTTTTGCTCATAACTCCCAAACGTGTATCGGGCATTACGAGTCATGCAAATCGCCCTAGAACACCAAAACTGTGGGCAATAGCTCATGAAAACGGCCATAAAACCTGAAAACAATGAGATTTTGCTCATAACTCTCAAACGTGTATCGGGTTTTACTGGCCATGCAAATCCCCATTGAACCCCAAAACTGTGGGCCATGGCTCATGAAAACGGCCATAAAATGCGAAAACTACAAGTTTTTGGTCATAAGTCTCAAACATGTATCGGTCTTTACTGGCCATGCGAATCCCCATTGAACACCAAAATTATGGGCAATAGCACACGAAAACAGCCATAAAACGCGAAAACACCGAGTTTTTGGTCATAACTCTCAAACATGTATTGTGTCTTATGGGCAATGCAAATTCCCATGGAACCCCAAAACTGTAGGTAATAGCTCATGAAAATATCCATAAAACGAGAAAACGACGAGTTTCTGCTCATAACTCTCAAACGTGTATAGCGTGTTACGAGTTTTATAAATCGCCTTAGAACTCCAAACTATGGGCAATAGCTCATTAAAACGGCCATAAACGCAGAAACGATGAGTTTTTTGGTCATAACTCTCAAACATCTATCGTTTCTATACGGGCCATGCAAATCCAGATAGAACCCCAAAACGATGGGCAATAGCTCATGAAAATGTCCATAAAATGCAAAAATGACGAGTTTTTGGTCATGTCTCAAATATTTATTGGGTTTTATGGGAAATGAAAATCGCCCTAAAACAGCAAAACTATAGGAAATATGTCATGAAAACGGCCATAAAACATGAAAACAACGAGTTTTTGCACATAACTCTCAAACGTGTATCGGGCGTTACGAGTCGTGCAAATTGCCTAGGAACACCAAAATTGTGGGCTATCTCATGAAAATGGCCATAAAACGTGAAAACGACGAGTTTTTTCTCATAACTTTTAAACATGTATCACGTGTTACGAGTTGTGTAAACCGCCCCGGAGACCCAAAACTGTGAGCAATAGCTCATGAAAAACGGACATAAAATGCGGAAACAATGAGTTTTTGGTTATAACTCTCAAACATATATCTTTTATTTATGGTCCATGCAAATCCACATGGAACCCAAAACTGTGGGCAATAGCTCATGAAAACATCCATAAAATGCGAAAACGACGAGTTTTTTGGTCATGTCTCTCAAACATTTATCGACTCTTATGGGCCCTGCAAATCCCCCATTGAACCCTAAACTATGGGCAATAGCTCATAAAAACGGCCATAAAACACGAAAAAGCAAAGTTTTTGGTCATAACTCTCAAACATGTATCGGGTTTTACTAGCCATGCAGATCCCCATTAAACCCCAATACTATGGGCAATACCTCATGAAAACGTCCATAAAACGCGAAAACATGGAGTTTTTCTCAAAACTCTCAAACAAGTTTCGTGTCTTATGGGCCACGCAAAGTTTCGTGTCTTATGGGCCACGCAAATCCCCATGGAACCCCAAAACTGTGGGCAATAGCTTGTGAAAACATCCATAAAACACGAAAACGACGAGTTTTTGGTCATATCTCTCAAACATGTATCAGGTGTTACGAGTTGTGTAAATCGCCCTAGAATCATAAATTATGGGCAATAGCTCATGAAAACGGCCATAAACGCGAAAACGACAAGTTTTTGGTCATAACTATCACACATTTATCGTGTCTTTATGGGCCATGCAAATCCCCATGGAACCCCAAAACTGTGGGCAATAGATTATGAAAATATCCATAAAACACGAAAACGACGAGTTTTTGGTCATGCCTCTCAAACATTTATCAGTTCTTATGGGTCGTGCTAATCGCCCTGCAACACCAAAAATATGGTCAATAATTCATGAAAACTGCCATAAAACGTGAAAACGACGAGATTTTTCTCATAACTCTCAAACGTGTATCGGGTGTTACGGGTCGTACAAATCGCCCTAGAACAACAAAAATGTGGGCAATAGCTCATGAAAACGGCCATAAAATGGTTAAACGACAAGTTTTTATCATAACTCTTTAATGTGTATCGCGTGTTACGAGATGTGTAAAACGCCCTAGAACCCCCAAACTATGGGCAATAGATCATGAAAACAGCCATAAAACATGAAAACGACGAGTTTTTGGTCATAACTCTCAAACATGTATCGTGTCTTTATGGGCCATGCAACTCCCCTAGAACCCCAAAACTGTGGGCAATAGATCACGAAAACGTCCATGAAACAGGAAAACGGCGAGTTTTTGGTCATATCTCTCAAACATTTATCAGGTCTTATGGGCCGTTCTAATCGCCCTCCAACACCAAAACTATGGGCAATAGCTCATAAAAACTGCAATAAAACGTGAAAATGACGAATTTTTGCTCATAACTCTCAAACGTGTATCGGGCATTACAAGTCAAGCAAATCATCATGGAACACCAAAATTGTGCGCAATAGCTCATGAAAACGGCCATAAAACATGAAAACGATGAGTTTTTGCTCATAACTATTAAACGTGTATCGCGTGTTACAAGTCGTGTAAATCAGCCTGGAACCCCAAAACTGTGGGCAATAGCTGGTGAAAACGGCCATAAAACGTAAAAACAAGTTTTTTCCATAACTCTCAAACATGTATTGTGTCTTTACGGGCCACGCAAATCCTCATAGAACACAAAACTATGGGCAATAGCTTATGAAAACACCCATAAAACACGAAAACGATGATTTTTTGTCTTGTCTGTCAAACATGTATCGGGTCTTATGGGTCGTGCAAATCGCCCTGGAACACCAAAACTGTGGGCAATAGCTCATGAAACGGCCATAAAACCTGAAAACGACGAGTTTTTGCTCATAACTCTCAAACGTGTATCGGGTTTTACTAGGCATACAAATCCCCATTGAACCCTAAATTGTGGGCAATAGCTCATGAAAACGGTCATAAAACACGAAAACGCCGAGTTTTTGGTCATAAATCTCAAACATGTATCGGGTTTTAGTAGCCATGCAAATCCCCATTGAACCCCAATACTATGGGCAATGCCTCACGAAAATGGCCATAAAATGCGGAAACACTAACGTTTTGTCATAACTCTCAAACAGGTTTCGTGTCTTACGGGTCATGCAAATCCCCATGGAACCCCAAAACTGTGGGCAATAGCTCATGAAAACATCCATAAAACACAAAAACGACGAGTTTTTGATCATATCTCGCAAACATGTATCGGGTTTTATGGGCCCTGCAAATCGCCCTAGAACACCAAAACTATGGGTAATATCTCATAAAAACGGCCATAAAACAGGAAAACGACGAGTCTTTCCTTATAACTCTTAAATGTGTATCACGTGTTACGAGTCGTGTAAATCGCGTTGGAACCCCAAAACTGTGGTCAACGGCCATAAAACGCGAAAACAATGAGTTTTTTGTCATAACTTTCAAACATGTATCATGTCTTTACGGGCCATGCAAATCCCCATGGAACACAAAACTATAGGAAATAGTTTATGAAAACATCCATAAAACACGAAAACGACGAGTTTTTATCATGTCTCTCAAACATGTATTAGGACTTATGGGGCGTGGAAATCCTGAAACACCAAAAGTATGGACAATAGCTCATGAAAACGGCCATAAAAACTAAAAAATATGAGTTTTTGCTCATAACTCTCAAACTTGTATCGGGTTTTACTGGCCATGCAAATCCCCATTGAACCCCCAAAATTATGGGCAATATCTCATGAAAACGGCCATAAAATACGAAAAACATCGACTTTTTGGTCATAACTCTCAAACATTTTTCGTGTCTTATGGGTGATGCAAATCCCCATGGAACCCTAAATGTGTGGGCAATAGCTCATGAAATGGTCCGTAAAACACGAAAACGGTGAGTTTTTGTCATGTCTCTCAAACATGTATCGGGTCTTATGGGTCTTGCAAATCGCCCTAAAACACCAAAACTGTGGGCAATAGCTCATGAAAACTGCCATAAAATGTGAAAACGACGAGTTTTTGCTCATAACTCTCAAACGTGTATCAGGTGTTACGAGTCGTGTAAATCGTTATAGAACCCCAAACTGTGTGCAATAGCTTATGAAAATGGCCATAAAATACCAAAACGACGAGTTTTTTGTCATAACTCTTAAACGTGTATTGTGCCTTTACAGGTCATGTAAATCCCCACGGAACCCCAAAACTATGGGCAATAGATCATGAAAACGTCCATAAAACATAAAAACAACGAGGTTTTGGTCATGTCTCTCAAACATTTATCGGATATTATGGGTCGTGTAGATCGCCCTGGAACACCAAAACTGCGGATTTGAGATACATGACCAAAACCTCTTGCCTATAGAATTATGGGCAATAGATGGCAGGCCGAAGATCTCGATGAGTTCCTCGAGACCTATGCAAATTATACAGGCAAGAGGTGTCGCCTCTTCTGGTTGGTGTCTCATGTGATGTCCTAGTCCTTACGTAATAAGATGACGATTGAGAAGGGTTTTATTCAACGTGCCATTTTCTTGTTTTTTAAATTCATAATATTTTTGCATCAGTGATACCCGATGTATCGACAATAGTACAGTGGATGGATACTTTGTTGTCGACCCTTACTAGAGGTGGCGAGATGGATCTCTGCCTCATCCAGCCTCCAGCCGTTGAGCGCATTGCGCCTTTCGCTTTCGAGTACTTGCATTTGACTTTTTTTAGTTTGGGTATGTTTGTGCTGTTCTCCGAGCAGGCTTTTTTTTCTAAACTTGCGAATTCTGTATAGATGGTTGATTTATTTATAAACCTGTGTAAAAGCATGTTTCAAGAAAAGATATATGTCATTCCCATATAAGATGTTATTACTTCTAATCAGAGGAGTAATTTACTTTTGTAATATCTTATTTATGGGAGGATGGAGTTATTTGCAAATAATCCAAATGCCACTGTAATAAATGATAAGTTGAAATGTGAAGGAAATTTGCTTGTAAGTGAAAGAAAGGAATTGCCCTCCAACAGTAACGAACCCTCCACCACCGCCACCAAGCCCGCGACTGCCGCCGTGGCCGGTCTCCGGCTCCTGCCCGCCGTGCCGGCGCACGCACACGGCCGCCGATCTCCATCCTAATCGGTCCGCGCATGAGTACGACGCGGCCTCGCTACTCCTCCTCCTCGTGGCAGCAGCGTTAGGGCTCGGCCGGCATGGCCGCGGCGGGGGGCGGGAGGTGGTACAGGGGCATGTCCACGGACAACGTGAAAGGGCTGGTGCTGGCGCTCTCCTCCAGCCTCTTCATCGGCGCCAGCTTCATCATCAAGAAGAAGGGCCTCAAGAAGGCCGCCTCTTCCTCCTCCTCCGGCGTCAGGGCCGGTAGGAAGTCCCTATTTCCCCCTGTTCTACTGATGAGCAATTCCTCTAGGGTCGTTTCAGTGCAACACGAATGCCTTCAAAATTCAGTTTTTTTTTTCGATTCACCACTTGCAGTCGAGTTACTGACCGCGTACCTGGCCTGGACTGTGCACAAAAATGTCAATTTAGTGTTAAGATAGCTATTCATTGTACGAGAGGGCTAAAACATAAGCAGATTCAACTATTCGTGTGGATGTTCAGGCCACAGGTTAATTGGAGCTTTGTTATGGCAGCGATTAGGGCTTACAGATTTTGCCCAACGCCAGCCTGATGCATCTCTATCTTGCCTATATTCAGAAACATAATGACTTGGTGTTTGCTTGCACTGAATGCTGTTAGAGGTGTACCTTATGCCCCAGCATAGAAGTTCACTACACTTTGTATCCCTCCAATGTTATTCATAGTAGATGGTGCACCACATTATTTGTGTACATATTCAAGCCACAAGTTGGAGCTTTGTTATAATAGTGATTAGGGCTTACAGATTAATCTCAATACAGCGCTTTGTACTAACGGGTCTGATGCCTATCTCCTTTATATTCAGAAATGGAACTGCTTAGTGTCTGATTGCACTGGAATATGTTATAGGCGCGGCGCCCCTGATACGTAGATGTTTATGACAATTTGCATCCCTCTGATGTCAATGTCATTACACCTCACCGTGAGTCATGTGTCAAGTGCTCAAAACATAAGCAGATACCAGTGTTGATTTGGCTGTTCAGGCCACAAGTTGTGCATGATTAAGGCTTGCATAATTTCCCAACACAGCGCCTTGTTTTCACCGACATGATGCTGCTCACTTGTATTCAGAAATGGAACTAATTACTGTTTGGTTGCACTGAAATTGTTACAGGCGTGCCGTCCCCGACCTTTAGAAGGTTAAAAAAGACATTTTGTGTCCCTCTGATGTGAATCATATTAGATATTGCACCTCACTGTGAATCATATGTCAAAATGCTCCGAACTAAATTTGCAATCATCCTGCTACACGGAGATCCAATTCCACTGCTGCACTATTCATGCTGTTTATTATCTGTGTGGTGTGAAGCTCTGAACAAATTTGTTGATATCCCCAAACTGCTATCTCCCAAGTACTCGGTGACCATCATATTCTAAGTGGTGTGCCTCATGTTTATAATTATAAATATACTAATGCTCCGTGTTATCACAGGGGTTGGTGGTTATTCTTATTTATATGAGCCCCTTTGGTGGGTTGGCATGATAACAAGTAAGCACGGCTCTCTAAGGTCTATTTTATTTCTGTAGGTACCTTGTTCTGTACTCCCTGAACTTCTAAATTCTTTTGCAGTGGTTGTTGGGGAAGTTGCAAATTTTGTTGCTTATGCATTCGCGCCAGCTATTCTGGTTACTCCTCTTGGTTCTCTTAGCATAATCATCAGGCAAGTCCTTTGTGTTGCTATATTCTGTGTTTTTTTGTAATAGACTTGCTGATTTCACGATTATTTTGGATTTTTTTTTCCACAGCGCTGTGCTTGCACATGTAATGCTGCGCGAGAAGCTGCACATATTCGGCATCCTCGGATGTGTCCTGTGTGTTGTGGGATCCACCACCATCGTCCTCCATGCCCCGCCGGAGCGTCAAATTGAGTCGGTGACAGAAGTTTGGGGTCTGGCTACTGAACCAGGTATTCGCTATTACATTGTTCACATCTGGCTGGCCAATATCTAAATGTTGCTTGAAATTATACTTATGACCGTGCTTTATCAACTTAACTGTGATTTACAATCAGTGCTGACCAGCTGATTGTTGTTTTTCAGCCTTCATGTGTTATGTGACCGTAGTACTTGCTCTAGTTGCTGTACTTGTGTTCAAGTTTGTTCCACTTTATGGACAAACCCATGTCATGGTGTATGTCGGTGTTTGCTCTCTCGTAGGTTCTGTCTCGGTATGTTCTCTCTAGTTCTGTATCCTTGTATTTATTGTTCTCTATTTGTATATTTTGTGCAAACGTGGTTGTTGAACTGTGCAGGTCATGAGTGTAAAAGCTCTTGGGATAGCTTTGAAGCTGACCTTTTCTGGAACAAACCAACTCGTATATCCACAGACATGGGCTTTTACTACGATCGTCATCACATGCATCATTACTCAAATGAATTACTTGAACAAGGTATTACTTGATTTCCTCTCCCTTAACCTCCTATCCATGGCCTAGCATGCCCGCACGAGGGTGATTTGATATACGAGATAAAAACCAAGGAGGAATGTTATACAGTTTCTATTGTTTTCACCCCCACTATCCATAATTTGAGGGTTATTGGAGTTCTGAAATGGGATGTGTGCGTGTGCTGGTGTTTAGCCAATCCAACTGTCAGCAGTTTGTGCTTTGGCTTCTTGTATTTGAGTTTTCTGCCTTCTATAAAGATAAGGCACGCTTTTGGCGTGCTCTCGAAAAAATAATACGAGGGTGATTGGAGTTCTGAAACTATACGAGATATAAAGCAAAGAGTCCATCAGTAGGAGTATTAATTAGAGCTTCAAAATGTTCAGAATTTTCAACACATTTTGGTACCTTGGTTACAAAGTCACTTGCGTTACTACTTACTAGAGATATGACTTGCTGAAATACAACTTTATTAATGGTGCATTGTGTAAGCAGAAAGTACATGCTGCATTATAACTCTTAACTCAGCAAACTTTATCAAAATGGATTACTTCCTAACCATGCAATTGTTATCTTCTTTTAATGACGATTGATTTTCCCTCCTGAATGCAGGCCCTTGACACATTCAATACAGCAGTTGTGTCCCCCATATACTATACAATGTTCACATCTTTAACCATCTTGGCTAGTGTCATTATGTTCAAGGTATGATGGTTCGATTGCTTAGGCTAATCTTTTGTTCCTTTCTGTCTTTCATGGCATTTCTGTTTACGTAGTTGTAGCCATACTCTCCAACCGTGAATGCTTGTCTTGTAGTCTGAACATCTATCTGCACGCAGGACTGGGACAGGCAGAACCTGACACAAATCGTGACAGAGATGTGTGGCTTCGTCACAATCCTCTCAGGGACGTTTCTACTTCACAAAACAAAAGACATGGCTGCTGATGGTGCTTACGAGTTCTTTTTATTTTTGTATCATACATAGTCGTTTTCATGTTCCTTTTGCTGATTGCAGGCTCTGAGATATTGTTATCTGCTATGTGCCGGTGCAGGGCTTTCGAACTCACCTTCGTTCCGTCTTCCGACCTCCACAGCGTCTCGGTCTTTCAAGCAAACGGATGTGTACAGCGAAGGGATTCCTCTGAGATCTTCAGAGTCGTTCCGGTCACCGCACTGATGTCTGTTCTGCCGAAGGTCAAGCTTCACCGAGTCAGAGCACAAGAGCAAAGCACGGTTTAATATGCGTCACCGTAGCTGTTTCGTAGTATATTCTTAAGGTGTTGTGTTTAACTCCCAAGGTATCTCTGTAGATGGTTAACATAGTGCTGCACTGGAGTGGAAATAGTTTTTTATGTAGTCCTCCTGAATAATGGATCATCAGGCAGGGTGCTGGAAATTTAACATAGTTTTACTCTGTCGTCGAAATGGTTTCATCCTGTGGGGTGAACTTATGTGACAATCTTGCTTCTGTTCTTCACTGATCTAATGCACAATCTGTTGTGTTTGTATTGATGGGCGTCTTGCATATGGTCATAGGTTTACATCCATGATACAAGTCGCTAGTATTATCTCAACACGACATCACTAACTAAACTGGCATGGTGACATCAGGTCGTTCACATATCGACGCGGCCAGCGACGAACCTGATACGAGGTTCAGGCGGACCGCCCACGCTTTTCTCTGACGGCGACGACAGCCTGCATCGAGACAACGAGCCATGGCGCTCTCTCTTGAGGCTGTTGGTGTAGCACAAGTGCTTGGTAACCAAGGAAGAGCAGACATGTTCAGTGCTCCTTCATTACCAATCTAATAACATGCTACGAGTCACTTGCTGCTTGTTCAATTTAACCTCCATGGTTTGTTCTGAAGATCATACATGGAAGTGCAAATAGCACTCACTTGCAGGGTTGAAGAGAGTCCCCTGACAAAGGTTTCATGGGGGTATGCCGTATGCTGTGTCTTCCTCGCTGGAATGGAGATTGTAGGGGGTAAGTAAATGTAATGTCTTCAAAATCAGGATGAAGGTAGGTCCTTTTTGGCGCGATCATACTCGGCGGCTAATGTTATCCTTTGAAGCATGGAGATTCAGAAGATCAGAAGAGGGAGCAACTTGGCTGTGCCCATGAACTTGGCAACCTTGCCAGAACCATAGACCGTTATGGTTGCTAATAGAAACTTTGTGGAAGTAGTAAACGCCCTTACACAAGACATTCTATATAACATTTTTCTGAATTTCCCTAGGAGATGCAATACACGAGACTTTCTTATCAATCACAACCACATAGACGCCCTTAAACCATTGAAAATTGCCATTATTTCTCAGCAAAAGCAAACGCCTCCTCTTCCAACCCAACCCTCACAGGGCTCAAAACATATAACCATAACAAATCCTCCGCCTAAAGACACCATGTAAATGATAACGCAAAAAGAAGATACAGTCGTTGATACATCGATTGGGCAGAGTTCACATAGCTGCTGCTGCAGCTGAGGCTGCTCAAGCAAGCAAGCCAGCCAGGATCGTGCTGGACACGCTCTCTAGTACCGGTAGGCAGCGGGCTTGTAAGGACCCTCGACCGGGATGCTGATGTACTCGGACTGGGACTTGGTGAGCTTGGTCAGCTTGGCACCGAGCTTGCCCAGGTGGAGGGCTGCGACCTTCTCGTCGAGGTGCTTGGGGAGAACGTACACCTTCTTCTCGTACTTGCCAGACTTCCTCTCGTTCCACAACTCAAGCTGAGCAATAACCTGCACCAAGCACAAGACAGGAAGCTCTTGTTAGCTATCACAACTCAAATAGTCTTACAAGTCGTCGTAAACATGTGGTGGGAGATGATGTTTTTACCTGGTTAGTGAACGAGCAGGACATGACAAAGCTGGGGTGGCCAGTGGCGCACCCGAGGTTCATCAGGCGACCCTCGGCGAGGACAATGATGCCGGTCTTGGTCTCGGGGAACACCCAGCGGTCGGTCTGGGGCTTGATGGTGATGCGCTTGACGCCAGGGTAGGTCTCGAGGCCATTCATGTCGATCTCGTTGTCAAAGTGACCGATGTTGCAGACGATGGCATTGTTCTTCATCTTCCTCATGTGGTCAACCATGATGATGTCCTTGTTTCCGGTGGTGGTCACGAAGATGTCAGCATCAGAGACGACGTCCTCCAGGGTGAGGATCTGGATGCCCTCCATCAGGGCCTGCAGGGCGCAGATGGGGTCGATCTCTGTCACGATGACACGGGCACCAGCCTGCTTGAGTGCAGCAGCACAGCCCTTGCCAACATCACCGTAACCGCAGACCACGGCGACCTTTCCGGCGATCATGACATCGGTGGCCCGCATGAGACCGTCAGGGAGGGAGTGACGGCAACCGTAAAGGTTGTCAAACTGTTCAGACGAAACATGGATTATTCGTTAGCAAGGAAAAGGTATTCTAACTTTAGATTAAAACAGAACAATAGAGATTAAACAACTAAAACTCATAATAAATCATAATTCAGTTTATGGCATAGCTGTTTATGTTCAAACGAGTGCAGTCAAATAATAAACTCAGTAGGCGTGATATACTATACTTGTACCCTTTGTGGCCATCAGATCCAAGAAAAAACAAGTGCCTAGTATGTTACTACTGTAGTATAAGCTAACAAACAAAACATAACCAGCACGAAACACGAAGTCAAATATGCAGATTCAGGTCCAGTACTCCAGGTAATTTGGAGCTGCTGCATAGACTGAACCACAAGTCTCATATAAACTAGGCAACAAAAAGGATGGACGGAGGTCAGCCACTGGAAATGGTGCCACACATGTTGTATTTTATTCAGATCCAGATCATGGAGTTGACCATTATATACCATCAAGACAGAAATGAATACTAAATGGTAGCACAGGTCGTTAGGTGAGGTAATTATGTGCTTGATGTATGATGTACAAGTATCATCAATCATGAACAGGATACCTTATCCAGCTAAGAACATGCTGCATCTGGCAGATCTCACACTAAAAATGTGAACATCTAAGCAGATCTAATGCAGCTAGTAGCATGGCATCTATCAGATCTGAACTGAAAATGGGGAGCAGACAGCGGCAGTAAGTAGGTATACCTTGCTCTTGGTGACGGAGTCGTTGACGTTGATGGCAGGGAAGAGGAGGGCGCCGGACTCCTGCATCTGGTAGAGCCTCTTGACGCCGGTGGTGGTCTCCTCGGAGACACCGACGAGCCTCTCCTTCATCTTGCGGTACCTCCTGACGTCGGTCTTGAGGCCGTCCCGGATGATGGTGAGGACGATCTTGAACTCGGGGTTATCGGTGGACTCGGGGTCGGGGATCTTCCCGGACTTCTCGAACTCCTCCTCGGCTTTGACGCCCTCGTGGATGAGCAGGGTGGCGTCGCCGCCGTCGTCGACGATGAGGTCGGGGCCGCCGCCCTCGCCCCAGTCGAGGCAGCGCTCGGTGCACCACCAGTACTCCTCGAGGGTCTCGCCCTTCCAGGCGAAGACGGCGGCGGAGTCGCGCGCGATGGCGGCGGCGGCGTGGTCCTGCGTGGAGAAGATGTTGCAGGAGCACCAGCGGACCTCGGCGCCGAGCGCGGTGAGGGTCTCGATGAGGACGGCGGTCTGGATGGTCATGTGGAGGGATCCCGAGATCCGGGCGCCCTTGAAGGGCTGCGAGGGGCCGAACTCGGCGCGGCAGGCCATGAGGCCCGGCATCTCGACCTCGGCGAGGTCCAGCTCGAGGCGGCCGAAGTCGGCCTGGGAGAGGTCCTTGACCTTGTACTCGCGGCCGGAGGAGGTCTTCTCCACGGAGAGCGCCATGGCTGGCTGGGCTGGGGGAGGGGCTGGCGAGCTGGATCTGGGGGAGTGAGATGGGAGAGGGGAGAGGGGAGGCGGCGAGGGGATAGGTTAGGGGGTGAGGAGGGTTTTATGGCAGAGAGGATGAAGTAGCGGTTGGCGATCCACCAACCCACGAAGGCTCCACCACTCGATGCGGGGTTGGTGGTTCTTTGCAGGTGGGTTTGGTGGGGATGGCACTGGCGTTTCCCACGCCCGTGTGGCGTGTTGGGCCGTGCCAGAAAAAGTCGGCAGCAAAACAAACTAGGCCTAGGCCTGGCCCGAACCGCCGTGCATAAAATTTAGGCCCAGGCCAAGCCCAGCAGTTAAACAGCCCGACGGGCCTTGGGCTGAGCAGTCTCCTTAAAACGTCCAGGCCTGGCCCGACGCAACATTTGTGCCTAAGATTCAGGCTCGATCTAGCCCATGGGCCTGATTAGGCTCAACCCATGCTATTAGCGGTGGTGGTGGTGGCCCGTGACCGGTGGTGGTGGTGGCCCCGTGACCGGTGAAGGTGGCAAGGGAGGAGGCTGTGCCTTGACGACCAAAGACGAGTTGAAGGAGGTCGTCAGTCGGCGGCGCATAACTGTAGTACAATGACTAGGCACACCACTTTATGTTGTAGTGCGCGAGTCATCGATATAACCCTCACAAAACATTGTTTCGCAAATATTACATAGCTTAGAGTGTTACAACATAAACATTGTGGATACGGTTACTTATAGATTCATTATCAAGAGCCAACTGTGTACAAAAGCTTCGAGATCCTTCTCCATTCAATGCGGATTCACGGTTGGATTTGTTTTAAGATCAATGGTATTCCTAAGCTTACTATCATTGGAGCTCAGCGACTTATTTAATAAGATTCTATGTTGCCTAGCTCATCAAACCTACGCTAGCTTTCCTAATTCTCTGTGTCTACATCTTTGTCTCCAGCTTCATATTCTACTTTGTAGTCTACACCTTTGGAAAGATCCGGTTATTTATACTAGAATTCTCCCTCCTCGGGTTCTGTTGAATTTGCTTAGTCGGTCTTCTCATGATCTAAGCAAGGGTTTAAGAAGATACAATTGTATACAAGCATACTTAGCAAGTTCTAACTAAGTGGGTGTTCGATGCACTAACTACAACAATGGATTATAAATCCTAGGCGTATGCAAGTTCTCGAAATCTTTTTTTTAGAAAAGATAAGTTTTATTTAAAAAATTACGTCCCTTGGTCTTTAGGGATTGTTAGGCCTTCATGTAGTCCCTTTCTCGTTGCGATCATAGCTTAATTCCTACAATAAGGAACGACAAGCCATATTTTTTACACTCTGCAGAGATGCGCTATTTTTTCCACAAACATTTTTTCTTATTGCTATTATTCACTATTCCTTAGGTATGAGGCCAGTACCAAATACATTTGAGTCATGTCGAGTCCTTCCGCGGTCCACCCTTTGTAAAAGTCAACGGACCTACGCTTAATTCCCCTTTCTTCAAATATGTTCAAGTCAGATTGGGACGTTTTGGGTTGCCACCCGTCGATCTCCGAGTTTGAATCACAGCCCGACCTATCATTCGAAGATATACAAAAGGAAGAAGCTACTTCTGACTCGCTCGCGTCCATAACAAGATATGTGGTCATTGTTGTTCGTATGACGCAACAATAATTGAATACATTGGTTGTTTAATCCTATATTTACTCTCTCGATACAATGGAACCTCCACCATAGGTTTCCTAACTTGTATTTCAACCATACTTCCACTGCCACCATCTAACACTTCATGTCACTTATAAAACTATATGTTCTTTTGAATGCAGGTGATACTTTAATACTTTTGAAAAGTAGTTTTTTATAAAGTTCATTTTCTAAACGGTGAAGCCAGCCTCGCATTCGTCCCCTACCTAGCACGCCAGATGTCGCATCCTGATGCAAACACAGAGATGTAACTTTCCTTTTTGAGTTTATCCAGGGGCGCAAGACTTGGCAAGCTCTAATGATCAACGATAAAGCAAAACAAGAGCACAGAGAGGTTTTTACCTAGGTTCCGGCCGCATTGTGCGAAACCCTATGACCTGCAACTATAGAATATATGGTGGGTATGTATCTGTTACAGACGCCCTTCCTAGGGAAGGAATTCACTCTCTCCCTCTCTTTGCCTCCTACTTTGTTAGTTCTCTTGTAGAAAAAACTGTCTCTTTAGGGGAGACGTGGCAAGGTTTATCTGTCGCCAGGGTGCGTGGATGATAGCGCCTCGTCATCGAGTGTTTTTGCCAGGTCTACTGGTATTGTCTTGTCCAACAGGTGCTTGGTCAGGGAGCGAGTGCTAGCTTCTCCTTCTCAATTGCCCTCTTTAATATACAAAGGTGACTCGTCTCCATTGTTCACCTTGTTGTCTGATCCTCGGGAACTCTTTAGGGGTGTTCCCGGTAAGGGTCTTCCTTTCTCGATGAGGGATCACGGTCCCGCCAATGGATCTGGGGTACCCCTGAACCCAGGGAGACGACAAGGCCATAACTCCACCTAGCCAAATATCCATATAGATGACATGATCTATATATCGTTTATGTGTCACTTAACAATATATTTAATGCATTGATCCTCTATGGCTGCAACCTATTATGTTGCAGGTTATTCAATGGTGAGTGAGGAGCATTGATTAGGGTTATGAGTCTTCACTCGACATGTTCGCTTGTGGCACATGAAGACGAATGACTCCATGCTTTATATTATTATGTGTTGTGAACTCTGTAATAAGATAGCCATGAGCTATATAAGTTGTAATGAACTATTTATATTCTGGATCATGTGCTATAAGATGATTTAGTATCTTGATATTTCATATTAAAATGTGGGTGCTTGCTAGTCGATCATGTAGGGTTCGCAGCATAGAAAATAAAAAATTTCCTACGATGTGAACTATGTACCAAGATCTATCTACTAGATACAAACAACGGGCGGATGTATATCCGTAGAGAACATACCCTTGAAGACCGACAAAGCTTAACGAGTTCCACTCGTGGTTGATGTAGACGATCTCTTGCCGATCTCAAGATCGAGAGGAAGTCCTAGCGCCGCAAATCAGCAGCGCATCCATGCTCGCACACACGTTCGAGGCACCGAGCAACCTTCGCCTCCTCGCTCTAGTGATGCAACGGAAGCACAACTCTTTCTTGCCAAATAACCATCGGGAACATGTATCTCGCTAGTCCGAGACCATGGGGAATAAATTCTAGAGGGGCAGAGAGATCCTTCATGAGGAGGTGTGAGTGAGAAGTGAGGAGAGGGGTGCCTTTTATAGGAGGAGGGGGACACCCAAGGGGGTGGCCGCCGGCCATGGGGGCTGCCCCCTCCCCTCCTTCATTCATGTGTTGTGGACACTCCACTCACAAAAATCCATTCAAATCCCTCCACTCAAAATCCCACTCAAACTTGCCATTAAATTTCCACCAAATTTAATACAAACTCTCATTAAATAAAACTCTTTTATTTTTATTCAGAATTTTGTCAATTACTTTAATGACAAACATTCACAAATAACCCCCTGCTAGAATTCTATTTCACATGCATAACCACTTTATGCAATTTCACCCGAAAACCTGTTTCGGTATCTAGTGAAATAAATTCCTGCGCTTGTTATTCTTTCCGGCATGAAACTTTTGCTCCAATTGGATGTCGGTGTATCTTAAGTGTGTCACCCTACGGTTCGTGAATAATGCGGACATGATCTAGATTCCTCTCGGATCAATAATCAGAAGCGGGATCTGGAGACTTATACTGACTCCCACACATTCAACGATGACTTTCTTGTGATCGTCGGAACCTTTTACGCTAGTATCTTAATCCCTTTGTTTCGCGATATATTACATGTCCGAGATTTGATCATCGGTATCTCCATACCTAGTTTGATCTTGTTACTGACATGCACTTTTTCTCGTTCCCGTGATATATCATTCTAGTGATCAAATCACTTGCTTGCAAGCTAACCAATGTGATATCACCGAGAAGGCCCAGAGTATATCTATCCATCATCGGGATGAAAAAATTCCACTCTCGATCCATGGGCCTCAACATAACACTTTATTAGTCCTGAACCCATCTTTATAATCACCCTGTTACGGTGTGACGTTTGATGTTATCAAAAAACTCTTCCGGTGTTAGTGATTGACATGACCTCATGGTCTAAGGATTAGGATCACTTCGTAAGTTGTTATAGCAATATAAACTCAATGACTTTGATCGTAATGCTATACTTTGGATGAATGTTCATCACATCATTACACTAATGTTGTGATCCCGTTATTAACAACATCCAATGTCTATGATCAAGAAACCTTGATCATCTTGTTAATCAACGAGCTAGTTTATGAGAGATGCATAACTAGAAACTTTCCGTTTGTTTATTAAACACACATGTATTAACGTTTCCGTATTAATACAATTATAGCATGCAAAATAAACATCTATCATATACTTGGAATACACATAATAAACACGTTATTATTGCCTCTCAGGGCATATTCCCTTCAGTCTCCCACTTGCACTAGAGACAATAATCTAGTTACATAGTGATAAATCTAACACCCATTGAGTTCTGGTGTTGATCATGTTTTGCTCTAGGGAGAGTTTTAGTCAACGGATCTGCTACATTGAGATCCGTGTGTACTTTACAAATCTTTATATTTCCATCCTTGACATGCTCGCAGATGGAGTGAAACCGACGCTTAATATGCTTGTAATGCTTGTGAGACCTTGGCTCTTTGGCATTGGAAATGGCACCATTGTTGTCACAATAGATCACCATTGGGTCCAACGCGTTTGCAACCACTCCTAGTTTGGATATGAACTCCTTCATCCAAACCGCTTCCTGAGCAGCAACATATTCGGCCTCCGTTGTTGATCCCGCCACCACAGGTTGTTTGGAGCTCCTCCAACTAACCGCTCCGCCATTCATGAGAAATACGTATCCGGATTGAGACTTAGAGTCATCCGGATCGGTGTCAAAGCTAGCATCGACATAACACTTAGCGACTAGCTCTTCTTCACCTCCGTATACAAGAAACATATCTTTAGTCCTTCGTAAGTACTTAAGGATATTCTTGACCGCTATCCAGTGTTCTGAACCTGGATCTAATTGGTACCTACTAGTCAAACTAATAGCATGTGCCACATCCGGTCTTGTACATAGCATGGCGTACATTATAGAGCCTATGGCTGAAGCATAGGGGACTTTGTCCATTATCTCTCTTTCTTCCGCCGTAGCCGGACTTTGAGTCTTACTCAATGTCTTGCCTTGCAACATAGGTAAGAACCCCTTCTTACTTCCGTCCATTTTAAACTTCTTTAAAATCTTATCAAGGTATGTACTTTGCGATAGCCCTATTAGGCGCCTAGATCTATCTCTATAGATCTTTATGCCTAATATGTATGACGCTTCACCTAGGTCCTTCATTGAAAATTTGTTGTTTAGATAAATTTTAACACTATTTAAAAGATCTATATCATTTCCGATCAATAATATGTCATCCATATATAATATCAGAAATGCCACATTGCTCCCACTCACTTTCTTGTAAATACAAGCTTTGCCATAAGTTTGGACAAATCCAAACTCTTTGATCACCTCATCAAAGCGGAGATTCCAACTTCGTGATACTTGCTTCAATCCATAGATCGATCGCTGAAGCTTGCACACCTTGTTAGCATCCTTAGGATCGACAAAACCCTTTGGTTGTATCATATACAACTCTTCTTCAATATTACCATTGAGAAATGCGGTTTTGACATCCATCTGCAATATCTCATAATGGAAATATGCAGCAATTGCTAACATAATCCTAACTGATTTTAGCATCGCTACGGGAGAGAATGTCTCATTGTAGTCAAATCCTTGAATTTGTCGAAACCCCTTTGCGACAAGTAGAGCTTTATAGACGGTCACATTACCATCAGCATCAGTTTTTCTTTTGAAAATCCATTTGTTCTCCACGGCCTTTCGGTCGTGAGGTAATTCCACCAAGTTCCAAACTTGATTTTCATACATGGATTCCATCTCGGATTTCATGGCTTCTAACCATTTGTTGGAATCCGGGCTCATCATCGCCTCTTCATACGTCGCAGGGTCATCATTTTCATCAACCATGAAATTCATGACAAGATTTTTCCACAGACTGGAGTGACGCCGTCTGCTAGACCTGCGAGGTTTGGTAGTATTCTCTTTCAGAATTTCATGATCATTATCATTAGTTCCCTCTTCAACTAGTGGAGCCAACTCCGGAACGACTTCCGGCGTTGCGCTACTCGCCATACTTTGGAGAGAAGGTTCAATAACCTCTTCGAGTTCTATCTTCTGACTACTCACACCTTTCGCGAGAAACTCTTTCTCTAGAAAGGATCCATTCTTGGCAACAAAAACTTTGCCCTCGGATCTGTGATAGAAGGAATACCCAATAGTTTCCTTAGGGTATCCTACGAAGACGCATTTTTCCGCTTTGGGTTCGAGTTTATCCAGTTGAAGTTTCTTCACATAAACATCGCATCCCCAAACTTTAAGAAATGACAGCTTAGGTTTGTTTCCAAACCACAATTCATACGGTGTCTTTTCAACGGATTTAGATGGTGCCCGATTTAAAATGAAAGCAGCAGTTTCTAGTGCATAACCCCAAAATGACAATGGCAAGTCCGTCAGAGACATCATAGATCGAACCATATCCAATAAAGTACGATTACGACGTTCCGACACACCATTTCTCTGTGGTGTTCCGGCAGGTGTGAGTTGTGAAACAATTCCACACTTTTTCATGTGAGTGCTAAACTCGTAACTTAGATACTCACCTCCACGGTCGGACCATAGAAATTTGATCTTTCTGTTACGATGATTTTCAACTTCATTCTGAAATTCCTTGAACTTTTCAAAGGTTTCAGACTTGTGTTTCATCAAGTAGATATAACCGTATCTACTCAAATCATCCGTGAAAGTAACAAAATAACGATATCCACCTTGCGCCGACTCACTCATTGGACCACATACATCAGAATGTATAATTTCCAATAAATCTGTCGCACGTTCCATTGAACCGGAAAACGGTGTTCTAGTCATCTTGCCCATAAGGCATGGCTCACATGTATCAAATGATTCAAAATCAAGTGATTCCAAAAGTCCATCCGAATGGAGCTTCTTCATGCGTTTAACGCCAATATGACCTAGACGGCAATGCCACATATATGCGGATATATCATCATTAAGTTTAATCCTTTTAGCATCAACATTATGAATATGTGTAACATTATCATCGAGATCTAATAGAAATAAACCATTCATCATCGGTGCATGACCATAAAAGATTTCATTCATATAAATAGAACAACCATTGTTCTCGGATTTAAATGAATAACCACTTCACATCAAACACGATCCAGATACAATGTTCATGCTCAGTGTAGGCACCAGATAACAATTATTCAAGTTTATAACTAATCCCGATGGCAAATGGAGAGGTAGCATTCTGACGGCGATCACATCAACGCTTGATCCATTGCCGACACGCATCTTGACCTCACCCCTTGCTAGTGGTCGCTTTTTCTGCAGCCCCTGATTCGAGTTACAAATATTATCAACTGAACCGGTATCAAATACCCAGGTTCTACTGCGAGCACTAGTCAAGTATACATCAATAACATCTATATCATATATACCTTTGTTTGCCTTGCCGGCCTTCTTGTCTGCCAAGTACTTGGGGCAGTTGCGCTTCTAGTGGCCAGTCCCCTTGCAATAGTAGCACTCGGTATCAGACTTAGGTCCAACTTGGAGTTTCTTTTCAGGCATGGCAACCGGCTTGCCGCCCTTACTTCCCTTCTATTTTCCCTTCTTGTCTTTCTTGACACCAGTGTTCTTATTGATCATCAACACTTGATGTTCCTTTTTGATCTCCACTTCTGCAGTTTTAAGCATTGGCGATGTAAGCTCGGGAGAGACTTCTTCATGCCTTGCATATTATAGTTCATCACAAAGCTCTTATAGCTAGGTGGCAGAGACTGCAGAACATGATGGATGCCTAAGTCAATGGGAATCGTTATTCCCAAGGACACAAGCTTATCGGCGTAACCCGACATCTTGAGTACATGCTCACTAACGAAGATGTGATCTTCCATCATGCAGCTAAAGAACTTTTCTGAAGCATTGTAGCTCTCTACAGCAGCATGTGTGTCGAAAATCATTTTCAACTCACCCATTGTATCAAATGCATTGCGTTTTCGAAACGCTTTCGAAGTTCTGGCTCTAGCTCATACAATATGCTGGAATGAACTTGTAGGGTTTCGTAGCATGGAAAACAAAAAATTTCTACCACATACAAACAAACAAGCCAAGATCTATCTGCTAGATTGTAGCAACGAGTCGATGGAATAACTCACCCTCGAAGATTCCAAAGTGTTTAACAAGATTCTAAGTGGGTGATTCGGTGATGTACTCTTGCGATCTCAAGATCGCAGAGGCGATCCTTCCGTTAGCCAATGGGCAGCTCACATCGCTCGTGCTCACGAAGACCTTCCTCTCCTTGTTCAAGCAATGGAGGTTGTAGCACTCCTCTCGCGATTAAATGACGATGGCATGGTACCGGAAGAGGGGAGATCTCGCAGGCCGCCTTGTGGGAGGCAGTATGGTGGACTATGAGAGAGCCTCGCGATCTAGGGTTTAGACACGCCAAGGAGGAGCAAGGCGGTGGCTAGGGTTTGCCTAGGCGGCGGCTTGCTAAGCGTGGCCGAAGCTAGGGTTTGCAGCGTGGTGTTGTGTGCTTGGAGGCGTACCTCCTTATATAGGTGGAGGGGGCACACCAGGGGAGGGGAGTCCCTCCCCAACTCGGTCTCCAAGTGGGCCGGCGGTGGAGGGAGGGAACTCCTCCCCATGTAGGTTTCCTACTCTCCCTCCACCTCACAAAATAGTCGTTTGACTTTTCAAATTGGCGTTTGACTTTTCAAACTAGGATTTGATTTAACCCTTTATTTTGTTTAGCGATGACACCTAGTACATGATGCAATCATTCCAACTTGTTATGACACATTCATGTACTCTTCCCCTCAGTCTTGGGACATTCTGGAACCTTCTAGAACATTCCCGATGAAAACACCGGAACCATTCTCCAACCCCGAAACAGGACTTTCCTTATATGAATCTTATTCTCCGGACCATTCCGGATCTCCTCGTGATATCCCGGATCCCATTCGAGACTCCGAACAACATTCGGTCTCTTACTCATCATTCCATAATGTTACTCAACATTCGGTCTCTTACTCAACATTCGTGATATCTCAATGTTCATGATAGGAAAACCACAATCATTTATTAACCAACAAGCTAGTATATAAAGAGGATTTACTAGGGACTCTATTTTAGTTTACAAATCACATAAGTATTAATGTTTCCTTGTCAATACTATTATAGCATGAATGTAAACATTTATCATAAACACAAAGATATAATAATAACTACATTTATTATTGCCTCTAGGGCATATCTCCAACAGTCTCCCACTTGCACTAGAGTCAACTAATCTAGATTACATGGTAATATACCGAACACCCATGGCAGTTTGGTGTTGGTCATGTTTTGCCCTCGGGAGAGGTTTAGTCAACGGATCCGCCACATTCAAATCTGTGTGTACTTTGCAAATCTTTATGTCCCCATCTTGGACATGTTCTCGAATAGCGTGAAAACATAGCTTGATGTGCTTCAGCTTCTTGTGTGACCTTGGTTCTTGCGCATTGGCTATGGCGCCCATGTTATCACAGTAGATTGACATTGGGTCCAGCGCACTAGGAACCACACCGAGCTCTATAATAAACTCTTTCATCCATATCGCTTCTTGTGAAGCCTCCGAAGCAGCCATGTATTCCGATTCAGTTGAAGATCTCGCCACAACGCTTTGCTTTGCACTCCTCCAGCTAACTACTGCACCATTCAAAGTAAATACGTATCCAGATTGTGATTTAGAATCATCCGGATTGGTGTTCCAACTAGCATCAGTGTAACCATTAATAACGAGTTGTTCATCACCTCCATAAGAAAGAACCATATCCTTAGTTCTTCTCAAGTACTTAAGGATGTTTTTGACCATTGTCCAATGATCCACTCCTGGATCACTTTGATATCTGCTAGTTAAACTAACAACATATGCAATGTCGGGTCTAGTACATAGCATGGCATACATTAGAGATCCTATGGCTGAGGCATAGGGAGTTTTACTCATCCTTTCTCTATCTTACTGGTTGTCGACTTTGAGTTTTACTCAGCGTCGATTAGCAACCTGGGCAAGAACCCTTTCTTGCTATCTTCCATTCCAAACCTCTTTAGAACTTTGTCCAAATATGTACTTTGTGACAATGATATTAGGCGTCTCGATCTATCTCTATAAATCTTTATGCCTAATATGTAAGCTGCTTCGCCAAGATCTTTCATTGAAAAACTATTATTCAAATATTCCTTGACACTATTAAGAAGGTCTACATCATTCCCAATCAACAATATGTCATCTACATATAGTATTAAGAATGCTACAAAGCTCCCACTCACTTTCTTGTAAATACAAGCTTCTCCATAAGTTTGTATAAAACCAAAACTTTTGATTACCTTATCAAAACGTTGATTCCAACTTCGGGATGCTTGCTTCAATCCATATATGGACCGTTGAAGTTTGCATACCTTGTTAGTATCTTTAGGATCGACAAAACCTTTGGGTTGCATCATATACAACTCTTCATCAATGTCTCCATTGAGGAATGTTGTTTTGACATCCATCTGCCATATCTCATAATCATAATATGCAGCGATTGCTAACATAATCCTCATAGACTTTAGCTTTGCTACCGGTGAGAAAGTCTCATCGTAGTCAACTCCTTGAATTTGTCGAAACCCTTTTGCGACAAGTCGAGCTTTATAGACAGTAACATTACCATCATCATCTGTTTTCTTCTTGAAAATCCATTTGTTCTCGACGACCTTCCGCCATCCCAGAAGTCCACCAAAGTCCATACTTGGTTTTCGTACATGGATCCAATCTCGGATTTCATGGCTTCTTGCCATTTATTGGAATCTGGGCTCATCATCGCTTCCTCATACGTTGCAGGGTCATCAGTGTTGTCCACCAACATGACACTCATAACGGGATCATACCAATCAGGAGTGGTACGAGTTCTCGTTGACCTGCGAGGCTCTGTAGCAACTACAACCGAAGTTTCATGATCATCATCATTAGCTTCCTCTCTTATTGGTGCATGCACCACATGAACTTCTTCCGGTGCTGTGCTACTTGCAAGTTCGAGAGAAGGTTCGACAACCTCGTCGAGTTCTACTTTCCTTCTAGTCACTTCTTTCGAGAGAAATTCCTTCTCTCGAAAGGATCCATTCTTGGCAACGAAGATTTTGCCTTCGGATCTATGATAGAAGGTATACCCGATAGTTTCCTTCGGGTATCCTATGAAGACGCATTTTTTCGCTTTGGGTTCAAGCTTGTCCGGCTGTAACTTCTTTACATAGGCTTGACCCCAAACTTTAAGGAACGACAATTTAGGTTTCTTCCCAAACCATTATTCATTCGGTTTCGTTTCAACGGATTTAGATGGTGCCCTATTTAAAGTGAATGCGGATTTTTATCATGCATAACACCAAAATGATAGCGGTAAATCTGTAAGTGACATCATAGAACGAACCATCTCTAAGATAGTTCGATTACGACGTTCGGACACACCATTCTGTTGTGGTGTTCTTACGGTGTCAATTGTGGAAGTATTCCGCATTTCTTCAAATGCTCGCCAAACTCGTAACTTAGATATTCACCTCCACGATCAGAACGTAGAAATTTAATCCTCTTGTTACGTTGATTCTCAACCTCACTTTGAAATTCCTTAAACTTCTCGAAAGTTTCGGACTTATGTTTCATGAAATAGATATACCCATATCTACTCAAGTCATCCGTGAAGGTAAGAACATAACGATAACCACCGCGCGATGCTACACTCATTGGACCACACACATCGGTATGTATGATTTCCAATAAGTCCATAGCTCGCTCCATCATACCAGAAAATGGAGTCTTAGTCATTTTACCCATCAGACATGCTTCGCATCTTTCAAGTGATTCGAAATCAAGTGATTCAAGAAGTCCATCGGAATGGAGTTTCTTCATACGCTTCACTCCAATGTGACCAAGACGACAGTACCACATATAGGTCGAGTTATCGCTCGATTTCAAGCGTTTAGCTTCAATGTTATTAATATGTGTATTTCCACTATCGATATTCAATAAGAATAGATGAAAGGATACGGATGTCGCCTAGAGGGGGGGTGAATAGGCGATTAAAACTTTTTCTAGAGTGGCTCAACAAAGGCGGAATTAAACTAGTGTTTACTTTGTAAAGCACAACCTAGAAACAACTAAGGTTTACCTATGTGCACCAACAACTTATGCTAAGCAATACAAGCAACAAAGTGATAGCAAGATAAATAGTACTTCAAGCACGAAGGCTATCACAATGTAAAGTGCATAAGTAAAGAGCTCGGATATAGAGATAACCGAGGCACGCGGGGACACCGATATTTTACCGAGTTCCTCCCAACATGGAGTACGTCTCGTTTGGAGAGGGGGTGGTATCAAACCACCAACGCCACAAAAGGCCTCCCTTATTCTCCGGTGAATCTCACCCCAATGGGATCGATCCACGCTTCCACTATCGGTGCACTTGTCGGTGGCAACCGGAACCTCTCACAAGATTGGGGCACTTCTCCACAACTTAATTGAAGGCTCCCAACAAATGCCACAAAAGGCCACAATGCCACCAAGGCCACAAAACCGTCTAGGGTTCCAAGAACCCAAGAGGGACAAGCTCCAATGAGCAATTCAAACCAAATCCTCCAAAGAGAACTTAAACCGATGCACCAAATGCAAATGGCAAGAACACCACAAAGATGCTCAAATCCCTCACTCTCAAGTTCCAACAAAGCTACTAAAGCTACTGGGGGAACAAGAGAGGAGGAATCAAAGAGAGACACAAAATCCCCCAAAATCTAGATCCCCAAAGATACACTCACAAAGAGATGTTTTGGTTTGGTCAAAACGTAGATTTAGATCTCCTCCAACAACCCCTCAAATATTTGCAAGAATCAATGGAGAGGTGTGTAGAAATCAAGCTTAAGGAGTAGAGCAAATGAGGGCAAAGCTTGGACAAGAAAAGGAGGAAGAAGTAACCCTAAATAAAAATGGACAAAAAACTTATATAGGACTAGCCAAAATATGGCCGTTGGGACAAAATTTCTGGACGGTCTGGTAGTACCGGATTTGTCCGGTACTAGCCGGACCCAAACAGCAAATCGCCAGAAAAGAAAAAGGCCAGGCGAGCGAGCAGAGAAGAGAGAGAGAGCAGCAGCAGTGCAACCAGGGGCGGGGGCACGCGCGCGCGCCAGCGAGAGGAGCAGCGGCAGCTGGGCCCGCTGCCAGAGCAGGCTGCTGCTAGTGCTGCTCGCACGCAGCAGCAGCAAGGCATGCAGCCATGTGCGGGGCAGAGCCAATCGGTAGCAGCGGCAGCTAGCGCACGGGCCCACCGCGCAGCAGCAGCGCATGCAGCAGCTCAGCAGCGCGCAGCAGCAGTGCATGCACGGAAACCAAAACAGCAGCAGCAAGCAATGCGGCGGGCGGTACGGCGCGCGCAGCGAGCAGCGCAAGCAGCGCAGCAGTAGAGCCACAGCAGCGTACGCGGGGCTGCATGCGAGGCGAGCGGCGGCAGCAGAGCGGGCCCAGCGGGCAGCCACACGCAGCGCGGCGGGTGGGTAAGCGGCCGGTGCAGCGAGGCAGCAGGGCAGGTCAACGCGCAGCGCAAACAGATCCAGATCTGGAAAAACGAAACTGGGTAAGAAAAACTGGACCGGCCGGTAGTACCGGCCCACGCGGGCGGTACTACCGGACCGGCCGGTACTATCGAAAAAGGTACCTAACGAGACAGAAAAAAAACGGGCAGTTTTTACGCCCGGACGGTAGTACCGGCCCGTCCGGGCGGTACTACCGTTTGGTCCAGAAAACAGTCTGACAGGCAAATATTCAAACGGCAATAACTTTTGATTGAAAGCTTCGATTGACCCGATTCAAATTGCGTTGGATAGAGGGCGACAAGAGCTTCCCAATAAAAAGTGCAAATATTGATTATCACCAAGTGAGAAAGTATCAAGTAGAATAATGTGATATACCTCACTTGGTGAGAAACCGAAAAGCCGCATAAATCAAAATCGCAACAAGATACAAATAGGAGATCCGATTTAGATAAACAAGAGCTTGTTATGGAGATTACCACAAGCTCTATATCATCACATGGATAAGACCAAATAACAACCAAATATGATGATGCAAGTATGCAAAGGTTTGAGCTCTCTCCGAACGATGTGATCGAGTTACTCATTCGAGAGCCCCTCTTGATAGAACGGTTATCTATCCTAAACCCGGTCTCACACACACAACGTGAGACCGGCAAACGGGAAAACCTATCAAGATTATACCTTTGCCTTGAGCGTTCCACTTGAGCTCGATGTAAACGACCTTGCCCTTCTCAAGATGGAACGCCTTCCTTAATTCCTCATCATCGACCTCGCATATTGAGCTTGCCCAACATATCTTCTTTGCATTTCATCAACCTTGAAGCCAACACATGCTCCAAGCGATGCCAATGGACAAATCCTACAAGTATAACTTAATACACACATTAGTCCATAAAGATTGTCATTAATTACCAAAACCACACATGGGGGCCCAACATGTTCTTTCAATAGACCATCTATCAAAGGTGCATGTGCATAAAACATATTACTCATATAAATAGAACAACCATTATTCTCGGACTTAAACAAGTAACCGTCTCGCAATAAACAAGATCCCGATATAATGTTCATGCTTAACGCAGGCACCAAATAACAATTATTTAAGTATAAAACTAATCCCGATGGTAGATGAAGAGGTAGCGTCTTGGCGATCACATCAACCTTTGATCCATTTCCAGCGCATCGTCACCTCGTTCTTCGCTAGCTTCCGTTTATTCTGCAAAGACTGCTTCGAGTTACAAATATGAGCAATCGAACCAAAGATTAAATACCGTGCACTACTACGAGTACTAGTGAGATACACATCAATAACATGTATATCGGATATACCTTTCTTCTTGATGTTGCCGTTCTTCAAATCCGCCAAGTACCTTGGGCAATTCCGCTTCCAGTGACCTTCTCCCTTGCAGTAAAAGCACTCAAGATCGTGCTTAGGTCCAGCCTTGGTCTTCGTCGGCACGGTAACTTTCTTACCACCCTTCTTGAAGTGGCCCTTTTGCTTAGACTTGCCTTTCTTGAATTTGGTGGTCTTATTGACCAACAACACTTGGTGCTCTTTCTTGATCTCCACTTCTGCAGATTTCAACATGGCGAAGAGTTCTGGCAACTGCTTGTTCATGTTTTGCATATTGTAGTTCATCACAAAGTTCTTGTAACTTGGTGGTAGTGATTGAAGGACACGGTAAATCCCCAAAGCATTAGGAATCACTATACCCAAGCTTTGAAGTTTGTTTGCGTGCCCAGACATCTTAAGCACATGCTCACTGACGGAGCTGCCTTCTTCCATCTTGCAGTTAAAGAACTTTTTAGAAGCCTCATAGCTCTCAATTGCCGCATGAGTCTCAAAGATCAATTTGAGATCACGGACAATATCATGTGGGTCTGAATTCTCAAACCTTTCTCAAGTCTGATTCTAAACCATACAAGATAGCACACTGAACTGTGGAGTATTGAGTCTTCCGAGCGAGGTAAACATTCTTTACTTCATCGGTAGCAGTAGCTGCAGGTGGGTCACCCAGCGGTGCATCCAACACATAGGTCAAATTACCAGTTGTGAGGACAATCCTCAAATTGCGGAACCAATCCGCGAAGTTGCTTCCATTGTTTTTCAACTTTTCTTTCTCTAGGAACGCATTAAAATTGATGGTAGGGGGCGCCATTGATCTACAACATATTTGCAATAGTTTAGACTAAGTTTATGACAAATTGAGTTCTAATTAATAGTTAAATTAATCTAGGTGAACTCCCACTCAAAACAATATCCCTCACATTGTTTTAGTGATCACACGAACCAAATCCACCACATCAAAACCGATCATCACGAGAGTTGATGTAGCTTCAATGGCGAACAATCGACATGTTCATCATATCTACTATATGATTCATGCTTTACCTTTCGGTGATCCGTGTTCCGAGACCATGTCTGTACATGCTAGGCTCGTCAAGATCAAACCTTAGCTTCCGCATGAGCAAATCTGGCTTGCTCACGTTGTATACACTTGCGGAATCTAACACACCCGATCATCACGTGGTGCTTCGAAACAACAAGCTTTAACAACAGTGCTTACTAAGGGTGAACACTTTAGAACTTGAAATTCATGTGCATGAGGGATCATCTTATAATGCTACCGTCGTTAACTAAGCAATACAAGATGCATAAAGGATTAACATCACATGCAATTCATAATATGTGATATGATATGGCCTTTCTTCTTTGTGCTTCCGATCTCCATCTTCAAGCACGAACATGATCTCCATCATCACCGGCATTGCATCAAGGTCAATGATGCTGCTCCATGGTTGTCGTCCACCAGCTTCAACTATTACAACTACTTTGAATAGACACGCGGGTCTTAACAGAAATTAAAGACAACCATATGGCTCCTGCCGGTTGCCAACTTACAATAAGGAACATTGCATACATCAAATATAATCACAATCATGGCCATATCACATCACAGCACACCCCTGCAAACCAAAGTTAGACGTCTCTACTTTCTTTGCATGTTTTACGTGGTTTGGGGCTTTCAATAAGTGTCGTTCTAACTTACGAACAAGAACCACAACATTGATACTAGTATTGTCAATTACCCGTTGTAAATTGAATCTTAACTATGTTGGGAGAAACAGGCACCCGCAAAGCCACTTATGCAATACAAGTTGCATGTCAAGCGTGGAGCATGTCTCATGAACGATGTCATGTAAGGTTAGCCCGGGCCGCTTCATCCCACCATCCCGCAAGATGCAAAGTACACAAGAAGCAATCGACAACAAAAACATCAACGCCCACAATGACCATTGTGTTCTACTCGTGCAACAGATCTACATATAGACACGGCTCTGTTATCACTCGACGAAGACCTTCCTCTCCCTTGTTCTAGCAGGCAGCGGAGGTTGTAGCACTCTCCTCGCGATTCCGGCAGCACGACGGCGTGGTACCGGAAGTAGAGGGGAGATCTCGCAGGGCTTCGCCTTAAGCCGGAGCGAGTATGGTGGACTATGAGAGAGCCTCGGCGATCTAGGGTTTAGACACGCCAAGGAGGAGCAAGGCCGGCGGCTAGGGTTTGCCTAGGCGGCGGCTTGCCCTAGGTGGCGGCAGCAGGAGGTGGCGGCGCCGGGGCTAGGGTTTGCGGGGCGTGGTGTTGTGTGCTTGGAGGGGCAGCCCTGCCCCTCCTTATATAGGTGGAGGGGGCACGCCAGGGGAGGGGAGTCCCTCCCCAACTTGGTCTCCAAGTGGGCCGGCGGTGGAGGGAGGGAACTCCTCCCCAAGTAGGTTTCCTACTCTCCCTCCACCTCACAAAATAGCCGTTTGACTTTTCAAATTGGTGTTTGACTTTTCAAACTAGGATTTGATTTAACCCTTTATTTTGTTCAGCGATGACACCTAGTACATGATGCAATCATTCCAAATTGTTATGAAACATTCATGTACCCTTCCCCTCCGGTGTGCCGGACATTCCGGAACCTTCTAGAACATTCCCGATGAAAACACCGGAACCATTCTCCAACCCTGAAACAGGACTTTCCTTATATGAATCTTATTCTCCAGACCATTCCGGATCTCCTCGTGATATCCCGGATCCCATCCGAGACTCCGAACAACATTCGGTCTCTTACTCATCATTCCATAACTACTCAAACAACGTCGAATCCTTAAGTGTGTCTTCCTACGGTTCGTGAATTATGCGGACATGATCGAGACACTTCTCCGAACAATAACCAATAGAGGAATCTGGAAATTCATATGGTTCCCACATATTTCTACGATTACTTTGCGATCGAATGAACCACTTACATACGATACCAATTTCCCTTTGTCTCACGATAGTTTACTTATCCGAGGTTATGATCATCGGTATCTCTGCATACCTAGTTCAACCTCACATCGATAAGTACTCTTTTCTCGTTCCCGTGATATGTGATCCCTTGTGAGCCAGTCACATGCTTGCAAGCTAATTGGATGACATTCCACCGAGAGGTCCCAGAGTATATCTATCCGTCATATGGATGGACAAATCCCACTCTTGATCCATGTGTCTCAACCAATACTTTCCGAACACTCAATGCCACCTTTATAGCCACCCAGTTACGGTGTGGTGTTTGATGTCATCAAAGCATCCTTCCGGTGAAGGTGATGTGCATGATCTCATGGTCGAAGGAATTAGGTTACTATGTATCAGAAAGCATATAGCAATTGAACTATTAAAATGACTTGATCTTTATGCTACGCTTATCTATAAGAGTATGTCCACCATATCATTCTCCTAACGATATGATCTTGTTGTTAATAACATCTCAATGTTCATGATAGGAAAACCACAATCATTTATTAACCAACAAGCTAGTATTATAAAGAGGCTTTACTAGGGACTCTATTTTAGTTTACAAATCACACAAGTATTAATGTTTCCTTATCAATACTATTATAGCATAAATGTAAACATTTATCATAAACACAAAGATATAATAATAACTACATTTATTATTGCCTCTAGGGCATATCTCCAACAGAACTAAGTTGTGGTCCTCCTGACGAGTCTGATAGACATTCTTCTCCTCATCAGGGGCATCCTCAAAAGGTGGGGGGCCTAGGGGCGCTTCTAGCACATATTTCTTTTGTGCAGCAGAGAGGAGAATCCTCAAATTCATGGCCCATTCGGTAAAGTTGCTACCGTTCGTTGCAAGTTTCTCTTTCTCCATGAACACATTGAAATTAAAAGCAGGTGGTGCCATCTACAACAGAATTTGTAAAGTTTAGACTAAGTTTATAATACATTGAGTTCAACTAATCCATATTACGAATGAACTCCCACTCAAAAATGACATCCCTCATGCCTTTTTGGTGATTACATGAACCAAATCCACTACACCAAGTCTGATCATCACGTGAGTTGCTGTAGCTTCAAAGGCGAGCATCAAATGGGCATCATATCAACTATATGACTTATGCTTAACCTTTCGGTTCGTGTTCCGAGGCCATGCCTGTACATGCTAGGCTCGCCAAGTAAGAACCTTAGTATTCGTGTGTGTAACTGTCTTACACCCGAAATATGGTCGTGGATCCAAGAACACCCGATCATCACGTGATGTCTTGGAGCGACGAAAACATAATCGGTGATATTTAAATGAGGGATCATCTTATTATGCTAACAAAACGCTAAACAAGCAATATAAGATGCTATCAAACATCACATGTTTATTAGTGGAATGATATGGTTCCCGCATATGATCTCTCTCATGTGCATAGTGGTATGATCACTATCATACCTTTATGTGTAAGTCCAAGGTCTATGGAGTTTACACGCTATGTGTGTTGTAAGAGTATCACCTCATACTTCTACTTACAACATCACCATATCATAACACTAGCCCAACAACAATCTAGACTAGACGCCTCTAATTTATCCATTGCAAATTTTACGTGGCTTAGGGCTTTTGAGATAGAACCGTTCATACCTACGAACATGAACCACAACAAGGATAACCAAATTGTTGACAACTCGTTGCAAAATAGATATTGACTATAGTAGGAGAGACAGACACCCGCTAGCCACTTATGCAAACTAGTTGCATGTCAAGCGTGGAACAGGTCTCAGGTGCGAGGACATGTAAAGTTTGTCCGGGCCGCTTCATCCCACTATGCCACCAATATCTTAAATTACAACTAAGGAGCAACAACATGATCATCATCGCCCACATACTCATATGTGTACTACCCGTGTAAAGCATCTACGCATAGATCCGACTCTGATACCACTGTAGGGTTCGCAGCATAGAAAACAAAAAAATTCCTACAATGTGAACTATGTACCAAGATCTATCTACTAGATTCAAACAACGGGCGGATGTATATCCATAGAGAACATACCCTTGAAGACCGACAAAGCTTAATGAGTTTGACTCGTGGTTGATGTAGACGATCTCTTGCCGATCTCAAGATCGAGAGGAAGTCCTAAGCGCAAATCGATGGCGCATCCGTGCTCGCACACACGTTCGAGGCACCGAGCAACCTCCGCCTCCTCGCTCCAGCGATGCAACGGAAGCACAACTCTTTCTTGCCGAATAGCCATCGGGAACATGTATCTCGCTAGTCCGAGACCATGGGGAATAAATTCTAGAGGGGCAGAGAGATCCTTCACGAGGAGGTGTGAGTGAGAAGTGAGGAGAGGGGTGCCTTTTATAGGAGGAGGGGGGCTACCCAAGGGGGTGGCCGCCGGCCATGAGGGCTGCCCCCTCCCCTCCTTCATTCATGTGGGTGGACACTCCACTCACAAAAATCCATTCAAATCCCTCCACTTAAAATCCCACTCAAACTTGCCATTAAATTTCCACCAAATTTAATGCAAACTCTCATTAAATAAAACTCTTTTATTTTTATTCAGAATTTTATCAATTACTTTAATGACAAAAATTCACAAATAACCCCTTTCTAGAATTCTATTTCACATGCATAACCACTTTATGCAATTTCACCCGAAAACCTGTTTCGGTATCTAATGAAATAAATTCCTGCGCTTGTTATTCTTTCCGGCATGAAACTTTTGCTCCAATTGGATGTCGGTGTCTCTTAAGTGTGTCACCCTACGGTTCGTGAATAATGCGGACATGATCGAGACTCCTCTCAGATCAATAATCAGAAGCGGGATCTGGAGACCCATACTGACTCCTACACATTCAACGATGACTTTCTTGTGATCGTCGGAACCTTTTACACTAGTATCTTAATCCCTTTGTTTCACGATATATTACATGTCCGAGATTCGATCATCGGTATCTCCATACCTAGTTTGATCTCGTTACTTACATGCACTCTTTTCTCGTTCCCGTGATATAACATTCTAGTGATCAAATCACTTGCTTGCAAGCTAACCAATGTGATATCATCGAGAGGGCCCAGAGTATATCTATCCGTCATTGGGATGAACAAATTCCACTCTCGATGGATGGGTCTCAACATAACACTTTATTAGTCCTGAACCCATCTTTATAATCACCCTGTTACGGTGTGACGTTTGATGTTATCAAGAAACTCTTCCGGTGTTAGTGATTGACATGATCTCATGGTCTAAGGATTAGGATCACTTCGTAAGTTGTTATAGCAATATAAACTCAATGACTTTGATCGTAATGCTATACTTGGATGAATGTTCATCACATCATTACACTAATGTTGTGATCCCGTTATTAACAACATTCAATGTCTATGATCAGGAAACCTTGATCATCTTGTTAATCAATGAGCTAGTTTATGAGAGAGGCATAACTAGGAACTTTCTGTTTGTTTATTAAACACACATGTATTAACGTTTCCGTATTAATACAATTATAGCATGCAAAATAAATATCTATCATATACTTGGAATACACATAATAAACACTTTATTATTGCCTCTCAGGGCATATTCCCTTCAGATCCAGGGACTAATATATAATTACAAAGATTCAAACCTTACAGGGATCGAGTCATCACGGTGTAGATCATTTGCTCTTCACCTATAGAGTTGCAAATTTTGTGTGGCGGGTGGTTGGTTGTGTCCTCAACCTAACTAGACCCTCTGATAGTGCCAGTGACTTGGCTAGGGATTGGTCAAATTTCTTCATTGTTAGCCAACACAAATTGATGCTAAGTGGGGGAGCGGTTGTGTGTTGTACCCTTTCGAAAACAAAAAATGTTGTCTTCTTTAAGAGAAAACTCCCTGATGATGAGCAAATATCAATTTATAGATTTTGTAATACACTTAACTCTTGGAAGATCTTGTAGACAACCCCAAACAAAAAAGTCTTAAAGAAGGGGTGGAGGTGATCTAGGATGTGTTACGTGCAGCACTCTCAAGATCACATGCATGGATGGGCACCCATGACTCCGAGATTGTCAATTTAAATGTTTAAAGTGAAAGACAATCACTACAGGAAAGAATTGATACATCAACGACGGACCGTTGCCGTTGGCACAGGCTGTGCCGACGGTGGTCGTCGGCATTGCCCCCTCGGCGTACGTCCTCGTCGGCACATCTCTGTGACCATCGACATTGAAAGGTTTCGCAGCATAGTAAATCAAAATTTTCTACGGAAGCGAACAGAGGGAAAGCCAAGATCTAATCTAGGAGATGCAAACAACGAGAGAGATTGGATTAGATCTTTATACCCTTGAAGATTCGCCTGTGAGCGTTAAATCCGGAACGTGGGTGATGTAGTCGTACTCGCTTCTCCTCCTCGCGATCCGATCCGATCTAGCACCACAAGTGGCGGTGCCTCCGTGAGATGCACACGTGCAGCACCTCGACGTCTCCTCTTTCCTCGGACCAGCAAGTATGGTGGAGAGATGGATTGGATCTACAGCACGACGGCGTGGTGTATATGGTGGAGAATTTCTGCTGCAGGGCTTCGCCTACAAGCAGTCGGGAGGGAGAGAGGAAGGGCAGCAGGGCGGCTAGGGTTGGAGGGGAAGGTGTGTTAGGTTGGTGCGCCCCCACCCCTCTTTATATAGAGGGGGGGCGCAGCCCTAGCCCCTCCTCCAAGCCTATCTCTAGTTTAAACGATTTAAACTTATCCCTTATCCAGAAATTCTATCTCTAGTTTAAACGAGTTTAAACTTATCTAGAATCGGCTGGGCCCTATGGGGCCTTGTGCCCCTATTTGCGTCAGGACACTCCCTCATAGGCCCATGCCCCTCCGGAAGGTGGGACCACGTTGGCCCCTTAGGAAGGTTCTAAAGCTTCGGTACAATGATTAATTGAACAATTCGAACTCCAAAAACTGCACGCCTTATATGAATCTTATTCTCCGGACCATTAGGAACCTCTCGTGATGTCCGGATCCCATCCGAGACTCGAACAAAAATTCATAAACCAAGTATCCAATCTATCCTAGCGTCGAGACACGTTAAGTGTGTGACCTGGAGTTCGAGAATATGCGCACATGATCTTCTATCAATAATCAGCGGGTCTGCACCCATATTGACTCCACACATTCATCGATGATCATATCGGATGAACCACGATGCCAGGATTCAATCAATCCCATATCTATATTTCCTTCGTCTCGCGATATTTTACTTGCCCGAGATTCGATCGTCGGTATCGTCATACCTAGTTCAATCTCGTTCACGGCAATACTTTACTCGTTCCGTAATCCGATATCACTTTGTGATTAACTCCTTAACCACATGCTTGCAAGCGGTGTTGATATCGATTACCGAGTGGGCCCAAAGTATATCTCTCCGACTTGGGAGGGACAAATCCCATCTCGATACATACAACCCAACAGATACTTTCCGATTACCTGATAGACACCTTTATGATCACCCTCTCATAGGATGACGTTTGATGACCTCAAAGCTTTCTTCCGATACCAGGGAGTTGTATTATCTCATGGTCTAAGGAATACAATATTTGACATAGGAAAAGCTTCGCAAAGATGAACACAAAGATACGATCTAATTGCTTCGCTTAGTTTGGGTCTGTCCACCATATCATTCTCCCAATGATATGATCTCATTATCAATTGACAACTCATGTCTATGGTTAGGAAACCTTAACCATCATTGATCAATGAGCTAGTCCATAGAGGCGTACTAGGGACACGGTGTTGTTCACAAACCACACAAGTATTAATGTTTCCGCTTAATACAATTCTAGCATGGAATATAAACTTTATCATGAACAAGAATTATAATAATAACATCTTTATTATTGCCTCTAGGGCATAATTCCAACAGTCTCCCACTTGCACTAGAGTCAATAATCTAGTTTACATTTGGCAACAATCTCACACCCATGGCACTGAGGTGCTGATCATGTTTTATACGTGGAAGAGGTTTAGTCAAAGGATCTGCGACATTCAGATCTGTATGTACTTTGCTAATCTTCAGATCTCCATCTGCTATATAATCTCGGATTATATGAAACTTGCGATTGATATGCTTGGTCTTTGGATGATATCTTGGTTCCTTAGCGAGTGCTATGGCGCCAGTGTTGTCACACAATATCTCCAGTGGGTCCAATGCACTTGGAACCACGCCAAGCTCGATGATGAAGTTTCGATCTAAACTCCTTCACTTGGCGCTTCTGCGGCAGCCATGTATTCCGCTTCTACTATAGATCCGCGATCACGCTTTGCTTGCAGCTTCTCCGACTCACAGCTCCTCCATTCAAAATATACACGTATCACATCGAGATTTACAATCATCCTTGTCGGTGTTGAAACTAGCATCGGCGTAACCTTTCTGACGAAGTGTTCATCACCCCATAGACTAAGAACATTTCTTTAGTCCTATTTAGGTACCTTAGGATGTTCTTCACGGCTGTCCGATGTTCCACTCTGGATCACTTTGATATCTGCTTCGTCAAACTAAGAGCATTGGACACATCCGGTCTAGTACAGCATGGCATACATGATGGAACCTATGGCGAGGCATAAGGCACTTTGCTCATAGCTTCCTATCATTTACAGAAGCTGGACAGAGCCTTGCTCAATATCTTACGACAACATAGGCACTTGAACCTTTCAATGCTTTATCCATTCGAACCTTTTCGAACTTTGTCTAGGTATGTACTCGCTTAAAGCTATCGAGCGTCTTTGTCTATCTCTATAGATCTTGATGCCCAATATATAAGCGCTTCACCTAGGTCTTTCATTGAAAAACACTTGTTCAAATAACTCTTCACATCGTTAAGCATGTTGATGTCATTTCCAATAATCAATATGTCATCCACATATAGTACCGAAGCGTCACCGAGCTCCCACTCACTTTCTTGTAGATGAAAGCTTCAGAGTAATTTGGAACAAATCCAAAGCTCTTGATCACTTGATCAAAGCGAAGGTTCCAACTCCGAGATGCTTGCTTGATCCATAAATGGAAGCTGAAGTTTGCATACTTTATCGCATCCTTAGGATCGACAAAACCTTCGGGTTGCATCATATACAACTCTTCATCAATGTTGCCATTGAGGAAAGCGATCTTGACATCCATTTGCCATATTTCATAATCATGAAAGCGCAGCAATTGCTAATAAAATCCGAATGGACTTAAACATCGCTACGGAGAGAAAGTCTCATCGTAGTCAACACCTTGAACTTGTCGAAAACCTTTCGCAACAAGCCGTGCTTTATAGCGGTAACATTACCATCCGTCCGCTTTCTTCTTGAAGATCCATTTGCACTCAACGGCCTTTCGGTCGCTAGGAGGGTCCACCAAAGTCCATACTTGGTTTTCGCTCATGGATCCCAATTGGTTCATGGCTTCTAGCCATTTCTCAGAATCTGGGCTCATCATCGCTTCCTCATAGTTCGTAGGTTCACTATCTTCTACTAACAAGACAGTCAAGACAGGGTTGCCGTACCACTCAGGAGGGGCACGCGACCTTGTCGACCTGCGACGTTCGAGAGCAAGATCGTCCAAGCTTCATGATCCTTGTCATTAGATTCCTATATTGTTGGTGCAGGCGTCACTAGAACAATTTCAGGTGTTGCGCTACTCTCCAATTCAAGAGAAGGTTCAATAACCTCGTCTAGCTCTACTTTCCTCCCACTCACTTCTTTCGAGAGAAACTCCTTCTCAAGAAAGGAACCGTTCTTCGACAAACACTTTGCCTTCGGTTACTGTGATAGAAGGTATACCCAATAGTTTCCTTAGGGTATCCTATGAAGACGCATTTCTCCGCTTTGGGTTCGAGCTTGTCGGCATTAACTTCTTGGCGTAAGCTTCATCCCCAAACTTTAAGAAAGACAACTTAGGTTTAGCACCAAACCACAGTTCATACGGTGTCGTCTCAAGCAGTTTAGATGGAGCCCTATTTAAAGTGAATGCAGCGGTTTCTAATGCATAACCCCAAAATGATAACGGCAAATCAGTAAGAGACATCATCGATCGGACCATATCTAATAGGGTTCGATTCCAGCTCAGACACACCATTGCTACCGCTGTGGTGTTCCGGTGGCGTGAGTTGTGAAACGATTCCACTTGCTTTGAGATGCGTGAGAAAATCATAACTCAAATATTCGCCCCACGATCGGATCGTAGAAACTTAATCTTTCATTACGATGGTTCTCCACTTCATTCTGAAATTCTTTGAACTTTTCAAACGTTTCAGATTTATGTTTAATTAAATAGATATACCCATATCTACTTAAGTCATCGGAAAAAGTGAGAAAATAGCTATATCCAAAGCGCGTAGAAACACTCATCGGTCCGCATACAACGGTATGTATTATTTCCAACAAGTCCGTTGCTCGCTCCATCATACCGAGAACGGGTTTTGATCATCTTGCCCATGAGGCATGGTTCGCATGTGTCAAATGATTCAAAATCAAGAGACTCCAAAAGTCCATCGAATGGAGTTTCTTCATGCTTTACACCAATATGACCTGAGCAGCGATTGCCACAAATAAGTAGTATTATCACTATCTACTTTGCATCTCTTAGCCTCATTGTTATGGATGTGTGTTTCATCCCTTTCGAGATTTAGAAGAAATAAACCATTCTCAATAGGTGCATGACCATAAAAGATGTTACTCATATAAATAGAACAACCATTATTCTCCGATTTAAATGAATAACCGTCTTGCAATAAACACGATCCGAAATAATGTTCATGCTCAACGCGGGCACATAATAACATTTATTAAGGTTTAAAACTAATCCCGAAGGTAAAACTAAGGAGAGCGTCTGACGGCCATCACATCAACTCTTGATCCGTTGCCAGCGCATCGTCACCTCATCCTCGCAAGCGCCGTCTATTCCGTAGCTCCCTGTTTGAGTTACAAATATTAGCAACCGAACCGTATCAAATACCCGTGCACTACAACGAGGGCTAGTAAGGAAAACATCAATAACATGTATATCAAATATACCTTTGATGGTGCCAGCCTTCTTGTCCGCTAAGTACTTGCCCGGACGATGACCCTTGTCCTTGCAATAGAAGCACTCAGTGTCCGGCTTGGGGCCAGACTTGAGCTTCTTCTCAGCAGGGGCAACGCGCTTGCCGACGCCTTTCTTGAAGGGCTTATTTGCACCTTTACCTTTCTTAAAAGGAGGTCTTATTGACCATCAACACATCATTATCCTGTTTGATGTCCACCTCGCAGCCTTGACTTTGCGAAGAGCTCGGTGATCGTATCGATGGAACCAATCTGATTATGAGTCACTACAAAACTTTTTGTAGCTGGGAGGAGTGATTGCAGAACCTGTCAATCTTGAGCTCCTCTGGAATCTTGATCCAGCTTGCTCAAGGCGTTGAGTGTAGCCCGACATCTTAATGGCGTGCTCACTACTAACTCCTTCCTCCATCTTGCAGTTAAAGAACTTCTCAGAGATCTCATATCTCTCAGAACGGGCCTGAGTCTAAAACATGGTTTTCAACTCTTCGAGAATCTCAAAGGGCCCGGGATAGTTTTCAAAACAATTTTGAAGTTCCGGTTCCATATCAAACAACATGGTGCTTTTAATCACACCATAATCATCTTTGCGCGACTGATAGACAGCTTTCTCATCAGCCGTAGCGATTGCAAGAGGGTTACCTAACGCTTTCTCAAGGACATAGTCCTTTTGACCGCCAGAGAGAATGATTCTCAGATTGCGGAACCAGTTGGTGAAGTTAGACCCATTGTTTCTAAGCTTTTCTTTCTCAGCAAAAACGTTGAAGTTGAAGTTGGACTTGGCCATGTGATCTACAGTATTTGCAAGTATAATTTAGACTATGTTCATGATAAATAGTTCAACTTAATCAAATTACTAGATGAACTCCCACTAAATTCAACATCCCTCAAGTTGTTTAGTGAACACGATCCAGATTCACCACACCTAATCCGATCATCACGAGAAGAGATGTGGTTTCAATGGTGGACAACGAAGTGTCGATCATATCATTCATATGACTCATGCCTAACCTTTCGGTTCTTGTGTTCCGAGGCCATGTCTGTACATGCTAGGCTCGTCAAGTTAGACCAAGTATTTCAGCGTGTGCAAAAGCTGGCTTGCACCCGTTGTATGTGGCGTGAGTCTATAGCACCCGATCATCACGTGATGCTTGGACACGACGAACTTTCATAGCAGTGCATACTTGGTAGAACACAGTTTTATCTTGATCTTTAAGTGAGGAATCATCTTATAATGCTACCGTCGCGATCTAAGCATAATAAGATACATAAAAGGATAAACATCACATGCATATAACTTTATGTGACATGGTATAGCCAATCTTCGCGCAATGATCTCCATCTTGTGCATTCCGGCATGATCTCCATCACTCCACCATGATTGCCTCCACCACGAATAGCAACTACAACTATTGCTAACTACTTAGCGATAAAGTAAAGCTATTACATGGCGTATAAGAAGTTGACTCATGGTCATACACAATTATAAAGACAACCATATGGCTCCTGCCGGTTGTGTACTCATCGACATGCAAGTCGTGAAACATTACAAAACATGATCATCGCATACAATATACACATCACATCTTGGGCCATACCATATCACAGAAAACACTCCCTGCAAAAACAAGTTAGACGCCTCTACTTTGTTGTTGCATGTTTTTACGTGGCTTATGGGAGTAGATGCTAAGAACGATTCTTACCTACGGAAAGCCACAACGGTGATATTATGGTTGCCAAACTCCGGTGTTAATCCCATGACAACTATAGTGAGAAATCGACATCCACCAGCCGCATGTATGGTACAAGCCACACGTCAAGTGCGAGTCGGTCTCATGACGACGTCGCGTAAGGTTGGCCTGGACCGCTTCAATCTCACTATCCCGCGGCATAAGAAGAACTCAAACAAGAGGCTTGCAACAGAAAACATCAACGCCCGCAACAACCATGTTGCGTTCTACTCGTGAAACACATCTACGCATAGATCTAGCTCTGATACCACTAAAAGGTTTCGCAGCATAGTAAATCAAAATTTTCTACGGAAGCGAACAGAGGGAAAGCCAAGATCTAATCTAGGAGATGCAAACAACGAGAGAGATTGGATTAGATCTTCATACCCTTGAAGATTCGCACAGCGGAACGTTCGTCGGAACGTGGGTGATGTAGTCGTACTCGCTTCTCCTCCTCGCGATCCGATCCGATCTAGCACCACAAGTAGCGGTGCCTCCGTGAGATGCACACGTGCAGCACCTCGACGTCTCCTCCTTCCTCGGACCAGCAAGTATGGTGGAGAGATGGATTGGATCTACAGCACGACGGCGTGGTGTATATGGTGGAGAATTTCTGGCAGGCTTCGCCACAAGCGATCGGGAGGGAGAGAGGAAGGGCAGCAGGGCGGCTAGGGTTGGAGGGGAAGGTGTGTTGGGTTGGCGCCCCACCCTCTTTATATAGAGGCGCAGCCCTCCTCCAATCCTATCTCTAGTTTAAACGATTTAAACTTATCCCTTATCCAGAAATTCTATCTCTAGTTTAAACGAGTTTAAACTTATCTAGAATCGGCTGGGCCCTATGGGGCCTTGTGCCCTGGCCAATCACGCGCCAGGACACTCCCTCATAGGCCCATGCCCCTCCCGGAAGGTGGGACCACGTTGGCCCCCTTCCGGAAGGTTCTAGAAGCTTAGCAATACCGATTAATCCGGAACAATTCCGAACTCCAAAAACTGCACTGCCTTATATGCATCTTATTCTACGGACCATTCCGGAACCTCTCGTGATGTTCCGGATCCCATCCGAGACTCCGAACAACAAGTCATAAACCAAGTATCCAATCTATCCTAGCGTCGAGACACGTTAAGTGTGTGACCTGCGGGTTCGAGAATATGCGGACATGATCTTCTATCAATAATCAACAGCGGGTCAGGCACCCATATTGACTCCACACATTCATCGATGATCATATAGGATGAACCACGATGCGATTCAATCAATCCCATATATATATTCCCTTCGTCTCGCGATATTTTACTTGCCCGAGATTCGATCGTCGGTATCGTCATATCTAGTTCAATCTCGTTCACAGCAAGTACTTTACTCGTTCCGTAATCCGATATCACTTTGTGATTAACTCCTTAACCACATGCTTGCAAGCGGTGTTGATATCGATTACCGAGTGGGCCGGTATATCTCTCCGACTTGGGAGGGACAAATCCCATCTCGATACATACAACCCAACAGATACTTTCCGATTACCTGATAGACACCTTTATGATCACCCTCTCATAGGATGACGTTTGATGACCTCAAAGCTTTCTTCCGATACTAGGGAGTTGTATTATCTCATGGTCTAAGGAATACAATATTTGACATAGGAAAAGCTTCGCAAAGATGAACACAAAGATACGATCTAATTGCTTCGCTTAGTTTGGTCTCATCACCATATCATTCTCCCAATGATATGATCTCATTATCAATTGACAACTCATGTCTATGGTTAGGAAACCTTAACCATCATTGATCAATGAGCTAGTCCATAGAGGCGTACTAGGGACACGGTGTTGTTCACAAACCACATAAGTATTAATGTTTCCGCTTAATACAATTCTAGCATGGAATATAAACTTTATCATGAACAAGAATTATAATAATAACATCTTTATTATTGCCTCTAGGGCATAATTCCAATAGGCATAGCCCCTTCCCCTCATCATAGCGTCTTCTAGTGGGCCCCACGTGTCAGGCAACGACCGTCTTTGATAACGGCCCATCCTGGAGCTATGCCGACGGCCTGGCCGCCGGCATAGCATATTTTTTTTTATTTTTTTTATTTGTTTTGTCTTTGAATTGTTCGTTAATCTCTCGTTTGATCATTTTTAACACTATTTATAGTTAATAATTGATTAAATTGGAGTCTTAGTCAAAGTTCACTTCCTCGTTCCTTCAGAATCTCTTTCCGCAAAACAATTTACACATTGTTGTCATTACTATGATATCAATCCTATTAAATCTTATATCATCATGTCACATGGTTGTATTTTTTGAAATTACAAGCAATTATTTAAGTAAACAACAATGAATATGTAAAAATATTATTGAATTCAAATAAAACTATAATTATTTTATTTTATTTTGTATTTTTATTTAATATGGAATAATTAATATCTTTAACTCTGTAAATCGGTATTCGGAAAATAATATGTATAAATTGATTAGAAAAATGAGAGGAATCCAAATATGATATCAATATCAAATTATCACAAACTATGTTGTGATTCTTATCATAATTTCATTTGCCCATTTAAAACGGCACGCATAAAGATTCTTAGCTCGGGGCTGAGACTCGCTAAACTTGAAGTGGATCTATGATAAAACAACATATTTTGAACCTAAAAATGATTTTTGTAAAAAATCATGAGCATCTGATCATGTACCTATAGTTTATATCTGACCCACTTCCTGCCGATTTGTCTTTTTCACCAGAGATAGATGGAAATGTTTGAGATCCCCTGTTATAAGTTATCCATGTAAGGTGGTCTAGTATTTTCGAAAAATGTGACGGTAGCATTTTGAAGTAGCCATTTGGTGGTTGCTTCACAAAACCATCCATTTTTTACACTCGGAAAATGGAAAACGGCTTTTTGGTGCGACAAAAAGGAAAACTTCCTTCTAAAACATTATTCGCCATCCCATGATGCACACTTATGCACAATATGGACACATTAACACAAACTCTGCTTTCATTCTAGCCATAAAATTGCTCATTTGACCCGAAAGCCAAGAAACCTCGAACGATATAGGTCATTTTGTGAAGGTTTTTTTGAGACATAATCAATATACCAAATTTGATATTTTTCCTTTTAACTATGTCACATAATATGACACCACGCGAAGGTTTCGCATTGTTTGATCGTTTTTTAATTTATAATGCCCGTTTTAAACCATCGTTAAACTTTGTCGAAGGGCGGGCATTAAGATTCTTAGCTCGGGGCTGAGACTCGCTAAACTTGAAATGGATCTATGATGAAACAACATATTTTGAACCTAAAAATGATTTTTTAAAAAAAAATCATGAGCATCCAATCATGTACCTGCAGTTCATATCTGACCCACTTCCTACCGATTCAGCAGGAATTTGTCTTTTTCACCAGGGATAGACTGAAATGTTTGAGATCCCCTGTTATGAAATTATCCATGTAAGGTGATCTAGTATTTTTGAAAAATGTGACGGTAGCATTTTGAATTAGCCATTTGGTGGTTGCTTCACACAACCGTCCATTTTTTGCACTCAGAAAATGGAAAACGGCTTTTTGGTGCAACGAAAAGGAAAACTTCCTCTTGAAACATTGTTCACCATCCCATGATGCACACTTATGCACAATATGGACGCATTATCACAAACTATGCCTTTATTCTAGCCATAACATTGGTCATTTGACCCGAAAGCCAAGAAACCTCGAACAAGATAGGTCATTTTGTGAAGGTTTTTTTTGAGACATAATCAATATACCAAGATTTATATTTTTCCTTCTAACTATGTCACATAATATGACACCACGCGAAGGTTTTGCATTGTTTGTATCGTTTTTGAATTTATAATGCCTATTTTAAACCATCGTTAAACTTTGTCGAAGGGCGGGCATGATGATTCTTAGCTCAGGGCTGAGCCTCGCTAAACTTGAAGTGGATCTATGATGAAACAACATATTTTGAACCTAAAAATGATTTTTTTAAATCATGAGCATCCGATCATGTACCTGTAGTTCATATCTGACCCACTTCCTGCCGATTCGGCAAGAATTTGTCTTTTTCACCAGGGATAGACTGAAATGTTTGAGATCCCCTGTTATGACATTATCCATGTAAGGTAATCTAGTCTTCCATATAGTACTGACCCCTGTCCATTTTTTCTCTTCCATTTCATTTCCCCCGCACTTCAAGCAAAACCAAGCCGAGATCAGCTCAGGCGGCGCGCGGGGCCATGGACGTGGCCATGGCGCTGGCCACGCTCTTCTTCTGCCTCCTCCTCCTCGCCTCCGCGGCCATCTCCCTCCTCCTCCTCCGCCTCTGCCTCGCCGCCAGCCGCCGCCCCACGACCACCACGCCGACCACCAGCACCTACTCCGCCGCTGCAACCCATCCCGAGCCACCGACGCCGCCGCAACAACACGAGCTGGCCTTGCTGGTCACGCTGCCCCCGAAGCTGTTGAATAATAGAGCAATTTACCAAGCGAATTACCCATAATAAACGCTAGATAAAACATGATTAGAATAATAGGCAATATACTAATCATGTGAAACAGCGAAAACATATGAAAACAGGTAACCAAACAGACTGCAAAAGATGCGATCAGAACAAGATTTATAAAGAAAACATACACGGCAGCGGCAACAGAAGAGGAACCGCCGGTGTTCATGTTGGCACCGTCGTTAGCCATGTCGTCGAGGAAGAGGGTGCTGATGTCGGTGAAGAAGTCATCGTTGGGGAAGATGTCGGCGCAATCGGTATCCGAGAGGGAGTCCGTGATGAAGCCAGTAGTCGCGCCGATAGCGCTCCCCAAAAACCTTATCGCCCTTCTCCCGTACAAGACTCAAGCGGGGTCTCGAGGCTCATCATCGGCTAGCGGTGCACGCCGCAAGATGAGACAATTCGTATTCATTTAACTCGTATTAAAAGTCCACTCAAAGCAAACGTTTCAGCTTCTGTACATCTGTTCATATACCATTCATGCGTGGCAAAATAAAGCTCGGCTCGGCGAGATTCCCGCAACCCACGGCGCGCGTCGTGACGAGGCGAGGCGTGGTGTGGCGTGGCGAGGCGAGCGAGGAGGAGGAGCGCTCGTGTGGAACTCTCTCCTTCTCCTTCTCATCCTTTTACCAAGTGGTAGGAGAGCTCACCTTATAAGCTGGTCCAACTTTCACTCAACTAGCAATGTGGGACTAAACATTTGTCCCAGCTCTTGCCTTGCATGAATGGGCCAAATGGGCCTCTAGGATTTCAGGAATTTATTGGCATATAATAAATGGGCTGGGCCTATTTAGGCAAAAATTCCAACAATCCCCCACCAGATCCCAGAGGCACATAAAGTTTGCCTTTGGTTCCAAAACATTGTTTATATACCGCTACTGTAGTGGAGACTGTTAAGTTGAACTTCCACCTAGAGCTTTATGTTATACTAGGCCACAACTTGTACAGTGGACTATGCCTTGAGCTGCAAGTTTTCTGCGAACCTAGCTTCACAAAAAGTCTTGACCGATACTAGGCTACCGTGGGACTTTCCCGCGGGTGGAGCTTATACGTCATACTCCATGACCTTTCATGAGTTTATTAGAGAGCACCCTACTCTCATAGACTGCGACGTTTTAACAGTCAGACTCATATAGGTGTGTTCTTCAAAAGATGTTCTGCAGGACAACATCTTTTCTTAGGATAAGCCACTTAGAACACATTAAGATAATAAATCAACCTGCCGTGCAGAATATGAAAATATTGCATCTTTATGGAGTGGTGTTTATTAAAGTAGGGATACTTTCCTCTCAGCTAACCAACAGCTTGTCTCCCAATTCTAATTCACGGGATCTCCGATCACATAGAGTGGTTTACCACTGTGGAAAGCTCAAATTGTAGGTATCATACCCATCTCCTTCGATGCATTTTCTATCACGTTGCGTGATAGACCCTTTGTGAAGGGATCTGCCAAGTTTTTAGATGTTTGGATATAATCCAATGCAATAACTCCGGAGTTTCTCATTTTCCTGACAGATTTCAGTCTCCTCTTCACATGTCTTGAGGACTTCATATTATCCTTAGAACTGTTCACCTTAATAATCACAGTTTGATTATCATAGTTCATTGGAATTGCGGGTATAGGTTTTTCAACCACAGGTAAGTCCATCAAGAGTTCACGAAGCCACTCTGCTTCAACAATGGCCGTGTCTAGTGCTATGAGTTCTGCTTCCATAGTTGACCTTGTTAAGATGGTCTGCTTGCAAGACTTCCAAAAAACAGCGCCACCACCAAGTGTGAAAACATATCCACTTGTGGCTTTTATCTCGTCAGCATCAGATATCCAATTTGAATCACTATAACCCTCTAGTACCCTTGGATACCCGGTATAGTGTATGCCATAGCTTGCAGTGCCTTTTAGATATCGCATAACTCTCTCAAGAGCATGCCAGTGATCATCTCCTGGATTTGAGACAAATCGACTGAGTTTGCTTACAGCAAAGGCGATGTCAGGTCTCGTGGCACTAGCTAAATACATAAGCGAGCCAATGATTTGAGAGTATCTTAGTTGGTCTCTAGCATTTCCTCGATTCTTTCGAAGCAACACACTAGGATCATACGGTGTAGGAGAAAAATTGACGTCGCTATACCCGAAACGACTCAAGATCTTTTCCACATAGTGGGGTGAGCGATGTAATCCCACCATCGTCATCTCTCAATAGCTTGATGTTCAGGATGACATCAGCTACTCCCAGATCCTTCATCTCAAAGGAATGAGATAAGAAATCTTTGACCTCCTTAATTGCATTAAGGTTGGTTCCGAAAATCAGTATGTCATCAACATACAAACAAAGAATGACTCCCTCACCCCCACCATGGCGATAGTATACACACTTGTCAGCTTCGTTTACAACAAAGCCTGTAGCGGTTAAGGTTTTATCAAAATTTTCGTGCCACTGCTTAGGTGCTTGTTTAAGACCATACAAAGACTTCAGTAGCTTGCACACTTTTCTTTCTTGACCATTTACTACAAAACCATCTGGTTGATCCATATAAATTTCCTCATCCAACTCTCCATTTAGGAAAGCCGTCTTAACGTCCATTTGATGAATGAGAAGACCGTGTGAGGCAGCCAGAGAAAGTAGTACTCGAATGGTGGTCAACCTTGCTACAGGTGAGTAAGTGTCAAAAAAGTCTTCACCTTCCTTTTGGGTATAACCCTTGGCCACAAGCCTTGCCTTGTACTTCTCAATAGTACCATCAGGCCTTAGTTTCTTCTTGAACAACCATTTACATCCTACAGGTTTGCACCCATAAGGACGATCAGTGATCTCCCATGTTTCATTAGCTAAGATGGAATTCATCTCACTATGAACAACTTCCTTCTAGTAGTCAGCATCAGGAGATGCATAAGCTTCTGAAATGGAAGTGGGAGTGTCATCCACAAGGTACACAATGAAATCATCACCAAAAGACTTTGCAGTCCTTTGTCTCTTGCTCCTTTTAGGAATTTCATTATCATCCTCCTTAGGACTTTCAGAGTGTTCAATCGGAATGGTAGGTTCAGAGAATATAGCAAATTCCTGATTAGATGAACTAGGTATCTCCGGATTTAATGAGTTAGGTTTATCCTTCATTGGAAAGATATCCTCAAAGAAAGTTGCATCAGTCTATTCCATGATTGTATCGACATGAATGTCATGTACTTCAGATTTTACTATCAAGAATCTATAACCAATGCTATGAAAAGCATAGCCCAGAAAAACACAATCAATGGTTTTTGGTCCAAGCTTGCGCTTCTTGGGGATTGGTACATTAACCTTTGCCAAACAACCCCAAGTACGTAAGTAAGAGAGTTTTAATCTTTTCTTCTCCCATTCTTCGAATGGAGTAATTTCCTTTTTCTTTGTGGGAACTCGGTTTAGGACATGACACGCGGTCAATAGTGCCTCCCCCCACCATTCCTTAGAAAGACCCGATGTGTCTAACATGGTGTTAACCAAATCTGTTAGAGTACGGTTCTTTCTTTCGGCTACTCCATTTGACTGGGGTGAGTAGGGAGGCGTCCTCTCATGAATTATGCCATGTTCCGCACAAAAGGAATCAAACTCGTTGGAAAAATACTCTCCACCACGATCAGACCTAAGCCTCTTAATCTTTCGATCAAGTTGATTTTCTGCCTCAGCTTTATAGATTTTGAAGAAACTCAAAGCCTCATCTTTTGATTTCAGAAGATACACATGACAATATCCCGTAGAGTCATCGATCAAAGTCATGAAATATTTCTTTCCACCTTTTGTCAACACACCATTCATCTCACAAAGATCAGAATGTATGAGCTCTAGTGGTGTTAAATTTCTCATTTCTGCAGTCGTATGTGACTTGCGAGGTTGTTTAGCTTGCACGCAGACTTGGCACTTAGATCCCTTAACAGTTGAGAAATCAGGGATTAAATTCATTTTGGCTAGCCGCGTCATACAACCAAAATTAATATGACAAAGACGAGAGTGCCAGACATTTGATTCAAAATTCGTGTAAATATGATTAACAACTTTATTACAAATGTCTGGCAGAGATAAGCGGAACAAGCCTCCGCACTCATAGCCTTTACCAACAAAGGTTCCATACTTCGAAATTACAAATTTATTGGACTCGAATACAATCTTGTAACCGTTTCGACACAGAAGAGATCCGCTAACAGGATTTTTATTTATTGAGGGAACATGATGCACGTTCTTCAGACGCACGGTCTTTCCCGAAGTGAACTTCAGATCGACCGTACCAACACCATGAACAGCAGCATGCGAGCCGTTCCCCATCAGCACGGTTTGAGTCCCTCTGACCCGATATGAAGAAAACATGGAAATATCAGAACAAACATGTACATTAGCGCCCGTGTCAATCCACCAACCAGGAGAATGACATAATGAAAGAACAGTAGGTAATATACCATACCCAACATCTTTCATCTCAACGTCGTCCATGACAACATTAGCAGTCTTGCTGCCCTTCCCATGCTGGCGCTTGTCAAAGCGGTTGGGACAAGCAGGAGCCCAATGATTAGGATCACCGCACACATGACAAGCACCTTTCCTCTTATCAGTCTTCTTCTTGAAGCTGGTGGACTGAGAGGCCTTGTTCTTTCCATCAAACTTTCCTTTGTCGTCAAACTTGCCTTTGTTCTTGAACTTGTGAGGCTGGAAGTTCCTTTTCTGTACCAGATTGGCATTAGAACTTCCCTCGGTACCTCGAGCACGTGTGCCTTTTGCTCTCGCATTCTCTTCCACATCAAGAGTCCCAATGAGATCCGTCACGGAAAACTCTTGTCTCTTGTGCTTCAGAGAAGTAGCAAATTCCTCCATGACTGGGGAAGTTTGGCAATGATGCCTCCGGCAACAAACTTGTCCGGTAACACACAAGTGAAGTGCTCAAGCTCCCTGGCAAGTGACTGTATCTCATGAGCCTGCTCCACAATGGAACGGTCATCAACCATCTTATAGTCATAGAATTGTTCCATGACATACAGTTCACTGTCAGCATCGGAGACTCCAAATTTTCTCTCGAGCGCATCCCACATATCTTTGCCATTGCTAAATGACAGATATGAATCGACAATATTGTCGCCAAGGATGCTGATCAAGGCAGCCTTAAAAGTGGTATCAAGTTTTTGGAACGCCTCTTCCTGAGCGGGATTAAGTTCCCCCTCAGGTGCGCCATAGATGGCGTTATAGCAGCTCATGGTCTGAAACCAGAGCACTGCTCTCGCACGCCATCGTTTGTAATTCACACCTTCAAACACAGGTGGCTTCATAGAAGCAACAAAGCCACTTGGGGCAAATTGACTGAAATAAGGTTTTTGGATTGTTGAATAATAGAGCAATTTACCAAGCGAATTACCCATAATAAACGCTAGATAAAACATGATTAGAATAATAGGCAATATAGTAATCATGTGAAATAGCGAGAACATATGAAAACAGGTAACCAAACAGACTGCAAAAGATGCGATCAGAACAAGATTTATAAAGAAAACATACACGGCAGCAGAAGAGGAACCGCCGGTGTTCGTGTTGGCACCGTCGTTAGCCATGTCGTCGAGGAAGAGGGTGCTGATGTCTAGGAAGAAGTCCTCGTTGGGGAAGACGTCGGTGCAATCGGTATCCGAGAGGGAGTCCGTGATGAAGCCAGTAGTCGCGCCGATAGCGCTCTCTAAAAACCTTATCGCCCTCTGGAACTAGAGGCGCAAAGGATGTGCGACAGACAGACTGAGAGGAGGCGCGACCGGCGTGGCGTGGCGAGGCGTGGCAAGGCGAGTGAGGAGGAGGAGCGCGCGTGTGGAACTCTCTCCTTCTCCTTCTCATCCTTTTACCAAGTGCTAGGAGAGCTCACCTTATAAGCTGGTCCAACTTTCACTCAACTAGCAATGTGAGACTAAACATTTGTCCCAGCTCTTACCTTGCATGAATAGCCCAAATGGACCTCTAAGATTTTAGGAATTTATTGGTATATAATAACTGGGCCGGGCCTATTTAGCCAAAAATTCCAACAGAAGCCAACAAAGGCAGTGCCCTGGAGTCTACCGTGGCGCGAGGTGGAGGCGCTGACGAACGGTTCCGCCGCGAGCTCGACCTGCTCCGCCGCGCCGGCCGGCACCCGCGGCTCGTCGCGCTCCTCGCGTACTCCGACGACCACGGTAATAACTGGTTAATTCCACTTCCGTACGTACCTACATTTGTGTAAAAAAGTTTTATCTGTTTGAAGCTTTGACTCTACGCCGACGATCGATGCCTCTTGTCGCGGAGGGAAAAGAGAGTAAACTTTTCGTGTCTCTGGATTTTTTTTCACCTTTTACATTGCCGGTTGTTTATGATCTCGAATTTCTCTTCCTGAAATAAACTTGATTTCCCTATATTATTCTCATAAAGAAGTAATCATTGTACTATACTAATCATAAAAGACAAATGATACTACTATTATTACTATATTTGGTCAATAAAATACAAACTACGCTTTATAAAAAATATATCATTAGATTCATATTTAAAATATGCTTCCAATGGTATAATTTTTATAACATATGATTCATATATTGTTGACCAAATTTACGATCAAACTATTTTCTTAAATTACCTATTAGCCCTATAATCCGGAATGGAGGGAGTACAATTTTATAGTATACTATTATTACTATGACTAAGAAAAATAGTACTCCTATTTAGTATGACTAAGAAAATGTAGTCTCTCTGTTGTGTTGCTTTAGTGTAATTTTATACTCCTGATTCATAATAAGTGTCGTTGATTTAGTTTAGTATAACTTTATACTAAATCAATGATACTAATTTTATGGTGATTAGAGGGAGTGCTAAATCAACGACCCTTGTTATGAATCGGAGGGATATTGCATATCGGGTTTCGCTTTTTTCCGTTGGTAGGTGCAAAAAATTTAAGCTTAATTACAAATATATATTGAATTTAGCTCATTACTATTTTTGTAGAAATTGTACTATTTCCTTCGATCCAAATTAATGGATTCATATTTGTCTAGATTCAGATATATCTAGCACCAAAATATGACTAGATACATCAAAATTTAGACAAATCTAAATCATTAATTTGGATCGGAGTGAGTAATATTGTTTGAACCTTTGAGTCTACTCCTAGGACACTATTATTACTATGACTAAGAAAAATAGTACTCCTATTTCCTTCGATCCAAATTAATGAATTCCTAGGACACGTCGCTGCAGAACATGTTCTTTCTATCTTTGTTTTTTTTCACCTTTTATTACACCGCCCATGATTTATTTAATTTTATTTTCTGTTTTGTTTGTTGGTTAATTCTCTTAGAAATTAAAACACTACAGCTTTGTACTGGTATGATAACATTACTTCGTTCATTGGCAGGTTTGTAGAAACTAATTTTGATCGACTTTTGTTGATGAGTGATGGCATTAGCATTACGGCTTACCTAACGATCATGCAACAACTGCATTTCTTTTCTGCGGCTTTTTGGGTAGGATAACGACATGCTAGACAAAAGATTCAGCTAGTTTTCATCTTTTTAGCTCACTAATTGTCAAAAAAGTGCCTAGTTACCACATACACACTCCTCTAGTTTCACAGCTAGCGTCTTGTCTTCACTTTACTCAGTTACTTGATTAATTAACAGAAGTACTTATTCACTTGTGAAAATATGTCTTGTTGCAGAGGAGGGCGGCGCACTGGTGCTAGAGTACATGCCCGGCGGCACACTCGCCGACCGCCTCCACGGCGCTGCCGCCGCCACGCCACCTCTCACCTGGCGCCAGCGGATGCGCGTCGTCCACGACGTCGCCGTCGCGCTGGAGCACCTCCACGAGACCATCGCCGTCGTGCACGGCGACGTGTCGGCCTCGAACGTGCTCCTGGACGGCGGCACCATCCCACGCGCGAGGCTCTGCGACCTGGGCTCCGCCTGCGACGTCACATTCTCCGCAGCCGTGGCGCCCGGCAGGCGCGGCGCCGCCGCCGCCGCCGTGGGCTCGCCGGGGTACGCCGACCCCTTCTTCCTCCGCACGGGCATCGTGTCCAAGAAGTCCGACGTGTACGGCTTCGGCGTGCTGCTGCTCCAGGCCGTCACCGGCCTGCCGGCCGCAGGGTCCGGCGGCGGCGGCAGGTACCTGACGGCGAGGGTACTACCGCGTGTCAGGACGTCGTCGGGAGTGGCGGGGCTCGTAGATGGTAGACTAGGAAACGAGTACGACTCCGTGGAGGCCAGCGACGTCGCGAGCATCGCCGTCGAGTGCGTGGCAGCACAGCCAGGGCTCCGCCAGACGATGTCGCAGGTGCGAGTGGCCTTGGCGGAGAAGGCGGCGAGGTCCATGGCGGCTACGGCCGGCGGCGATCGTAAGTTGGTCGACTTATTTCACACTACGAGCTAGCTGAACTTCTCTTTTTCTTCTCCACATAGGAAAGTTTTTTTTTTCGTTTTTTGTAACTTCAGAGCTTCTTTAGAGTCTTAGTGGTAAACAAATAGATTTAATTTTGTTAGTTTTAGGAAACGCTGAAAATTGCTAATAAATCCAACTAGCCTATTCCAAATGGACTCATTTTGGATACAATGTACATATCTTTCAAGATTAGAGCATTTCCACTCGTTGGCCGAACCCAGGCCAAAAATTGGTCCGTTTTTCGGCCGGACGGAACTAGTTTTCGGCCTGGGTACGCCCATTTTCCCACTCGTGTACCTAGGGCGAGTTCCTAAGTTCGACTAAAATTTATTAAAGATGGGCGAATTTTATTAAATTGGGCGAATATAGACGAATTACATCAAATTTAAACTAAACTAATACATAATAAACTAAAAAAAGCCGTTGTCATGGCCTCCGTCGGCGCCTTCGTCGTCCTACATGCCGAAGTTGCTGTAGAACGCCGTGTAGCCGGGGTCGGCGCGGCCGTCATCCTCGTCGCCGTCGTCGTCGTCGCTCGGCGGCTGGTTCTGGCGGGAGCTCCTCTAGCCTGGGTCGCCGCATCTCCAGGGCTGGTACGGTGAAATGGATCGTATGGGCACCTAGAGGGGGGTGAATAGGTGCTAACCAATTTTAATACTTTTTCAATTTTAGGCTTGACACAAAGTAAATTCTTTAGATATGTAACTACGATAATTTCCCTATATGCAACCCTAACTACTAAGCACGTAAAGAGAGGAGCGAAGGAACCGTAGTGGAGCACGCGGAGACACAAGGATTTGTTTTACCGCAGTTCCTTCCTTGTTAAGGGAAGTACATCTGCGTTGGAGGGGTGGGCGGTTCTAAGACCACCACGCCACAATAGGCCTCACCCTATTCTCCGATGAATCTCGCCACGAGAGGCCTGATCCATCATCTCCACTATTGGATCCCTTCGAGGCGGGAACCGATGCCTTTTACAACACTATCGGGGCACACACCCACAACCGAATTGGGGGCTCCCGAGATGACAACAAGCTGCCACAAGAACAAAGTTTATCAATATAAACAAAAACAAGGATCTAGGTATTTGCAAGAAATACTAGATCGGTGATTCTCCAAATGAATGGAGAGGAGATGAATCGCTTGATTGCAGTTGATGAAGATAGAGTCCTCCTCCTTCGATTCCCCATGGGACGGAGCCTTTGAGTGGATCTATGTGGAGTTCTCTTGGACGAAGGTTGCAGATCAGGTCTTTTCTTTTTCGAATGAATCAAGAGTTCTGGAGAGAGGGGGAAGACAAGCTTAAATACCCCCTGCCCAGAACAAGCCATTGGAGAAATTTGGGGGCGGATTATCCGCCCCCCTTTGGGGCGGACTATCCGCCCTGGGGAGAAAATCCGCCCCCAGGACAGAAACTCCGGGGAAAACTCTGCCCCCTATACAGAGAGCGACACAGCCTTGACTTGAAGAAATTTCCAAAGGGGGCGGATTAGGGGCGGACTATCCGCCCTTGGGAGAAAGTCGCCCAAGGACCGGAAAGTCCGAGGGAAACTCTTCCCCCCATACATAGAGCGACGCAGCCTTGACTTGAAGGAAATCCTCGAGGGGCGGACTATCTGCCCCCAAGGGGCGGACTATCCGGCTGGGCCGGAAAATCCGGCCACAAACTCCGCCCCCCTCTCTGGGGGTCACGCACTCTTGAAAGAGGGTTGGGGCGGATTATCCGCCCCCAGAAAGCAGTTTCCTTCCCTTCTCAATGTATAGATCTGCAGCACTTCAACACACATTAAATAATCCTTGATATTGTTATCTAACACACAAAACACTAGGGATTATGAAATGTTCTTTCAATCTCCCCCTTTTTGGTGTTAGATGACAATACTAGGATTTGCAAACGACTACCAACGACACCCTTAAAATAAATGAAAGAGCCCCCCCCCTAGATGTGTGCGTATTAATATTTACCTTTGAAACACACATGCACACACTAGATAAAGCACAACTTTCATAGTAAGAACAATTAAAACCAGATGGGTTGGTAAACAAGATCATACCACCGGGATGTGAATATTGCCAAAAAAACTAATGAGATTCCACATCCCACAAGATTGGTGCATACATAAGATAATCCCATGATTCCAAATGTCATCAACTAGAATGCCAGACTCCATAGATAAATCCAGAATTCCATGATAGTAGGTCCACAAATAAATCCAGAATTCCATAGGACCATACATAGTAAGTCACGACAGAGTCTTACAATAACCAAGCAACAAATAGCAAATAGCAAATAAGTTCACGCTAAAGGGGCACAAGTAAAATGAACGAATGGAAAAGCAAGTGCTTGTGCCCGACCCATGACCCATGCAAATCCGGTGACCTAATAGAACTACTTCTCCCCCTTTGGCATCGAAACGCCAAAAAGGAAGAAGAGCGATGCTAACGCCCCAGAAGATCACGCCTCCTCTTGTTGGAGATATGCCCAAGAGGCAATAATAAAGTGGTTATTATCATATCTTCATACTTATGATAAATGTTTACATACCATGCTATAATTTTATTAACAGGAAACATTAATACTTGTGTGATTTGTAAACATAAAAGAGTCCCTAGTAAAGCCTCTTGTTAAACTAGCTTGTTGGGTAATATATGATCATGGTTTCCTGATCATGAACATAGATATGTTATTAACAACAGGGTCATATCATTAGGAGAATGATGTGATGGACATACTCCTATAGTTAAGCATAGCATAAAGATCAAGTCATTTAATATAGTTCATTTGCTATAAGCTTTCTGATACATAGTAACCTAATTCCTTCGACCATGAGATCATGCTTATCACCATCACCGGAAGGATGCTTTGATGACATCAAACACCACACCATAACTGGGTGGCTATAAAGATGGCATTGAGTGTTCGGAAAGTATGGGTTGAGACACATGGATCAAGAGTGGGATTTGTCCATCCATATGACGGATAGATATACTCTGGGCCCTCTCGGTGGAATGTCATCCAATTATCTTGCAAGCATGTGACTGGCTCACAAGGGATCACATATCACGGGAACGAGAAAAGAGTACTTATCGGTAACGAGGTTGAACTAGGTATGCAGAGATACCGACGATCAAAACCTTGGATAAGTAAACTATCGTGAGACAAAGGGAAATTGGTATCGTATGTAACTGGTTCATTCGATCGCAAAGTAATCGTAGAAATATGTGGGATCCATATGAATTTCCAGATTCCTCTATTGGTTATTGATCGGAGAAGTGTCTCGATCATGTCCGCATAATTCACGAACCGTAGGGAGACACACTTAAGGATTCGATGTTGTTGAGTAGTTATGGAATGATGAGTAAGAGACCGAATGTTGTTCGGAGTCTCGGATGGGATCCGGGATATCACGAGGAGGTCCAGAATGGTCCGGAAAATAAGATTCATATAAGGAAAGTCCTGTTTCGGGGTTGGAGAATGGTTCCGGTGTTTTCATCAGGAATGTTCTAGAAGGTTCTGGAATGTCCGGCACTCCGGAGGGGAAGGGTACATGAATGTGCCATAACAAGTTGGAATGATTGCATCATGTACTAGGTGTCATCGCTGAAAAAAATAAAGGGTTAAATCAAATCCTAGTTTGAAAAAGTCAAACGCCAATTTGAAAAGTCAAACGGCTATTTTGTGAGGTGGAGGGAGAGTAGGAAACCTACTTGGGGAGGAGTTCCCTCCCTCCACCGCCGGCCCACTTGGAGACCGAGTTGGGAGGGACTCCTCCCTTGGCCGCACCCTCCCACCTATATAAGGAGGGGCAGGGCTGCCCCTCCAAGACCTACACCAATCACACCCCAAACCCTAATCTCCTAGCCGCCGGCCTCCTCCAAGTCACCGCCGCCTAGGGTCTCCTCTAGCTCGGCGAGTTAGGGTTTCCCCAAACCCTAGACGCCGACCAAGCTCTCCCCTTGGTGCCTCTAAACCCTAGATCGCCAAGGCCCTCTCTCATACTCCACCATACTCGCTCCGGCTTAAGGCGAAGCCCTGCGAGATCTTCCCTCTACTTCCGGTACCACGCCGTCGTGCTGCCGGAATCATGAGGAGAGTGCTACAACCTCCGCTGCCTATTGGAACAAGGGAGAGGAAGGTCTTCATCGAAAATTTAACGATGTGACCGATCAAGGGAGCGCTTTAACGCAATACGAAGGATCGTCTACATGATCTTGAGATCGGAAAGAGTACGACTACATCACCCATGAGAATCTGCTCTCGTTAACCGTTTTGGAATCTTCGAGGGTGAGTTCCTCTATCGACTCGTTGCTACAATCTAGTAGATAGATCTTGGCTTGTTTGTTTGCATGCGGTAGAATTTTTTTGTTTTCCATGCTACGAACCCCTACAGTGGTATCAGAGCCGTGTCTATATGTAGATCTGTTGCACGAGTAGAACACAATGGTCATTGTGGGCGTTGATGCTTTTGTTGTCGATTGCTTCTTGTGTACTTTGCATCTTGCGGGATGGTGGGATGAAGCTACGGCTAACCTTACATGACATCGTTCATGAGACTTGCTCCACGCTTGACATGCAACTTGTATTGCATAAGTGGCTTTGCGGGTGCCTGTTTCTCCCAATATAGTTAAGATTCAATTTACAACGGGCGATTGACAATACTAGTATCAATGTTGTGGTTCTTGTTCGTAAGTTAGAACGACACTTATTGAAAGCCCCAAACCACGTAAAACATGCAAAGAAAATTAGAGGCGTCTAACTTTGTTTTGCAGGGGTGTGCTGTGATGTGATATGGCCATGATTGTGATTATATTTGATGTATGCAATGTTCCTTATTGTAAGTTGGCAACCGGCAGGAGCCATATGGTTGTCTTTAAATTCTGTTAAGACCCACGTGTCTATTCAAAGTAGTTGTAATAGTTGAAGCTGGTGGACGACAACCATGGAGCAGCGTCATTGACCTTGATGCAATGCCGGTGATGATGGAGATTATGTTCGTGCTTGAAGATGGAGATCGGAAGCACAAATAAGAAAGGCCATATCATATCACATATTATGAATTGCATGTGATGTTAATCCTTTTATGCATCTTGTATTGCTTAGTTCACGACGGTAGAATTATAAGATGATCCCTCAAGCACACAATTTCAAGTTTTAAAGTGTTCATCCTTAGTAAGCTCCGTTGCTAAAGCTCGTTGTTTCGAAGCACCACGTGATGATTGGGTGTGTTAGATTCTGCGAGTGTATACAACATGAGCAAGCCAGATTTGCTCATGCGGAAGCTAAGGTTTGATCTTGACGAGCCTAGCATGTACAGACATGGTCTCGGAACACGAATTACCGAAAGGTAAAGCATGAGTCATATAGTAGATATGATGAACATGTTGATTGTTCGCCATTGAAGCTACATCAACTCTCGTGATGATCGGTTTTGATGTGGTGGATTTGGTTTGTGTGATCACTAAAACAATGTGAGGGATATTGTTTTGAGTGGGAGTTCAACAGCAATTTGATTAAAAGTTGAACACTATTTATCATAAATTAAATCAAAGTGAATTTGCATAGTTGTTGTAGTCATTGGCATCCGTTTACCACCTTGCGCTTAGTTTTAATTGAGATGATAGAACTATAGAATTCTGGTTAGTTACTTTATGAACTGGTATCATATTGTTTTGAAGTGTTAATCTAAATTTTAAAAGTCCTATTGCAAACTTTCAGTAAGTTCTGGTTACTCCATGAAGTTTAATAATTGGTATTAAATCAAGAGTGACAATTTCCAATGTTAGTATATAAGTATCATGTTTGTCTCCATGATTCTTGATATTCGAAAGATAGTTTCAATATCAAGGTAATCTAGGAGATGAAAGAGTTGTTTCAGAAACCATGATGTGTGGAAGATATTGTGATATCTGAAACGAAGTTTTGGTTGTAACATGATAGAGTATAATATAGCAAAAGTCATGTTCTCATATTTGATGAGAATTTATAAAAGGTTGGAGACACTAGTTGTCCTAATCCTCCAAAAGGTTTTTGAGAGCAACATTATACTCGTGATTCACCGTTATAAGCTAAAAGTAGCTTAATCATGGATGATTCCATGATAAGGGTGAATATTTGATGTAGGTAAAATGTTTACTACACCAAGAGATTACTAAAGAAAGGAATTTGAAAGAACACCAAACATTTGATGATGGTGATCTACTTCAAAGTGCAAGTCCAAAGACATTGGTATTTTACTATACATGCTTTGGACTATGTGTCATGTATATGGCTCCACTATTGATGTTGAAAGATTCTTTCAAACAGAAAAGGAAATACTGAAAGAGAATCTCATAAGTATATGGCAGAAAAGAAAAGACTAGAATTGTTCAGCTTAAGTATATAGATGATATACATGTTATGGATATATTCTTTGCTTATTAAACAATGTGGTTCTTAAGTATTTGATACTGAATTTGTTGGTGTGAATCGTCATACAAAACAACACAATTCATGAACCACAATGGCCTAAGTAACTAGCAAAAGATAGCCGGTGGAAATTCATGAACCACCATTATGCCACTGCTGTGAAAATAGCTGGTGGAAATTTACGATGGGCAGTACGATATGTCCCACAAATGTTGGAAGGGCCGGCTAGGGTATGGCTGAATAATCTACCAGCAGGCAGTATCAACTGTTGGTTAGATTTTGAGGAAGTGTTCGTCAGCAACTTTACCAGCACATACAAGAGGCCAAACAGTCCGCAACAGTTAGCCATGTGCAAGCAGAGGCCGAATGAAACAGATAGAGAGTTTTTAACTCGATGGTGTAACCTGAGAAACTCATGTGAAGGAGTTATAGAGTCGCAGGCAATAGCTTGGTTCGCTCAAGGATGCCGTTATGCCAGTGTATTGTGGCAACGACTGCAAAGAGATATGCCAACCACATTAGCAGAAACTATCAGAATAGCGGACTCCTATGCGTTAGGAGATCCAACGCAACCAGAATTAATGTCGGCGGATCATCGGGAGCAGCAAGACCAATATGCAAGAGATTTGGCCGGGTCATCCAGGCGCAATGACTTTAGAGGAAGAAGAAGAGAAGAACGGCCGGATTATAGATATAATTCGGCCCAAGTAGCAGCGGTAGCACAGGATCAGCCGAGTCACGGAACGACTCAACGGCAAAAGAATGGTCCTCAGCAGTGGACGCCAAGGAATGAAGGAAAAGACAAGGACCCGTAACAAAAGAAGCAATGGCAGGAGAGGCCGAAGTACACGTTCGAATCTATGTTAGATCAGCCGTGTAAATTTCACACGTCAAACCCATCCAGACCAGCCAACCATACGACCCGCCAATGTGCATGGATGAAAAATGCAATGGGAAACCCCACATGCATTCAGGCAGCACCCCTTCAAATACATCAACAAAGATCAACCACGCTTGATCGAGCAATGCACAAAGAATCGATGCTACCACCTCCTCCCCCGAGATACGATAACTCGGACCGGAGAGATGCGGTACATCAAGTGATGAACCAAGGCCAGGATGGAAGGACAAATCCAGGAAATACTGGACGCAATGATTACAGAGAACATCATCAGTCGTATTGCATGTTCACAACGGAATAGCAAGACAAGCAGAGTGTGCAACGCTGGCATATGGAAGTAAATGCAGTTATGCCGGCAGTGCCAAGATATATGCCTTGGTCAGATCAGGAAGTAACTTGGAGCATAAAGGATCACCCCAAGATAATGCCGAATCCAGGATCGTATGCACTCGTGTTGGATCCGACATTTGTTGGACCAAGCATTAATGTGAAAATTTCAAAGGTTCTCATTGACAATGGGAGCAGTATCAACATCATGTACAAAGATACCATGCATAAACTCGGAATATCGCAGAACATGCCGCAATCCACGAGGACCACTTTCCATGGGATAGTGCCAGGGCTTTCATGCGAACCCATTGGTAAGGTCCGAGTAGATGTGTTATTTGGCACAAGAGATAACTGCAGAGCAGAAAACTTGGAATTTGAAGTGGTGGATCTAGAGAGTTGTTATCACGCTTTACTCGGATGGCCCGCGTTGGCCAAATTCATGAGCAGCTGTCATGTAAGTTATCTGAAAATGAAGCTACCCGGACCACAAGGAGTGATAATAGTAGCAGGGGATTACAAGAAGTCAATGGAATGTGCTTCAGCCGGATCAAATTTGGCCGAATCATTGGTTATAGCAAGAGAAAAAAGAAGGATTCAGGAGGTAGCAACCCTCGCTCAGTCGGCACAGCTGAATATGCCGGCACTAGCTAATCCACATGGAAGTGTCTCCTTTCGGCCGACTAAAGAAACAAAGAAGTTTCAGATAGATGAGCAATTCCCAGAGCGTACTGTTACTATTGGAGCAGGCCTAGATGCTAAATAGGAAAGCGAGCTCACCAACTTCCTCCGTGAGAATCGGGACATATTTGCATGGTCAACTCAGGATCTGCAAGGAGTTCCGAGGGAGTTGGCTGAGCACTCTCTGAATGTAAGGCCAGGAGCAAGGCCGGTGAAGCAACCTCTCCGCCTCTTCGCCGAAGATAGGAGAAAAATAATAGGGGATGAGATAGCTCGGCTCCTCGCGGCCGGGTTCATCATGGAGGTGCTGTATCCGGATTGGTTGTTAAATCCGGTGCTAGTAGAAAAGAAGAAAGATGATCCCAATGTAGCCATCGTATGGCGAATGTGTATCGATTACACGAACCTGAACAAGGCGTGTCCAAAAGATCCTTTTCCATTACCTAGAATAGACCAAGTCATTGATTCGACCGCTGGTTGTGAGTTATTGTCATTTGTAGACGCGTATTCTGGTTTTCACCAGATACCGTTAAATCCGGCCGATCAAATAAAGACTGCGTTTATTACCCCGTACGGAGCTTATTGCTATCGTACAATGCCATTCGGCCTGCGAAACGCAAGAGCAACATATCAGAGATGCATACAAAAATGTCTACATGACCAGATAGGAAAAAATGTACAAGTATATGTGGATGACGTGGTCATCAAAACCAAAGATAGCAAAACGCTACTGGATGATATACGGCAGACTTTCGCGAACCTGAGAAGGTTCCGAATGAAGCTTAACCCGAAAAAATGCACATTTGGCATGCCAGCAGGAAAATTACTCGGTTTTCTTGTATCTAGCCGAGGTATAGAGGCCAACCCAACAAAGATAAAGGCAGTAGAAAGAATGGAGTTGCCAAGGTGTCTAAATGACGTGCAAAAGTTCATGGGATGTTTAGCCTCGCTCAGCCGGTTTGTATGTCGGCTAGGAGAAAAGGCACTACCACTCTATCAACTGATGAAGAAATCAGATAAGTTCATTTGGACTCCACAAGCAGACAGTGCATTTCATGAGTTGAAAAGGATGTTGGTCACAGCACCCATTTTGGCTTCTCCATTATCAAAAGAGCCTATGTTACTCTATATAGCGGCTACCAACAGAATAGTGAGTGTTGTAGTCGTCGTAGAACGATTAGAAGATGATAAGTCAGTACAGAGGACGGTGTATTATTTAAGCGAGGTGTTATCCGCTTCAAAGCCAAATTACCCACATTATTAGAAAATGGCTCATGGAGTGTACATGTCGGCAAAGAAGCTTAAACATTACTTCGAAGAGCACCCCATCAAAGTGATCTGTGAAGCGCCCATAGCCGACATATTGAGCAACAAAGATGCAAGTGGCCGAATAGCAAAATGGGCAATTGAGTTGTCACCGTATGCTCCACAATTCGATAGGAGAGATGCAATCAAATCTCAGGCGGTCGCCGACTTCTTCGTAGATTGGGCCGAGGTGCAGTATGAGCCACCATTACCAGACCCAAATTATTGGACGATGCATTTCGACGGTTCTAAACTAAGAAATGGTTTGGGGGCAGGAATAGTGTTAATCGCCCAAAAGAGATCAGCTGAAATATGTGATGCAAATACATTTTGCCGCGTCAAACAACGTAGCCGAATATGAAGCATTGGTCCATGGATTGAAAGTAGCAAAAGAGATTGGCATACGTCGAATCTTATGCTATGGGGACTCGGATCTAGTAGTGCAGCAAGTCTCAGGCAATTGGGACGCATTAGATGATAACATGGCTTCGTATAGATTTCATGTGCAAAAGATCAGTGGATACTTTGAAGGGTGTGAATTTCACCATATACCTCGGGCAGAAAATGATGTCGCAGACACATTGTCAAAGCTAGGATCAACCAGGCAGTCAATTCCCCCAGGTATTGCCTTAGAGCACCTCAGGAAACCATCAATAATTCCATCACCAGAGTCCGAATCCATCTTTATTCCGGCAAACTCAGCAGAAGATAGCGTGCCGATGGAAATAGACCAGCAATATAACCCGGAACTTCCTAAGAGGAGGACAACAGAGGTAAGCACAACTATGGAGAAAGCCGAGGTAGTTATGTCGGCGGAAAACATGGAAGTAGACAGTGAGACCACACCAGTGAAAATCACACCGGTATGGGCGCAACCCATATTCTCTTTCCTTAAAAATACGATTTTACCAAATAATGAAGTGTTAGCAAGACAGATAGTAAGGAGAGCTAAAGCTTATACAATCATAAATAATGAGCTATATAAAAGAAGCGTCACAAGTGTATTGCAAAGGTGCGTGAGTTCGGCAGAAGGCCAGGAGATCCTCCTAGATGTACATCAAGGAGAATGTGGACACCATGCCTCGTCTCATGCCTTGGTGGCCAAAGCATTCAGGCATGGGTTTTATTGGCCAACGGCCTTGAAGGAAGCCAAAGAGCTGGTTGAAAAATGCAATGGTTGTCAGAGATATGCAACCAAGATACACATGCCGTCGTCCGAGTTAAAAACGATACCCATTACTTGGCCGTTTTCTGTGTGGTGCTTAGATATGGTGGGACCATTCAAGCCGGCCCGAGGGGGGATGACCCACATATTGGTTATGGTGGATAAGTTCACAAAATGGATCGAAGTGAAACCAATAAAAAAATGCGATGGGCCCACAGCAGTGAAATTCCTCAAAGATATTATCTTAAGATATGGGTACCCGCATAGTGTTATTACAGATAACGGCACAAACTTTGCAGAAGGAGCCTTCGCTAGGTTTTGCCAAGAGAAACACATAAGATTGGATGTTGCCTCTGTGGCTCACCCAGCATCTAATGGGCAAGTGGAAAGGTCTAATGGACTAGTATTATCCGGAATAAAACCATGACTCGTCGAACCATTGCAAAGGTCGGCAGGATGTTGGATTGAGGAATTACCAGCAGTATTATGGAGCCTCGGGACCACTCCGAACAGATCAACAGTTTATACACCATTCTTTCTGGTATACGGGGCAGAGGCCATGCTTCCAGCCGACATAATACATGACTCGCCAAGAGTTACTCAATATACAACTTCAGAGGTAAATGAAGTAGCTCGGCAAGATACTGTTGATCTGCTAGAAGAAGCCAGAGAGCTGGCGCTATCGCGATCAGCTATTTATCAGCAGAACTTGCGGCGATATCACAACAAGAAGGTGAATCCAAGAGTGTTCAAAGAAGGGGATTTAGTTCTCCGACTGGTGCAACGCACGGCCGGCATGCACAAGCTGTCACCTCCATGGGAAGGACCATTCGTCGTGAGCAAAGCATTGCACAACGATGCCTATTACCTAATCGATGCTCAATCCCCTGGAAAGAACAGGGGAGACAAAGCCGGCGAAGAAACGAAAAGGCCATGGAACGTAGCTTTACTTCGTCCATTTTACTCGTAGCATGGTATCTCAAGATCAAGCACCAATTATGTATTAGACCTCGGCATCCAGAGCAGTGACTCGAGGATTGCCATGTATTATCTCAATTTCATCTTATGTATTAAACCTCGGCATCCAGAGCAGTGACTCGGGGACTGCCATGTGTTATTTCAATTTTGGGTTATGTATTAAACCCCGGCATCCAGAGCAGTGACTCGGGGAATGCTATGTGTTATTTCAATTTTGGGTTATGTATTAAACCTCGGCATCTAGAGCAGTGACTCGGGGACTGCCATATGTTGTTTCAATTTTATGTTATGTATTAAAACTCGGCATCTAGAGCAGTGACTCGGGGACTGCCATATGTTGTTTCAATTTTATGTTATGTACTAAACCTCGGTACCTTGAGCAGCGACTCGGCAACCATCTTATATTATTTCTGAAGTTTGGTTTACATACTAGACTTCGGCGCTATAGGCAGTGACTCGGGGACTCCCATGTATTGTTCCGAAGTAGTGGTTAGCCTTGGGTACAAGGAAGGTATCAAACTTCGGCACTCAAAGTAAGAACAGCTAAATCTCGTATGATATTCGAAGCCCACACCCAAATTAACTGGCTAAACCACGGGAATACAAAGGCAGGAATATATCCCAGAATCAAGAAATAGCAGGCCACCAAAGCAAGGATTCGGACGAACAAGATCACTTAAACTAAGTGATAACAATTACGAACATATATGTCTCAGAAGCACACGGCAAAAGAAATTCATGCCATACAGAAGACGGACAAATGTTCCACGTACATCATACGCCCGGCATACCAGGGATCAGAAACGACTTAAAGGTTTTTAGCGGGAGAGGCAGTAACTTGGTCAGGGGCTGGGCACTCCGAGGTAGGCGGAGCTTCGACCGAGGTGGCCTCGCCCTCCACAGAACCAGGTGCGACTTCGGCGGAAGCCCGAGGCTGTGGAGTAGCATCGGTTTGTGCAGTGGAATGCCCAGTACCTTTGGAGGAGGATCGCGCATCGCCATTGCCATCCGAGCTCGAACTGGAATCACCAGAAGTAGCCGAGTCATCCTCATCTTCCCCTTGTTCAGCTGGATTGTTATCCGATGCATCCTCGACTACGACCTCGTCGTCCGGGTTCGGAAGGAAACTCGGACCTTCATTCCAGGTATGCACGTCGGCATACTCAACGAGCTGGAAGGCACGAGCTTGCCGAAGAGCGACGAAGGTGGGGTCCTCAACCCAACGGGAACCAGTGCGCAAATTTCTCAAGATATCAAGAGAAATATCTTCATACCATGACATGATAACAGTGAGAGCCATATCAGCACCAGCTCGCCGATTCCTCCAAAGACTTAGTTGCCTCTCGGACGCCATTAATCTTTCCACCAGCAATTGGACCTCATTGATATCAGGAGTCCCAGAAGTATTAGGCCAGAGAACATGGTAGGCTCGGATAGCTGCCTGCACCAAATCCCTACCCATAATCTTCATCGGACCAACTGCAGCGCCGACAGCAACCAGGAAGTCTTCCATCGAGTACTCCGAGTCCGCGTCAACAGGGACACCTCGGCGCACACGAGCAGCAAGAACCGCTTTGGAGCTCACGGGCTTAGCTTCTGGAAAATGATCTGCACAAAACAGGAAGGCGTCAGAGGGCAGCAGGAAAAAGGAAAAAGATAATCTGGCCGTGCTAAGAAGCTTACGATGAATATAACTCATCATTATCTGAAGGTCTTTAGCCCAGTCAATCTTGCTCTTCTCAAAGCGAGCGATCTCCTCGCTCATTCCTCGAGTTTTCAGTTCGGCAGCCTCGAGGAACTCTTCATTCTTCTGCAGTTGCAGAGCTAGCCAATTTTTCTCCTCGGAGAACTCTTGGTCGACCTTTTCTAGTTCGGACCTCTGAGAAAGCTTAAGGGCCTCTACCTCGGCGCGCAGGCGAGCTATTTCATCGTCCTTCTCTTTTAGCTGCGCCGAATGAGTAGCGCTTTGTTCTAAAAAATGCAGCATTACATCAGGCATGGGCGTGCAATCTTGGTGAGATGCTGCAAAGGTTTGTAACTCGGCTTTACCAAAGCCAAACGAGATAAAAGAAATTAGCGCACATTTTAAAGAATGAAAGGTATAAGGCAAAAGGGAAACTAACCTTCCAGGTTCTTAACTTTCTTCTCAAGACGAATGTTGAGATTATTGATGTTACCTGTTCACCAACAAAGTGAGCCGACATCTCGCATACAAAACAATAAGAATGTCGGAGATGACGAAAAGAATTGTCGACTTACCAGCTTTTTTCACCACAGGAATAATTTTCTCATATTTTTCTTCTAATTTTCTGTGCGAAAAAAGCAACCTTTGAAATTCAGCAGTCCGCCGGTCATGTGCAACCTGAGCAATATAGCAAACGATGAGTAGATAATCAAAACCAAAACAGATCCGAGTCAAGCAAAACTTAACCCGGATCTAGGTGGCTGGATAATCAAAGCCAAAACAGATCCGAGTCAAGAAAAAATTAACTCGGATCTAGGTGGCTGGATAATCAAAGCCAAAACAGATCCGAGTCAAGCAAAACTTAACCCGGATCTAGGTGGCTGGATAATCAAAGCCAAAACAGATCCGAGTCAAGCAAAACTTAACCCGGATCTAGGCGTCTGGATAATCAAAGCCAAAACAGATCCGAGTCAAGCAAAACTTAACCCGGATCTAGGTGGCTGGATATTCAAAGCCAAAATAGATCCGAGTCAAGCAAAACTTAACCCGGATCTAGGTGGCTGGATATTCAAAGCCAAAACAGATCCGAGTTAAGCAGAGCTTAACCCAGGTCTAGGTGGCTGGATATTCCAAGTCAAAACAGATCCGAGTCAAGCGAAACTTAACCCAGATCTAGGTGGCTGGATATTCAAAGCCAAAGCAGATCCAAGTCAAGCAAAACTTAACCCGGATCTAGGTGGCGGGATATTCAAAGATCATCTAGACAAAAATCAAACAAAGTTTAAGGCAGATCTAGTCGGATATAGGTTCGAACCCTAAAGTTAAATCGAATTAAGTAGAACATCATAAAACTTCCAAGCGAATAACAAGTTACTCGTTTGCAAGTTTCGGGGACTAGAGTATATATAGTAGCATCTGGAGAATCAATCAAAACTCCGTGAAACAACAATTACCTCATTCATCTTGTTACTATCAAGGATGATCTTGGCAGCTTGATCCAAGCGGCTGCTAATGTCGGAAAGCTGAAACGGCTGACTGATTGGATTACACTCAAGCTGATCGGCAGCATTCCAGTTATTGGCATATTCCACCAGAGAGCCGAGGCTGTTTCCACTAGCCGTCCGAGTGAGGACTTTACCCCGGACGTGCTGTGTAACCACCGCGGCCGCATGGCTTTTATGAAGAGCAAGCTGGGTACCGGCGGCCGGAGTAATGGAGGCTTGGGTAGATGCAGTTCCTTTGCGCAGCACATCGGCGATACTCGGCTGAGAAGAGCCGACAAGACCTTTCTGGGAGGTGGAAGCCTTGGTGGCGACAGCTTTTCTTGCTTTAGAAGGGGCATCAGCAGAAGCCGATACCTCGGCCATGGGAACGGTGCCTTCAGGAGCCGGAGGGGTCACAGTTGCAGAGGGCGCCGAGATATTGACGATCTCGGCCGGGGCTGGAGTTACTACAGAAACTGCGGCGGTAGGAAGAGGCTCGGTAGGGATGCTCGGATTCACAGAGGGGGCAACTGGTTCGTAGAAATCTCGGAGGGCCGAGTGGAATCAACGTCAACAGGAGGAGTCTCAGGCACATCGTGGCGAGGGGGCGACCGATGCGGAGCTGGAGGAGATGCGGCACGAGCAGGACTGGGGATCCTGGTATCTTCAGCGGGCGGAGGAGACGGCTGCCGAGTCACACGGCCAGTCATGCTAGGACCGCCGGGCTTAACAGAAAGTGGAGCACTACAAAAATAAAAAAGAAAGAAGGGCGTCAGGTTGAAAAGCAGAAAGAGGGAAACAAGAAATACGAGCAAAAGGAACTTACCCTGCGACTCCAGGCATGGTCTTGCGCCTGGGAGGATTCGGAGCAGATTTCTTCATTCGTTTCTTGGGGGCCGCCTCTGAGGCACCAACAGGAGCCCCACGTTTCCCCGAGGTAACAGGGGGCCGGGAAGCAATAGGCTCGGCGTCGTGAACCTGACCGGCCGGATTAGCTGGGAAAGTAGAAGCCGGAAATGCATAAGAAATGGGCATTGTGGCAACTACCTCTAGAACTTGGACCTCGTCCGAATCACCTTCCTCCTCGTGGACCGAGGTCTTGCCGCGAGCACGAGCCGGAGCGAGATCCAACTTGGGGACGAACTCTTCGGAGTCCGGCTCCCCAATGTCCGGGGTATTCCGGTCCGCAGGCCACGGGAGCGACAAAACCTCGGCATCCTCATCCTTCTGCTCTGCAAACCTCTGTAAGGCAAGAAAGAGGAAAGTTAGCGAAAACAGTTACGAAAGCAGTTGAAAAACAAAGCGTTAATGGTTAAACTTACTGCGGGAGGGGGACATTCGCGGGTGAACGGCTTCAATCCCCAAGCCCAATCCTCAGGCATCTCCGTCTTGAAGATAGCTCGGACACGTTTAAAAATGAGATAGTTGTCCAGCTCCACGGTCGAGACTCGGTTAGGGTCAAGAGGACCGCTCATATAGCAGAGTTTGTGCGTCCTTTTCTGGAATGGGAAAATTCGGCTACTGATGAAGGTAGCCATCAAATCCTCGCCGCGTAATCCGGCACGGATCAACTACTTAAGCCGAATCTCAAAAGTCTCGGCCAAGACGTGACTCCTCCTCGGATTATAAGTCCAATTCACCTTGCAGGGCGTACCAATGGAGAAGGCAGGGAGCCGAATCTTGTCCTCCGTTCCCGTGTTCTTGACATAGAAGAAGGACTTGTGCCACTTCTTGCACGACTCTAGCCCCGTGACACGAGGAAACACCGACTTCCTCCGAGGTGTAATGGACGCTGCACCACATTGAGTAAGCAGTTTCTCGGAAGGGTGCAGAGACTTGTCAGGGACAACGTTAGAACGAATCTGGAAGAACTTCGACCAGACATGCACGGACGGCCATAGGCCGAAGTACCCCTCCGAGGCAGAGATAAAAGCAGAGAGAGAGGCGATCGCATTCGCAGGAAGATGATGCGGCTGAAGGCCGAAGTAGTCGAGAAATTCCCTAGCAAAGTTGCTAAGAGGGAGACCAAAGCCGCGCGAGAAATGCAACATGAAAACTACGTACTCGCCCTCCCTAACGTCCGGAGAGGACTCGCTGCCGGGTAAGCGACAGGAAACCTCGGCGGGAATCCTCCGAGTCCGGATAAGCCACTCGATCTCACGGCGAGTAACGGAGGAGCCCTGCCACGAGCCTCGCTCAGGTCCAGAGCCAGCGTTGTCATCCTCTATCAGGGCACCGCTGAAGGAGCTAGACATGGGCTCGCCGGAGAAATCAGCAGAGGAAGAACTAGCGGCAGAGGAAAGTTTAGAATTACGGGGCCCCGTCGTAATTCTACACAGAAACGGCGGCGGAGCGGCAAGGGAACCACTGCGCGAAAGCGAAAGGGAAACAGAGGAATCTAGAGGAAAGCCTAGGCGATGGGACCGGAAAGAACTCACCGGCGACGACGCCGGAGCTAGCGAACGAGGACGAGGCAGGCAATGAGCCTCGTCCTCGTCGGAGATTCAGATGAACGCACGACGGCGGAGCCGCGAACGGGTGCAAAAGCGAGAGGAAGAAGAAGGGCGCAGGCGAGCGAAAAGGGGAAAGTGAATTCCCAGGCACCGCGCCACTCTTTATAACCAAGCCGCCTACGAGGTAGTGGGATCATGGGTGTGGCGGTTGATCGTGTAGATCGTGTACACCGCACGACCGCACGTCGCTGAGCGGAACCGCACCAAGGACCACACGGTGGCAAAGGAGGTCACGATCCCCAACGGAAATGGCGCACGAGGCGTCACGCCGGCCGACAAAGCGAAAGAATCGTAGCTGTCGATGCATCTTGAGAGGAACAAAACACTAGAGAAACAATGATGGGGATGACACGTAGGACGAGGCGTACGCTAGAAGATACGATGATACCTCGAACGAGAAAGAGATAACTCGGAAACAATGCAGAACGAGTATCATAAAACTGATACGGCCCGGCCGAGGTTGTCGGCGGGGCCATATCAGCTTCGGGGACTAATGTTGGGGAGGTAACCCCAGATAGGGTAAGGACGGAGAAAGACGAAAGGATGTTCCCCGTCTAGTTTCCGAGTTATAGTCTGAGTCGGCCGGATCCTATAGAGGTCGGCCGAGATAGGGAAGGGCAGGACCTCATTAGTAATGGCAAGGCATTACCCGGCCGAGATATTGCGTAAGTCGGCCGGGTTAGCCCGAGTATGCAGGTGAAGGACAAGCCGAGTTACGCAAGGAAGGGCCGAATGATACGAAGCTTGCAGGAGAAGGAGAAGCCTAAAGTCAAACTCTAGCCACAGGCTAGAGAGAATCTGAGCAGAGCCAAGCACAAGAGACAAATGTGCAGAGCGACAGAGGGGCAGAAGGAGGTCATGGAGGTGACAGTCCTGGAGCCCGAGGCACGCAGGAGGGGCCCTCTGGAACCTTGCCGTCATTAGAAGGGCGACAAGGAAAGGAGGCCGCCGAACTACTATATTGGGACAAGCATATTCCTCGAATATGCTTGCCACGTCAGCCCTAAAGGAACCCAAGGTTCTCCTTTATAAGGGGAGGCTTGGACCCTGAGGAGGGCATCGGCTCATTTAGTACCGTTAGGCTGGTAAAGTTCTCCTTTTCTCCTTGTATACAGCTCAAGGAGCACTTGTAGCCCAAGGAAGGAGAAATAAAGATCTTTGCCTTTGCCTTCTGTGTGTAGAATCAACTGCATCTTCCCTCCCCGGATCCCTGTAGCATCCATTGGCCCCAAACTTTAGCCTACCCATGGCATCTGTCGTGCCACCACCACGACATGATGTTCATCGAGAACAAATAAAGGGTTATTGTGTTGCTCGTTAAAAGCTTGCCTTCAAGATTTGTTTTATCAGGTATTATGATAATAAAAGGGTTGTTCAAATAATTGCCGTAATCCATAAAAGATGGATGATTTACAAATCTCGTTGGAGAAATCGCATCCATAAAACTAGTGCTAAAAATGTCGAAAGACAAATTGATTAAAAGATCACTTAGGAAGTGACATCGCCATTTAAATTATATTGGAAAGAAAACATGAAGAAACTCCATGTGGATGGAATTTTGGAGTCTTTTGATTTTTGATCAAATGATGCTTGTGAAACTTTCCTAGAGATAATTAAAACTTCGTTCATAGGCCAAAAGGGAACGAATGACTAGCTTATTAGAACTTGTACATATTGTTGTATGAAGTCCATTATGTGTAGTCAAGAGAGATGGATTTCAACTTCATATGTTTTCTCCAAATTTGAGTGAATATATGAATATTTACTTAATAAGGATGAAGTATGAAACATTTGAAAAGTTCAAAGATTTCAAGATGAAGTGCAAAATCATTGTAACAAGAATATAAATAGTTTATGATAAGATCATAAAGGAAGATATTTGAGTTACAAGTTTAGCATAATACCTAAGATTTAAGGAATCGTTCCATGGATTTGCATTTTCCGAAACACCATAAGAGTATGGAGCGTTCGAGATATGTAATTAAACCTTGTTTGACATGGTAAGATCAAAGGTGTAATTTATAAAACTGTCATTATATTTTAAAGATTAAAAGCTCTAGAGACTACCGTTTTTCCACTGAAAAGAGATCCATCATAATCCGTTGAATTGACACCATATAAAGTTATGGTTTGGGATAAAACCCAAGTTGTCCTTTCTTAAACATTGGTATGCTATGCATAAGAAAGATGTTTGCAACCAAAGTCGGATGAACCTGTCTTTGTATGTTATTTCGAATAACTGTTCCTCCATAACATCGGAGACAAATAGGTTTGTCGCTTAAAACGTCAAGTTTCTTAGAGAAGGAATTTTTCGTGAAAAGTTAAGTGGGAGGACAATAGAACTTTGAGGTTAAAAGAACCTTAGCTATATGTGCAAAGTTGCGCAACGCCGAAAAGTGTTCCGGAGGCAGCAACAATGCTCATGGCTCATGTGCCTCAAAGGTTGTGGTCACGGAGATCTAAGTTCCTATTGAAACAAGTAGGTGGGGTAAACAATCAAATACCAAGATTTGAGAGTTAAATCATTATTTGACAATAATGATCCGACTACATGCAAAGAGGCGATGATGGGCCCTGACTCCGTCAAATGGCTTGAAGCCATAAAATCCGTGATAGTTCCATATACGAGAGATCAAGCTTTGAACTTGAAAGACCCTCTGGAAAGGTGCAAGACCTTACAGTCATATTTGGATCTATAAAGAAATAGACATGGATATTTCACATCTATGAAATAGTCGACATGTTGGGAAAGAGTTCACAACAATGTTCAAAGGTTGACTATGACAAGATATGATCTTTCATAGCGATATTTAGTCTAGACGGATTAATGTAGCAACCACGACATATAATTTTGTTATGTGTTGAATAAACAAAACAAGTTATTCTAATAGAATGGTTACCAAGGACGTGTGCATGACACGGTCCAAAGGGTTTTGTTAATTCAAAGGATGCTAAAAGCATATGCAAACTCCAATGGTTGAAGTAAGCATCGCGGAGTTAGAATCTTCACTATGATGAAACTGTTAAAAGAGTTTAATTTCATCGGAGATGATGAAGATGCTTGCATTTGCAAGAAATTAAGTGGGAGCGCTAAGACATGTTTCTAATACATTATGTGGAAGACATATTGTTGATTGGAAATAATGTATCTTTTATTAACACAGGATAAGAATTTCATCTCGATGAAAGACTTAGGCAAAACCCAAATATTTGGCATCAATAGACGCTAATATGGTTGTGCCGAAAGTACATAGATGATATATTGAATGAGTTCAATATAGAAACTACAAGAAAGGTTCTTTTTGCACAGAAAGGATTAAATGAGTTCAATATTGATGATATATTCAAGTGTATTGACACTTGGTAAGTGAAACAAAGATTCAAGTATAGATTGATACTTGATGTATAAAATCACAAAGAGTATTTTATCAATCATGTTGTGATGTGTACAAATCCAGATATGTCCTATGCTCTAAATGTTATGAGCGTATACCAGAATGATTCATAAGATGATTATTGGACAATAGTAAAACAAATAAGAATATATTATTTTGTAGAAGTGACAAATAGATGGTTAGTTCATTGTAAATGAATTACATTGATACTAGTTTTGTCACAAAGTACAAATTAAGTTTATCCCAATCTAAACTAAGGGTGGCACAATATGATGGAAAGTAAGTTCCATAATGGATTTGGATGAGTTCCAAAGTTGAGACATTGTGACAGATACTACAACAAAAGGCTAAGTATATAACTGCTGTTATAGCAGCAAAAGAGGGCATTTGTGTCAAGTAGTTTGTTATCAAACTAAGTGTAGTTCACAGCAGGGATAATACTATGAAGATATATTGTACGGCAATATTATCAACATGTTTTAACCCCAAAGAACTAAAGGTCACACCAAAGGACCAAATTTGTACGAAGCCATCTCATTAGAGAATGAGTGATGCGTAGAGACGCAAAGACATGCAATTACACACGGACCTGGAAGTGTCAGATCCGGATATCAGTTGACCACTAGCAATCGTGTACATACGACACCAGAAAGCCATAGGTGTTGAATACATAAAGGTTTGAAACTAGATTATTGACTCTAGTGCAAGTGGGAGACTGTTGGAGATATGCCCAAGAGGCAATAATAAAGTGGTTATTATCATATCTTCATACTTATGATAAATGTTTACATACCATGCTATAATTGTATTAACAGGAAACATTAATACTTGTGTGATTTGTAAACATAAAAGAGTCCCTAGTAAAGCCTCTTGTTAAACTAGCTTGTTGGGTAATATATGATCATGGTTTCCTGATCATGAACATAGAGATGTTATTAACAACAGGGTCATATCATTAGGAGAATGATGTGATGGACATACTCCTATAGTTAAGCATAGCATAAAGATCAAGTCATTTAATATAGTTCATTTGCTATAAGCTTTCTGATACATAGTAACCTAATTCCTTCGACCATGAGATCATGCTTATCACCATCACCGGAAGGATGCTTTGATGACATCAAACACCACACCATAACTGGGTGGCTATAAAGATGGCATTGAGTGTTCGGAAAGTATGGGTTAAGACACATGGATCAAGAGTGGGATTTGTCCATCCATATGACGGATAGATATACTCTGAGCCCTCTCGGTGGAATGTCAACCAATTAGCTTGCAAGCATGTGACTGGCTCACAAGGGATCACATATCACGAGAACGAGAAAAGAGTACTTATCGGTAACGAGGTTGAACTAGGCATGCAAAGATACCGACGATCAAAACCTCGGATAAGTAAACTATCATGAGACAAAGGGAAATTGGTATCGTATGTAAGTGGTTCATTCGATCGCAAAGTAATCGTAGAAATATGTGGGAGCCATATGAATTTCCAGATTCCTCTATTGGTTATTGATCGGAGAAGCGTCTCGATCATGTCCGCATAATTCACGAACCGTAGGGAGACACACTTAAGGATTCGACGTTGTTTAAGTAGTTATGGAATGATGAGTAAGAGACCGAATGTTGTTTGGAGTCTCGGATGGGATCCGGGATATCACGAGGAGATCCGGAATGGTCCGGAGAATAAGATTCATATAAGGAAAGTCATGTTTCGAGGTTGGAGAATGGTTGCGGTGTTTTCATCGGGAATGTTCTAGAAGGTTCCGGAATGTCCGGCACTCCGGAGGGGAAGGGTACATGAATGTGCCATAACAAGTTGGAATGATTGCATCATGTACTAGGTGTCATCGCTGAACAAAATAAAGGGTTAAATCAAATCCTAGTTTGAAAAAGTCAAACGCCAATTTGAAAAGTCAAACGGCTATTTTGTGAGGTGGAGGGAGAGTAGGAAACCTACTTGGGGAGGAGTTCCCTCCCTCCACCGCCGGCCCACTTGGATACCGAGTTGGGGAGGGACTCCCCTCCCCTTTGGCCGCACCCTCCCACCTATATAAGGAGGGGCAGGGCTGCCCCTCCAAGACCTACACCAATCACACCCCAAACCCTAATCTCCTAGTCGCCGGCCTCCTCCAAGTCACCGCCGCCTAGGGTCTCCTCTAGCTCGGCGAGTTAGGGTTTCCCCAAACCCTAGCCGCCGGCCAAGCTCTCCCCTTGGTGCCTCTAAACCCTAGATCGCCAAGGCCCTCTCTCATACTCCACCATACTCGCTCCGTCTTAAGGCGAAGCCCTGCGAGATCGCCCCTCTACTTCCGATACCACACCGTCGTGCTGCCGAAATCACGAGGAGAGTGCTACAACCTCCGATGCCTGTTGGAACAAGGGAGAGGAAGGTCTTCATCGAGTACCGAACGTGTGACCGACTGCGGGAGCGCTGCCGGAACGCAGCGCCGGAAGGATCGTCTACGCGATCTTGAGATCAGAAAGAGTACGACTACATCACCCACGAGAATCTGCTCTCGTTAACCGCTTTGGAATCTTCGAGGGTGAGTTCATCTATCGACTCGTTGCTACAATCTAGTAGATATATCTTGGCTTGTTCATGCGGTAGAATTTTTTTGTTTTCCATGCTACGAACCCCTACACCTCTTCCTCATCGTAGTCGTCCCCGTCCCCTTCCTCTTTGTCATACTCATCATCATCGTCATCAGCTGGAGGAGTGGGTGCCCGCGGAGGTGGAGCAAACAGGCAACTCTCAAGCTCACCATAATTGATCCCTGAAGTGTTCCACTGAGCATACGGTTCCGGAGCAGTGGGAGGAGGTGGAAGACCAGTGACACCTGAAACATGGTGAAGAATGAGCTGCTGAGTGTGATCCCTTGCATGGTCCCTGCGGTATGCCTCATACTGGCCCTTGTGCGTGTCAACACCCATGCAAAGAATGTGCCGCTGGAACCAAGTGAGCTGTTTAACCTCGCGTGCCATTGGGGACACGGCAGAGCGACGACCACTAGCCCGTGCATCACGCATAAAGGACTCAGGGGCAGTGGAGGGGTGAGAGGTCTTCTGAGCTTTGTTGTAAATTTTCTTTGACTTGTGCAAACCATCCAAATCAGTGCCAAAGTCCTCATGAGGCAGCATATGCTTGATGAGCATCATGATAAAAGGAGCATATGGGATGGAAAGCCTGTTGAGCATCGCATCAGTCATCTCATGATAAATGAAATCCATCACATCCAACTTGTATCCTGTAGAAGAGCCAGCATTGGTGGCACACTCATGAGCAAAGGCAAGAAGAGGAACCAGGTGACCGCGGATCGTGTCATTGTTGCCTCCACTAGGAGTAATGCTGTCCCGAAACAAGCCTATAAGGGTGGCATACGGTGGTGAAAGGCCAGCAAAGGTACCAACAACGCCATTGGGCGATAAACATGGAGCAAGCACAATATCCTTGGATGGCCTAAGCGGAGAGATAATGCGGTGCCCTAAAGGGGTGTCCCGCCCGTGAAAAGCATAGCCAAGAACCTGACCAAAGGTGCGGAAATCAGACTGGATCATTGATGTGCCCGTCATCCACTTCATAGTACGAAGCTCATCGCCGCAGATAACCAGAGCGGAGAAAAACTACTTCATAATCTTGGAATCATAGTGGCACTGCAGAGTCATAAGAGGATGAAGCCCCATCTTGTTTGTCACATCCAAGGCATCACGAAGGCGAGCCTTTGATTGAGCCCCAGTCATATTTAGAGGGTTCATGGGGCGAATTTTGAGAGGAACATAGACATCATCATGGATATACCGAAAATGAGAGCACCAAAACATAGAATCCTCTGGCTCACCATCACTGTCAACATCTGCATAAAAATCTGTCTCACGCATGGAGGAGTAATCAGTATTGTCCATGGCCTTGTAGTTAGGCCGAGCCTCCTTGCCTTTACCCTTTCCCTTGCGAGATGAAACCCGCTTGGCTTTCCTTGCTACCTCTGCCATCTGCTCAGCTTCTCTGGCTAACCTGCGAACTTCAGTTTCGTCAACAAATGTGCCCTCTGTAGTGGGCCTGAGATAACGGGCACGAGGACGACGCTTGTATGTCTTAGGAGGATGAGTGCCACCTGTGAAAAGCATGGAGAGGTAGCATGGGGATAAGCGCACACACAAGTCCAGGAGACATGTTAGAACGAGTAAGAAAACAGTCCATGAGCCAGAAGAGTGCATGGGAGAAAATCGGAACCAAACCAGACCAGACACGTTGTCTCCAGGCCGGACTTTCCGGCCATGGGGGCGGATAATCCACCCCTGTCAAAAAATTTCTGGTTTGGCACAGATTTACCACAACAATACAGATCGGGCACAAGGGATGTATTTCTACGGATTCTAACATGCACGGGAAAACACCAAGTATCATCTACCACGAGATTTCCACCACAACAATGAATCTCAAGCAAAAGAGATGGATGAGGGAGTTACCCTCACTCATTGGAGGAAGAGCTCGGAGGAGAAGGTACCCGAAGGCGTGAGGAAGAAGATCCGAGGAGGGCCCGGAGAATCCGGTGGTCAAATTGACTCCGGGGAGGGGCGGAGGCTCCGACGGCGGCTTGGGGCCGAGGAAGGGTTGGGGGAGGACTGGCTGCTCTGTTTGAGCCGGCCCTCCCCGACCCTACCTTAAACAGGCAGATTTCACCCGGGGCAGATTATCCGCCCCCCCCCCACTTAGGGCGGATAGTCCGCCCCCCTCTGAAAAATCTGTTAAGTACAGATTCAGGCCGGAGCACTCCTAGCAAAACCCCTCGATGGTGTATAGGGGACTTGTGTGCAAGAATAAATGGTTCAAGGAGGGAAAGAAGGCTTGGGTTTAGATCAACAAACTGAGATGGTACTACACACCCAAATTTGCAAGAATCAAATCAAACAAAACCCAAAATTGAGTGTGGTTTCCATAAGAACACAAGATATGCAAGAAAATCCAAAAAGAACCATGAGAAACCAACTCTTCTCTAGGAAGAGGGCGGTGGCCGAAGCCACCATGTTGGAGCGCATGGCATGACACCGCGAAGATGTATCTTGAGTTCAAAACCAATGCTCATCGATGACCCACATATCACAAAATAATATTAAGGGAAATGATTTTACTTGCTTTCGGCATTATGGGGGGAGGGTTGTCCCAATCAATTAGGACCACACTCCCCCTATGTCTATGCCCGCATCTAAACCAAATACATGAAAAAGAGCAAGTGAGTGTGCAAGGATAGTCAAGCCAAGCTCCTTGAATCTATGATATTTAGCTCATTCCTTAAATAACAAAATCTTGCTTCGTCAAGGGGCTTCGTGAAAATATCAGCAAGTTGGTTCTTCGTGCTCACAAAGGATAGGGCAATATCACCACGAGCAACAAGATCCCGAATGAAGTGGTTGCGAATCTCTATATGTTTTGTTCTTGTATGCTGCACGGGATTGTAAGCAATCTTGATAGCACTTTCATTGTCACATAATAGAGGCACTTTGTCACAATTGACACCATATTCCTTTAAAGTTTGCCTCATCCATAACAATTGTGTACAAGCACTTGCAGAAAGAACATATTCAACCGGTGTGAGAGTGAAATACAATTCTGTTTCTTTGAAGACCAACACACTAGAGACCTGCCCAAGAATTGACATGCACCAGAGGTTGATTTCCTATCATCTTTGTCACCAGCCCAATCTGAATCAGTGTAACCACATAGAGAGAAACTTGAACCCTTGGGATACCATAACCCAAAATTTGGGGAATGAACCAAATATCTGAAGATTCGTTTGACCGCCACTAAGTGGCTTTCTTTAGGAGCGGCTTGGTACCTTGCACACACTCCTACACTTAACACGATATCGGGCCTAGATGCGCAAAGGTAAAGGAGAGAGCCGATCATAGATCGGTATACCTTTTGGTCCACGTCTTTACCCTTGGGATTGAGCTCAAGATGACACTTTGTTTGCATTTGAGTAGCCACACCATTGAGATCCGTCATCTTGAACCTTTTGAGCATGTCTTGGATGTACTTAGCTTGATTAATAAAAGTTCCCTCTCTAAGTTGTTTGATCTCAAATCTAAGAAAGAACCTCAACTCACCCATCATGGACATCTCAAACCTATCAGTCATAAGCTTTGAAAATTCATCGTTAAAAGCTTGTTTAGTAGAGCCAAAAATAATGTCATCTACATAAAGTTGGCATACAAAAAGCTCCCCATTAACCTTCTTAGTAAAAAGAGTGGGATTGATTTGCCCAACTTCGAATCCACGGTCTAGCAAAAGCTCTTTAAGGTGCTCATACCACGCACGTGGGGCTTGTTTAAGGCCATAGAGCGCCTTATCGAGTTTGTATACATGGTTCGGAAATTTGGGGTCCTCAAAACCCGGGGGCTGCTTGACGTATACTAACTCATGGAGAGGACCATTAAGAAATGCACTCTTAACATCCATTTGCTGTAATTTAAAATTATGATGGGCTGCATAGGCAAGAAGGATACAGATGGACTCAAGACGAGCCACATGAGCATAAGTCTCGCCAAAATCAATTCCTTCCACTTGAGAGAATCCTTGAGCCACGAGTCTTGATTTATTCCTCACAACAATGTCATTTTCATCTTGTTTGTTCTTGAAGATCCACTTGGTACCGATAACATTGCGGCAGTCTTTGGGTTTCTCTACGATCTTCCAAACTTTGTTGCGTTCGAAGTTATTTAATTCTTCATGCATTGCAACAACCCAATCAGGGTCTTCAAGAGCATCAAAGACCTTCTTCGGTTCAACCATGGAAATGTGAGCTTGATGATCACAGAAGCTTGCAAGTTCTCTTCTAGTAGATACCCTTCTTCGTAGATCACCAACAACCTTGTCAAGAGTGTAACCCCTTAGTTCAAGGTTTCGATCAGCACGAGCCTTGTGACGAGCCTCGATGTCCTTATTGTTTCTAGAAGGATTTGATTCAGTATTTGTATCCTTGTCTTGACCACTGCCTTGCCCTTGATCTTGATCTGAGTTAACACCAGGAGGGTGCTGTAGAGCTTGTTCTTCTGGGCTGGATAATACGCCCCTTGGAGGGGCCGGACTATCCGGCCTGGGAGGTGAAGCACCAGTGCCTTCTTCCTGAGAATGCATGACAGGACTTGGAGAACCAGAGCCGGATAATCCTCCCTCGGGGGCCGGAGAATCCGACCTGGGAGCTTCTTGGCTGTTGTCTTCTCCTTCGGATCCCCTGGAACTAGTTGGAGTGCCAGGGGCGGATAGTCCGGCCTGGGACTACCAACTTGTCTAGGAGACAGATGATCTTCAGTAGGTTGCGGTGTTGGTGTAGAGTTTTCTCCAATAGTAGGGGCTTGTTGATCTTGTGTAGATGAGGGCTCCACTTGAGTGGAGCATTGTCCTTCCCGATCCGCCACAAGGGGTTCCTCAATGGGGCGGAAAAATCCCACGCCCATTCTTCTTATGGCATCTTGGGGTATTTCAACATACCCGAATACCCTGAAGTATGAGATGTTGGGCTTGTTACCGGTAAGTATTTCATATGGAGTCTTGTCCAAAATCTTTCGGAGGTAGAGCCGGTTTGATGAGTGACAAGCAGTGGATATGGCTTCAGCCCAAAAATTGTAAGGAGACTTGAATTCATCCAACATTGATCTTGCCATATACATCAAGGTCTGGTTCTTCCTCTCAGCTACACCATTTTGTTGAGGGGTGTACGTAGAGGAATATTGATGTCTAATCCCCTCTTCGCTAAGAAACTCATTCAAGGTGTAGTTTTTGAATTCGGAGCCGTTATCACTCCTTATTGCCAAGATAGGAACATTGTGTTGACGTTGAACTTCATTGGCAAAGTCAATGACTGTTTGTTGAGTCTCACTCTTTAGTTTGAAGAAATAGACCCATGTATATCTTGAGTAATCATCGACAATAACCAAGCAATATTTCTTCCCACCAAGACTTGCATGAGAAGGAGGACCAAATAAATCCACATGAAGTAATTCCAAGATCCTCTTTGAAGACACATAGTCTTCCTCTTGTGGGGAGAGTCGTGCAATTTGCCTTCAACACAAGACCTCCAAACACGATCTTTGGCAAAGGAGACATTGTCTTTTAGTCCAAGATGTGGCCACCCTTGTGGAGACTTTGCAAAGTTCTCATGTTGACATGGGCTAAACGGTGATGCCATAGCCAGCCCACGTCGGCCTTTCCGAATAGACACATCGGACCCGAAGTGGTTTTCCCCGAAAAGTCCACCACATATAGGTCATTTTCGACGTATCCAACGAAAGAGACCTTTAGAGACTTGCTCCACAAGAGTACCACAAAATCATCATCGATAAAAATAGCAAAACCCATCTTGCCAAGGGTACGAACAGAAAGAAGTTGTAACCGAGGGTCTCAACAAGCATGATGTCCACGGGAGATATATCGTGGGTAACCACAACTTTGCCAAGACCCAATACCTGAGATTTAGACTTATCACCATAGGAGACTATGATATTATCATGATTTGGACGCATCTCCGTGATGATCTCCTTGCTTCCGATCATATGACTAGTACATCCACTATCCAGCACCCATTTCGACCCACCGGAAGCATAGCCCTGCAAGAGAATTACTTCTTGGTTTTAAGTACCCTTTTTTCAATGGGTCCTTTCATGTTAGTAACAAGGGTCTTTGGGAACCAAATAGACCAAGCAATATATTCATCAAAGGGACCGACATAATAAGCATAAACATCCCCATAATCATCACAAAAGAGTTCATAATTTGGATTGTGAGACCCTGCAAAACCAATATTGTTAGTCTTGTCTTTTGTGACATTCTTCTTAGCGGTGCTTGTCTTTGTTTGCACATTCTTGGTCTTGTTCTTCTTGTTTTTCTTCTTCTTGGACTTGGTGACATACCCAAGTCCCTCTTTACCATGATTTGACCTTTGCTTACCAAGAACTTCATCAAGCACATCCTTATCCTTGGGAGTGATGTCCTTGACCACTCCTTTTTCCACACTAGCATTTTCCTTATGACTATATGTTGAGTTGGATGAGCTAGGAACATCATATTTGGCCAATCGACTTTGAAGCTGATCATGTGACTCATTTAGAATATAGAAATCATTTTTCAACGCCTTGTGAGAATTGTCAAGTTTCTCTAATTCCTCGGAGAGTCTATCATGAGCAGCCCCAAAGTCAATCTTTTCTTTCTTTAACTTCTTTGCTTTGGTGACTGCATTGTCACGTTCCTTAACAAGTTTAGCCACAATTTCTTCATGTGACTCTTCAATGGACTCAAGCCTCTATCCAAGAGAGATCCGAGCTTCTTCTTCTTCCTCGAGATCATTTTTTAAGGATGTAATTTCCATTGCATCCTCCCTTTCAATTCTGCCATTTTCTTCGAGGAGAGCTTCGTTTTGGGCCAAATGATCCATAAGAGCTTCAAAACGAACTTTGTGCTCACCTTGCAAGTTAGTGTAGAAGTAATCCAAAGCAATAATCTCTTCTTTAACCTTAAGACTAGTAGGATCATCCATGTCAATCATAGCCTTAGGAAAAGAAGAGTTAGAAGTCGTTACCTCGGAGCTTCTTGCCATGAGACAAGTAGCATTCTTGTTGATGATGTTTTCATTCGGAGAGTCGAAGAGAGATGCTGATGTAGATGTGGTGGCTATAGCATCCACCTCTTGAGAGCTATCGTCCTCGTCCTCATCTTCACTTCCCGATGAATATTCTTCTCGAGCCACTAGAACAATCTTCGGTTGCTTCTTGAAGGGAGCATTCTTCTTTACAAACTGTTTCTTGTGTGGATCCTTTGACTTGTCCTTGAAAATAAGTCTTCCTCCATTATCTTCCCTACTTTGATATGGACACTCAGCTACAAAGTGTAGCCGGTCACCACAGTTGAAACATGTACTCAGCTTGGGACCATTTTCTTTTCTTCCATAGGCCCCACTCTTGCATTCTAGTTCAGCTTTAGCCTTGGCTGGATCTTTCAAAAAGTTTCTAGCGTAAAGAGCCAAGTATTGTCCGTGGATCCTTTTTATATCCTCGAGACGGTCCAGACCTTCTACGGCATATTCATCATGATCAATCACACTAGTCTTCAAGGCCATGTTGACCCCCTTTTGCATCCCCATAGCTCGAGCACGAGCATCTTCGGCATTCTTGGCAGCCACTTTGAAAGCGGCCATTTCTTGCATTACCTCATTGGATGACATGAGGTGATAGTTATGCCTACCTTGGAGACTTTTCAAATCTGTGGGCTCAAATGGCATAAGAGCATTGACATACTTGCGCTTGATCCAAGCATCATCAACATGAGCTGCACCGTGGTTTCTGAAAGTTGTGGCTATTGCCTTGAGCCTCCTATACATGTCCTCGTGGTCTTCTCCATCCAACATATAGAATCCTTTAGCTTCGTTGCTCAAAGCATCATATCTATTTCTTCTCATACTTTCATTTCCGATGAAGAGCTCGGTGAGGGCATCCCAAGCTTCCTTAGTTGTGCTAAGATGCTGAATATGTGGCATGTCTTTGTCACCCACACCAAGTTGTATCATGTGTAGAGCTGTAGCGTTGAGTTTGCTATCAACAACTTCTCTTCTTGTGAGATTGTTGGGGTTTCCAACATGAAGACCATTTTCTATGATTTTCCACAACTCAATGGAGGAACTGCACACATGAGACTTCATCAAAAATTGCCATTGAGAAAAAGTAGATGCAAAAAGTTTGGGTGGATCACCCCTATTATGTATATGTGGGTGAGGGATAGGTGGATCAGGAGAATATGCATGAGAAACCTCATTGTATCCATCCTTACCACTATCCTTTTTCGAGGAAGATCTCTTGCTAGTGTCATCACCAACCACTTCGTTCTCTTTGGAATCGGTTTTACCCGTTTCCTTGGATTGCGGAGTGGTAGCCTCAGAGTTAGATGGAGGTGATGCTGTGGATGGGGAGAGACGCATTATCAATTGACGCATCTCTTCCATCTTAGCCTCCATTGAACTTACCAAGGTTGTTTCCAACGTCTTGAGATCGTTCATGGTGACTACATCCGGAGCATCACTCCCATCTACCTTGGAACCCATACTTCTCTTAGGCGCTTAAGCCCGAAATAAGAGCCGGGGCTCTGATACCAATTGAAATGGATCGTATGGGCACCTAGAGGGGGGTGAATAGGTGCTAACCAATTTTTAATACTTTTTCAATTTTAGGCTTGGCACAAAGTAAATTCTCTAGATATGCAACTACGAGAATTTCCCTATATGCAACCCTAACTACTAAGCACGTAAAGAGAGGAGCGAAGGAACCGTAGTGGAGCACACGGAGACACAAGGATTTGTTTTACCGTAGTTCCTTCCTTGTTAAGGAAAGTACATATGCGTTGGAGGGGTGGGCGGTTCTAAGACCACCACGCCACAATAGGCCTCACCCTATTCTCCGATGGATCTCGCCACGAGAGGCCTGATCCACCTTCTCCACTATTGGATCCCTTTGAGGCGGGAACCGGTGCCTTTTACAACACTATCGGGGCACACACCCACAACCGAATTGGGGGCTCCCGAGATGACAACAAGCTGCCACAAGAACAAGGTTTATCAATATAAACAAAAACAAGGATCTAGGTATTTGTAAGAAATACTAGATCGGTGATTCTCCAAATGAATGGAGAGGAGATTAATCGCTTGATTGCAGTTGATGAAGATCGAGTCCTCCTCCTTCGATTCCCCAAGGGACGGGGCCTTTGAGTGGATCTAGGTGGAGTTCTCTTGGACGAAGGTTGCAGATCAGGTCTTTTCTTTTTCGAATGAATCAAGAGTTATGGACAGAGGAGGAAGACAGGCTTAAATACCCCCTGCCCAGAACAAGCCGTTGGAGAAATTTGGGGGCGGATTATCCGCCCCCCTTTGGGGCGGACTATCCATACAGGAGAAAATCCGCCTCAGGCGAAACTCAGGAAAACTCCGCCCCCTATACAGAGAGCGACGCAGCCTTGACTTGAAGAAATTTCCAAAGGGGGCGGATTATCCGCCCCCACCAGGGGCGGACTATCCGCCCTTGGGAGAAAGTCCGCCCAAGGACCGGAAAGTCCGAGGGAAACTCCGCCCCCCATACAGAGAGCGACGCAGCCTTGACTTGAAGGAAATCCTCGAGGGCTGACTTCCTCAAGGGGCGACTATCAGTGGGCGGAAAATCCGGCCAAAAACTCCGCCCCCATCTCTGGGGGTCGCGCACTCTTGAAAGAGGGTTGGGGCGGATTATCCGCCCCCAGAAAGCAGTTTCATTCCCTTCTCAATGTACAGATCTGCAGCACTTCAACACACGTTAAATAATCCTTGATATTGTTATCTAACACACAAAACACTAGGGATTATGAAATGTTCTTTCAGACGGGCCTACGTGCTCGTTGTCGTCGTCCAGGACGTAGAGCGGGGCGCCTTGGTAGGCGAGCTCACGCCCAGATAACGCCCGACGCCGGGCGGCCTTCTCCTCGGCCTGTTGCTGCAGGCCGAGGATGCGCTGCCGCCCGCTTTCTCCCGATCCATCTCGACCACCGAATGTCCGGCGAGGAGGGCTCCACCGGCGGCGGCTGCGGCGCCGTGTCGCGGAGCGACTGCTCCAACGCCATATTCAAGGCGGCGTCTTTGGCTGGCGCCGAGGATTCTGTCTTCGGGCGGCGGAGACGCAGGTGGCCGGTTGGCGACGCCGTTGTCCGCGGCTCGCCGATGACGATGACGCGCGATCGCGTTCGTGGCGGCGAATGCACAGGCGAGACCGCTTCGCGCTTGACTGCCGTCGGCGTGCGAAGCGGCGCCGAGCCGGAGGGGTGGGACGCCGACGCGGAGGAGGACGATCTCATGCTCGCCATCCTCCTCGGCGTCTAGTTCGCTGGAGGACGCCGACCCGTCCTAGCCGCCGGTGTCGGTGTGCGCGGAAAGCCGAGCCGCGACGTGTTCCCGCGGTTGATGTGCTCCATCACCGCCACGACCGTCCGGCCCGACGCGCTCCACCAACGCCGGCGACCCGCCGAGTTGTTGCGCTTCGGCGACTTCGTTCAGCGGCCTCGTGGCGGAAGCTCCTGTTCGCGCCGCTCCGCAAAGAAATGCTCCCAGTATAGGAGGTTGTCGGTGCTCTCGGCTTCGGCGGGGTTGTCCATGCCGCCGATGTACTCTTGCACATCGTACGGCAGCTCGTCCGGCGTCGGCGCCGGCGGGATAGGGATGCCGTCGGCGCTCAGTTTCCACCCCGGAGGCATCCGCTTGTCCGGCGGCGCCATATACCCGGCGTCGTACAACATGCGCGCCTCAGTTGGAGGTGCGCCGGCGAAGCCGTTCGCCCTGGCCGTCATTGGGTAGCGTTCACCATGGCTAGGAAGAAACGATGAGAGGGTTCGCCGGAGTTTGGGCTTGTGGGTGGGGGAGCTGTGAGAGAGTGTGAAGATCTCCGGCGAGGGGTATGGCTTATAAAGGCCGAGATGGGCGACGAGGGCGGGAGGGGTGTAGCGACGAGGGCAGGAAAAGGGAAAACGGCGGGAAGTTAGTGCCCGCCGGTCTGTCGCGGGAGCCGAGGCGGCGACGGTGGCGCCATAAATCGGCGACGCGTGGCCAACATGACGGGCAGTTAATGTCCAGCGGTCGCCACGTGGTTCCGAGGATGACGACGACTCGGCTTCCATCACTGACTCGGCGGGTCCACGCGCCGCTTCGGTTTTTTTTCGCCGAATTCGCTGAGTCCGGCGTTTTCAGAGCGTACCCGGAAACCTGAGTTCGGCCTGGATAGTCCGGACCAAAATTGGCCCAAATCCGGCCGAAAACAGGTCATTGGGTACGCGACTGGACCAATTTTCGGCGTCCGGACCGAAATTCGGCGTCTGGGTAAGCGGGTGGAGATGCTCTTACTTTCAAAAGGGTGTGAATTTACTCTGTCCATGCATTGTCATGTACAAATAATTCAATCATGATTGCAGAAGCCGTTTTTGGACGGCATACATATGATTGGACTGTTGGATACAAATTGTTCAAAGAACTGAAGGAATGACCAGAACAAGGAGATGCTGCAATCATGGAGATAGTGGGATTTGTATACTAGGAGTAGCAGTATTCAGTCAGCACTAGGAGTGTTTCATGGACCAGCATTAATTAAATAAGGAAAACCAGAGAAGCCAGGTGCTACTGATGCAAATACCTCTAAAGCAAGCCAGTGAGATCAAACAGTGTAGCCTCTGCAACAGTCACACGACTTAATATAAACTGTCTCTAATGCTACTGGGCATACTCACATGGAACATCACCTCCGTCAAAAGTTTTGGACAAACAGAAGTTCATACTACATTGGTTACATCAAAAAGTAAGATTATTTTCACAGCCATCGTATGCGTGTCGTGCATCCAACACAGTATGACCACTGTTACGGGACGTAACCAATTTTACCAACAGCAGAAAAAATCACTGACCAACAAAAAAATGGTTTAAAGGATTTACAGTAGAGACAGTGTCAGCGTTGTTGTTTCCAGGCACCCTCGATGATCACGACGCTTTATCAGTTTTGATGTGGCCGGTTTGGACCACCCTGGGCAGCAGGGTCCTGCCTGTGCCTTGTCCTCTTCATCTTTGCTTTGAACCTCAGTTTTAGGACCAAAGTCTCCACCGTGTTGACAAAGTTACCAACCGCCATCACCACCAGCAAGATCCCACAGACTGCAACCTGGTAAGGTGGGAAACGACGAAAGAGTCAGTGACAGTTCCACGTCTCCAAGGATGAAATCAGCCGTTTCAGACATTCTGAACTAGAGCTTCATCACCAGCTTAACTTTTTTTTTTCCGTTAATTTGTTCTCAAATAGCTAGGGAAGGCATTCTTGTGTAGATGGCTTAATAAAACGCCAAAGAGAAAACCTGGTTTCTACTACCAGCTGCAAAAAGTTACTGACTGAATACTTGCCTGCCATTCAGAGGTGAGCCCATGCCAAGCCGTCTGAAGAAGCAATACTCCAACATATCCTTCAAACCCCTGAAAACATGGAGTAACCAAGCTGAAATGCATTAGCACAAACATAGAAAGGATACAGTGGCCAACTAGCTATCTGAGTGCTCGTATTCCCAATTGAAATGGATAGTGAGGAAAAGAAACATGTGCACAGAAACATGTATTTAAAGTATCAAAACCCAAACAACATGACCACCGAGAATTGCTTGTTTAGCGACCCAGAAATGGGCCTGGTACTAGTTTGCCAAGATTACTAACAATTAAGAGGCGACATGTTTTGGACTCGCCATACACGTACCTGTAATACAAAAAGAACAGGATATAGCAGCAATAGCTGCCCTTCCACACCAGCAGTTTCTCCAGCAACAACATCCATTCTTTTAGCCTGAAGGTAGACAATGACAATACAATAAATTAAAATAATACTCCATGAGCTCTTACTGGAATCAAAAAGTTAATGTGACAAAGGTATACAAAGGGTAACATCGATTTAACAATCCATTGAGTTATACAAAAGAGCATTTGCCCGTAAGACTGAAGGTCATAAAGATTTACTTTAGTGAAGGTCACAACTCTTATACGCATTTATTACTACCAGTGCTGTCTCAAACCCCTAGTTAAACATGAAGCGAATCGAGTTACTTTTCATAAGCACCAACTAAAGATTTCCATGTATGTAGTTTGATTACATGCATCATCATCTGCATTTGATACCGGTTCTTATTTAATAACACACTGCAAGATATAGTTGCCTTTGGTACTTAAGTTTAGAAGTTCTAATAACACTAAATGAGTAAAGAACACATATCAATATCTTTGTTGAATCAAGAAAAGGCCTCACCTTTCCTAGAGCAATTCGGGTGCGTAATCTTTGACGCTGGTACCTATTCTGTAGATGCATTGCAATTCCTTGCATGATTGCCCAACGCAAGAAAAGTTGTACCCCTTTCTGCAAAAAGGCCAGAGTGTATGTTCATTCTTTAAGTTTTGAGACTGATATTAAGGAAACATACCAACATCTTTGAAAAAAAAGATCATATACCTGCTTGTTTGAACAATCTGGCTGTCCCTTTATCTCCCATGTGAGGCTAACAAGAGCCATTAGCATTGCTAAATAGTGGTGATATATCCACCTGAAAATATAGCAGCTCATTATGATTAGATGGGCATGATTTAAAGAAATTCATTTTGCATAATCCAGAGAAGAAACTAAACATTGCCTTTGCTGCAACAAAATGAACATATGTGCTGATGCCAGATCTTGAGTGCCAGAAAAAGACATTTGGTAAAATTTGAGCGCACTTGACTGGACATGATTAAAAAAAATTGCCTGGATGCTGCAGTCGCCAATTTCTTAAGCACTGAAAGTTTGGAGCCTTACCAAGGGCGAATATCGCTTCCATTTACAAGTAACACATTCTCCCGCAAAGCAAAACTCGTGTAGAGGAATAATAACCAAGCCTGCAACATGGAAACACAGTCTTTTGATCATTCTGTTGAACAGTGAAGTAACAAGCAGAGATAATATATTGAGAATATGTTAAAGAACTCAACAAAATACCTGATACATCTGAACTGCTAATGCTGGAAGGCACCCATCCCACACCCACCATCTCAATAGGAGGAGAGTGGATGGAAACAACAGGAACATATATGCAGCCCTATCCTGCCATAGAAAACCATCAAGAATTGTCAGGCATGGATTAAAATTTAGAAGACCGAAAATGTTAGCTAGCATATAAGATATTTCAGTAACAAAACATTATCTGAAGTAAACATAGACAGGAATCTTACGGAACCTTGCAACATAATTACCAGCAAATAACACCTTACATATCAGTATACTGTATTAACTAACCGAACTGTATCACATGAAAAACAGGAAAGAGATTGAATTCATATGACTGTGAGCACAAACCAAATATTCAACAGTGACATAGGCTATATCATTTCTTATCAGGCCTATCACAGACCAAAATTAATGCCACACAAACTGGAACGACAATTATAAAGTTTAGAATGCATTAATCATCAAACTAGAAGTGACCAAGAGTTTACGCAGATAATTTATTAATACAGTCAGTGATGCCATACCCAAAAAAACACTGCATATACAATATCTAAAGGAAAAACATCTGAAGTTTACCCTATAATTGTTGTACTCATCCTTCACTTTGAGCTTATCTTCCTTCCTTGCGACCCGCACATTTACAGGACCAACAAACTTCTTAAGGAACTTCCCTGAGAGTTCAGACATAGTAGGCTTCAATCAGAACTCATGTAGAGACACAACTACAGCCGAAACAGAAGGTGGCAAAAGGAACAAAATGTAACAGACCATTTCCTTTGTTGGGGAGAAATGCAGCCACGTCACTATCTAAGATTGCTAGCTTGGCACGCTCCAGGTCTTCCTCCACCTGCATATATGCCAACGAGATACAAACAGTGTAAGCGAAGTGGACAGCATAAAGAAAAAGGCAATCTCAAAGATAAGAAGTGTAATATATTGGGAGCTGTTGATGGACATTCTTATTTAAGCAACTGAGATCATGTGTTCTCTACATGCCAAAATAATACATGGGAGAGTTTCGACACTGCGTTTGACCAGCACATGGAGTTGGTCCTCTAGCTTGACATGAGCAATTCGGTGCTTAGAAATCACAGGGCTGAAGTGCTGCAAGGCTGCTGTTGGCCCAGGAGCAGACTACCACAACTGGTAAAGAGGATCCCCTAGAGATTAAACCCCAATGGAACCTGTGAAGAGACCACAAGTATGTTCGCAAAAAAAAAAAAAGAGACCACAAGTATCGAGGTTGAATCCTTCGCCAGCATCCAGCAATCCCATGCGCGCGCCTCAAAATCCATATCCTGTTGGACTAATAAGAACTGCGTAACTCCGGAAATCGCCCGTATGGCAACGAAACCAGTCGGATCAGTGAGCAGATTCCCGGTGCCGTCCACAACCCAGCCCGCATCTCTAGGCACGCGCGAGCTAATCGGAGGAAAAAATCACGCCCAGGGTTTGGCTCCGGAAGCTAACCAGAGCTCGAGTCGCAGGAATCGACCCCCGGGAACTGCCGCACGAGGTGGGCGGGGATGGAACAGGTGGAGATCGAATTCCAATCAGGCCGATAGAGAGGAGAAGGAAGGGGACGGGGGGGCGCGGTCCTTGTCGAGCGCTGCGGGCTCGAGGGCGGCGAGGGAGCCATGTAGGCGTCGGAGGTCCCCGTCCAGCGCGACCGCGCGGCGCCGCAGCGCGTCCTCGTCGGCGGCGCGGCGCACGGCGATGGCCGCCGCCTCGTCCCGCAGCTCCCGCGCCGCCTCGGCCGCCGCAGCCGCCTGCTCCTCCAGGACCCGCGCGTCGCCGTCGGCCATTGCTGCCGCCTTCGGCGCGGGAGAGGTGGCGGCGGTGCGGTGCGGCGCGGAAGGACGAGAGAGGGGTGGGGAGAGAGAGAGAGACTTGGCGTGGCGTGCGTGTGTGTGCGTGCCCGCGTGACGTGTCTGCGTCCTCCTATCTGCTAAGTGGGTCCCGCATGGAGGGCGAAAGCGGTCCGAGTCGACTTTAGTTAACTGTCGCATCCGCGGCTTGAATGTACACTTAATTTAGTACGATTGACATCCAACTTAATACTAACTGCAAGGGGAACTAACTGCTGGACCCACCATCGCTAACTGCGCGTGCTGCGGGAATGACCCGGACGATGCGAGCGACACGATCGTCCGGGGGAACAGGATCGTTTTCCATTTTAGTACCATATATACAACATAGATGCCACACATTAAGGTAGCATGGCAATGCCAGTAAGCACTCCTCTGGTTACAAGGTGGAATCGATCATAATTCAAAAATCTCTTGCCGAGATGCGAGGCATATTCTTGTGTTCATAAAAGTGTTCATGGTTGTACACTAGACTAGGCTAGACTGTCGACGGGTTCTTTCTACAAAAAAGGAGGTGTTTTATTTTTCAAAAACCTTACACCTCCTGAATATCGTGACAAATAAAAAGATGTCGGTTGTAGAAGGTCTTTCCTGTTCTAATTTTTCATGCATATTCAGAATAATAATAATGGTTTAGCCCTCGGGTTTGAGGAGCCTCTTGTAGTTTGCTAGCCGTCTCATTTTTTGACATGAATCTATTTGAATCGCAAGCTTCGTCATATTGTTATTAATTTTCTTGATCTCTTGTTAAGCTACCTCCATCCAATATTAATTTAACTCCCATGCTTAGAATTAGTTCAAGTGAATTTTAATAGGAACATAATTTGGTCCACTTAATAACAACGTGATCAACTTCTTGGTAGTTGTAGCATCTTCACACAAGTTTTGTGAGAAGGCGAATGTTGCGGAACCTTTGCATCTGCTAGTTAATGTCTAAGAGCTTGTTACCAACTCTTACCTCCTCAAGGCAATCAATAGGGTTTAGAAAATAACACATTGTGGACTTGCTTTACCAATTAATGTAATAACAATTATGTTCAATACAGAAAATGGGACTAGATGTCAGTAATTTTAAAATATAATATACATCAGTTGTTAATGTTTTATAACCACAATGTAAAGTAAAAAACTACATATGAGACACATTGCGCGGTACTAATTAGTATTATTGCTGTCAACGTCTCCAAATCTTAAATAAATCTATTTGTAAGTTCCGTGTATATCTCGTGGAGTGAACTTTTAACATATTTTAGCATGGTATAAACTTTTTTTATTTTGTTCTTCATCTTTGGTCTATTTCCACATTTCGCCCTCAAGCATGTTTTGTTCCTCAAAATACTAGATAATACAATATTAAATAAGACAATTATTTCAGAACAACATATACGACAAACTTTTTCAACTTACATATGATTGATTTTTTTATTCACGCATCCCAGAATTCGTATTGTCATATAGTACTAAAATATGCCATCAATCAAATTATGTTAATATGGTGGTCCAAATCAGCCGATTATAAGATATTTTAATTTCAAATGTGGCTTATATTCAAAAAGAAACTAATACTCCCTCCGATCCAAATTAATTGACTCGAATTTGTCTAGATTCGAATGTATCTAGACATGTTTTAGTACTAGATACATCCGAATCTAGATAAATCCAAGTTAATTAATTTGAATCGGAGGGAGTAACGAACATTTTTTGAAAACAATGAGTTTAATTAGTTATTCGGCATTGCAATTCCGGTGGATCTCCAAGTTAAATAAAACCAATATAGAGATATCTTACTCTCTTTGCAAAGAGGGACACAATCTAGAAGCTGCAAATTAGTGGTAGAGTCTATAGTGGAATGCAACATTGATTAGACTAAGACATGACACTTCCCAACCGATAGTTGTGTCCTACCGAATGCCCTTTGCAAGGTTACTCACCAGCTACATAATGACCGTAATTTCTAAGTGCAACAACATCAGAATACTTCCTGCTTGCAAAAAAAGAGATTATATTGTATGACGGAGGGAGTAGTTAACATTGAGATGTCATTGGAGTCATTCATACGACGTGCATTCAAAAAAGATGTATGCTGAGTATAGCAGTCATAGAAGGTTTTTCCTATCCAAATCGTATGTGCATATTCAGAATGATAATAATGGTTTAGCCCTCGGGTTTGATGAGCCTTTTGTAGTTTGCTAGCCATTTCATTTGCCGACATGAAAGTCGAATCTATTTGAATCACAATTTTCATCCTATTGATATTAATTTCTTGATATATTTTTAATCTACCTTCGGTCAATATTAGTTTAACTCTCATCCTCAGAATTAGTTCAAGTCAATTATATTAAGAACATAGTTTGGTCAACTTAATAACAACGTCTTCACGCAAGTTCTGCGAGAAAGGGAATGGTGCGGAACTCTGCATCTACTGGTTAAGTTTTGAGAGCTTGTTACAAACCCTTAGCTCTCCAAGGCAATCAATAAGGTTTAGAAAATAACACACTATGGACTTGTTTTGCCAATAAATATAATATCAATTTTGTTCAACAAATATTTGAGACTAGATATCAGCAATTTTAAAATACAATATACATAAGTCATTTCTGTTTTGTAATCACGATCTAAAGTACAAACTACACAGCAACCATATTGCGCGTCACTCATTAGTGTTACTGTGGTTAACGTCTAAAAAATCCTACATGAATCTATTCGCCAGTTTCATGTGTATCGTGGATTGTATTTTCAACATATTCTTATCATGACTCGAAGCATATTCCATTTTCTCTACATCTTTTTGTTATATTTCCAAGTATTTCTCCGAAGTTATGTTTTGTTACTCAAAATCCTAAATAATACAATATTCAATAAGATAATTATTTCAAAACAAAATATAAGACAAACTTTTCAACTTACACATGACTATAATTTTTTTAAGATAAATGATATATCCATATAGTATCTTGAAGACTATTATTCATGCTTCCCAAAATTCTTATTGTCGTATAGCATTAAAATATGTCATCAATCAAATTATATATTAATATGGCAGTCCAAATCAACCGATTGTGAGATATTTTAATTTCAAATTTGGCTTATATTAAAAAAACTACTAACGAAACATTTTTCGAAAACAATGAGTTTAATTTGTTACTCGGCATTGCGATTCTGGTGGATCTCCAAGTTAAATAAAACCAATAGAAAGATATCTTACTCTCTTTGCAAAGAGGGACACAATCTAGAAGTGTAACATACACTACAAGGAATTTGGCTATATATGACCCTCAATTTTAGTCACAAAATCGTCATAACAGTCTGTTTATGACGATTCTATACGATTTTGAGATCGTCGAAAGCTGGGTGTCGCAAATGAACTATAACGACGATTTTAGTGAAATCGTCATAACCGTCTATGACGATATTGGATCACCATTATGACGATCCAATATCGTCATGGGCAAACTGATCTCGCCATGTCAGATCCTACGTGGCTAAGCCTACGTGGCACACAATCATCCCGGTCCATTTCTGCCATTTGTATGGGCCAAGCCCAATAATATGGTCCATCAAATTTTCAATGAAAATCGGCTGATTACTTGGGCCAAGTTCAACATTTTAGCCTTTTGTATGTTCAGGGCCTTAGCATTTTAAGATCTGTTTCTTTTTTATTTTCAACCATTTACTCAAAATTATATATTTCTCTAGTCCAATGTTGGACGGACCGTAGCCTTTTTTAAGCCCATCTAGCATTTGATTTATTTCAGACATACGTCCATAAAATAGACAATATTTCTTAAACACAGCCCAGATCACATTATTTTTTATAAATAATAATAAAAATTAAAACATATATTACAATCGGTACATAGTGCACGTCACCCAGAATATAAAACCACTACAAATGTACACGGTAGTATATTACAACAATTCCATAGTTCAAATCACCTAGAAAATATAAATAAAGCTCCAAAAATAAGACTATCTACTCTTTGTTGAGTATGGAATCCATTTTCTTCTTCCAACTTCAGTATGTAACCCTTAAAAAAGAGACGAAATAGGTTATGGAGACAACAAAAGCAACATCTTCAAACAATAACATAGACCAGCTAGGAATAAAATAAAGAACATATATATACTAGCATCTACATAAACTATACTTGATTTTATTTTCTGTTGTAGGAACAAAAACATGGTTTGAATTAGCTAAAATAGCAAATGATGAGTAACAAAAATGACAAGCCTTAATCACAACATTGTCTACCAGTTTGGCTATCAGTTTGTCCAAGATTACAATCAAGAATGAAGTATGAGTAGCATTTTACAACACCAAAACTAAATCATCATAAATACAAGATATACGAATTCAAAATCAAAAATCTCTATGTCACAGAAATATCTGAACACCTTCATGCACAACCAGCAAAAACATACATCCATTCTCACAATTTATAATCTCGCAGAAAGTAAAATTATTTCGACTATAATAAAATCATATAGAAGTACTCTAACCTGTTTGATCAGAGCAGCAGAGAGACAAGATTGATCTCATTGCCATCAAGGACTACCTCAAAACAACAATAGCTCCAGATGTTATATCTGTTTCATGCACAGTTTAAAAGAAAAGTTTTGTTCATGGCAAAAAGTATATTACATGTGGTAATCAGTCTAAACAGATAATATAATGCAAGCACACACACAAGCAACTCAGCAATTCAACGCCCACTAGAAGTCAGTGAAGACAGTCTTGATATTTACACCAAGCCTGTGTTGGGGGAGAGCAGCGCAATGACCATGTTGCCGGCTTGCCTGCACGATGCAAAGTAATCAACTGAATCTTCAAGGCATACAAGCTCAAAGAGATATCAACTGAAACTATCAACAATGCAATAGCAAATACTGCAATCACAATGACATTACTATAATCACTAAAGCAAACCTAACAAGAAGCAGCATATTTTATTCCCTCGTGAACACAAATCAGACCCAGCAGATGTTATACAAGGAAATGGTTCATATGAAGAGGAAAATTTATAACTGATCAATGTGAATGAATACAACAGAAGAGTTGAATGACGGGACAATGCAAAACTTCTAGACAAACTATACAGGAAGTTATGCAAGTATTCATCCACGAGTTGACAGAACATAATTGAACAAGAAAACACAACTGACCAATGTTTCCACTTAGCTTGACTGCACACATGAATGAAACCAAAAAGACTAGGAGAAACAAGCTTACAGGGGGCAACACAGGAAGATGAAGACGCCGTTGGGCCTTGGTTGAGGTGTCGTACGGCAGGCCAACTGCTCTTGTGTCGTGCCTAGCCCTCTCCGTCGCCATCCCAAGCTCCATCCTACGACCGCACGGCCGCCACGGGCTCCAGGGTGACAAACCTGACGCCCTCTAGATCCTGCCGCAGCCTCTCCTTCAAGACCAGGGTCGACCACATGTTCTTGTGCCGCTCGCCGCCACTGGAGCTCATCACTGTAGCTCCTCAGGTGACCAAAAAATAGCAGGCGCCGCCACCCAAGTGTCACCCACGCATGAGCGTTGCTTTCTCCCGCTACCGGTGAGCTCCTCACATCGCCCCCAATCGAGATTCAGAGTTTCTGAAAAACAACAAATAAGGTACAGTTTCAGAACAAATTTTGAAGTGCTAGTTGCAAGTAAATGAAAATGTTTCCTAGCTCAATATTAGTTGTACTCCATGTGCTATGAACAATGATGGTTTGACAAAGTGACATGTATTAGCTGTATGTGTGTGTTATGAGTATACATGAGTAGTACGTGATCAGGTAGCAGATGAACTAGTTCAGTTGTACCATGTGCTCAGGCTAATGACTTGTAATTCAATTTATCTCATGCTATTTAAATTTAGTACTGATACAAGTATGATTGGCGGCGTGGAGATACTGATACGGGAGAGTGCAACACCTACATCACCATATAAAAAACTTACATTCTTCAGCTGCTGCCACACTTGTGCATTCTCATGACCCAGCTGTGAGTCCTGTTTCTAGAGGCGTTTGTTCTCCTCGATAAGAAGTTTGTTCAGAGCTGACACCTTTCTATTCATGGACTCAATCTGTGGAGACTCCTTTCGCAGCTTATCTTGGCACCTGTGACAACCAGGTGCAATAGTCCACCTTAGTATAGTATGCAAAAACAAGAAGTTGAGACTCGATACACGTAAAATGCAGTAGCTGCTGCATGATCAAATGTGACTATAATGATAGCTGAATTATAATGTATTCAACTCATCAACAACATTTCTCCTTACCAACTAGAGAATCATATTAAGAGAGGTGGAAAATAGATACTCGGGCGGAACATATGCACTTACCATAGGGACCAGCTTGTTGTTGGGGGTGCTTCTCCGCTAGTCCTTCCTGAAAACCTCCCTGCATAGACGCCAAACACGCCAAACCTCTATGAGAATGCAAGTTAAAAGCAGCATAAAAACATCATTTAGACTTAGGAAAGTAATTGCCCAACGTAAATGATCCAACACAAAGCAATACAGTCAGGATATACAATATTATTTTAGTAGCAAGGCATTCTGTCATGATATAGAATGAGAGTACCAGATTAAAATGCATGGACATCACAATGACAAGTGCAAGCACTCGAGCTATCCTAACAAGAATTTTCAAGCTTGAGAAGAAATAGAATGTTGGACTGTACATGCCAAGATCACAGAAGGCAGGCCATGATATTAAACATGGTAGAAACCACAACTAAGTTTCAAGTATATCTGCCTAGGATCATACGACTTTGCAAACAACAAGCACACCTACTCTTATCTAAGTGCACCTAATATTGTGCTCAAACAAAGTAACAGATTAGCAACCATGTGGTTCAATTAATTTTATGTGAGTAGCTTTCCTTAATTAGTTCTATGTACGCAACACAGAATGTAAGTAAAAAGAACATAGTAAACCTGTCTCACAAAGATGAGAAATGTGAGGAACTGGGGACTTATCTACACCATGGAGATCATGAAGAAGATGATTACTATATTACATCCATAATCATGTTGGCAAATACCCCTGCAACTACTCATGGCTTGTTCAAAGCATGCCTGCAACAATCACTGGTTATAGTTAGTATAACAGATTAAGTAAAAGACGGAGCTAGCATGATAAAGAATAGCACTAGGTATGCTTAAATTTTTGCATTGCGGGCAAAACTATAAATGTTCTAGAAAGTAACAAGGAAAAAATGGGTTCGGCCTTAATGTGTACAGGTACTTAGATGTATCATGGGCTCCTCTTGCATGGAAATGCAATGTGCAACTTTTGCCAAACTTGCACTCTAGATCACAAGGGCACAAATAAACCACATAATATGCAAATGATTCAGTACAAAGAAACCATGACTGTAAAAAAATCCACATGGCACTATAAATACATATAGTTTCCATTAAACTATTTTTTACTCATCTACAAGATCTACAAGACTGCATAGTGTCAACCATGTCCTAAGTTCCAATAGAAGCAGATTCATCAACAAGTTCACGGTAGGACTATTTCAGACTTCAAGTAAACTGTTTGCCAGACTATCAATAGTTTTAGCCAACATGTATGTATTGTCAAAAGGAGATCAGTAGGGTGTTGGGGATCAGTAATTGCCAGCCTACCTGGATGGGAACGCAGACCAACCCTCCTCGGTGTACGGCCATTCATTGCTCGACCGCACGAACTAAATCAGCTGCCACCACATCCTGAATTAGTTCCCAGATCTGGAGATGGAGGGGATCAGTAACCACCAGGACAGCCATCCTCCCGGATGAGTGCCGGAAATGGAACGGGCGGACCTCGCCGCCGACGAGCGCGGGCATCCATGCCGCGTAGAGGGAGGTTGGAGAGGAAATGGAGAAGTCGCGAGAGACCGGGCTTGCTCGTCCATGATATTGGCCTGTAGTGTCCCATCTAGGGTTCGCAGGCGCTGTGTCGAGATCCATGTCGACGAGGACAGATTGGGCAAGGGTGTTGTGATGGATCGTGTCTTGAATGGTAAGAGAGGTGCGGTGAGGAGAGGAGGATAGGGTGGTGGTGCTGTGGATCCATCGGAGGAGAAGAGTGAGGGGAGAGAAAGACCGAGATGGGCGTGGTGTGGCGGCGGGGGAGAGATAAGGGTTAGGGTTAGAGGATAGAGGGGTCATGGCGGCGGGGACTTTGGTGTGTGCGCCAAATATTTGCCACTATGCGCGCGCTGGATGCCAGGTCATCGATCCACACAACAAGTTTCCATACTTCACCATCCATCCGTTCATTATGTTTACATCCTACGGCTGATATTGACCTTCTCTTATATCTTGATCTGTCTAGCAATTATGACGATTTTGTCCATAGAAATTACGATGTTTTTTCACGAAATCGTCATAGTTTAATAAGGATTTGGCCCGCCCAAACAACCTACGACCATCTGATGTAGAATCGTTATAAATCTATGACGATTTTATTTACGGTCACTACCAAAACGTCATAGTTTGACACATTCCTTGTAGTGATAGTGGTAGAGTTCATAGTGCAATGCAACATTGATTAGAGTGAGATGTGCCACTTCCCAAACGATAGTTGTGCCACTGCCACACCAAATGTCCTTTGCAAAGTTACTCACCGGCAACATAGTGACTGTAATTTGTAAGCGCAACAACATTAGAATATTCTATGAGACTAAGTGTTACTCCCTGCTTGAGAAAAACGATTATATTGTGGAATAGAGTGAGTAGTTAAAATTGACATGCATTTCGCTAGAGTCATTCATACGAGCCATTAGAAAAAGATTAATACGTGCCACTCTAGGCCAGCCCAGCCTAACAATTGGACTTATACGTGCCACTCTAGGCCAGCCCAGTCCAGCCCAACCAAAAACAAAATGAGCTGAAGGTTAATTGTGGTGGACTGGTGGTCACGTGAACCGATTGAAAAACAATCGATCGAGTCCACGTCTTCTACCTCTTGGCTCATCCACCGCCGCCACAACTTGCTACCATAAGGATAAGGACGATCGAGGAGGAATCGTCTGGTTGATTGGTCGACGAAGATCTAGGTCAAAGAAACTACCATGCTGGTCCTTTCCTGCTAGGCAACTACTCTCTTGGAGTGCGCCTGCTAAGCTGATCTCTGTTGACCTCCCTCGCGGTTCTCGTCCTTAACCCATATGCCCCCACAACTTCTCCATTGCTTAGTTCAACACCAACTTCGGAAAGGGCCCCATGGCCTTGGGGCTCAAGGACCTAGACTCTGCGACGACAATGGTGCACCAACCCACTTCCCAGCCGGCCTCCTCCTCGGAGGACAGTAGGAGTGTGTGTGTGTGGGTGTGTGTGTGGGGGGGTGGGGGGTGGGGTGGGTGGGTGGGTGGGTGGGTGGGTGTGTGTGTGTGTGGGGGGGGGGGGGCGTTGCTTTCTAAATCGGCGCCGGGGGTGGTGGAGATGTTCTCCCTGTTGTCTCCATGGTCACGAGGTTTGGTGTTCTACTCACTTGCATCGGACCCCTGCGTAGGGGACGAACCCACCATCCCTGCTGAAGCGTGATGCCTTATAATTTTTGACTTTCTGTAGCGATTTTATTCGAAAAAATGGCGTCTTAGACATGTTTGCCCAGGCTTCCAGAATCTTCTGGGTTCGCCACTACGCCTTGCGTCTTGGAGCCAGCCACGGTCACCATCGGCACCACCGTGACTGGCACCAAGGCTTGTCTCCTGCGTGCTCCGCAATAGGTGCCTCCTCCGTCCTCACGCCACAGCGTTTTGGCTAGCCGGATCTAGGGAAACATTATATTTTGTGTCAAAAGTGAACATAATACAAGTTTGAGGAGTCATATACAAAAATATGAACGCCTAAATTGTCAAATGAATAACAATAGATCGATGTTAGAATATATTTCCATACTATTATATTTATGTAAGTGTTTCTATTTCAAACCTACACACGCCATTGACTTCCGGCTAAAAATATACACCTTATTTTGAAAAGGCAGTACGTGTGAAGAATATAATGTATTGGTTAGTTTTCTAGTTTGTTACTCCTTTCAAGTCAAGTTTTGTAACCGGCATGTGCGTGGTGCAAGTTGCATCTTTCATATGACGTATGTGCATACGGCGAATCATAGAGTAACATGGATGCACATGCATAGCCATCCTTAATTTGAACGTTTGGTACATGGCTATAAATTGAAGGTTTGATCTATCTCATACCAAGATCGCCTGCCTTCTTTGCTTGTCTTGCTCCCTATATCTTCTCCATCCATACATTCCTGCAAGATCTCTCTACCCACATCTAGCTACCAGCCTTGCAACTAGTTTAAAAAATGGCTTCATCAAGCAGTGCAGCCGTCTTCGCCGTGCTGCTGGTCATCGTCGTGATGTTGGGAACAGGATGGCCGGCTGCGGCGGCGATGACGGCATGCAACGACTGCGCATTGCAGTGCAGCTCATCGTGCAGTGCCAGCAACTTCCCGTGCAGCAGCGACTGCAGCCCGGCGCCGGCGTGCGTGCAGCAGTGCAAGGAGACGGCCTTCCCGCAGTGCATGGACGGGTGCAAGCGCGGCTGCACCAGCGGCTGCGAGGGCACATCGTGCAACTGTGAAAGTTACTGCAGCAGCGCCTGCACCAGCGCCGTCAGTAGCGGCTGCAACAACGGCTGCACCAACTCGGAGTTATGTAAGGCTTGCAGGGACGGCTACTCCATCCAGTGCAGCACCTGTTGCATCGCGTACTGCAACAATAACTGTGTCTGATTATTTGTGTTAAGCTAACTAGTGAGACGACGTGCGAGTTCTGTTTCTTTGTCGAATAATTGAAGGGGTGCATGTATGTATATGTGCCTGGCTCCTATTTTTTATTTGTCTCATTCACATATAAGTCGGTGGATGTTGATCCACTAATTTTCACAACCTATCTAAATTTGATAATTCGAAGAATACTGGAATTTGTAAATGTTACAGAAAATAAGAGGCAAAACAAATGTCCGCCATTATCGACAACCTTTATAGAGTTGTAGAATGGTGCGGGCTAACTGACTAGAAAATTGAGCTTAAAATATATCAAATGAATAAATTCTGCGGGTATTGCACAAAGGATAAGTTTTGTTTTCCCTTTTTGAGAGAATGTTGGCGCTCTCCATAGTTATATAAGAAATTTGACAAACTAAGTTCACAACTAAAAGTTAATACTAAGTGCATGAAGAGGTGTGGAAGTGGTACCATTTTGTAAAAAAAAAGAGGAGAGAAGTGGTATCAGCTATCAAAGGTCTAACGCAATATCCAGAAATTAGGAAAATGCTATGAATTATTCCACATGGTGGCTAATGGTTGACATAGAAATAAAAATATGTACTTTTTCTCTAGGCCACCACAAGGCCGAATCGAGGGTCTGTGCCCCTTTAGACGTATATTAAAAGTGTTGCAAACATCTTTTTTTCACCTGAAGTGAGTAATTTCTCCTTACATGAAGTGAGAAGAGATGCGGAAAATAATTTTGTCGTGTGCGGAAACACGGATAGCAAGAATAGTGAGACCCCTTTTACTGATTATGTAGTGGGCGGCAAGAAAGCTCTAGTTCACCACCCCATATATGCAAAACACATAAACACAACAATTTACCCTGAGCCTAACAGCCCTACTTCCTGCCTGTACGGTGGGATTGCTTGTTGGAGAACAAGATGTTTACAAGGTGTTCCTCGTAGGTTGGCTATCCTATCACTTGGTCGATCCCTCCTCTCTCTTGGTTGCGGCCGGACAATGCAATTCCCCCCTAAGGTTGGGTCCCCGACACCATCACTATCCTCTATATGTTGGAGATTCGTGCTAGTTTTTTTACAGAACAACCCTCCCACCTTACTTCTTGATTCTATTACAGTTATACTTCTCAGGCCCTAGTATTTCAAGTTTTACACATATTTCGTTTTTTTTAATTTACCACTCTCCAGTGTACAGAACTGTAGGTACAGAATGAACCGTGAAACTATAGAAATACATTGACAACGGTGGGATTCTTGACAGATTTTTAGTTACAATATATTTTTAATTTATTAATTATCCATTCCTAGTTACAATATAGTAAGAATCAGCTAACATGTATGAATCTTTACAAAAAAAATCATAGATTTTTTCAAATAGGAACATTCATATAAGATACATGGGCAACACAGAAACTCAAATGAATCATCACTAGATCTTTTTTACACAAGATTTTCATATAATTTTTTCAATACAAGATTCACAACAGATTCACACAAGATTCTTGTGGGAGGACACAACTTTATGCAAACCAAATATGCCAGGAAATATGATCACTACTAGAAAAACGCCTATTCGTGGCGCACCTGAAAAGGCCTTCCGTGGCGCACTAGTAGTGCGCCACGACCTCGCCACTGGTTATTCAGAGCCATGGCGCACTGCATGGTGCGCCACGGTTATATCGAGATAGGCGTGGCGCACTACCAGATGCGCCACGGGTAGGGGTGCAAAGGCCACGGATGTTTTTTCAAAATAAAAAGCAAAAACACCTCGCTTTGAATTGCAAAAGCAATCGGTCCGCATCGCCAGTCGTGTCACCTCGCCGGAGCATGGCCGTGGCAGGGAGGTGCGGGAGGGGTCGTGGCTGCTCTAGTCCTCGCCGACGTCGAGGTGGTAGAAAGGGTGTGGTTGGAGAAAGGAAGGTAGGAAGAGAGGGAGGAAGGAAGAGATGGAGGAAGGAAGAGATGGAGGAAGAGAGGGAGGTAGGAAGAGATGGAGGAAGAGAGGGAGGAAGGAAGGTCGGTGAGGAGAAGGATGTCGCCGTCGCCCGTTGTCACTGCGAGGAGGAGGAGAAGGAGGCCACCGTTGCACCGCCGTCGCCCGTTGTCACTGCGAGGAGGAGGAGAAGGAGGCCGACGTTGCGTCGTCACTGCAAGGAGAGGAGAAGGGGAAGGAGGAGAAGGAAGAAGGAAGAAGGGAGAAAGAAGAAGGAAGAAGGAGAAGGGAAAGGGAGAGGAAGAGGGAAAAGGGGAAGGGAAAAGGGGAAAGGAAAAGGGAGGATGGCGGGGTGGGGATTCAAATTTGAATCCCGCCCAAGCTTATCAGATGCGCACGAGGTGGTGGTGCGCCACGGTAAGTCGCCTCTATTTTTTTTTTCTGAGGAAAAACGGTCTTTTGACCGTAACTTTTACTCTTTTGAATTTTGAAAATCTAAAAATCGCTAAACGACCAGAGGTGGTTGCAGGATGCGAAATCTCGCTCGCTATTTTGGTATATTATACGATTTTTTTCGATATCGTATGCAAAAGTTACGGCCTTTTTACCGTGGCATGACTTTTTTTTGCAAATAAAGTCGAAACTCATGTTTGTTAATTTTACTACAAGCTATACCACATTACTTACCTAAATATGAAAGGATTTAATTTTTTGAAGTGTTTATCATTTTCTTTTATTTTTTGCAAAGCCTAAAAAGGCGATCCACCGGGGGGAGGGGAGTTGGTGCATGCCACTTAGCCGTAGGGCACTAGGGCAGAGTGCCCTACGGCTAAGTTGACTCAGCTGCAACAGCAAACATGCCCGTAGCGCACTAGGTCAAGGTGCCCTACGGATAAGTAAAACATCCGTAGCATACCTTGACCTAGTGCGCTACGGGTATGTGTGATGTGGCCACATGTGCCCTGGCCCACACATAGCCGTGGCGCACCACCCCCATGTGCGCCACGCTTATGACAGTTAGCCGTAGGGCACCTGTGGGCAGTGCGCCACGTCTATTTTACCCGTGGGGCACCACTAGCAAGTGCGCCACAGAAGTGTGGATTACCTATAGCCGTTTTCCTAGTAGTGGATGTTACCTGCGCCAGCCCGGCCATATATTTTCTGCAAAGAATCATACATGATTCATATAATTTTTCTAAAGATTATCAATGTTGCATGTATGTTTCGATCAAAAAATCCGTATCTTTGAAGATCAAAGAAAAAATTAGTAGATAATTCACTCAGCATGGACAATACGATTTTCTCCCTGTCGCATTCTATAACTGTCAAATTCATGTACAATTCAAACCCGTTCAAGAAACAACACAATTTCATAGAGGATTAGTACTAAAGAACATGTTTCTAAATAAAAAGAGGTTTGGAAAATAACGTTTGGAAAATAAAAAGATTAGTCCATGATACAAAGAGGTTTCATACACAATCTAATCTAGAAAATAAGAAACTACATATTTCATAGATCTGCACTAAAAATTGAACAATTATTTTATGAAAGATTGGTCTATGATTCAAACAAATAATAGGAGATCTCATAGGTTCCATATACCTGAAGATTCATACAAGTTCCATACACCTGAAGATTCATACAAGTTCCATACATTCATGTAAGAATCATTAACGATTCTTCCAACATAGGGAGAAAATTTATATACATGACATATAAATTCGATAAATTCATGTAAGATTCATTAAAGATTCAGTATGATACCGGCCAAATAGGGTAAAATCCATATACATAACAAATCGTTGTTGGAATTGTAATCAACACGAGATACAATATCGACAAAAGATACATACCGAATTCGTAGCATAATCATACAAAAAATCTACCCAAATCAGACTTCACAAAAAAACAACCTAAAGAAAATACAAGTAGAAGTATGAACACCAACATGGACGGGAATTTTCTGGAGAAGACAGAAAATTATATGAACATCAACATGCTTTTTTTGGATCCAATATGCATGGACATATTTTTCATTCAAGAACCAACATCGAATCTTTACAAAGAAATAAGAAGCCCTCCAAGAATATTTGGAGAGGAAGAGTAGGATCTGAACTGGACAAGGAGACTCCACAGGACGAGGCCTGTCGAGGCCGTGTTCTCCACTTCCGACGGCCAGAGGAGGTGCTGGCCGGAGATGGAAGGAGGAGGCGCGTCGGGACCTAGGGAGGAGGCACCACGTCGGGATCTACAGCCTCCATGGCTGTGTGGTCGAGACCTCCATGGTTGTTCTCCCCAGACCCGTATGTACGCGGGGGGTGCTGGTGGTTATCCTCTCCCTAGACCGGATCGTGATATAGAAATAATACGAGGACCAAAATATAAATTTTTTCAGACAAAGACTAGTTGACTTCCGCACGAATCTTTAACACAGGGACGGCACAGATGGTGTCAGGGACCCAACTTACACCGGCCCTCCTTTTATAGTTCCAAGGGGATACCACATTGCCGACAGGATTCTTCCCCTCCAATCTGTGACTAGGACTGGAGGGTGGACAAAACAACTTTTACATGGCGAAGTCATGTTAGAGCAAGCCGCAGCGTTTGGGCCTAGGTCTAAGAAATTCTGTCAGGAAATCTAATCTCCCGGGCCGGTGCTAAGAGAGCAAATTTTTATAGTATTGAACTGACAAACAAACGAAGAAAATAATTGTCTTTTTATGTGCATGTCCTGCCATCATAGAGAGAGAATGGAGACTAACCGTGAGACCGGCTAGCAACCCATTTCCTTATACCTTGAGACTAGTACTAGACTCAAGTCTAGGAATCTTTTTGCTAGACTCAATGCCTCCAGCGCTTTAGACTCATGCTAGGCAAAAAAAAATCCCTTAGACAGGGGAAATGAGGAGGACCGTGCCTCGTCCTCCTTCCTAGATCTCGTCCTTTCGTGCTGCTCTGCACTGGCCTAGGCCTAGGCCTTCTCACGATTTGGCTACATTTGGACCTGCTTACCCTTTGGAGGGTATTTGCACGAAAGACGCCGCTGGTGGTAGCCAATCGCAGCAGCGCAAACTCACCGTCTCTCCCCAACGTCATTGCCCATATGTAAAGTAGCCGGGGTAGGCCTTCCCGAGCGTATAGGTGATATCACTGAAGACGAATTCCTTACCTGTGACTGCGGGACACGGAAGGATCCCGTGGCCTCACATGGATTTTCCAATTGGGTTCCCGCGTCATGTGAAGGTAAGGAGCGCAAAGACTCATAGTTAGCAGGCAAGGGTTAGAGCATTTCCACTTGTTGGGCTAATCCAGGCCGAAATGTGAACCAAATTTTGGCTGGACGAAACTTAATTTCTCAGGACGAGTTCCCGTGTTCGGCTAAATTTCAGCCGAGTTTGGCAAATTCAGGCGAATTTCATTAAAGATGGGTGAAATGAGCCGGCGATGATGCCTGATTATATAGGCCGAGAGGGGCGGCGAGGGCGGGAGCGGTGTAGCGGCGAGGGCGGGAAAAGGGAAAACTACGGGAAGTTAGTGTCCGCCGGTCCGTCGCGTGAGCTGAGTTGGCGGCGGTGGCATAGCAGTTCGGCGATGCGTGGCCGAAGCAACGGAAAATTATTGCCCGGCGGTCGCCGCGTGGTTCCGAGGATGACGCCGACTCGGCTTCCATCGCTGACTTGGCGGGTCCACACGCCGCTTCGTTTTTTTCCGCCGAGTTCGTTGTGTCCGGCGTCCCCAGAGCGTATCCGGGATCCTGGGTACGGCATGGGGAGTCCGAACCAAAGTTGACCCAAATTCGGACGAAAACAGGTTGCTGGGTACGCGACCGGACCTAAATTCGGTGTCCGGATCGGCGTCCTGAATAGGCGAGTGGAGATGCTTTTACCCTGGTTTTCCCGAATCCCACGGACTAACCCACATCTCCTTTATGGGAAAAGAGGTTGTATCACGTGTGAGAAAAGCATTCCATGCCTAACTGATTTCTGCTAAAAGTGTATTTTGGAGGTGATTAAGGGCAACCTATTTGAGTTGTTTAAGTATTTCGTTCCATCCCGAAGGTATATAGCTTTTCATATTAAACTAGAACGGTTGTGAGGGAATCATCCTTAATATATATGAAAGCATTAATTATTTATTAATTATCGAATACAAATAGTTTTCGATCAAAGAATTATATATGCAAGCCATCGAGGTATTCTCAGTCCGATCAGATCGCGCAAGCCACGTTGCAGAATCTCCATTTATGCTGATGATGCTGGAATTTTTGTCAACCCCATCAAAGAGGAGCTCAAGGCTATCTCTGACATTCTCGACTGCTTTGGAAAAGCCAGCGCCTCATCACCAACCTAATTAAGACGGAGGTCTTTCCGATTAGATGCGACAATATTGACCTTGCGGCCATCCTTTCGGTTTTCCCCGCAAAGATCGCCACTTTCCCCGGAAAATACTTAGGCCTACCCTTGCACTTCAGGCGTCTCCGTAAAGTTGACCTGCAGCCCCTCCTTGACAAGATTGCTGGAAAGCTGCCTGGGTGGAAGGGGAAGTTCCTTGCTCGACCTGGAAGGATTACCCTTGCCAAGTCCGTCCTCATGGACATTGCCGTCTACCACGCAACAGTCATTCCGCTGCCCAAATGGGCTAGAGATAAGATTACTCGCATTGCTACAAACTTCGTCTGGGCCGGTGATGAAGGCGAGCATGCGGCTAGAGGGAAAGCTTTGGTTAGCTGGACGACATTGTGCAGGCCAAAAGATCTTGGTGGGCTTGGGATGCCTCACCTCCAGCCAGACAGGGCCTCGGCTCAGCGATGGCCATGGCTCCAGTGGACTGACCCACAACGCACTTGGGCGGGGTCCAAACTTCCCTGTGACAAAACTGATATGGAGCTATTCAGAGCTTCCACGAAGATCTCTCTTGGAGATGGCGAGAAGGCTTCTTTCTGGCTTGACAATTGGTCTGATCTTGGTCCCATTCACCTTTGGGCGCCTGAACTCTTTAATATCGCTACAAGGAAAAGCAGAAGTGTGGCCAAAGAGCTGACCGATGGAAATTGGATTCGTGCCATTTCTGCCCTGTCCACTCCGGTGCAGCTGGCCCAGTACCTCAAAGTTTGGGGCATGGTTCAGGGCACGCAGCTGATTCCGGGACAACAAGACGAGATTGTTTGGACTTTGATGGCGGACGGAAACTACAGTTCCAGCTCTGCCTACCTTGCTCAATTCCTAGGAAGCCACCCCAAGTTCATCGCCCAAAAATTATGGGCCGCCCACGCCGAGCCTAAGTGCAAGATTTTCGGCTGGCTGGCCATGCATGGAAAGCTACTTACAGCTGATAACTTAGCCACCAGAGGGTGGACTCATGATCCCATTTGCGCCTTATGCCTTAGCGCACCTGAAACAGCCGTCCACCTCTGCAAAGACTGCCCTTTCACTACGGCCGTCTGGAACCTCACCCAAGATTGGGACAATGCCGCGAGAGGAACAAATGGCCAAGGCTTTCTTACCCTCACGGACTGGTGGGACAATCTGATTGCCCAAAGACCTACAAGCGAGAAAAGAAGATTCAGTGGACGGCTGCTTTATGTTATGTGGAACGCCTGGAAAGAGCGTAACAGACGCATTTTCACTAACCGGCAACTGACTTACGTCGAGGTGGCGGAGATCGCTAGAGAGGATATCCTCCAGCGAACTCGCGCGTTTGCGGCCTTTGGGCCGGCCATTCCGGCGGAACCTGATTAGGTGTTTTTTCGCTTTTTCCTGTTCTTGGTGCTTTCGGCATGTTTCCACATTAACCAAAACATGCCCCTCCGTACTGTTCGAGTTTTCCCTCTATCTATTTGAAAAGGCAGAGCTCCTGCCGGTTGCTCCAAAAAAAAAAGTTTTCGATCATATTTATCCTCTTTCTGTAAACAAGAATCCAATTTTGAAAAGAGAGGTCATTAACTTATATAAATACTTACTGTTACTGAAATATATAAAATGTTTAGAAAAATATATGCATGTGTATGTGCTATTCAAATATATGTGGCTCTAGTGGTCACAAATTTGATGATAAATAAAAGTATCATGGGAAACTTAATTTAACCATCTTTAATCTGTTGGTGAATGATTACATCGTGATTTCAGTTAGACAATGTAAATTTTCTATGTTGTGATATTATACCGTTTCATAAAACTAGATCCACATTGTAAGCTAACATATAATTTTTATTGGATGTTCCATGAGTGCATGAAAAACACCCAATATAGTCACACACATATTATAGAGCAATGTATACTTAATAAAGGTAAAGTTGATGTCTACATGTAAAAATTACGACATCGCTAGACATTGATTATTTATAGGGACAAAGATCAATTAACCATAACCCTCGCATTCATGTTAAGATTATTTATAGGGCTTTAGGTTCCTCCACACGCCGTCTTTAGTTCCTGCGCGTGTTTTAGACGCAAAGTACAAATGAAAAAGATCATGTACACCCAAAAAGGAAACAACATAACTTGTAGAAGCGACCAAAACATAATCGTGTCCGTCTGTGTTTTGCACACTAGCTAGACTAGACTCTATCAACCAAGTGGGATTTAGTGTCCATGACATCATACACAATTACATTTGTTAGACTCATTTTGATTTAGTTTAATCAAATCAATCATAATAGTAACTGATTTTCACACTGAGGCATCAGCGATATAATTTTATCTTAAAATAGTAAATGAAATATTTATTTTAGAATACAATTCTTTAAGATGATTTTTTCAAAGCAAACACAAGTTTTTGTCAAAATAATAACTAATCGTAATGTTTTATTGACATTTTTAAAATAAAAGATATACTCACGCCTCTTATAAAACATTATTAATTCATGTCGAATATGTCTCTTAAACGAGGGTGCTATACCTCTTCATTTTTCTCAATATACTTCAATATAATTATCTAGAAACACATTTGATATATATTTGTTACCTTCTTGCGGACTTTTTAATATTTAGGAGAACTATCTAGAAACACATTGTAGTAGCATAGAGTATATGGTGCACTCAAACATTGATTAAACTGCACATGCGACTTCCATATTCGATGTGACAGATCGAACTACCAATGTATATATATTGATTCACACGGTATATCATAAGTAATTGTAATTTGTGCGCAACATCACAAGTGCGTGGAACCATAATCTGAAGGAAAATGATACTACTCCCCCGGGGGATCCCGTGACTTCGATCCCCCGGCTTCTCCGTACGCCACGCGTCCCATGACGTGCAAGGCAGGGACTAACGGGCCCACCAATGCTTATCCCCGGCCGTCTTCTCCACCGGTCTTCTTCTCTATCTTCTTCCATCTGAGTCCTGCTCCTACTAAACGGATCCCGCTGTCGGATGGAACCCCTCCGCCGGCGAGGTTCTCCCACGCGTCGCCACCGGCCACTCCCTCGCGCGCCGCCGGCCCTCCTGCTCTCCCTCGCGCACCTCCGGCCATCCCCATGTCGGTCGATTTGACTACGACGACCTCCGGTGGTGCTGCTGCTGCTGGCCTACAATACCACCACCGCACGACACCATCCAGATGCTCGTCCTCCTCTCGGCGCCCACCCCCCAAGCCATCCCCAGTCCATACCTGTCCCAAATCCTCCACCACCGGCCAGAAGGTAGCTCACGCAGGCGATGGTAAAAGTCACCACCGCTATTGTCGCTACAACCATCCCATGGGCTTGCTACAAGGGGCGGGAGGGATTGCTGCACGGGGCGATGGCGGCTGCCATGGGAGGCGACGGCTGCTGCTACATACGCTGGTGGCTGTTGGTGGTTGTTGCTACAGGGAGACAACGGTGGCTGCTACACGAGGCGTCGGTGGCCGCTACATGCATTGGTGGACGTTGCTACAGGCGGCGACGGAGGCTGCTACTAGCCGGCATCGTGCTGAAAGTTGGCCGAAGATGCGACGAGCGGCGGCCATGGGTGCTACTGCTACCCATGGCCACCGGTGATGCTACCACAGGTCACGAGTGATGGTACATAGGGCCAGCGGCGGTGCTACCATGACGCCGGCTGGTTCTACTACCGACGGAGGCCAGTTCTGCTATATACGGCGGCCGGCTCTGCTACCTTGGGCCGCCGGCGTTGTTGCGAGGTTCGGCGTTGTGATTTGTGATTTTGCTACATCCGTTTTGTGATTTTGCTACAATAGCGTTGAGTTTTTGCTACACGATCTCCGGCGAGGTCGGATCTGCTACATTAACAGAACTTTTTTGCTACCACCATTTTGCGTTTTTGCTATAATAGCGTTGAGTTTTTGCTACACGATCTCCGGCGAGGTTTACCGGCGAAAGCCTCCGGCGAGTCTCCGGCGAGGTCGAATATGCTACGTTAGCCCAATTTTTTTGTTACACGGTCTCCGGCGAAATCTCCGACGAGGTCTTTCTGGGCCGAACCGTTTTCTGCTACAGTGTAGCAAAAGCGGAGCACTATGTAGTAAAAACGGGTCTGAGTATAGCAAAAGCGGGTTTAGATAGACACGTATCAGCACGAGGACCGGGGGATCGGACCCAAATATCCCCCGGGTGACGCGTGGTGCTCTCCTAATCTGAATCAAAATCGAGACACTTTATTTACCACGGAATCTTCACTAGAGTGATACATGGAGCAAACCATACTTTTACATGGAATCGTGAAAGCCTTTTCAGTTTTGGAGCTTGATCTTTCACCGTGGTGATCGTCTGCTACGGCCATAGGATGTCGCACACATCTTTGTCAAAACCGTAACCTATGCCAAGATTACTAAGCCAGAGCGGGATGGTCGAAAGAAAAACATATGCAAGATTACTAAGCCAGAGCTGGATAGTGGAAAGAAAACTCCTGTCGCATGACAGCGTATGAGAGCTCTTGCGTGCGAAGGTTCGCACACATATACATGTACACGCGTGTGGATCGGATGGTAAAAACTTTCAAACAAAAAATTGGCAGAAAAAAAGAGAGATCTAAAACAGGCACATGTGTGCATGGAGTATACTTATATAGGAGTATATATAGAACTTGTATATATATGTAATTAAGTTCACGAATAACAATATCGCGATTACTATAGCTAGCTGGGTAATAGTTTAACACCTAGTACGTTTTAAAACTAAACCCCTGTCAAGAAATAAAAACACCTTCCAAATAATCTACTCTCTAATCTGCGCGACATCTAATTTGGGACGAAGGAGAACAAAATAATTGCACAAATATATGACGAATAATTACTATCTAGCTAGGTGGGTGGCTGGATGAATTAGGATCTGATCATGCCGGTCCACCACCTCCACCGCCACCGCTCGGCCTCCGGGACGGAGTAGGTTCCCCGCCGCCGCTGCTCGTCCTGGTCGAGCCCTTCGTCCATCGCCTTGATCAAGTTCTTGAAGTGGCACTGGTTGCCCTCCATGCACCGCCGCAGGTCCGCCGTGGCCTTGATGCACGCGTGCACGTCGGCGGCGTTCTCCTTCCCCTGGCAGTGCCTGTGCGCCTGCCGGTACTCGCCGCCGCACCCGCCGGCGTCCATGGCCATCTTCAGCACCTCCCGCTGCGTGTGCCCGTACGACAGCGCGTTGCTCACGTAGTTGCCCATGGCGATCGATTCTTGGCTGGCTGACTGGCTACCTTCTATCTATGATTTGTTTCGATCGATGCTTTGCGATCGACCTGCGTTGATATAACCTGCATGCCGTGCGCAACACGTACGTACCAATGTTTGGTTGGACTCCGGTTGATCATGGGGAGTCAGAGTAGAGCTTGTTTGCCGTGCCTTGTGCTTGCTGCATACGTACGTCGACGTAGAGTCCGAGTAGACGACTATTGTTTGCTTAGTACAGTGTCTGCGTTAGCATCCTTCTTGGTTTTGTAAGAGAATTCAATCTCTTTCTGTTTGTCAAAGTGTCGCCGACATTGATTGTTTCTCGATCGGCAGATCGTCCAAGTCACGACCACTTTTGGAGAATTTCTCGTTAAGCTTTCCATCGATTGGATGGAAACAACTACTACAATGGATTATGAATGGCATGTACACCAACATGAACAAAAGGCTGCTTTAACCCTCAAAGAGAGTGTGAGTTCTTGGTATTAGCAAATGTATGTTCCATATGACTTGGTAGAGGCTTCCCATCCCATATAACCCTAGCCACCAGGCCACCACCGGCCGGACCTCCTCGCCGCCAACCTCTCCATCCTCCATCTCCCGGGTCGTGGCGCTCGCCGATGCGGGGGGCTCGCTGCCTCGTGGCTGGGAGGCAGGTGGATTGGACCGGTTGGAGGCCTGCTGCGGAGGCTAGGCCACCCCTAGGCGGCGTTGTTGCTATTCGGGGTCTTGCGTACTCGGGATTAATCTACTAGTTCCGATCGCCAAGAGTCAGTCAGCGGTGTGGGGACCGCTGCATCGGTATCAATAAAGGACGTGGTCCTAGAGGTTCTTTCGCACGAAGACGAAGATCTGCTTGATTTCTTCCCTCGTTGTTCTGGCCTGGATAAGCGAGTTTCGGAAAGTTCCACCGACGAACTTCCATGGGCGTATCATGCCTGTAGATTGCTGGATCGGAAACTATTCGGTCATGCGTACCCATACTTTTTGCTTGCCTTTGGTTTCAAAGGGAGTGTTGCGATGCTCTGCTATCTATCACCATTATGTGTCATGTCTTACACGATCCACGGTGAAGTCAGATGCGTAGAATGTCATGGAAGCATGAACATGAGGGCTAGCGATAGTGATTTGAGTCTTTGTGGCATTGAGAAACCGGCTGCATGATCTGTGACGCGCAACAACGATTGTTTATGGGGGCAACAACACATGAGTAGTTCACAGTCCTACCTGGCAATGGCCTTGTTAAAGTCGTTGTTTTGTGAGCGAGGACTTTCTACTGGGTAAAACCTATGATCTTTGATTGGCGGCAATGACTTTGTGCACTGTTTCCTTCTTGTGCATTATGTAGTTTGATTTAATTCATGATGCCTTATATATATATATATATATGTGTGTGTGTGTGTGTGTGTGTGTGTGTGTTGTGTTAATTCTATGGTTGACTTGCAGATATGGATTCTTTGGGTAGCTCAAGTGTGTCACGAGGAAGGGGCAGGAATAAACGAACCTGGACTTCTGCTGAGGATGATGAGCTTATTAAAGCACTGTATGAGTTGTCTTTAGATCCAAGATGGAAAGGAGAAGGTGGTTTCAAGAATGGTTACTCGACAGTGATAGAGAAGATACTTTCTGATAAGTGCCCGGGTTGTGGTCTTACCGCAGTTCCACACATCGAGTCAAGGGTTAGACACTTCAGGAAAAAATATGGTGCAATTGAAGTAATGTTATCAAGAAGTGGCTTCACATGGGATGGTAACATGCACATGATTCAGTGTGAGAAGGCACAATATGAAGAACATTGTAAGGTAAAGCACCTCACGTACTAACGAGTGCCCTAGTTCTTCTTTACTAAGTAGTTCTTGTTGCATTTGTGTTGGAAACCGATGCTGTTTTTTAAACTTGCAGATCAACAAAGAAGCCAAAGGATTGTATGGTGTTCCATTTCCTTACTTTGAGAAGTTGTGTGCTATTTATAGCAAGGATATAGCAACAGGGGAAGGTGCTGAAGGTTTTGGTGAGTCTGTGACAAATTTGGGAAATGAAATTGTTGCTGAGGAAAGGGAGAGGGATGAAGAGGATATGATGTCTAGAGAGACTCCAAGACAGTATATTGACTCACAGAGCCACTCGTTGGATAATCAAGCAGCGCTAAAAGGCCAAGAAAGGTAGCTGGACCTAGAAAGACAGGCCAAAGTGACCCAATTGTTATCATGCTTGAAGATGTCAATACTCAGCTTAATGCCATGTCGCAACATGTGGGAAAAATGGCAGCTGTAGCGGAGCGTGAAGCTACACTCATGAGAAGGCGATCCATGAAGATCCTAATCAAAAGCTGAAAGAGAATGCTATCAGTGAATTGCACAAACTTGGCTTCGCCGGAAGTGACATAGTAGATGCAGCAATAATTTTTGCAAAAGCACCGGAGCAGATGCAAGTGATGATGGCACTTACAGATATTTTAAGGAGGGAGTATGTGCTGAAGATGCTTAAAAGTAAGTTGATTTCTCAACTGAATTTAGATGCTTTTTCTTGCTGTGAAATCCCTCTCATGTATGTGCTTATAAATGTTTTTCTATTTATTTGTAGACAAGGCCAAGGAGAACAAGAGAGGCTGACAAGGAAGACTAATTAGGTATGCATATCCTGCTACTATCTTAATAAATAGTTGTTCTTATAATTTGGACAATGTAACTATGTACAACATTCTTTATTTAATTTATTGATACAAACCCAACACATACAAACCCTTGCTTAGAATTATTTGTTGGTTCTTGGCACCACTCCGTCTTTACCAGATGTGTTAGCACCATTGTATTGTTCATGTATATGTAGTCGAGGCATAAATTGTTCATGATCATGATTTGTAAACTTGTTGTGCTCAATCTTATAATGTACTTCTATTTATTTTTAGAGATGACGAGAACAAGAGAGCTCGACAATGGAATCTCTTTTGGAAGAATATGAACCAAGACTAAATTATGAAAGTTGTTTGTCTTATGAATTGGTTTCAAATGTATGGTTCTATGAAATTCTAAAGTAGGATCTTGATTATTATCTAGTGTCAAAATTTGTCAATCTGTAGCATTTGATGCTTGAATGTTGAGAGATATTTGTATCATGGTTTTGATCTGAAGTTGACAATTTAAATTTTTGGTTTTATTCTTTCTGAAGCTTGCATTTGTCAAGCTTGATGTTCTGTGGTTATGTCTGATTTGCTGGATAACTTGATTACGTGTTGCATCTTCTCAATCAAACAGTGGTAAGGTATCAGTTTCCATTACGTGCCTGAGCCAAACAAAACTTGGATTTTTCCATTACGTTTACGTTACCAGTTGTAACTGATACCAGTTATGTTTACGGTACCAAAGTTGAACCAAATGTGTCCTTAGTGTAAGATGATTGTTTCAAAACAAAATACAACAATTTTTTTCCAAATTAAACAAACAAGAACTTCATATTTGATTTTTTAAAACTTAAGAACATACTCAGAGCTCTTGATTACTATTATTCATGCATCATACATATCTTATGTGTTGTTGTGAGAAAATATATAATTATGGTATATTAATTAATACGATGATTTGGATCATATTACTATGTGTTCATTTTGTTTTCTACATTGAAACCTAATAAATCCAAAAAGAAATTTTGATATAACAGATTTATTATATAAGTTTATTTACACAGCATTGCACTCATTCTGAATCTCCAAGTTGAATAAACTAATATTCATATATCTTACCCTCTTCTTAATGTGGACCGGAATAATCTAGAAATACAACATAGTACTTCCTCATTTCTAAAGTGTAAGTTCTAATTTTTATGCCAAGTTTAAAATTTTAGTATTGATATTTGTAACCAAATAGATACACTCTTAAAATAGATCTCATGATGCACGTATTGCAGTTCATTTGTCTTTCTAGAGGTTGATGATATTCACGATAATGGGCCTTGTCCGACCCGACAACACAAACCTGCATGGGCCAGTCAGGATAAGCCCAGCCTAGTCCAAAAAAAAATATGCTGAACAGAACATAAACCGTGGCTATCACGTTAACCAATCGCTCATCGTATATTCTCCACCGCCGCCAGCATCTGCCCTCCCGACCGAGATGCCGCAGATCATCATCAAAGTCTTGACCCGCACCAAGAGGATGCCGATCACGCTGGAGGTCGAGCACGGCGGCGACACCACCGTGGGCGAGGTCATGTCGAAGATCCACGGCGCGGAAGGGTTCCTGCCGATCGAGCAGCGCCTCATCTTCGCCGGGAAGCAGCTGAGCGACGGCCAGACCTTCGCTGACTGCGGCGTCAGGTTCGTCGACGGCGGGGATGGTGATGCGGCGCCGAAGCTTTATCTCGTTGTCTTCTCTTATTACTCGTTGAAAAGGTATGTTTAATGGGGCCAGCGCGCGACGTCGAGATCGCCGCCAAGAGCAGAACGGCGATCGACGGCCAACAACCGGGAGCTATAGTTTTGAAATTCTCGTCTTAACATGATCGATGTACTTACCCATCTGGATTCGATTAGCATGAAATTACACCATCAGGTGCTCGCGCGTATTACAACTTGGAACAAGACATGATTGATCTTTAGATTGCGATTAAGACGGCCAAAGCTGGCTGTTAGAACATGACCTTGCTTGTATATTGATGTATTTGAGACATACTTGTATGTTTGTATCTGAACTTTTAGTTGACCGGGCTTTTGATGCGATTCTGTAAGCACGATAGCATTGTCGGTCATCTACTTGATAAGCAGCAGGATAGTAGTGGCAGGGGCCTGGCTTTGGTCAGCACTACTGTAGATGTTCCTGTTTAGGGCCGTAGCAAAGCAGACAAAAAAAAAACTATACAAGAGCAGGCCGTAGCGCGTAGCATCACACTATGCAGTTCTGACACTATGAATATACTGAAGGAAAGGAAAGGCTCCCAAAGCTGAAGGGGGCTGGACCAAAACCTGTGTGTTCCTATTCTTTTCCTTGCCTTGTCCTCTCCGACGATCGGAGAGTCCTGAGGGAGTACATTTTTTCTTGGGTATCGAGGTGAATTTTTTAACTTCACATAGAAAAGTAAGCAAATGATGACATCCACGTACTAATTTCTGATTTTGTGACTTCAAAATTCTGCAGAGTGTCCTCTTTGACCTCTCTTTTTTTAATACTAGTACAAATGCCCGTGCGTTGTAACGGAAGAAAAACTTTTTGCATGACAAATACTTGAGATCCTAACCGTTCATACCTCTGAATTCTGGTAACCTAAACCCCACACGCGGACGAGACCGACCCCACCTCGTTCGAGTCCTCCTTCCTCCTCGCGCCAAGACTCCTCTGCTCGCTCCGCTTTTCTCACCCTCTCGTCCAACTCGCTTAGCATGATCCAAGTGGCGACCATCTCTTCCTTGTTGACCCCTCCCCTAGCACGACTCCATCCTTCCGCCACTCCTATCTCACATGAGGCAACACCTATGGTCGCCGGTGATGGTTTCTCTGGCTACCCCCGCTATCTAGCTCGTCTCCTTTTTCTTGGCTCTTTGATTTCCCGTTCAGCTCCTAAAGCCACCTATCACCATGTCGATCTTTGCTCTGCTCGTCACAACCATCGCCATTCCATATGTTATTGAGCATCTATCGCTTGGCTTGTTGGCAGCGAATCTGTAAAAGAATATAAACCGGTGAAATTTAGTGTAAGAGAGCGAGGTGGTACTATCCAATACATGCCTCGCCAGCGGTTCGGGCTAGAGAAGGGCCGCGAGATAGAGGTGAACTAACCTTCCAAGAGGACATGCCAGATTTGGTCACTCAGCTATGGCCTTATCAATTATGCCCAAAACCTACAGGATGTGCATGCCTGATTTGACTTTCTTTTTCTTCAGGCATGCAGTACCAGAGGTGATTAATATTCACTATGAAATTTAAGATATGAAGCGGTGAAAGCACACATACCGTTCAAAAGAAATGATTTATGACCGTGCATTGGGTTGTGGCCTCTGTGAGCATATTCCATGCTTGGAGCTTCCATATGACTATCGCCATGAGCATCAAGAATATAACGGAAATCTAGAGAGAGAAAATGCTAGCAATAGAAATCAATCTGCCATCGTTGTTCATGGACGATGGATTCGGCAAACATGCATGCTCCAATGGCTAGACACAGCACTCTGCCCTCATCCGGAATATCTACGTACTGCCATCCACATAAGTCGACCGGGTCGTTCTGTTAAGATCATGTGTTGCTGCAAAATTTGGGATAGGCCGAGATTCTATTTATGCAGTTTGATTCGACGATCGGATCATAGGAGCAGCCACGGTCATGAATTGTGGAGAAAAGGAGGGCAAGCATGAGAGGAGGAGGCGATGTACCGGGAGAGGTTCATGGCGGCGACACACGAGGGCAAAACGACTGCGAGGACCAAGAGATCGAGACAATTGTCTTAGAGGAGATGCACCACTTCGGATAAGCCTATGAACGAATAAAAGCGAGAAACGATAGGGAGTTCCTATGATCATCCCTGGCCAATCTCAGACTCACGGACGGGAGCTGATAGATGGCTGCCGGCTGCATCTCACCCCATCGTCGTCGAACCTCCGTCGTCGTCCGCGTCTCGCAGGCTAGCTTGGCATCAATCTGGTTGAAACATACCTTGCTAACGGGAGTAGTCAGAGGTGATCGTCCCTGGCCAATCTCAGACTCACGGACGGGAACTGATGGATGGCTGCCGGCTGCATCTCACCCCGTTGTCGTCCGCGTCTCGCCACAGCTCCAGCAGCCAGTCGTGTCTTCGTCGGCATCGCAGGTCCATCTCTCAGGCCGGGCCGGTAGCCGCATCCATGACCGTATTAATATGTATGACCATCCAATCCCAAGTATCACGGAATAAACTTTTAAACTGAGTGTGATCCAAGCGAAGAGATAAGATCACTGCTAATAGAAACAATTAGCGATCGGCCCGTGCGTGATCTCCTAAAAATAATAGTAGGAAAAAAACACGTGATCTCCTAAAAATAATAGTAGGAAAAAAAGTTTTGGGTTTGACTTAATGGTGGCGTTGATGGTATTATGTATTTTGGTGGGAGGGTAAAACCGTCTAAAAAAGTGTTGGACCGGGAGAAACACTTCGTGTTTTATTATCTATCTACTAATTTACGTTGAGGTAGGTTCGTCCGCCAGGATTTTCGTTCCGATTTTTTCCTAGACGATTTTGCCCCTGACCTTTCGAGGGTATTACATGGCCTGCCACCGCTGAGTCTGGGTACATTAACCGAACAGATACAGAGATGCACGCTCGGGAGCTCCTGCCGACAGGAGACAGAGGCCATGAACTGAAGAAACCGGCGGCCGTGGCACCGGTAAGCTCCTCCCCGCCCCCTTTATCCCCTTCCCTGCCATCCTCTCTCTCTCCTTTCCCTCCTTCGAGGGTTGGTCGTCGGACGCCCGTCCGTCCCCTCCGTCAGCCATGCTAGGTGGAGGTGCGCTCGTCCCGATGACCTAGCCACCGATGCGGCTACCTATGGCGACAACAGCGGCGACCAACAGGCGGCGCAGCAGCCCAACCTCCGGGCAGGGATACCTATGGCGACAACGGAGGAGACCAACAGGCGGCGCAACAGCCCACCCTTCGAGCAGCCGCGGTGACCCCATCCGGCAGTGTGCGGTGGCTGGACGCCGGCGACAGAGATTAGGAGCAGAGCCATCGTGGGAGAGAAGGAGGGGTGGCTGCTGGCTGCGGTGGAGAGATAGGCCCCGTCCCCGTCCCCATCGTCCTCCCCTCATTTCCCCAGCTGAAGCTCGTCCACTCGGTAAGCTCCTCCATGCCGGATTAATCCCCTCTGCATTTGCTGCTTCTGTTCATGGCCAATTGGCCATAAGAGTGGCATACGTGTCAAGTATCTGTTTGTGTTAATGACTGCAAGGTACCTCTCGATTATTGTATCACGATCTAGAGTATCTTCTTGAGAGGGAACTAGATGACAACACTGAACTGTATAGCTTCCCCTTTCAGCCTTTTGATGCAAGTAATGCTTCACACCTGCAATTTCTGTTGTTCACGTCTGTTTCAGTGAAGTTTCCTGCTGATTTTGAGGGCTTCGTCAACCTTAAGAAGCTCTATATACTTATGCGACTTGAGAATCACCGACAAGGATCATCAGCATCTATTGTCCAAATGCAGTCCCCTGGAATTTCATAGTGTGACCTATTGTAAGACGATCATAGGATTAAGAGTATCTCATCCTGCAAGCCACCTTGAACAGACTTGAAGTGGCCAGCTGCTCCTCATTTCGTGTGATTGAGCTAAATAATGACCTGACTATACTCGAGTACAGAGGACATCCAATATCTTTAGTATCCTGTGAAAATACTTGTCTAACTAATATATGTATTAAGCTATCCCATGCAGATACTCGAATACGCCTCATATGTACATAATGCTTGCTTCATGCAAACATAGCCTGAGAAACAATGCTTCCTTTGCGTTGACCATTGAGAGAATGAACGTGTTATCGACTAACTGCATACCGAACTATAGGATTTTTCTGCATGCCAGCACAACAAGGTCGTTCTCGTTCCTCCGCCGCCTCGATCCGGGCGGGGAACCACCGCTCAAGCGCCACCGTGTCTCACGACCAAGGGACAGAAAAACATACCGAAGCTATCCGAGATGGGGGTCCTTCCTCTCGTTGCTCGTGAGGCCTCGAGCTGCCGCCGAAGACGGCAACTCGAATGCTGCCTAAAACGAGAACTAGGAGGACCACCGGAGCGCTTGCCGTGGCCGCGCGCATCCCTATTATTGCCTGTTGTGCCGATGTGTATGTATACGGTTTTCTAACCCCGCCCTCCAAGAACACACATGGGAGTGCACATACTAGAACTTGATTGATCCTTGCCCGTTTGATGAAGCTAGCTCTAAATACCGTTTGCATCAGGAGCGAATTTGGTTATCCCTTGCAAATTCGATGAGCTTTTGCTTCAAGAATATTTTCTGCGTATATCTATATACAATGGATCAGGAGTTCTCGATAATTCAATAGTACTGTAGAATATATGAACGATTTTGTACACTGCGTAAATATGATGTTCTTACTGATTGTTTTGAATCTCCTTGAATGATTGTTACTGGCATTCCGGTTCTGGTATTGTTTGGTGTCAGGTTGTATATATACAAATAACAAGTTAGGTTTTCAACGTAAAAATAGCATTCATATTCAGATGTATGCCAGGTTCTATGTCCAAACATAAAGCAAAGATCATTACTACAAATTGTGTTTCTAGGAAGTACACTGTTATCGTATGAAACTTTTGTTTACATATCTTGTTCTAGGATGCCTTTATATATATTTCACCCAAAATATTAGTTCCAGGCTAATTTTTTGCTAAAGAAGCAGGATTCGTGGAAAAACTGAAGCTTCGAAAAGACCCAGGCTTTGGTCAATTGGGCGGGTAAATAACCTAGAAATATTGATGATCCAGATGACAATAGCTCCAATGGGATGAATATATACTCTCTTGAGACAATAAGGGTGTAATATGTTCATGCTATAACATGTTTTACTTAATTATGCTTTTCTGGTGGTAAATAATGCTTTTAAATAATGTTTTACCTAATTGATATATTTGTATATTTTGTATTTTTCACCTCCGTAGCAACGCACGGGCATTTAGCTAGTTAGGTATAGATATAGATATAGAGGTATAGATATAGATATAGATAGTAAAATGCCCGTGCGTTGCTACGGGTGACAATACATATTTTTCTACCACATATGTAGAAATAATACACATGCATGTTCACATGCATTGAAAAAAAATGACCATATAATATTACAAAAAATATATTTTGTATAAAATGTAAGTCAATACAAAATACATTTAGACATATAGTTAACTCTGGTTTACCAAGATTTTACTATTGAGATGGCTTCAAATAATAACTTATACACTCCGCCTTCTTTTGATTCTCTCCACACTTATCTCAACGTGTCGACAACAAATTTGAATTTTATATTGTTAGCTCCCGATGGATGTTGTGCCTAAGGAGAAAATTTAGTATTTAAAATTTATAGGTCTAAATTCAACAATCATGTAGTATTTTCTCTACACACTTCTAATCATTATCTGTGCAAAAGGCATCCATAATAATAATCAGTGATTTATTCTACCACAAACCATTGCATAGTACTCAGCTCAGCAGACCACAAAGCAATGCATTATACAAAATTGACCTAAATGATATATTCACAACAATTCATGCATTGCAAGCAACCTTCATTTACTTGACTATTTCCACTTCGGTACCACTACACACACAACTAAGCACACTACAACAACATAGAAGATGATCTGATAATTCTACTAATTGTCACTTCCTAGCTAGAAGTTTAGTCATAATCTTTGCAAAGTCATCTTCTTCAATGAAGTATCTTGGTCATGTACATTAGCCTTTAAAATCTTCTATCAAATCCTATACATCAGTTTCTAGCCAGACTTACACTTTATACCTGCAATTTAAAGGAAGGCAAACATGCATGGACAAGATGAAAAACAACTTCACACTACAAAATTTATATAAGAATGAGCATCTTCTCACAACCTCCTCAAGTAAAACCTGAACAATAATTTCCAAATTCTCATTTGTCACCTATCTGAGAAGGAGAATGATGTGTACAAGGCAGCAACAGAAATTAAGTTAAGGTGGGCATTGATAGCCATTGAGTAAATAGGTTTAGCCATTCACCATTAGCCTAACCGGTTGATGAAATAGGTATAGTCATCCACTATTAGGAGAACCACAACTATATATATAAACTGGTAATTTGCTAGTAAATATGTTGGTGGTGATTTTCTTTGTTCGCTATAAAATTTCAACAATGGATCCAATCTTGGTCATTGCTCCTCGTTAGTTCCTTTACAATATTTATGGAGAAGCAAAAAATACTAATATCTTTTCATATGGAAGTAGTAAAAATGTGTTTCACGCCTAGTTACTAATGAGGTTTTGCTTGCGACATGAATTTGTGGACATTCTTCACATCATCTTGCCTCTACATGAAGAAATAACACTTTCTATCTTTAGAGTGACCAATATTTACAGCCGTTGAACACCTTGAAGAAATAAGTTAAATAGTCAAGGCACAAAACACTGGTTTGAAATTTCATCATGATCGTTTACATAAGCATGTAAAAACAGAAACTGACTAAAATCAGAAACTAAAACTGATTAAAACAATATACATTCGTGTATCGGTTCATTAGCTGGGAGTTGATGGTGAAGTTATGCCAATCTGAGTTATTTCAGTTTCTTTGTCCTCGGTTTATCCATTAGTCTTGATTTCATGTCATTCTTCTAGTATACATACACCGGGGCGGCGAACTATGGTATAAACATATCAGGAAATATCAAACCAAAATATGACATACTATAATTTGCTCTAAATGGATGTCATGCTGTTTTTATTTAAAAAATGATTCTATATGTGTTGACTAAAGTAGTAACAGTAAAGAACTATAGAGTATTCACATGCTTACCTCAAAAAAATCAAGGTGAGCATCACATTGAAGTTGACGTCGCCAGTTAAAACTTGCTTAAGAGCACGAGAAGTTAGCCAGGTGAACTTTTGCGCTTGAACTTCAGCCTACGAAATATAGTCAAATCATAAATATTGAATGTAAACACTCAGCAATGCTGTAATGACTCGTAACTTAAATCCTGTTTGGGCGTTGTTGTTGTGCAGAGTACCCATCAGCTTGGATTTTTTTCAAAGGCTAAAGGACATTGCAATTGTTTGTATCCTTCTTTTATTTGCTTTGGGCATGCTTGGATTTGCATATAGAAACTTAAAACATGAGTACATAAGAAGGACCCACATAAGACTAATTAAGTTGCCCATGAACTTATCAGTATTTCAGAAATTTACAGGGTGTACGTGCTTGGCTAATCAACACACACAAATCTGAACAAAGTTCAGTGTGTTGCATTCTGCAATGTCTTACACCAAAATCCAGTAAATGAGAGCTAAGATGAAAAACCATTTGCCATATCATAATTTTATTTTTGCTCGAATGTTGAGTAACTCGTACTGCTCCATCACATATGGATTTATTCATGTTACTCCACCTGCGGTTAATCCAACGTGAATGTTGTATTTTAATGCAATTTTGCAAAGACCAGAAAAGGACTTGTTATATGGACAAGCTTGATTTAAATTGGGTTACATAGTTGGACATCAATAAGAGTGGAAAATAAAAATGATAATAGATCCATATATAATCAGAGCCATTTTGAAAATGTAGCAACATTCAGAAAGTAAGTTTGAGAAAAAGGTGAAACCATTCAACACTATGGGGAATATTGTATCATATGATCTGCTTATCATAATATTAGAAGAAAGCAAACTATAGAAATAAATAATCACCTCAAGGACATGTAATTCATACGTTGTTGCTATGGTTGACTTCCAGGTCGTCCACACTAAAAAAAAGGATCATCATGGCCTCTGCTCAACCTTGGGAGTTTGGGAAACGGTGCTGATATTTCATTTCTTTAGCATCCATCATGTTAAAAAATGAGGAGCTCAAAATTAAGATTTTATGCGCATTCCAAGATAACTTCTTTCATGGTTTTAACCAAGAAATCTCAAAACCACTCAATGATTGTGTAACGACTGTGTTCTCACACTTTGATGGATGCTGCCTCTGGAAGTTTTTTTGTGGGAGGTATGTCTATACCTTTCCTCGAGTACGCTCGCCACTGTAGGCTCTTGCTTCACTCTCTCGTTTGTGTCTTATGTTTAATTGAGCGTTAAAAGTTCAGAACACGGCTAGGAGATACATGGGACCCCAAATGGATCGGGGAAAGCATAACATACCTCCTTTTATTTTATTTTTGATCAAAACGATATCAGATCTTGATCTCTCATCCTCTCACTTCACAAGATTCATGAGTACAACAAGATACAATACTAAGAATATTGAGGCGATACAAAGGATTATGAAAATATAAGAATCATGAGCATCGATCCGGCAATCGCAGGCCAACCAGCCAGAAATCTTCAGTGCTACTAATTTCAAAGCAAAGACGACCTATAAGATTTCTAGTTATTTTTGCTAATACAAAAAAAACATGCATGCACCATAGTCATCTTCACTGGAGGGGTTATGCATCACTTTGTACTTGTTCCCACATATGGTCGCTCCGTATAAAAAGGAATGCACCCACGTGAAACTGACACAAGGTCTTGACACAAAATCGTCCGGCCACGGGAGTTGACAATGGCATCTATAGGGCCAGGAAAATATTGACAACAATAATAGGTTGTCTCCAATATACTACAATTTTTTAGTTTGTTACTTATTTCTCTATTGTCATATGCAAGAAATTCTCTCAAATCTTTGCTGACATGTATATGTAGAACACGGTTTGCGATAGATAAGAAGCATGAAAATTACCAGTAAATGACATCAAAATCAGATACAGTGAAAGAACAATATTGTAGGCTACTTCAGTGCATTAGAGAATTTTGCAACTCCTAAGGATGTATTTTTCAAAAATAGTTATGCAATTAGAGCTACATGCATGATCATCTAAAAAAGAGCTACATGCAAGATGTATGCCACCATTTGAGGAGAAAATGCATGGAAAGTCAACTCATATGGTAGCATTCTTAAATTGCCATTGTTAACTCGATTGTGTAAGAAATCCATGAATCAGAGGTCCAGTATTATGTCTGGAATTGAAGAAGAAAGCCAGCCTTGGATCCAAGGGGAGATTGATTTCAGAAGGATTTACACCATGCAATACATTGTTATGTGGCTGAGGTCCTTGCATTTGAATATGATTAAGCAGAGCAGGAGATTGCATGGAATAAGGTAAAGGCCCATGGCACCAACTTGATCATCTTAAAAACTGCTATTCTCGGATGAACAGACTGACCTGTTAAAAGAAAGATTTCCAGTAACCTCTTCACTTCTCATACTCGCATTTATATTTTATAAACAGGGTACAACTTATAAAATAGAGTTTACCTAACTGCTGAAGTTAATCAAAACTACTAACAACCATGCCAAAAAATGTATTGATTGTTATGTTTACTTACTTGGAGGATTGTGGACTATTGAAGAACGTGTCCTTCAAACCCTAGATAAAATTCTCACGGAGAGCCAAGTCGAAGCAACATGGGAAACAACCAATGCTAAGTTTACATCTATATGTAAGAATCAGTTTTCTCGCACGGGTATAGCCACCCACCTCCTCGTAAAAGATTATATCACTCTTCTAGCTGTAGTTCTAAAAAAGTGTGGTTATCAGACCAGACCATTGGTTCAAATTCTCGATAAGAACAGGGACAAATACCACCAACTACTGCTTACTGAACCCAGTGTTAGCCAAAGGAAGAGAAAAACAACAGAAAGCTGACTAATATACGAGCTAGCTAACTACCAGCTTCAACAGGCTGAAGCACGCACGAACTGATTGAACGTGAATTACCAAGACAGCTTTGCCGAAAAAACCAATCAGGTTTGCAATTACACAGTGAACCCGACCTTCACTGCCCTTCTCTCTGGCCATGTCACCCACTTGGCCACCTTGGGCCGACACCATTGTTGAAGCCACCATCCAACTCCGTGCAGTCAAGCTATAGCTGCTCCCTGGGCCTATCAATGCACCTTCCTCCGCCTCGGCCGGAGTGAGCCCCACTGTTCCATATGCCATCGATGGCAGTGCCTGTAAAATGGTACAAGTGAAGGGATAAAACCGTCCCAAAAAAGTGTGACATTGTTGGCCCAGAAAATTTAACTATGTATTATATGGCCCTTGGGCTGGTCTACTTTAATATCGCGCTTGACAAATCCCATCCTGGGGCATGATCAGGTCTAGCACAACTAATATTTTCTGGGCCAACAATGTCACACACTCAAACCGGACTTAGGCCAATGGATTCTGGACCTGAGCCTGCGCAGAGCGACCAAAGCACGAGAACTCACACTTCGTTTCTACAAAAAATAACTTACACAAAGCTACCACAATAGAATAGAAGATGAAATAATCTTAAATGCAATACTACTTATGCACATGAGGCATGCACTGAAAAACAAATACCACATATATCAAAAGTAAAGTCTTGAAATAAACCACTAAATTAATGACATCTATTAACAGGGGGAAATGGGAAAGGGAAACTCACAATATTTTATCAAAGTTGGTATGTCCTTCATCTATATCAACATAGGAAGCATAAATGCATATCATAACCCCAAGATGCCAAGAAACATGAGAGTGGATTTTTCGCAGGAATCATACTTCCTACAGGACCCAAAATGTTCCATAAATAAATCCTAGATTCACTACCTCTGGGTTAAAGTCATTCACCATCCGTGACAACGACCATTCAGTCAAGCAAACCCAAAATAAACTGATTAAAAGAATCTCACAAGTACAAAGAATCGTAATGATTACCATGATCCCACAATTTTTGCATATACTTTATCCAGGCTGTAGATGTTCCGCTTATATTTTGTTCAATCCGTGTACATGAAACACCTATCTGGGAATGGACCATTCCTAAAATAATATTATGGGACCGGTCAGCAATCTAGCATCGATCATCTTGAAGTCCATAAGCAAACCAGACAAATATCATGGCTCTTAGAATTAAAATAATCATAATTTAGCAATACCAAAAACATGTGTACATCCTTCTAGACATAATAATTTTATTTGCATCCTATACTGCTTGCTAATATATTAAACTAATGAATGTACACCACAATAGATGCGCAACCATTGCATACCTGCAACTTCCAGTCAATGCGAGTGTGCAACTTCAGATATCCATAGGCAGTTATTCCTTCTTGGCGCTTCCGTTCAGTTCCCAGTAGGCCAATCACTTGGTTCTTCTAAAATAAGAAGCAAAAGAACATGGAACCAGCGGTCATCAAGGAAATTCCAAGAATCTAGATCAAATGGTCAAGGTAGCAAGGCTGTAGCGTATGAGAGAGCAGCCGACCACAGTGCTTCATGCATCAATTACCTGCTTCTCTTAGTACACACTACAAAAATCATCAATTGTCCCTGCTTTTATGATCTAATCACCTAGCTTCTTGACAAAACATATTTACCGGCCAGAAAGCATATTTTCTAATGAAGACTTCCGTAATGACACACTAATATCTCACCTAGCTGCTAAAATATATTATCAAGCTGTAAAGTATTTCAGCAGGTATACTGGAGCAAGATCTAGAACTTCGAACACAATGGATCTTGTTGAATAATTACTTGGTTCGACAATTAATTGAGCTAGACACGGACAAAACACCAAGAACTTGAGGACGAGATCGGAATCCTCCGTGGCGAGGTGCGTTCGATTGTCGAGAATCAAGAGCAAATTCAAATGCCGCTTGATGAAGTTCACGTCCGGCTAGAAAAAGTGGATTCGCTGGAAACCAAGATGTATAATATGAAGAGTATGCTGGTGAAGAGCGACCAGATGCAGACATATATGTTTGAATACTTGAAGAGTTCGGAAGGTAAACTCACCCGCCCTCCCACCCCTGAACGGCTAAACCTGTCACGCCTAGTGCCAACTATATGCTTGGAGATCAAGAGTTGCTTCTTAACAACACGAGATAGAGCAGGAAATCCAGATAACACATGCTCTCAATCAGTTGCAAGTCACGGGTAAACCTACTCAAACTGTAGTGTTGGATGGTACTCCTCATAGTAAAATTGCTGAAACAAATCTTACTACTGATCTTGGAATAGCAGAATTAGATGAAGCTACTCAAGATTTCTTTTTCTCGATGAGATGACCATCCTAGATTCTCCATCGGGATACACCAAAAATCCTGAAACTGGTCACACGAACCCTTACCTCGATCCAGCCACTGTATTCTCCCCGCCACCACCAGCCGCCGCACCGTAGGCCACCGCACGTTATGACGCACGACCTCTTCCTCTATCGCCACAGCCTACGATCCCACTCAATCACACTGAGTCCTCACCGGAGACCGAGGAGAGGCCTCGAGAAGGGGAAGAGGCCGGAGAAGTGCTCATGGATGTCGACGTCGACGTGGTCGACGAGTTTCTAGGCCGGCCAGTGGAGGTCGGTGGGCGGCGTATAGACTATTGGCGGCGCCGTACTCTAGGTGGAACTGCTCGTCGGTAGAGAGATGCGATGGTGGAAGGGAGAGGATGACGGCGCTGGAGATGATGGGACTGCGCGAGGGTTTCTGGCTAGAGGAAAACGTTCGGTCGAGTGAGGGGGAAAGAAGAGCAAAACGCCCCGTTGGGCTTGGCCCACTTGTGCGCGTACGGGGCGACGGGCGAGCGCGACGAATGGAGTCGACGTAGTGGGCAGAATACGATCCAAAAACGGTGCGTTCGGGTACTTGAAGGACCGTATATGGAAAAGAGTGCAAGGGTGGATGGAGAGGGCACTGTCAGGAGGGGGTAAAGAGATCTTGATCAAGTCAGTAATACAAGCTATCCCCACATACTCGATGGCTCTTTTTAAATTACCACGAGGCTTATGTGACCATATAACCTCGATGGTAAGGAAATTCTGGTGGGGTAGTAAAAATGGTGAGAGGAAAGCGGCATGGGTTTCTTGGGATAGCATGACCATGCCAAAATATATGGGGGGCCTTGGCTTTCGGGATATGGAGATATTTAACCTTGCTCTCTTGGCAAGACAGGTTTGGAGAATTCTCAAGGAACCGGAATCGCTGAGTGCAAGGATTTTGAAAGCGGTCTATTTTCCAGTTGATAATATTCTTGAGGCAGAATTGGGTCCAAATCCATCGCAAATTTGGAGGTCTCTCTATGAAGGAAGAGACATGCTTAAACATGGGCTAATAAAGCGCATTGGAGATGGATCCACAACTGATCCGTGGCTTCAGAATTGGATACCACGTGATTATTCTATGCGACCCTTTTGCTGTACATCTGATGACCCTCCGCATCTTGTAGCAGATTTTATTCATACCGCCACAAGATCTTGGAACATCCCTGCACTCGAGGCACATCTCCTTCCGATGGATGTAGAAGCAATAAAACAGATACCTATAAGCTATGTGAGACAAGCTGATTTCTGGGCATGGCATTATGACCGAACTGGTGTCTTTTCGGTTAGATCGGCTTATAAAATGATAATGGAAATAAAGAGGAGAAGGGAGGATTATTTTGAGGGCCGGGCTGCAACTTCGAATGCAGCTCAGGATGAGGTGTCATGGAAGAAATTATGGAAGGTACGAGTACCCTCTAAGCTACGTATTTTTGCGTGGCGACTGGCCAGGTCATCCCTCCCCACTGGGTCAGAGCGAGTTCGTCGACATATGTCTGACTCTCCGATCTGTCCGATCTGTAATGCAACTGAGGATAATTGGAGACATGCCCTTCTTGTATGCAATATGTCAGCTAGTGTTTGGGCTATGCGAGATGACGATCTGGTGATGCCACTCCTAACGGACGAAACGGATAACCCCCGTCAATGGCTATTCTCTCTTAGCAGAATCCTTAGTCAGCAACAGTTTGTTGAGGCTTTGGTGACATTGTGGGCAAGGCGCAAGTACATACATGAAGGGCAGCAGCAATCACCGTTGTCAACGCACTTGTTTGTCAACAGATATCTTGATGAGTTAAAGATTGTGCATAGTCCAAACATGGTGACTCACATGCATGGTGGAACAAGGGCTCACGTTAGATGGGTACCACCCCCAGATGGGCTTTTTAAAATAAACACTGACGGTGCAGTGTCCAAGCATAACCAACGAGGTGCAGTGGCTTGTGTTTGCCGGGACAGTACGGGAGCTTTTTTGGGGGCTTCAGCTATGGTGTTTGATGGACTAATAAATCCTGAAGTTCTGGAAACAATTGCTTGCTCCGAGGCTCTAGCGCTTGCGGAGGATATGCACATAGCCAAACCTTGGGTGGCGTCTGATTGCTTGAATGTTATTAAAGAGATCAATGAAGAAGGCAGTAATGGCCAACAATGCATGATCGTCAAACAAATCCTGCTGAAGAAGGATCAGTTCTTGGAGGCTAAATTTAGCCATGAACGACGTGAAGCAAATGGGGATGCTCATCGCCTGGCGAGATCGGCGACTACTCTAGACACTGGCAGGCATGTGTGGTTTTCTGACCCCCCTAGTGAATTGGGAGTTGTTGTAAACATTTTAAATAATCAATAAAGCTTCAGTCGTTCCTCTCAAAAAAAAAAAAAAGATAGTAGAGATATAGATGAGAAACTCTAGTAAGAGCATCTCCATCCAGTCCCCAAGAGGCGTGCGAAGGAAGCCTATTTTAAGTACCGGATGGCAAAAACATTTCCTAGCCGGCCTCCCAAACGTCCGTTTTCATTCGGATTGGACCAAAAATTCATCTAGCAAACCAAGCCGAATCCAGCATGCTAGGGGTCACGCGGGAGCGCCGACGTGAGAAAAAACACGGGATTCTTGGCAGGCCCGTCCTGGAAGTGAGAGAAGGACTCGTCTCCCGCGCCGTCTTTATGCCTGCCACGGATTGCTTTGCTCGATCGATCACTGCATACCAGGACCAGGACTACTTCCTCGTCTACCTCCGACTCATCCAATCCCGTGTTCTGGTGGTTGATGATCTGGCCTCTATATAGGAGAATACATAATTAATAGTTCATGTTAGTATGTGGCGGGAACAATGTGGATGGACAAAGTGATGCAGTAGGAGATGCCTCTCAGCATGTGGATGGACAAAGTGATGCAGTAGTAGGCGCTTAATAGGTTGATTATTGTCGAATTGGGAGAACATCTTTCTATTCTAGTCAAAACAATAAGTCGAGGCTCCATAGACACATATGCGCATTCCTACTAGTAAAATATACTAAATGAACTATTTCAACCCAATATAGGGATTCCATTCAGCAATCTCACCGGTGTCTGGAGAGGAAGGGACGTCGAACAGGTGCAACTGCTTGTACATGGGGACTTTTCTCACCTGCGATGCTTCCATCTGAAATCAAAAGTTGAGGCTCTCCTTGTGAATCAAAAAGAAGAGTACCTATCTTTAACATGCCATGGCATGTTATATGCGTCGCCCATCCTGATCATGGCGCCATGCAATGTAACCATGCGTATGCGTTACGATGGATAGACGCCAGGAAAAAGGGTTAGATGTAAGTTTCTCTTCAAAACCAGTTCATTTTGCGTCCTGGACTTTTAACTTTGGATCAGTTTTGTCGATTTTCACAACATACCAATGGTGATAATTAGGAGTTAGCCATAGCAAAAGTTTAGAAGCAATGTTAGGTTCTGAGAAGAGTTTTCTTGTGAGGACTTGGGACCATTAGCATATCTTAGAAAAGCTTGCCGTAGTGTAGAATCTTTGGAGTTGTTTGTTCCATATGTTTAATATGATTATGGGCCCAAGTACAACGCTTTGGTCAATACTCAACCGACATGGTTAAGGCATCCATGACTGCTTACTGACCTTGCATGTTTACCTGTGTTTGGTTTTTATTACTCCCTCCGTTTTATATAATTATCTCTGGATTGAATGTATCTAGCACTAAAACATGTCAACATACATTTATTTCTCGACAAGTAATATTGATCGGATGGAATCTTCACCGGAGTGGTATATCAAGTATATAGTTTCAATTCACATTAACTATGCGTTTATTGTTTTAGTGGTATTTAGATTTTTTTTTGTCGATGCTCCATGGCCAGTGTCTACAGATCATGTTTGGACTGGATTAACGTCCATTCTTTATGCAGCTCTGCATACCATATCTTTCTTCTCATTCCCAATTCGGGTCGTCATATCTCCAAACATCAAAGTAGCAAACAAAATCCCTTGAGGTTTGAGACATCATCTAGTGAATAAGAAATCCAACCACCTTTGAGCAAACATCAACAAGAAAGACCCTTCCTCCTAGAGGAGTAACTCGTATTCCATCATATACAGCTCCTAGGCATGTAGATAAGGCAACACCGACATTTAGGTTGGATAGATGTAAATTTGCACGTACAAAAGATACCACTAGAGAGAAACCATTAATATATTGACAAATCTGACGAAAAGGTTACAAACCTTGGCAGAAATGCATGTCCGGGAAAGAAATCAAGTCGGTGCACAATGTAGGATGGATGGTTGAAGAGATCCATATCCACCGGGGAAGGAGATAACCGACAGAGAAGATCTAGATAGCAATGGGGATGTCATATCAATGGGAGTCGCCAAAGAGGGTGGGAGCCATCCTAGATCATGCATGGTTCAACTAGTATTGAGACCCTAAAGATTACGATCAAGAACCATGCCCCCAGGGAAACTAGGGTTAATTGATTATTTGTGCATTTTCCCTTTTGTTGTGCTGAGCCATTGACGAACTAACATTAGGCGTCTTTCGACGTCCGTGAGGACCGATGTGTTTAACAGAATTTGGTTCTGGTTCAAGGCCTTATTGGGGTTTCTCTCATAGGACTCAATTGCTTCAACAATGGCAAAAAAATTCAATTTCGTATTTTAAGAGTTAATGTGTAGCTTTAATTTATCAATTTGTAAGGTTATAACTCAATTCACACACATGTGATTCTAGAAACATAGTTAGTTCGAAACTTTACACAAAACCTTGAGAAAAAGATTGCAAAAGACACGTTTTTTGCGTGGAAGACAACCCGCGCGTGTCCGACTCCATCACTGTCGAGGAAACCACCAGCGACTATGTTTATTATTATGTATTCAAGCTCACAAAATCTCATAAGGCTAGCCGGACATACTATCAACTCGAACACGCTACACTGTATATTTAAATCACAAAACAAATGAAGGCTATAATTTGTAATACAACTCTTTTAGACGATTTTTTCAAAACAAAATACAAGACAAACTTTTCTAAATAATACATAACAATAACTTTTTATTTGACTCTTTTGTGAGGATATGCCCGCACACATGTTGAATACAATTTGAAATATACAGGCAAATGTTGAAGACACTTTCATGCATCGTAAGGAATTTATTTTACCATTATATATCACTAAAGTATGTTACCAATATTATTATGCTAATATGATGGTTCGGGTCATCATAGTTTGAGATCTTCTAAATATGAATGAGACATGTACATTCAAACTGATATAATAAATGGATAATTTCTATAACATTTTCACTATAAGTTTAGTTACTCAACATTGCATTCTTGCTGCAGCTCCAAGTCAAATAAACTAATAATATATATCGACTTATTACCCTCTTTGCAGAGTTGTAAAATGTGGAGGGGAACAATCTAGAAACACAATGTAGTGGCAGATTATATGACACGGTGTATCATTGATTTGAATTGCCCGTGACACTCGGACGTGTAACTTCCCTAGCCATAGACGTGGAAGAACAAATACAGACAAAGTTGTTCACACGCTATAAAGTAATTATTATTTCTATGCGTCGAAGGGATAATAATGTGTTTTCTTCACCGGAGTGGTGCGTGGAGTAGACCCAAATGTTGCGTGGAATCGTGACATCCCTTTCCGTTTTGGTCCACTTTCTATCATAGATTGCGAGACATAATTTATTTAATACTAGAAGGTAGCATAAAATCTTTATAAAAGTTCTCGCTCAGATCGCAAACAAAACAACTTCCATATGGTTTACTCTCCGAACAAAAGATAGCTACTTGTAAGTTGTAATGCTATCAATCCCTACCGCGCGCTTCTGCAAGCTGCCATCGTTGAAGCTCGACGAGGATTTGAACGGCTCAAAATGTTGCTCTTGCACATTGATAAACATTCCTATGTTTCTAGAGGCTCCACAACATTGTCATTGTCATAATAATGTTTATGGACTGTTTTTTAAGAACTACCCCTACTCGTGGCAGTGTAAAAAGAAAAAGGCCCATTCCTGATATGCGCAAGAAAAGGCCCGCTCGAAAGTTCCGAAAGGCCAGGCCCTAGACAAATTACCGGGAAGGACAAGAACACTGCTTAATCCCACTGCTGGGCCTCTGCCCAGTGCAAGCGACGAGGAAGGTGCCCCGGCCCGAGCTTCCTTCTCCCTCGGCCTCCTCCGTCCTGCCTCGCCCCGCCCCTCGCCGCCGCCCCCATTCCCGCAGCACCTCAAGCCGCCGCCCCTCCGCTTACCCCGCCGACAGCTTTTGCCGACGAGCTCCAGCTTCGAGTCGACGACGTCCGCATCGTCATCAACCCGACCACCCCCGAGAAAGTTCACCTCCCCCGTCGACCTCCAGCTCCGCACCTGTCGGCTTCGTCATCGTCAATTCCAGAATGCTGCGGAGGTAAGGCTCGGATTAATCCCTAGAACCAGGTATCGGTGGATAGACTAGAGAAATTTCGTGTCCAGTATTGGGCTAGGGATTGGGATCAGAACTCAGTGAGCGTAGTCCGTAAAACCGGGATCCAACGCGCATGATTTCAAGTACAAACAAATTGGGATCGAAAGCTGCAGGTCTCGTAGTAACCCTTTTCGAACAGCACTGATCTTTTCTAATTCGGGAATTACGGTTTGTGATTTATGGCTACAACACTGCTGCTTGACGGGGGAATACAGTTAACACAGATTTCTTTTTTTTTTAATTAGTTAATGCGGATTTCTGTTAAGCCATTTCTCAGCCATGTCTGATTCAGAACCTAAAAACTAGGAAGTTCTAGATGATTCTCTGTAGGCATTCTGTTTACCTACCATGCTTGCTTCTCGTAGTGTAGAATCTTAATAGTTGTTTGTTCCACAGGTTTAGCGAGGTTATGGGGCCAAGAACCATTCTCCGGTCAGTTGTCACGGTTCAGGCAAGTCCATGAGGGACCTTGAATATTTCTCTTTGCTCGGTTTTTGATATAGTACTTGGCTACTTGCCTTTATGCCAATGATATGTTCTGTGATGATGATAATGACATGCTAACCTAGAAGTGTGTGTGTGCATGTCAAATACTCAGTTGAATTTTTGCACATGATCATATTGACAATGAAAGCTCATGATATCTTTGTTGTTACAAGGTCTGTCAGATTCCATTTTTCAATTGACAAAAAAAGTTATGGGTCTGGTTTTATTGGCATCTAGAATTTGCTGGTGCCTTCAGTTTTCCCATTCCATTCATCGTTTTAAGTTGGAAATCTAGTTATTTTCGTGATGCCATGATAAGTAGGTCCATTCCCATCACTTCCCACATAGGTTATGGATATGTATGTTCTGAAACATTAGAAACCAATAGCTTGGTGTAAGAATGGCTGTCATTTCATATTGTTTCAGGCTGCAGTAATAAATTTTTTTTTCATCAGTCTAGTTAAATGCAGAATGAGACAAGCTGTATACATGGAAGTTGAATGTCGTGCTTACTGCTTATATCTCTTTACTTTTTTCCCAAATGCTAATCTTCCTTAGTGCTGGTTGTTCTTGTTCAGATGTTGATCTAATTTGTTCTCTATGCTGTACTGTGTGATCTGACCAGGCTACCAAGGCCCAGCCCTCCGTGTCTCCTCTGCTCTCGGGGTTTGGATCAGTGACTCGTGCTTTCAGGTAACTACAGTTACAACCTCATTTCATATGCAGATAATTGTCAACGTTAGCTGGTGCATTCCATGTCAGTCTGCCTCTTGCATTGCTTGTTGATTATTGAATCGTATGTATGTGCTGTTGTGTGCAGCTCAAGGTCTCTATGGAAGGGAGCTTTTGTTGATGCTTTCCTGTCTAGAATAAAGAACAAAGGAGGAGCAATGAATGGCAAGAAGATTTGGTCTCGTAGATCTGCAATTTTGCCGGAATTCGTTGGTTCCTCTGTGCTCATTTACAATGGGAAAACTCATGTCCGTTGCAAGATCAACGAGGGGAAGGTTGGCCACAAGTTTGGAGAGTTTGCTTTTACAAGGAGACGGAGACCCCATCGCACAACTATAGCAAAGGGCAAGCAAGTAAAGGGCAAAAAGTAAAAAAGGAAATGTTCATGAAAGGTAAGGTTATAATATTATAAGAGATGAGTTTAGACATCAATAGACTTTGCATGAAGTTTACCTTTCTTCTATGCTTATTTTTGTAGTATCCTGTTTCTTTGTGAAGTTGCGTGTAGAACAATAATCCTCCGTTAGTGCCAGCTAACTGGTTGGACATGATAGATTACAGGAAAAACAAAGCATCCAAACCAATGTTGCCCACATCCTGCTTATGGTACTCTTCCAGGTCTTCATGGAGCTGCATTTCAGATGTTACGTTTGGGCAATTTCCAGTCTATGTTTCCAAGAAAAAGTATTAGTAGATTGTATATTACAATTTCGTAAATTGTGCATTTGCAGATTGTACATAATTCCAAAAAGATAAAGCATGCCAAGTTGGGTTGGGTAGATCAAAAGTTATGGCGATCTTTTTTTTAAATGCCAATCTGAATTAGCCCTACCTATGCATTACTCTATTACTCTGTTTTAGTTTAAGTATTCTCGTCCATCTATATTGTATCACAATTTTAACACCTGGAGATGATTGAATTATATCTTGGGGATAACAGTGAAGTTATACATCTGATTCTGTGGATGTCTGATACAAAATTCTAAAGAATATTGTAAGAGCGGTGGGTGACGTGTCAAAGCGTAGGAGGGTGTCTTCTATCAACAAGTTTGATAAGTCTATCAAGGAGCTGCACCTTGTAGTTATCAGGTTCTGGTGCCTGACGTTAGTGTTGATCTCTGCTGGCAAATCTTTGTCACATAGTTTAGGCAAGTTACTGCGATATGCAATATCTGTGATGATATCCCAGATCCCGTGTGCATTATACAGACGTGGAGTGAGCGGTGTTGAAAAGATTGACGCTTCTTGATTCTGACTGCAATCTGTAACCATACTTTGTGATACACATTTGCCAAGAGTGCACCTATGAAGCAAGCATCCTTGCAATGCATTGCACATTATGACATCTTGATGTTGGTAAGAATGAGAATGCAGCTGTGTTATAAATATATGAGCGCTAGTGCTGTTGATTGCTTATGAAATAACTACAGAAGCTTGTCTTTTTAAATGCTCAGATCTTTTAACTCAATTCTGTTGATAACATTTCAGGTTTGTTCAAGGACGCAGGATGAGAAGGGCCTAGATGAAGCACAAGCACTTGAATCACCTTAATTTCTTATAATCTGGACTGCGTTTTCTCTGAACAATAATAATAGGAGGATGTGTCTAGTTCAAGATTTGCCTGTGGACTCTGTTTCCCCAGTTAGTTCCTCGTTGCTGGTGTTGCTAGCATAACTCTGGAGGCGATTTATTTTGCTGTTTTTTTGGGGTTATGTAGGTTTTGATACCAGACCTATCACATTGTCTCTGCACCCTGGTTCTATGGTTGAACATTCAATTGAGACTGTAACTTGTATGTTATGCTTTAGAGAGGCCGTTTTCTGCCAAAACCTGGTGTGTTACAATCTAGACTTCCTCGGTTGAGATATACTCAGTGAGCTCAAAGAGTTGACAGTCTAAACAGGTTGATGAATGACGACAGGCTCATGCTGCCGTTCATCTTCATCGATTTGACCTAAACATGATTGATCTATGAGTGATATCTGAATTTTTGTGAAAGTTATGGACCAATGGAGTAAGGACTTCTGGCCAGTGAGCCCAACGGTAGGTCTAGAAAAAGGCCAAACGCCCAGCATATGTACATGAAGCTTAAAATCCAGGATATGTACAGAAAGCTTAAGATCTGCTGCTTCCTGCTGGGGGTACCAGCTACTTCAGTATCAAAACAGGATAAACTTCAGTCATCTTAACCTTAGCTGCCAGGACCAACAAAATACAAGAAACATCGCTGGCATCCTGCTGAATCCCTTCTCTTGAACTTTGGTCAAACATTCGAAGATTTCGTGCCTGCCCTTTCAGGACGCATCGCGCCTGGCCTGAACAGCCCTGCGTGTACTATGAGATCAGTGCGTATGATGAAGACGATGTATACTGCTGTGTAACTAGGCGAGGCTGCTGGTGGAGTGGAGTACCGGAGAGCTTCTTTGATTTTGACGTTCTCAGGATCCAGCTCCGAGGCCTTGAGAAGGGCTTCAGAAGCCTTGCCGTGATCCTAATTAACACGAAAAAGAATCATACCGATGCCTTTGTCGGTAAGTTAATAAAAAGTGCTTCTGGAGACAGCACCGAAAATAGCGTGAGTGAATCTGAACTTCTGAAACTAGTTCTCAGCATATCAACCTGAAGCAAGAGGAAGGCCATCCCCTGGAGGTAGTAGCTTTTCGCCCAGCCGGGCCGGATCCTGGCGCAGGTCTGGGCGTCCGACAGAGCATGGTCGCCAACACCGATGTGCAACCAACATATGCTCCTGTTTGAATATAACGCGGCGTCGGTGCTGGTGTCGTCGAACTTCATTGCCTACAAATCGACAAGAAATGTATTCCAAATTCAGAATCCCGGAGATGGTCGATATTAGCCATGTGAGTTGGGGATAAATCGTGCAAGGACACAGCACAAAAACAACTTCACAGTGGCTTCACAACTGTCAGGAAATTCTTCCGTGTATAATGCTTTTTGCATACAAAAATCAACAACATAATATATATAGGAGTTACCGTGCTGTACATAAGTATGGCCGCATCATAGTCCTTCCTTTTAAAGGCCGAGTATCCTTGCTGTTTCAGTTCATCTTTCATGATCCAAGAGGCTTTTTTCACCTACGCAAAAAAAAGAACTACTACTTTTCAGTCAAACACTAATCAGATAGCCTGAGTTAAATAGTAAGGCTCTCTAACGTGATACGTGAGTTTGGTGAATACACAGCTGATAAATGCATTCACGAGCGTGTAAACTAATTCAACCGAGTAATATGATGATAAATAGAGCGTGGAGTTAACTGAAAACATGTACCTCTTCCTTGTAAGTAGCTGAATTTACAAATCTCACTATCCCGGCAACACTCCAGTCAAGAATCATTGGAAGGCGTCGAGTAACGGGAAACAAAACTTCAACGACTTCCGTTTCAGTATGGGCCGCAGCAACTTCTACCGGTAACCTACCAAGCTGTTACAGAATACAAAATTCATCACCAGCTGCCAGGCAACATTCTTGTTGAGGACTAAGGATTGCGAAAGAAAAATAAAATTACAGTAGAACAAGCCTTGAGCTCCCCTATATGGTGTTCGAAGAGAATACAAAATGTGCTCACTTCATCAGGAACGTTCGGATCCGCTCCAGCCTCTAGCAAGCGCTTGACGAATGGGAGTTTGCCCGGACGGCTGCACGCTAAGAACAGAGGGGTTGTTCCGTTGAATCCACCGCCATTAACATTAGCCCCGGCCTAGTTAAACATTTCCAGAATAGAATAGATTCAGTGCAACAATGCTGAACTAGGGCCCATTTTGAAATTTTTGTAAGTAATAGTACAAATCATGCCGGAATCCTATGGAATTCTGGCATGTTTCATGTTCCAAGCTTGGCCACATATACCGATCACACATGACAGGGTGAAGACTGAAGAGCAAAACAAATTACAGATCACAAATTCACAATGTGATGTAGCACCTCGATGAGTAGCTTCATGCATTCCAAAGAGCCGCCGACGATGGACGAGGCCAACGGCGTGAAGACGATGTTTGCAACCTTGTTCGGCTGCAAAATTGGAATATTTCAGCAAGTGGCATCGTTGGATGATTCGAATGGGGAACAAAAACAGGCGGACATATACATCGGCACCGTAGAGCAGGAGGACGCTGACGACGTCCGGGTGCGCCCGGGTGGCGGCGACCTGCAGCGCCGTGCCCCGGGGGCTCGCCGCGCCGGCGTCGGCGCCTCTCTGCAGGAGCAGCGTCGCCAGCTCGCGATCCCCTGCGGCAGCGGCAACTCGTCAAAATCAATGCGCGCGCCGGCCGGCGATAAGAACATGCGGGGACACGGACCGGCACGTACCGTTGTAGGCGGCCCAGTGGAGCGGGGTGTGGCCGTCGGAGTCGAGCGCGCGGGGGTCGGCGCCGCGCTCCAGGAGGCAGGCCGCCGTGGCTGTGCGGCGGAACGTGGCCGCCAGGAGCAGCGGCGTGTCGCCGCAGGAGGAGCGGGAGTCGACGGGGATGCCGAGGTCCCGGACAAGTAAGCGGCAGACGTGCGGCCTGCCGTTCGCGGCGGCCAGTTGCAGCGCTGTGCGGCCGCAGGTCGACCAGCCGCCGCCGGCGCCCGTGCCCCTGCCGCTCTTCAGCTCCACCGCCGTCCCTGCAGGTCCCGATGAGCGTAACGATACTAGTACATACTTGGGTGAATCAGTGAAGGCATGTGGGAGCGACACGTACTGGCGACGAGGTGGAGGTCGCCGTCCATGGCGGCGCGGAGGAGCGCGTCCACCACGATGGCATCGACGCCTATAAGGTCACAGGAAGTAATCCGAAATAAAAAACAAGGAAACGGATGTCGGGTCCCATTCCCGTGGCAGACAGACATACCTGATGCTGTAGCGGTGGACGACGGCGGAGGCGGCGGTGGCGGCGCCGACGAGGACGAGGGTGAGCACGCCGCCGAGCTCATGTGTCCTTGGTCGAATCTTACGACCTGTCTGTTCTGGCCTCTGCTCGGGCGGAGGGACGGAGAGAGCTTGAGGAGATGAGATTAATGGCGGTGTAGGCGTCTATTCCCTAGGTGGTGCAGAGCGCAGTAGTACAGTGCATGCGATGGGACATGAGCTTGATGGTGGCGTGAGGCAGTAACAAAAGTCGCCAGTTATGCCTCTCTCATAAACTAGCTCGTTGATTAACAAGATGATCAAGGTTTCCTGATCATGGACATTGGATGTTGTTAATAACAAGATCACAACATTAGTGTAATAGTGTGATGAACATTCATCCGAAGTATAGCATTACGATCAAAGTCATTGAGTTTATATTGCTATAACAACTTACGAAGTGATCCTAATCCTTAGACCATGAGATCATGTCAATCACTAACACCAGAAGAGTTTCTTGATAACATCAAACGTCACACCATAACAGGGTGATTATAAAGATGGGTTCAGAACAAATAAAGTATTATGTTGAGGCCCATGGATCGAGAGTGGAATTTGTTCATCCCGATGACGGATAGATATACTTTGGGCCCTCTCGGTGATATCACATTGGTTAGCTTGCAAGCAAATGATTTGATCACTAGAATGTTATATCACGGGAACGAGAAAAGAGTGCATGTCAATAACGAGATAAAAATAGGTATGGAGATAACGATGATCGAATCTTGGACATGTAATATATCGTGAAACAAAGGGATTAAGATACTAGTGTAAAAGGTTCCGACGATCACAAGAAAGTCATCGTTGAATGTGTGGGAGTCAGTATGGGTCTCCAGATCCCGCTTCTGATTATTGACCGGAGAGGGGTCTCGATCATGTCTGCATTATTCGCGAACCGTAGGGTGACACACTTAAGAGACACCAACTTCCAATTGGAGCAAAAGTTTCGTGCCGGAAAGAATAACAAGCGCAGGAATTTATTTCACTAGATACCGAAATAGGTTTTCGGGTGAAATTGCAGAAAGTGTTTTCGCATGTGAAATGAAATACTAGCAAGGGGTTATATGTCAATGTTTGTCATTAAAGTAATTGTCAAAATTCTGAATAAATAAAAGGAGTTTTATTTAATGAGAGTTTGCATTAAATTTGGTGGAAATTTAATGGGAATTTGAGTGGGATTTTGAGTGGAGGGAATTGAAAGGATTTTTGTGAGTGGAGTGTCCACCTACATGAATGAGTGGAGGGCAAGGGGGCAGCCCAATGCGCCGGCCACCCCCTTGGGGTCCCCCCTCTCCTATAAAAGGCACCCCCTCCTCACTTCTCACTCACACCTCCTCGCGAAGGATCTCTCTCCCCCTCTAGTATTTATCCCCCATGGTCTCAGACTAGCGAGATACATGTTCCCGGTGGCTATTCGGCAAGAAAGTGTTGTGCTTCCGCTGCATCGCTGGAGCGAGGAGGCGGAGGTTGCTCGGTGCCTCAGACGTGTGTGCGAGCACGGATGCGCCGCTAAGTTGCGGTGCTAAGGAATTCCTCTTGATCTTGAGATCGGCAAGAGATCGTCTATATCAACCACGAGTTTAACTCGTTAAGCTTTGTCGGTCTTCAAGGGTATGTTCTCTATGGATATACATCCGCTCGTTGTTTGTATCTAGTAGATAGATCTTGGTACATAGTTGTTCCCATCGTAGGAATTTTTTTTCTATGCTGCGAACCCTATAGTGGTATCAGAGCCGGATCTATGTGTAGATTGTTTACACGGGTAGTATACATATGAGTATGTGGGCGATGATGATCATGTTATTTCTTCTTAGTTTTATTTTGGATATTGGTGGCATAGTGGGATGAAGTGGCCCGGACAAACTTTACATGTCCTCGCACATGAGACCTGTTCCACGCTTGACATGCAACTAGTTTGCATAAGTGGCTAGCGGGTGTCTGTCTCTCCTACTATAGTCAATATCTAATTTGCAACGAGTTGTCAACAATTTGGTTATCCTTGTTGTGGTTCATGTTCGTAGATAAGAACGGTTCTATCTTCGAAAGCCCTAAGCCACGTAAAACTTGCAATGGATAAATTAGAGGCGTCTAGTTTAGATTGTTGCTGGGCTAGTGTTATGATATGGTGATGTTGTAAGTAGAAGTATGAGATGATACTCTTACAACACACATAACGTGTAAGTTTCATAGACCTTGGAATTACACATAGAGGTATGATAGTGGTCATACCACGGTGCACATGATAGATATCATATGCTGAAACCATATCATTTCACTTATAAACATGTGATGTTTGATAGCATCTTATATTGCTTGTTTGGCGTTTTATTAGCATAATAAGATGATTTATCATTTAAATATCAAGATAAGAATGTGTTCTTCCTTAAGTATGCACCGATTATGTTTTCGTCGCTCCAAGAAATCACATGATGATCGGGTGTTCTTGGATCCACGACCATATTTCGGGTGTAAGACAGTTACACACGCGAATAACAAGGTTCTTACTTGGAGATCCTAGCATGTACCGAAAGGTTAAGCATGAGTCATATGGTAGATATAATGCCCACTTGATGCTCTCCTTTGAAGCTACACCGACTCACGTGATGATCAGACTTGGTGTAGTGGATTTGGTTCATGTAATCACCAAAAAGGCACGAGGGATGTCATTTTTGAGTGGGAGTTCATTCTTAATGTGGATTAGTTGAACTCAATCTATCATAAACTTAGTCTAAACTTTACAAATTCTGTTCTAGATGGCACCACCTGCTTTTAATTTCAATGTGTTCATGGAGAAAGAGAAACTTGCAATGAACGGTAGCAACTTTACCGAATGGGCCATGAATTTGAGGATTCTCCTTTCTGCTGCACAAAAGCAATATGTGCTAGAAGTGCCGCTAGGACCCCACCGTTCGATGATGCCCCTGACAAGGAGAAGAATGTTTATCAGACTCGTCAGGAGGACCACAACTTAGTTCATTGCGGCATATTATATGGGCTAGAGCCAGAACTTCGAAAGCATTTCGAAAACGACAATGCATTTGATACAATGGGTGAGTTGAAAATGATTTTCGACACACATGTTGTTGTAGAGAGCTACAATGCTTCAGAAAAGTTCTTTAGCTGCATGATGGAAGAGCACAACTCCGTAAGTGAGCATGTACTCAAGATGTCGGGTTACGCCGATAAGCTTGTGTCCTTGGGAATATCTATTCCCATTGACTTAGGCATCCATCGTGTTCTGCAGTCTCTGCCACCTAGCTATAAGAGCTTTGTGATGAACTATAATTTGCAAGGCATGAAGAAGTCTCTTCCCGAGCTTCTGTCAATGCTTAAAACTGCAGAAGTGGAGATCAAGAAGGAACATCAAGTGTTGATGATCAATAAGAACACTGGTTTTAAGAAAGACAAGAAGGGTAAACAGAAGGGAAGTAAGGGATGCAAGCCGGTTGCCGTGCCTGAAAATAAACCCCGAGTTATCCCTTAGTCTGATACCGAGTGCTATTATTGTAAGGGGACTGGCCACTGAAAGCGCAACTGCCCCAAGTATTTGGCAGACAAGAAGGCCGGCAAGGCAAACAAGGGTATATATGATATACATGTTATTGATGTGTACTTGACTAGTGCTTGCAGTAGCACCTGGGTATTTGATACCGGTTCAGTTGCTAATATTTGTAACTCGAATCAGGGGCTGCGGAACAAGTGACCGCTAGCAAGGGGTGAGGTCAAGATGCGTGTCGACAATGAATCAAGTGTTGATGTGATCGCCGTCGGAATGCTGCCTCTCCACTTGCCGTCGGGATTAGTAATAAACTTGAATAATTGTTATCTGGTGCCAGCACTGAGCAAAACATTGTATCTGGATCGTGTTTGATGCGAAGTGGTTATTCATTTAAATCCGAGAACAATGGTTGTTCTATTTATATGAATGAAATCTTTTATGGTCATGCACCGATGATGAATGGTTTATTTCTGTTGGATCTCAATAATAGTTACACATATTCATAATGTTGATGCTAAAAGGATTAAACTTAATGATGATATATCTGCATATATGTGGCACTGCCGTCTAGATCATATTGGCGTTAAACGCATGAAGAAGCTCCATTCGGATGGACTTTTGGAATCACTTGATTTTGAATCATTTGATACATGTGAGCCATGCCTTATGGGCAAGATGACTAGAATGTCGTTTTCCGGTTCAATGGAATGAGCGACAGATTTATTGGTAATCATACATTCTGATATATGTGGTCCGATGAGTGTGCCGGCACGAGGTGGATATCGTTATTTTGTTACTTTCACCGATGATTTGAGTAGATACGGTTATATCTACTTGATGAAACACAAGTCTGAAACCTTTGAAAAGTTCAAGGAATTTCAGAGTGAAGTAGAAAATCATCGTAATAGAAAGATCAAATTTCTACGGACCAACCGTGGAGGAGAGTATCTAAGTTACAAGTTTAGCACTCATATGAAAGAGTGTGGAATTGTTTCACAACTCACACCTGCCGAAACACCACAGCGAAATGGTGTGTTAAAACGTTGTAATCGTACTTTATTGGATATGGTTCGATCTATGATGTCTCTGACAGACTTGCCGTTGTCATTTTGGGGTTATGCACTAGAAACTACTGCATTCACTTTAAATCGGGCACCATCTAAATCCGTTGAAAAGACACCGTATGAATTGTGGTTTGGAAACAAACCTAAGATGTCATTTCTTAAAGTTTGGGGATGCGATGTTTATGTGAAGAAACTTCAACCGAATAAACTCGAACCCAAAACGGAAAAATGCGTCTTCATAGGATACCCTAAGGAAACTATTGGGTATTCCTTCTATCACAGATCCGAGGGCAAGGTTTTTGTTGCCAAGAATGGATCCTTTCTAGAGAAAGAGTTTCTCGCGAAAGGTGTGAGTAGTTGGAAGGTAGAACTCGACGAGTTTATTGAACCTTCTCTTCAAAATATGGCAAGTAGCGCAACGCCGGAAGTCGTTCCGGAGTTGGCTTCACCAGTTGAAGAGGGAACTAATGATAATGATCATGAAACTCCGAAAGAGAGTACTACCGAACCTCGCAGGTCTAGCAGGACGCGTGCAACTCCCGAGCTGTACGGAAACCCTGTTATGAATTTCATGGTTGATGAAATTGATGACCCTGCGATGTATGAAGAAGCGACGATGAGCCCGGATTCCAAAAAATGGTTAGAAGCCATGAAATCCGAGATGGAATCCATGTATGAAAATCATGTTTAGAACTTGGTGGACTTACCTCACGACCGAAAGGCCGTGGAGAATAAATGGATTTTCAAAAGGAAAACTGATGCTGATGGTAATGTGACCGTCTATAAAGCTCGACTTGTCGCAAAGGGGTTTTGACAAATTCAAGGAGTTGACTACGATGAGGCATTCTCTCCCATAGAGATGCTAAAGTCAGTTAGGATTATGTTAGCAATTGCTTAATATTTTGATTATGAGATATGGCAGATGGATGTCAAACCACGTTTCTCAATGGTAATATTGAAGAAGAGTTGTATATGATACAACCAAAGGGTTTTGTCGATCCTAAGAATGCTAACAAGGTGTGCAAACTTCAGCGATCCATCTATGGACTGAAGCAAGCATCACGAAGTTGGAATCTCCGCTTTGATGAGGTGATCAAAGAGTTTGGATTTGTCCAAACTTATGGAGAGGCTTGTATTTACAATAAAGTGAGTGGGAGCAATGTGGCATTTCTGATATTATATGTGGATGACATATTATTGATCAGAAATGATATAGATCTTTTAAACAGTGTTAAAAGTTATCTAAACAGCAAATTTTCAATGAAGGACCTAGGTGAAGCGTCATACATATTAGACATAAAGATCTATAGAGATAGATCTAGGCGCCTAATAGGGCTATCACAAAGTACATACCTTGATAAGATTTTAAAGAAGTTTAAAATGGACGGAAGTAAGAAGGGGTTCTTACCTATGTTGCAAGGCAAGACATTGAGTAAGACTCAAAGTACGGTTACGGCGGAAGAAAGAGAGATGGATAAAGTCCCCTATGCTTCAACCATAGGCTCTATAATGTACGCCATGATATGTACAAGACCGGATGTGGCACATGCTATTAGTTTGACTAGTAGGTACCAATCGGATCCAGGTTCGGAACACTGGATAGTGGTCAAGAATATCCTTAAGTACTTGCGAAGAACTAAGGGTATGTTTCTTGTGTACGGAGGTGAATAAGAGCTCGTCGCTAAGTGTTATGTCGACGCTAGTTTTGACACCGATTCAGATGACTCTAAGTCTCAATCCGGATACGTATTTCTCATGAATGGTGGAGCGGTTAGTTGGAGGAGTTGCAAACAACCTGTGGTGGCGGGATCAACAACGGAGGCCGAATATGTTGCTGCTTCGGAAGCGGCTCAGGAAGCGGTTTGGATGAAGGAGTTCATATCCAAACTAGGTGTGGTTGCGAGCGCATTGGACCCAATGGTGATCTATTATGACAACAATGGTGCTATTACCAATGCCAAAGAACCAAGGTCTCACAATAATTCCAAGCATATTAAGCGCCGGTTTCACTCCATCCGCGAGCATGTCAAGTATGGAGATATAAAGATTTGTAAAGTACACACGGATCTCAATATAGCAGATCCGTTGACTAAAACTCTTCCTAGAGAAAAACATGATCAACACCAGAACTCCATGGGTGTTAGATTCATCACTATGTAACTAGATTATTGTCTCTAGTGCAAGTGGGAGACTGAAGGGAATATGTCCTGAGAGGCAATAATAAAATGTTTACTATGTATATTCCAAGTATATGATAGATGTTTATTTTGCATGCTATAATTGTATTAATACGGAAACATTAATACATGTGTGTTTAATAAACAAACAGAAAGTTCCATGTTATGCCTCTCTCATAAACTAGCTCGTTGATTAACAAGATGATCAAGGTTTCCTGATCATGGACATTGGATGTTGTTAATAATGAGATCACAACATTAGTGTAATGGTGTGATGAACATTCATCTGAAGTATAGCATTACGATCAAAGTCTCATTGAGTTTATATTTCTATAACAACTTACGGAGTGATCCTTATCCTTAGACCATGAGATCATGTCAATCACTAACACCAGAAGAGTTTCTTGATAACATCAAACGTCACACCATAACAGGGTGATTATAAAGATGGGTTCAGAACAAATAAAGTATTATGTTGAGGCCCATGGATCGAGAGTGGAATTTGTTCATCCCGATGACGGATAGATATACTCTGGGCCCTCTCGGTGATATCATATTGGTTAGCTTGCAAGCAAGTGATTTGATCACTAGAATGTTATATCACGGGAACGAGAAAAGAGTGCATGTCAATAACGAGATAAAAATAGGTATGGAGATACCGATAATCGAATCTCGGACATGTAATATATCGTGAAACAAAGAGATTAAGATACTAGCGTAAAAGGTTCCGACGATCACAAGAAAGTCATCGTTGAATGTGTGGGAGTCAGTATGGGTCTCCAGATCCCGCTTCTGATTATTGATCGGAGAGGGGTCTCGATCATGTCCGTATTATTCGCGAACCGTAGGGTGACACACTTAAGAGACACTGACATCCAATTGGAGCAAAAGTTTTATACCGTAAAGAATAACAAGCGCAGTAATTTATTTCACTAGATACCGAAACAGGTTTTTAGGTGAAATTGCAGAAAGTGTTTTTGCATGTGAAATGAAATACTAGCAAGGGGTTATATGTGAATGTTTATCATTAAAGTAATTAACAAAATTCTGAATAAATAAAAGTAGTTTTATTTAATGAGAGTTTGCATTAAATTTGGTGGAAATTTAATGGGAATTTGAGTGGGATTTTGAGTGGAGGGAATTGAAAGGATTTTTGTGAGTGGAGTGTCCACCCACATGAATGAGGGGAGGGCAAGGGGGCAGCCCCATGCACCGACCACCCCCTTGGGGTCCCCCTATCCTATAAAAGGCACCCCTCCTCACTTCTCACTCACACCTCCTCGTGAAGGATCTCTCTCCCCCTCTAGTATTTATCCCCCATGGTCTCGGACTAGCGAGATACATGTTCCCGGTGGCTATTCGGCAAGAAAGAGTTGTGCTTCCACTGCATCGCTGGAGAGAGGAGGCGGAGGTTGCTCGGTGCCTCGGGCGTGTGTGCGAGCACGGATGCGCCGCTAAGTTGCGGTGCTAAGGACTTCCTCTCGATCTTGAGATCGGGAAGAGATCGTCTACATCAACCACAAGTTTAACTCGTTAAGCTTTGTCGGTTTTCAAGTGTATGTTCTCTATGGATATACATCCGCTCGTTGTTTGTATCTAGTAGATAGATCTTGGTACATAGTTGTTCCTATCGTAGGAATTTTTTTGTTTTCTATGCTTCGAACCCTATAGTAAATTTAATGAAACATCCATATAACCCTATGAAAGACCTACATCCATCAAGAAATCCTTGTTTTGCAGCATTCACACAGAAAAAAGCCCATGAAATCTTAGCTTGTAGCTTATGTCAACATGTTCTCCTCTCTTCATTGCTTCCATCTGATCCTCAGTTGGGCCAGTGACTGTGGTAACAATACATCTAGACCCAAGATTTTTATCTATAACAGTTTGTAGATAATCCTTAATTCTGTGGTACTGTTTCTTGTGATAACCCAGTACAATGTTCCTGGCTTTGGTCGTCACCCTGTAAGCCATCCTGTTTGGCACTTCCACCCCAAAATATTTTTTGGCTTTGTCAACTATAGTACTGATGACAGTATTAAGATCTGACCTAAAGTTGTCCACATATACATTGCTAAGCCAGTTAGAATTAACTCTAGTTCTAGATGGATCGGTTGGACAAGTGTGTTTCAAGTGCATCTTCTTAATGCAAAATGTTTTCTCATGAGCTATCTTGGAAGCTTTCATATAGAATTCACATCCATACTTCTCCTTTTCCTTACACAACACAATTATCCTAGATGGAGTATTCCTATGGAAATGAAAATTCCTTACTCGGGTAATGTGAAGTCTACAAAGTGCATCTCTGAACTGATAAACATCTTTAAAACATAGCTTCAACATAAATTGTTGCTCTGTACTTGCTCTATTTTCATCATACCAGACCCTTTATTTTTTTTCTTTGCTCTACATTTCCTTCCTTTAGGCAGCACAAAAGAAGGTGGCTCAAATGCATCATAGTCTTCCTCTTTCATGAAACACATGTCCTCTTCATCATCAGAAGGAGCCCAGTCAGGAATATCAGGTATCTCTACTTGAGAATGTGTTCTCAGTGTAGGACCTGGCCTCTTCACTTTCTTCTTCACAGGATGCTCTTCTGGAATTTGTTCTACACAATCATCATCATCATCATTGGCAAAAATGTCCTCAATATCCGTCTCACCCTCATAGTGTAGTAGTGGGTCTTCTCTCCTCCTCTTCATCTCTGCAAGTGTTTCCTTTATTTCCTCTTCTTCTTTCTTTCTCATCTCCTCTAGAGAAACTGGATCATACCGCCATTCATCCAACCAACTGTAGCTATGATCAGATTCCTCTCCATCCTCTACTTCTCCATCATATATGTTCTCATCAGTTTGAGTTTGCACAGTGTCAAGGAAAACACTATTCTGTGTACTGAACTGTTGATCCACAAGATGATCACCAATTTCAGTCTACAAAGGCTGGTAGCGAACACTTTCATGTGTCTGAACTTGATATGGAATGGACTGGTCCTCCCCTGCCTCTACATCAATGTACCTTGTAAATTCTTTGGCAACAAATTTGATAGTACTCTTGCTCTTCATTGGGGACACAAGTACAACATGTTTCCTCTTGTCCCTCATCACTGTGAGCACCAATTTCTTTCTGCTCTAATATTTCCTAATCATATCATCCACCTTAACCTGACTATCTATTAAATCTAACATTGCCAGTCCCTCCCCTTCCTCTTTCACATAGTACATTAAATCATAGATGCCATACCCTTCCTTCTCCATCAGTGACAACAAATTCAGATATCTAACATCACAACATTCTAGGGTCTTTTGCACAAATTTGATACCATCGAATTGAATAAACAGCTCCCAAACCTCAGCTTGTTGCCTACATTACATTAAAAAACTATTCAAACCCTAAATTCTTAATCTTCATGCCTAACAGATATCTCTATCAAACTTGATGCGACGAAGGAGCAGAGAACGGCTTACCCGGCGTTAGAGACGTAGTGGTTGAGCGGATTTTCGCTGGAGGTCTGCCCGGCCGATGACCATGCTTTCTGCGAATCGGGCACAAGGGGCATCGATGGCTATAGCAATGGTACCTACTCTGGACCAGCGTCGATGCTGCGGTGCTCCTCTCCTCCTTCGTAGAATAGCCCCTGGCTTGCTCGCCCTTCACTGCCTCCGTCGGTACGGTTGTCGTCGCCGGGCAGGCCGCCCTCGCCAGGAGTCGCCATGTTCCTGTTCCGCGCGGGAGCGAGAGTGGAATGGGAGGAACTGACGGCCTGAGCCCTGCTATGATGATACCTAACGGCCGTCAAGCGTGCAAACTGCCACGTGGACTGACGTGTAGGCCCGACCAGTCAGAAACGTGGTTAACCCCTCTAAAACGGACGATAAGTGCTATCTGTCGACAACTGATTCCAATGTTGGTAGTTTTTCGACAAAACGGGCAAAGTTGGTAGTTTGCTGACACCGCAGCCTCTAATGTGGTAGTTCCTTGTAATTTTCTCCTCTCACATGTGTACATGGCAAACGTTGTGTACGTCGGTGCACTTCGCTGGTTTTGGGCAACAGTAACGGCATCTCCACCGGGTCCACCCATCCGGTCAATCCAAACAGTTAGTTTCTGTCCGCGGTTGATATAGGGAGAAGGTCTGGCATATCCGGCTAGCCGCGCCCACCATGGTAGAAACATACAACAATCTATCTAACAAAAAATCCATGTGACACACATTAGGTAAAACAAAAAGTAAGTTGTAAACACAAGCCATAACTAATTTGTCATGTTGTTTTAGAAAATCTATTTTTTCACGACTTGTTCAACCATCCATTCTCTTGTTCTCGATGCTTTCTACCAAACCTATCGACTTTTTCGCATCCCCTTCAGATGAATGGGAAAGTTTCCAACTTGCATTTATTAGAAGAAGCTAGATCACTCGATGTACCTAGTTACAAAAACCTAAATCAAATCACTGAAGTGAAGTGAAGTCGCTGGTATGTTGCCTTTGCTAGCAACTCATTCGCCATCTAACCCCTGTCTCGTTAAGTCACACATTAATGGGTCGGTGCCGACACTCTCGAATGGCACCAGACTGGTGTCGTCGGCCTATTCCACACATGGACGCTTGGTCGCTCTAGGTAGCTAGCCCTCGCAACTAATTCTCGCCGGGTAGACCAAGTGATTTATGTGTGATTTATTTTGTGAATGAACTTCTATTACTCAAAGACAATCGGAGATTACAATATGTATGTCATAGGCTGAGCAGACCCTCTATACCAGAGGATGGCCAAACTGCCGTACGAGGATGAGTACTAGCACAAGTAGCTAAATAATGAGCACTAGAGTTCTGACATCTTTGAATATGAGTAACATAAGCTTGACGAACCTTCAATAGGGTATTGATCTCTTCAAAAGAGTAGCATAGATCAACACCATCATTCTTCAGCATATTCAAATCTCCAAACAATTCAATTCTATAATCAGAGGGCTAGTACACCAATGAGTTGTCAAAGCCAAACCTTCACAAAGATCACTAAAGTCCTCTCCCAATGCACTCCTGCAATTAAGCAATTGCCTACAAACCGAAAAAATGACATTGCCCTCATGTTCTCTCACAATGATTTATGTGTGATATTGTGCTTTAGTTATGTCATCTGGTTCCATTAATGTCGTGTACTATAGTACACATATTTAAGATGATTCTTTCAAAACAAAATAAGACTAACTTGTTGTATGAAATTGTATTTTTATTTCATTTTTCGCAAAACATAAGTTATACTAACACATATTGAAAACTATTATCCATGCATCCTGAAGAATTGTATTTAGTGTGATATAAAAAAATTATCAATCTTATTATATCGATGCATCCTAAAGAAATGCTACAACACATTATTCATTGTAATCTTTGTAAATGTTCTGGTATGTACAAGTTTAGTTACAACATTATCATTTCTGAGTATAGGTTTAGTTACTCAACATTTGGACTTCCATTGCATCCCAAGATCTCTTAACTGATAGTATATAGAGTTCTTACCTTCTCTGTGAACTTCCTAACATGGAGGGGAACAATCTAGAAACACAACATGGTGCAAGAGTATATGGCGCATTAAAACATTAAGTAAATACCAACAATGCTTGTATATGCTACTTCACCCATTCCCCGCCATCTTGGTCAATGTAAAGTCATTGCACACTCTATAATAATGGTAATGTACATACACGTCAAAATGGTATGTAGGACCTAAATATGTATTTTTCACTGAATCTTCACTAGGGTGGAACATGGAGTAAACCAAACTTTATATGGAATTGTAAAATTCAGGTTTTATGATTTCCTATTTTTAATTTTCATTAAGTGAATTCCTCTTTTTACGCTATAGTTCTGCATTTGTGGCACATATTACCCCATTTAGTGGAAATTTTCTGGAAATATAGAATTTAAGAGACTTTGAACACGGTTTTACCGTATTTTAGCATTGTGCTTGTTTTTGTTAGATAGAACCAGCAATGTTACACCAAGCGGCACGGTAAAAGGTGTGAAGATCGGAATGCATGATTGACAATCACGTCTTGACTTTCCTCATTCATATGTTCAATTCCTCGTCATCGTCTTGATATTTTGAAACTCTGATCAATTGAGTACACGTTTCCGAATAGACACCCATCAGAAAATGAGCGTACACAGCTTTTAAAGGGGATCAACTTTAAAGCATTGATCTACTTGCACTTTCAAATTTAAGTTTGAATCTTGGTATGCACCTACCTGTAGTAAAGTATTTCATTTTTTTATTACTTATATCGATATTACTGTTCACCTTGGTTCTGGAGAATACCCATGTTCCAAGAATTCACTCACATGTTTAGCGTTCTTGTTATCTCTATTGTTGCTGGTAGTACGATATATTTGATGAAACACTACCCATATGTGTTGTATTCCAAATTACTAACAAGATACTTGTTTGATCCGTCGACACATGATGTCCCATATAAAGTGGGAAGGGGATGGCGGAATCACTAGTGTGTTACACGTCGAGTTCATTCCAATGTTTACTCATCTGTCAACTGGTCATCCAAATTATACATTCACAGACAAATAATTACATGTTCACATGAAATATTTGGCGACAATAATAATATAAAAAATAACGTTTCTTGTTGCAGAAGGGGTCCTTTGAAGAACTCTATTAATTGTGTGAATGCAAGAGTATAAGATACATCAAACATTCAAAGTTTCCACGGAAATATTGCAAGATGACATTAACTACCGATGCACATCATATGAAATGAATAAAAGAGCCAATAAAGGAAATACTTTTATTATTATTACTTCCTTATTACAAAATTGTGTTCATCCGAACATGAGTGTTGTGCAATACACACATTTAATGTTGTGCGGGCAAATATCCTTTGCACTTGGTCTTGCACACGTCCATGGTCACATAGCAAAAATCACTGGTGAGACAACAGTAGCAAAGCTTGCCACCACTTTTGCAGGTAGAAGCGTGCGTCTTGGTAGACACAAAACCCACTTGGTACATTGGTCTTCTGGTCATTGCTGCCACCGTCGATGATCCGGCCTATACACGTGAAAACATACGGGAAAAAAGATCGAAAAAGAACTGAGATTAGAGTGATATATAATCGATGATAAACGAAAAAATAGATTGAAAAAGAACTGAGATTAGAGTGGGTATATGATCGATGATAAACAAAAAAAAAAAGATCGAAAAACAAGTGAGATTAGAGTGGTATATGATCGATGATAAACAAAAAAACAGATCGAACAGAGGAAAAACTAGATGCAAAAATATATTGAGAGAGAAACGGATCCGATTCTTCACGTACATTGTGCAGTGGCAGCGAGGAGGAAGGCGATGAGAAGGAGCGTGGCGGCTGCGCGGAGGGGCGCCGCCGTGTGCTTGGCCATGATCGTATGAGGGGATCGGAGTAGTAGTAGTAATCTGCAGGTGTAACTAGCTTGGCCTTGGCGTATGCAGAACTACTAACATGATGTGCTTGGTTGTGCCATGGACGGATGATCTCCTCCTCTATATATAGGGAGAGAAGGGGATGAGATCTCCGGTGCTACGAGGGACGGAATTAACCGCGGTTGATAATAATGCTAATTACTTGCTTGGAATATACAAATAACTTTCCGTATTGCAGCAGAATCTTTTAAAGAACTCTCTATTGTGTGAATGAAAGGGTATAAGATATATCAAACATGAAGTTTTCTACAGAAATATGCGATATTTAATTTTCCGCACTAGTTGAGAGGCTAAACTTAATCAGCATGAAAAGGTTGTGTCCACGACCAACTTAACAAAGGATGTGTTTGATCCGCGATATATCAACTTCATGGATGTATTTGGTCGACCTTCCTTGCAAATTAGTTAAAGAAGATAAGATGAAATCAACGATGTGATAGATTTCATGAAGAGATGTGCCGCATAAATGTTTTTGAAATGTCTTGAGCGTTTACATTTATAATAGTAAATAATCTCAACTAGCAGTTACACAATTTTTTATCATTAAAAACAATTGGCAAAAGGTTCACTTGGTTGGCTGAAACAATTAAGGACTTCCGCAAAAAAAAAACAATTAAGGACGAAACAAATTGTGGTAGTGTGATGTCATCAATCAAACGGCTAAAGAAGGACGATGCAGACATCTGAATGATACAAGAATGGATGATATGGACTGCTTGCATGTAGAGATAATTAAACTATCGCTAATAAATGTTAGTGAGGATGATGTAGACAATTAGTATCGACAAATATCTTTAGAAGGGCGTTTGAGGTAGGCGACGTCGGACATAACAAACTCAGTTCAAAATGGGAAGGGCCATATTTGGTCATCGGAAACCCGAGACCTGGCGCTAATTATTTGTAGAGGGATGAGATTGAGTACTCCAACGCCTGTAACATCGCCAAGTTAACGAAATTCTGCCCATGATAAAGACTCGGGGGCTTCTTCTTCAGAATGAATGGTAGAAAAAGGAGAGGAGGTATTATTGGCATCACACTTCTACACATATACAAAAACGAACATATAGTCCTCATTATTGTACATCGTTGCCCTTTTCACTTAATCTGTTTGTTACAGGATGCGCAACCGACTTGCCTTCATCATGCCGCCCGCACACCTGGGAGCGAGGAGGAGCAGCTCGATAAAAAGAAAATATTTTTTGGTCTCTACTAATACTCACTCAGGAGACTTATGGTGGTGCACCTTACCAATCCTCTCATATGTTTACACCTAACCCCATGATCCGCAAGCGGCGGTATAGGATCACGTCCTGGGGTAATGAAGGTCTCGGATGTTTTCGGGCAACACCAGTCTTTTTAATCGTTTGCCTGAAAAACCAGCGGAACGACGCTGGGCTGCCACATACAACGCCAAAGCAATTTTTGTTACTACGGAAAACTGAAAGAACATAGTAGCAGATCACTGATGGATCCAGCCCGCAGCCAATTTTTGCTGCTGAACTCCTTTGGTATTTTTGGCTTCTCTATGACTAGTATAGCCTTGATTTTCTTCGGGTTGGACTCGATGCCCCTCTCGAAGATGAATTACCCGAGCACTTGTCCGAATGGGACGCCGAAGGCGCATTTTTCCAAGTTCAACTTGATCATAAACTGATCGAGGTTGTCGAACGTCTCGCAGAGATCATCTATCAATGCACTGCTTTTCTTGGTCTTTACCACTATGTCGTCATCATAGACTTGTATGTTTCGACCAATTTGATTCTTCAGGCAGACCTGCATGCACCTTTGATAAGTTGCGTCTGCGCGTTCTTAACCCCGAAGGGCATTGTGTTGTAACAGAAGAGCCCGAATGGCGTAATGAACATCGTATTTTCTTGATCTTCGACCTTCAGCCGAATTTAATGATAGCCTAAGTAGGCGTCAAGAAACGAGAGCCGCTCGCACCCCACGGTGGAGTCGATGATCTGATCGATCTGCGGTAAGGGGAAGTGATTTTTTGAGAAATGCTTGTTAAGGGCCGTAAAATTCACGCACATTCGCAGGATGTCCATGTCCTTCTTGATGACAAATGCCAATGTAGCGTAGTGAAAGACCTAGGACACCTATCGGTCACGAACGATTTGTTAGATCACCACATACACGATGGTAGAAACATACAACAATACATCTAACAACAAATCTACGCAAGTTGTAACAGAAGCCATAACTGTTTTCACGCCATTTTAAAAAAATTCACGCCCCATTCAACCCTTCATTCTCTTGCTCTCGATGCTTACTACCAAACCTATTGGCTTTTTTCGCGTCCCTTTGAGATGAATGGCAAATATTACCGCTTGCATTTTAACTAGATAACTCACTGTACCTAATTACAGAAATCTAAATCAAATCACTGTAAGTTATGACTGCCACTGCCGCTCTCAAAGGCATCTTCCTCTGCTTTCAACGCATTCACCATCTTTTTCCCGCCGCATTGAGTCGCATATTAGTGGCCGGTGCCGACACTCAGGAAGCCGACACTTTGGGCGCTCGCAACTAATTCTTGTCTGGCAGACCAAGTGATTTATGTGCTATATTGTACTTTAGGTATCTCATCTGGTTCCATTAATGTTACGTACTATAATACACATATTTAAGATGATCCTTTCAAAAAGAAACAAGACTGACTTGTTGAAATTGTATGTAATTGTATTTTTATTTATTTATTGCAAAATATAAATTATACTAACATATCTTTAAAACTATTATCCATGTATCCGAATAGTTGTTTTTACTGTGATTAAAAAATATTATCAATATTATTATTCATGCATCCTATAGAAATGCGACAGCACATTCATTGTACTCTTTGTAAATGTTCTGATATGTACAAGTTTAGTTACAACATTATCGTGCATGAGTATAAGTTTAGTTACTCAACATTGGACTCCCATTGCACCCAAGGTCTCTTAACTTATAGTATATAGAGTTCTTACCTTCTCTGTGAACTTCCTAACGTGGAGGGGAACAATCTAGAAATGCAACACGGTGCGAGAGTGTATAAAGCATTGAAACATTGAGTAAATACCAACAATATGCTTGTATATGCTTCCCCCCATCCAAGCTTGGCCAATGTGAAGTCATAGCACACTCTATAAGTATATACTTATACCTCTTTAAAACTATTATCCATAAATGCTATGTAGGACATAAATATGTATTTATCATGGAATCTTCACTAGAGTGGAACATGGAGTAGACCAAGCTTTATATGGAATTTTCGGGTTTTGGTGTTCCCTATTTTAAAAATTTTATGAGTGAATTCCGATTTTTACCCTTTAGTTCTATATTTGTGGCACATATTACCCCATTTAGTGGAACTTCTCCGAAAATATATCATTTAAGAGACTTTGAACATGGTTTTACACAGTTTAGCACTTTGCTTGCTTTTGTTAGATAAGACCGGCATGTTACTCCGAGTGGCGCGATAAAATGTGTGAAGATCGGTGGACATGATCAACAATCATGTCCAGTTCAATTCCATGTCATCGTCTTGGTACTTTTAAATTCGGGTCAACACCTTACACCTTATCCAATAGACACACATCAGAATACAAGGGTACAAAGCTTTTAAAGGAGGGTCAACTTTAAAGCATTGATCTACTTGCCCAATAGTTACACTTCTGAATTTAAGTTTGAATCTTAGTACAGAAAATTCCTTATATGACACTACTTCTAAATATGATTCCTTATTCAATACTGTAAACTTTTTTCTTTCCTATATGACATTTGGTGTAAAAAATTTGTCTTATATGACACTCTAGTGCGTTTTGAGAGCTAACGGTGTCAACTGAGGATCTCCAAAGACGCTTTTACTCCTTATGCATTACGTGAAAAAATTACAAGAATTTTTGTTGTAATCGTGTGACTCTGACACGTCCGTATATATATAACCACATGGAGTTAACAAACGGTGCATTCCAATCTCACAAATTCACACTCTTTCCTCCAAAATCATGAGTACCGACACGTGATAGGAACAAATCGCATTGACCACGGCCACGCTAGTGCTACTGGCCATGTTCCCGCCTGCGCCGGTGCCCCCCTTGGCCCGCTGCCGCACTTGCTTCCCACCCGCATAGAACCCCTGGCCCATTTCGCCTCAGCTCATCCCGCCGCCGCTACTAGCCAGCAGGACACCAGCACCGCAGCTGCGAGCAAGGAGTCGCCGCCACATGGACGACTCGAGATCATGGACAGGAACATGGACGACTCGAGATCATTCTGCTTCCTGTGCAATTAGACCAGGTTGGACAGTAGCAACATGGGGGGTATTTTAGTTCACACGAGGAAAACTTGACGGAATAGGATAACGGATCCAACGGGCAATGTCATTCCTGGTATGCAGAAAAGTTATGCAGCTGGTGTAATTCCTTTGCCTTATTATTTAGAGTCATTCCTGGTATTCCAGGTTTAGAGTCATTCCTGGTATTCATATAAGAAATTTTCTCATCTTGGTATGCAGAAAATTATTTCATCTTCTTATTACTTAATATCGATATTGCTGTTCACCTTGGTTCCGGGCAAAACCCATGTTCCAGGAATTCACTGGCATGTTTAGCCCGCTTGTTATCTCTATTGCTGCTAGCTGGTAGTACTTCTTCCAGCAACGATATATTTGATGAAACAATACCTATATGTGTTGTATTCCAATTTACTAACAAGACACTTGCTTGATCTGCCGACACATGATGTCCCATATAAAGAGAGTGACGGGGATGGCAGAGTCTCTGGTGCGTTATGCATCGAGTTCATTCCCGTGTTTACTCCTCTATCAACGGGCCATCCAAATATATACATGCATGTACAAATAATTACACATTCACATGAAATATTTGGCCACAATAATAGTACTGGTTGCTTGCTTTGAATATACAAATAACATTCCGTGTCACAATTAAAGGAATCCGTTTAAGAATTGTATTGCATGAATTAAAGGGTATAGGATGTACTCCCAAGTATATACATATCAAGTACTGTATTGAAGTTCTCTACATAAATATGCAAGATGCAATTAAAGACATGAGTTTATTCCCATGTTTACACCTCTATCAACGCATCATCCAAGTATATACATTTATGGACAAATAATTACACATTCACATGAAATATATTAGCGACAATAATAATATCGATTGCTTCCTTTGAATATACAAATAACATACCTTGTCGCAGAAGGAATCTTTCTAAGAGCTCTATTGTATGAATAAAAGGGTACGGTATAAGATACATCAAATGTTGAAGTTTTCTACAGAAATATACAAGATGCAATTAAAGACCGATAGATGCACATCATATGAAACAAGAAATAACCAAGAAAGGAAATACTTCGCTTGATCCGCCGACACATGATGTCCCATATATAGAGAGAAAAGGGAATACCGGACCCCTTTTTACACCTCTATCAACGCATCATACAAATATATACATTCATGGACAAATAATTACATATTTAAATGAAATATATTGGCGACAATGATAATATCAATTGCTTGCTTCGAATATACAAATAACATTCCTTCTTGCGGAAGCGATCTTTTTAAGAACTCTATTGTATGAATGAAAGGGTACGGTATAACATACATCAAATATTGAAGTTTCCTACAGCGATATGCAAGACGCAATTAAAGACCAATAGATGCACACCATATGAACCCAAAAAATACCCAAGAAAGGAAATACTTTTATTAATAATAATTTCTTATTACAAAATTGTGTTGTTCATCCGAACATGAGTGTTGTGCAATACACCATTTAATGTTGTGCGGGCAAATATCCTTTGCACTTGGTCTTGCACACGTCCATGGCCACATAGCAAAAATCACTCGTGAGACAGCAGTAGCAAAGCTTGCCACCACTTTTGCAGGTAGAAGCATCGTCTTGGTAGACACACGACCCGTTTGGTACAGTGGTCTTCTGGTCATTGCCGCCGTCGACGATCCGGCCTATACACGGGAAAACATAGGGACAAACATATCGAAAAACAACTGAGATTGCCGTGATATGATCAATGATAAACAAAAAAAAAAGCAACAGATCGAAGAACAACAGTACTAGATGCAAAAACAAGAATGAAAGAGAAACGAATTTGAATCTTAACGTACATTGTGCACCGGCAGCGAGGAGGCATACGATGAGAAAGAGCGCGGCTGCTGCGCGGAGGGGAGACGCCGTGTGCTTGGCCATGATCGTATGACGGGAATGGTAATCTGGTGTGTAACTAGCTTGACCTTGGCGTATGCAGAACTACTAACACGGTGTGCTTGGTTGTGCCATGGACGTATGGTCTCTTCCTCTATATATAGAGAGAGAAGGGGATGAGATCTCCGGTGCTACAAGGGATGGAATCAGCAATAATTTGGAATGATTAACTACCTTGTTTTACACGTCTATCAACGCAATAATTTGGAATGTGGAGATGGCATTCCATGACGCAATTAATATATGTTTATATTCATTTGATCGGATCCGATATTTTTCCTGATCGGATGCGATATTTTCCCCCATATTGATCTGATCGGATCCGCGATATCTTCCCCGTCTGATCTGCTATTATTACTCTGGTTTTATTTTGTGTTATTTTGTTAACCCGCTTGTTTTCTCCAGCGCTGCTGGTGGTACTTTTTTTTCCTGGGTTCGGCCAACGAGTGGAGATGCTCTTAGCCCACTTGTTATCTCTATTTCTGCTGGCAGTACTGCTTCCAACAATGATATATATATTTGACAAAACGATGCCCATATGTGTTGTATTCCAATTTACTAACAAGATACTTGCTTGATCCGCCACACATGATGTCCCATATAAAGAGAGAGACGGGGATGACAGAGTCTCTGGTGCGTTATGCATCGAGTTTCATTTCCGTGTTTACTCCTCTATCAACGGGCCATCCAAATATATACATGCATGTACAAATAATTACACATTCGCATGAAATATTTGGCCACAATAATAGTACTGGTTGCTTGCTTTGAATATACAAATAACATTCCGTGTCACAATTAAAGGAATCCGTTTAAGAATTGTATTGCATGAATTAAAGGGTATAGGATGTACTCCCAAGTATATACATATCATGTACTGTATTGAAGTTCTCTACATAAATATGCAAGATGCAATTAAAGACATGAGTTTATTCCCATGTTTACACCTCTATCAACGCATCATCCAAGTATATACATTTATGGACAAATAATTACACATTGACATGAAATATATTGGCGACAATGGTAATATCGATTGATTGCTTCGAATATACAAATAACATTCCTTGTCGCAGAAGGAATCTTTTTAAGAACTCTATTGTATGAATGAAAGGGTACGGTTTAAGATACATCAAATATTGAAGTTCTCTACAGAAATATGCAAGACACAATTAAAGACCGATAGATGCACACCATATGAACCGAAAAAACAGCCAAGAAAGGAAATTCTTATAATATTATTAATTCCTTATTACAAAATTGTGTTCATCCGAACATCAGTCGTGCAATACACCATTTAATTTTGTGTGGGCAAATATCCTTTGCACTTTGACTTGCACACGTCCATGGTCACATAGCAAAAATCACTGGTGAGACAACAGTAGCAAAGCTTGCCACTTTTGCAGGTAGAAGCGTCGTCTTGGTAGACACACGACCCGCTCGGTACATTGGTCTTCTGGTCATTGCCGCCGTCGACGATCCGGCCTATACACGGGAAAACATAGGGACAAACAGATCGAGAAACAACTGAGATTACCGTGATATGATCCATGAGAAACAACAGATCGAACAGAACAACAACAGATGCAAATTAAAAACAAGAATGAAAGAGAAACGGATTTGATTCTTCACGTACATTGTGCAGTGGCAGCCAGGAGGAGGCAGGCGATGAGAAGGAGCGCGGCTGCGCGGACGGGAGCCATGATCGTATGACGGGATCGGAGTAGTAATCTGGATTAAGTAGCTTGGCTTTGGAGAATGCAGAACTGCTAACACGATGTGCTTTGTTGTGCCATGGACGGATGGTCTCTTCCTCTATATATAGGGAGAGAAGGGGATGAGATCTCCGGTGCTACAAGGGATGGAATCAGCAATAATTGGGAATGATTAACTACCTTGTTTTACACTTCTATCAACGCAATAATTTGGATGTGCAGATTGGCGTTCCATGACGCAATAAATATATATTGATATTCATTTGATCGGATCTGATATTTTCCCCGATCGGATGCGATATTTTCCCCGATATTGATCTGATCGAATCCGCGATATCTTCCCCGTCCGATCTGCTATTATTACTCTGGTTTTATTTTGTGTTTTTTTTGTTAACCCGCTTGTGGTGGTACTTCTTTTCCTACGGTGCTATAGCAATAGCGTGCCTACCAAAAGTCAGATGGATCTACAAAAACATTACTTTTTGAGGAAACATTACCCGTATGTGTTGTATTCCTTCGCCCCATGTGATTGGGGAAAAAAAAGGCTCTCGCGTCTCTCTCTCCCCCGAGGGCGACGAGACGCCGCCCCTCCCTCCGGCCACCCCCGTCCCCTCCACCTCCCTCCATCCTTCGCCGCCGCCGGCTTGGGTCGCAGGGCGAAGCCCTGCGCCGGGCGGCGGCGATCGCCTTCCCCCGCGTCCTGGAGAGGGGGTCGGGGCCCCTCTTCTCCCCGGCGGCGGTGCTCTTCGGGAGGCTCTGGTCCGGCGCGGCCGGGTGGCCCAGGCGGTGGCGTCAACCTCGGGCGGCAGCCGCCATGGCGGGGAGCTCTGCTAGAGTCCGTCCCCGGCTTGAATCTGGGCATCTCGGGCCTAGATGGGCTCGAGCGGGCTCAGATGGGCTTGGGCGGGCCGGTGTGCTGCCTCGATGTCGTTCTCTGTAGGTGGCGGCGGCGGCAAGCTAGAGTGGAGGATGCGTCTCTGTAGCCTCCCATTGCAGCAGCGGCGGCTAGGGCTTTACGGGCCTGTCTAGGCCCGGCCGGACCCTCCCGGGTCTAGTGTGCCCCGGCTGCCCTGCCCGGTCGATGACCGCCTCTCGGCGGTGGAGGTGAGTTCCTCCCGCGCGCTGCGGGGCTGTTGTCCCTCTCTCCGGCGTTGTCGTGTACCCTCGCTGATCAGGCCATGTGTCAGTGTCCACGAAGAGGCGGGTGAAGATGATTGCAAGATCGTGGTGGCGCATGCTAGTTGGTGGCTTAGCTGGATGGTGGTGTTCCGAGGTGTTGGGTTCTATGTGGGCAGTGGTCGGGAGAAATCCCTGTCGGCGTGTTCGACCCCGACGCGGTGCCGGCTACGGGTGGCGCCACTCCTTCCTGAATGGCGTCGCGGGATTCCTCTGTCTCCACTCTACTCAGAGTACCGGGGGAAACCCCAGGACCTTGTCCGGGTAGCAATACCGTGTCGACGGTGCTTCCCTTGGGAAGGGGCTGCTTGGTACTCAGCGCTTGGAGCGTGGTAGGACATAGTCGGAGGGCGCAGCGATTGCGAATCATCTTAGCCTTGTCGCTTCGCCTTTGTCTTCATTTTTTGTTTGGGCATGTTCGTGTCGTGCTGTTTGCCCCAGCAGTTGTCGTGGTTGTACCGGTTTATTCCTTGGGCGTTGTGCTGTCTGGCCCAGCAGCGGTCTCACATGTGTGCTTTATTTACAAAGCTGGGCACAAGTCTGTTTCGAGAGATGTGTTATATTCAAAATTACTAACAAATTGTTCGATCCTTCATCGATCGAGGGGTTGGTGGGATTTCATGTGCTGTAAGCGATCGAGTTTATTCGCATGTTTACAACTTCATCAACACCTCATCCAAACATATACATTCATGGACAAACAATTACACGTTCGAATGAAATATCTAGCAAGGATAATAATGTTGATTACTTGCTTATTGGAATATACGAATAACATTCCATATTCCAGCAGAAATCTTTTAAAGAACTCTATTGTGTGAATGAAAGGGTATAAGATATATCAAACATGAAATTTTCTATAGAAACATGCGAGATTTAATTTTTCGCACTAGTTGAGAGGCTAAACTTAATCAGCATGAAATGGTTGTGTACACGACCAACAGAGGTTGTTAAGCTTCATGGATGTGTTTGATCGACCTTCCTTGCAAATTAGTTAAAGAAGATAAGATGAAATCAACGATGTGGATAGCTTCATGAAGAGATGTGCCACATAGATTTTTTTGAAATGTCTTGAGCGTTTACATATAGAATAGTACGCAATCTCGACTAGCAGTTACAGGATTTTAATCATTGGAAACAATTGGGAAAGAGTTAGCTTGGTTGGTTGAAACATGGACGAAACAAATTGTGTGGTAGTGTGATGTCATCAATCAAACGGCTAAAAAAGGATGATATGGACAATTGAATGATACAAGAATGGATGATATCGACTGCTTGCATGTAGAGATAATTAAACTATCGCTAATAAATGTTAGTGATGATGATGTAGACAATTAGATGACTAAATACCGACAAATATCTTTAGAAGGGTGTTCGAGGTAGGCAACCTTGTATTACGCCTCATACAGACTAGCGTCAGACATAACAAACTCAGTTCAAAATGGGAAGGGGCATATCGGATCATCAAAAACCCAAGACCTGGTGCCTATTATTTGGAAAGGGATGGGATTGAGTACTCCAACACCTGTCACATCTTCCAAAAGAATGGTAGAAAAAGGAGAGGATGTATTATCGTCATCACACTTCTACAAATATACAAGGGCACAATTCCATGTGGATTCCCAAGTCTCTCTAAGAACGCTACCAGTAGGACCTAGGCGAATGGCATCTCTAATGAGTAAAGATTACTTAGGACTAGCCAAAACTCACACCCATCTTCAACATGACAACAATTGCACGAGTAAGAGGACCCCTCATGAGAAAGCAAAAAATGGCGTCTCTCCATGGTCCTCAAAAGAATCGCTCGGGGGTTGTCCCTGAGCTCAACCCCAATATAAGGATCCAAAGAATCATAAAATAAGGAGGCACACATATGGTAGTAGTGCAACACAGGCAACTCAGTTACAAGATTCAATGAAAAAGGTCTCAGACGTGCCAAGAGTGTGCAAAAGTCCTTATCAAGTCCATAGTACTAGCAAGAAACCAGGAAAAGTAAGTAGCAGAAGTCCAGGAGGATAATTCAAAACAGAGGGTAAAGGATGCATTATGGCATGGAGCTAGGCACCGACGTCGCAGTGGCCTTGTCCTTCCACTCGTCACGACTCATGTCGACTCCTTCGGCGTCTAGGTCTTCGGGCTTGGGCTCGAGGATGGGTTGTGATAGCAGTTGGTGTCAATACCTTGGTTAGCATAGACTAGCGTCGACACCTAAGTCAACGGGGAGAATGCAAAATGGCGAACTTCTAGGTGATCGCTAGAAGAAAGGAGGGATCTAAACTAGTTTTGCAGAGGCTTCATACTTCTTCAGGATCTCCCCTAACTAGCCTAGAGGCAACTAGGGGAAAAAGTTGTGGGTTTCTGACCTCGAAGATGGAGTCGAGATTATAAGAAATCACGAGTAGATTGAATTGTGGCGTATGCCTCTAGGGTCGGTGCTGCTTCTCATTATATATCACATATACACGGTTACAAAGTTGTTAGGGTTTACAAAGGTCTATCTACTTATCTGATTACATTAGGTTAGCAACAAAGGATAGGATCGGCAGGTATAACCAACTCCATATAACAGCCCCTCTCGATCTAAACGGGTGCTAACCAAATTCAAACCATACTTCAACTTATCAAATGAATCTCTTCCAAGCGCCTTGGTAAAAATATCTGACAATTGATCTTGTGTTGAAATGAACTGAACCTTCATTGCCCCAGCTGACACTTTCTCTCGTACAAAATGAAAGTCTATCTTAATATGTTTCGTCCGCGCATGGAAGATGGGATTTGCTGTGAGGAACGTGGCTCCTAGGTTATCACACCATAAAACTAGAGCCTGAGACTGAAAAATTCTCAGTTCTCGAAGAACCGACTGCAACCAGGTGACTTCGTCTGTGCCATTTGTAATGGCTTTGTATTCCGTCTTCGTGCTTGATCTGCTAACAGTCGGTTGTTTCCTTGAGCTCCATGAGATCAAGTTTGGCCCATAAAACACCACATAGCCACCTGTCGATCTTCGGTCGTCTGGACACCCTGCCCAATCAGCATCGGTATAAACACTCTGTCGACACGGAGCTAGGCACTGACATATGCATTGGCCTTGTCCTTCCACTCGTCAGGACGCATGTCGACTCCTTCGGCGTCTAGGTCTTCAGGCTTGGGCTCAAGGATGGGTTGTGATAGCATGTCGGTGTCAATACCTTGGTTGCAAAGATTAGCGTCAGTACCTAAGTCAACGGGGAGAATGCAAACTGGCGAAATTCTAGGTGACCGCTAGAAGAAAGGAGGGATCTCCCCAAACTAGCATAGAGGCAACTAGGGGACAAAGTTGTGGGTTTCTGACCTCAAAGATGGACTCGAGAAGACGTAGGAGAGTCATGATGGTGGCCTGACACAGTCCAGTATCACGAGACAAACTTATTCCACCTTTATGTTTTTGTCGGATCTTACCTTTTTTCTGTAGGTTCATCAAACTTACTCCAGCTTGTGCAGGATTTGGTCAAAGTCTTAACTTCAGCAAACCTAATACACCCAACATATTATGAGAGTAATTTTCAAGAAAGACTTGTCTTACAGTCTTATGCTTCTAGACAGCGATAGTACTTCATTAAGATGGAACCTTTGATGCAGATTGTGAAAACTACTTGTAATATCTGCCAGTCAGCTCGGTTCATACAAGTAACATATTCAGGCCCAACCAATCCATCCTAACAAGATTCATACTTTTTGAGGAGGAAGCAATTCTGCCACCGGCATATATGTACCTAAACAAGATTCTCACTGTTACAACCCAAAAAATTGCGCAAATCGCGGGCACCAGTTATAACAGAATATTTACAGAGGCGCCAGGCGAACCTATAGAGTCCACTGAAGATCATCGTGATCGAGGGCCAGCTGACCAATCTTGAAATAACATCTGTTTCTGCTTTTCCAAATCATCCGAAACACGAGGGCAGCTGTAGGGTGTGCATGTAAGGCACCAGAGAGGTGGCCTCAAGGAAGCGGCAACGCAGCGAACCACCAGTGTTTCCATAATTATCCAGTACACAGATCCATAACACATCAGCAAAAGCTTCCTATGAAGTAGCTCACTGATTCTGATCAACCTAATGTGTTGTCTGAAGAGTCGACGAGCAAGGATTCAGATTGCCAGCAGTATCTAAAGCTAAAAGCCTACAAAAACGTGAAGAAAGAAAGACATGATTACCTGTTGCACTAACGAGTGTTCTAGAACCTGATCAAGATACTATCGATAGTCTTGAGCTCCGCCATTTCTTCTGAATTGGCAATCCCAGGATCCACATAGCACAGCTGAAAATACAGAAGGCATAATTGATATGCTATAAAAAGTAGTACTAAGCATTGTAACTCTTCTCAAGTTCATGTTCTGATCGGATATTTGACCTACCTGATATTGTGGTTTTCTGAGGGTGTGCACGCCTCTTTTCACCAGCTTCTGCCATCCTTTTTTTATTGTAAGGGACCTCTCCAAATCAGCTGTTCTCTGTAAGAGTTACATGAAAAATATATATTAGATCATAATAGTTTGCACAGAAATATGGAATACTAATTTTAGCACGGATGAATTCTGATTCAAAGATGCGAAGGACAATGGACCTAATAAAGGGTTAAGGATCCCGTCATCAGTCATCATTTTGAACAGCATAAATTTTATATAGAACAAATGTAAGGAATAAGAAATTTGCAGTCATAGAACAGAAAATTGAGCAACAAGAGAGCTTATATGCAAAAATAAAGCAACTTTTAATGGTTCACAAGCTACATAACTTTATTATCCATGAAACCAGTAAAGTGTGAAAACTAATGATAAGATGTGAATTTAAAATTTACATAACTGATAAGCTGAAATTATAGCAGGTTACTCCAACAAAGGAAAAATAAACAAAAACTTACATGGCCAGGGTCTAAAACCAAAAGGTTATATCGGTCTTGAGATCCACGATTACCCTTTTGCTTTTGAATCCCAACTATAGTCCTTGAATGCCCATGATGTTGGAAATATAATGGGCTATGAAGGGCAGCTAGTTAGTGGGAGTCAACAACTTAACATGATGATTTGTCAAATCTGCAGCATATAGATGACGAGACAGAAGATTTCATTAAAAAAGGAGTACATATCCTCTTACGTTTTATCGCTGATCATGACATTCCTAGAATTGTTCAATGTATCAGAACACTTGCTTTTAAAGTAGTTCCAAACCCAGTCGACAAGAACCTGCTGGCCTCTCATGCTTTCAGCATCCTCTTGACTAAGTTCACCAGACGATGATGTTGGAAAAGAATTAGTCTTGATCAAATATTTATCCATGGGACCACATACTCGTTTTCCACTCCTACTTTGCAGGTCTGATGATTCTGTGCTATCAAAATCTACGATCCTCGCACGCAGACCAAAAGAGCGTAGGACGGTAACACATTCTGATGTTCCTATCCACTTCTTGACACCATAAATTTTGTTGTCGAAATGACTCGCACCCACAGTATCAAACCCTTTATCCCAAGCAATCTCAAGCCATCTCTGAAGTGAAGGGATGTCAGGAACAAATCCACAGGCGCCAAACAAAACCTGTCTTGTTTCTGGCCTTTGTCTCAGCAGATGAGAGCTCAGCATCTGGATATTTCTCCACCCGCATCCCCATCCCTTGTCTTCTGACGAAAGGCTCTGATGATGGTCAATATAGCCCGATATTATGCTTGTTGACGAGCTACCTTCAGATTCAAGGCAGCTCCTCAACAAGTTCATAACGCCGCCTTGAATTTGTTGAATCTCGCTTCTGATCTGTGCTCCAACCAAGCAGGAAATCTGTTCATCCAATGCGTTCCCATAAGGAGACGAGCCCCTGATGATGCTTGATGAGGCCCCTTGAGAAAGAGAATCGCCATTAGGGAATGGTCGCGTACTAGGTTCAGGCACATCCTGCAAAGAATTAAAACTCATCTGCTTGGGTATATTTTCCACAAGAAAGCATGAAAAAGATAACATCTGTCGAGTGAGTTCTATGGAGCGAAATGTAAACTACTAATAGGAACAACCTTACACTAAAGTGTATCTCTCACGAACACGAGCAGAACTAACGATGTGTCAGGATGTATAGGCGCCACACATTAATTAACAACTAAATTAGCAATGAACAACGGGCTACAGCTACAGCTACTGTTGTCAGAAAACGGAAAAAGAACAGAGTGAAACGAGCAGAAATACTACCATGACACTGGTACTCAATTCTGTGACCGCGGCCAGCTGCGCCAACTCCATGTCCCTCTGAACCTCATCATCCTCGAAGTGGCTATTCGCATGCCTAGAGTAATGTTCAGGAACAACATGAGTTTTCATGAGCCAAGGCACACAAGATGCAATCAAAATACCAGCATCATTCAGTACTGAATAAACAGGGGCAGCTCCGATCGGAGAAACCGCACGGCGCGAGAATCGGCCATTACCGTTCCAGCTCGGCCGTAAGGACCTGGTTACCGCAGATGGGGCACGACGAGATCATCTCCGCGAATGAAATCTGTTGTCCCTGCAGCACAGCACAGAGCAGGGAAACGCTTGGTTTGGATATGGACAGAGCTAGGTCGGCAATCCGGTAGATAAAGAGTACCGGTAGCCAACGATCGTGGTGTATCGGATTGCGAGGGGAGAGGGTCGTGCCGATTGCGTACCAGCCGGAGAAGATGGATTCTGGAAGGCGGGGGCGGAGGGCGTCAGGCTGCTCCGGCCTGCGCGGGGGCGAGGAGGGGATCGAGGCACCTCACAGATCGTTCGGGGAAAGGGGTGCGGAGGGTCCGGCGAGGAGCGGAGGAGGCGGACGGGCACGTACCGGCGGCGGCGGAGACGGCGACGGCGAGGTTTCGTGCGCAGAATCCAAATTTTGCAATTGGGGATTTGGGGGGTTAAAGGAAGAGGGAGGGAGACGCGAGGGGAGTGGCCTATGGGCTTTATGTGCGTGAAAAACGCCCATCAAAGGAGTAGCTGAGAAGCTGGGCCTCCTCTTAAACTAGGCCTTTTAGTTAGCTCTTTTTTTTTCCTTGTGGTATGCACCCTCAACTTATGTCCTCTCAAAAAAAAAAAAATCACTGCTACTAGCAAATTTCCAACTTGAATCACCTGAGAACTAAAACTGAACACATGAAATTGGCATTTACATGAGCCTTGGGTTTGACGTGTGGTCATGAGTATACGATCTGGGTCTGCACTCTGAGGTGCATGGGGGTGTGCCAGTGTGCCCTGGCAAACCCAAAAATTCTGTGAATTTTTTTAGATTAGTTCAACACTTGTTAGCCCGTCATGCCACATCTAACTAAAAAACAAAATTTTACTTAAGTGTGGGCTCTCCCGTGGCTGTCTTGACCTCCAAGTGCGGGTTGTTGCACCTTGATGGCTGTCGACGCACCCAAGAGATGACTTTCGCTTGGAAACAAAATGCAGAGAGAGAGAGAGGATAGATGCGTGGCTGAGAGAGGAGGCGATGACATGAGGTGATAAGGTTTGAGTATGCCCAAGAACACTGATTAAACTTTGAATAATTTTCAAAACTTTAGCACACATATTAAAAAATACTTTTACGCCGTGTTTGGATGCGCAGAATTGGGGTGTGGAATTGAAATGAGTAGCAATTCCAAATGCAGGTTGGAAAGGAAAGGAATTTTCTAAAGTGGCAGGGAAACTATATATGCGACTTTAAACAAGAGCTAATAACACTAGACATACATAAACTTGTCCAATGGGTGTATGTATTTTAGTACAACAACTTGCAAACTGTGATTAGGTGGTACACTAACTTGGAGAGTGGGTGCAAATTGGTCCAGCAACACTCCGGTGCTAGCTGACACATGGCATTGTTACATTTACAAAAACCTCTTCTTGACTGACTGACAGAAATCTACAAATTAAAGAGCTAGTCGTCGTTCCTAGCCAGGGGCGAATTTACCGTGTAGGCTTCTATAGGCTTAATAATTAATGAAGAAAGAGTGACAGTGGTATCATACTCCATCCATCCCAATTTGAGATGCATATTAGTTTTTCTGAATTTTTCCATATTATACTGCGTATCTTGTAGAGGAGGCAAATCTAGACCATTATTCTACCCTTCCGCAGAAGCAGACAGAGTAGTAATAGCTTCCTAAAAACGAAACGTTTTCTTCTTCGTCTTCCTCCCAGTCTCGACGCTCGGGTCAGCTTCGCCGCGATTGGAAACTCCATATCCTCGACCGGCAAGGCCAAGTCGACCTCGTCCGCGAGCTGCACCGTTGTGGCCGACACCCGGGTCAACTTCGCCGCGTACGGAAACTCTACATCCTCGACCGGCAAGGCCAAGTCGACCTCGTTCGGGACCTCCGCGAGCTGCACCACTGTGGCCGACGACCGTGTCAGCTTCGCCACGTCCGGCAACTCCGCCGCTCTGGCCGGTGCCCCTGCCAACCCCGCGTCCTGGACCTCGACTACGTCCGCCAAAGCCTCGCCCAGCTCCACTGTGCCATGGAAAGCCTCGCCCGGCTGCGCCTACGCCATGGCCAAAGGGCGTAGCGCTACGGTCGGCGAGACCAAGCCGAGCGTGCCCAAAGCCGGTGAGTCCTCTGCTGCTACCTTCACCCGCATCCATGTCAATGTTGCGGTGCTCGTTGTCGTCGGGCTCGCCATGGCCATGCTCAAACACAACCTCTCCTTGCTACTCTGCAATGCAAGATGGAATCAGAAACGAACCAAGATCTGAATGAAAACAGATTTATCAAACGAACAAGTTTGGACTGATTCGTACTGTCGTCACTTTCTTGAATACATATGCGTAGTTCAGGTCGATTGCATCTCCATCGTACTCTTCCTCGACTGCATTCCAGTCGATAGGATCATCGGGATTCATGGGAGTGAAGGAGAGGAGGGAATGAGAGGTGTTGTCGTGTTTCTGATAGAACCATTGCAATGGGTCTATATAGGGAGAGTGAGAGGGGTTTGCAAAATTTTCAGCTCAACCTCCAAAAGAGAAAAATGGTGCCGTCTTGCGTTTCCCTCCAGCAGGTTTTATCGAAAATCGAAAGAAAATCTAGCGCCATTTAGAAAGAAGTCTTGACTCCATGGAAAAGAAGAGTGCTAGCATGAAGCGGGAGGCGCGTTTTCACTGGTTGCATGCACGGCAAAGGAGGAGAAAGAAGAGACATGCATTGCATGCAATTTAAGACGAGAGGAGGATGGGCGTTGGCATGGGCAGGATGTGGAGAGGTAACTTGGTCCAGTTTTTTTAGCTAAGCAGCTCTCACCTTCTTTCCTTGGTATCTGGGTCAAGAAGCATGCGCATATTAAAATTGGATGGAGGGAGTTCTATGATATGGTATTATAGCACATAATACTAGATATTACACATATTTATCTTGAAATTCTACAAATAATTAAATACAATGCAACTACGATACTAGTATACTTATGATACTGTGCACTATAGGCAACGAGGACCCAAGAAGGGCTTGGTCCCCTACTCAAATTTCTAAACTGGAATAAAATCTTCACATTTTTACAAGAAAATTCCTTAAATTTTTTACATTACTGTCACGGGAATGGCCACGGCAGATGCTGCGATTGACAGCGAGTAGTAGTAGGGCAAGGGCGGCTAGCCATCTGCGGTGTGAGATGAGGGCGTAGACACAAGGGTTTACCTAGGTTCGCCCCTCAGTGGGTAAAGACCTACTCCTTCTAGATTGTATTATCGAGTGATTACAATGGTGGCTAACTCGGTGGCTAGACAGCGAGTCGATGGGCTGTATGATGGAACGTGAGTACAAGAAGTACCCTAGGGAGGTTTATATAGGGATACCTCGCTAGGGTTTACAGATATTCAATCCGAGTCGGTTAAGGACTCGGAAAATTGACCTAATCCGACTGGGTCTAGCTACGCTCTTGGGCCTCCAGCTTCCGGTCGCTAGGCTCCTTCTTGAGTCGTGATTCAGCCGCCGTCCTACAGGCCCACTCGCTGAGAGTCAAATCCAGTAAAGAACATCATGCTGGACATACCACATTCGGCATATGTCCATCAATTACTAATAAGGTGCCCCACACATATCTTTGGCCCCATTGAAACTTTCTGCGCCACTGACTATAAGGGTAGAATCATAAACCAATATCATATGCATACTCCACTATGACTAGTTTTAGAAGGTTATTATATACACGGATTGAACCCGGCCGACCATCAAACATACTATGGGCTACATGTGTACTACTGTAGGATGAGGACAGTGGAGGAGAATGGATTTGCATGCATGGTGGCTAAATAAAGGGAGTTCCTAGATCTCAGGCGCCTGAGAACTTCTTATGTCTAAGTCACTGATGTCATTCTAATATTTATGCTAATTCTCAGTTACAACCTAGTTGCAACTCATAAGATTTGTATTAATTCTCAGTTGCAACCTAGTAACAACTTATTCAATTTTCAGTTACACCCAAGTTGCAACTCATGTGTAACTTTTATTTTGTACGAATCACGAGGTAGATCGAACGGTGAAAGAGACGACTGAGACTTAAGAAGTTCTCAGGCGCATGAGAACTAGCAAATCCGCTAAATAAATACGTTTTCATGCATGCAATGAAAAACTAAACACATGTATATGTCAGTCGATGTATTTTGTTGCAAACTGGATGTAAAACTGGAGCGAGGTTTCTTTATTGGAAATCGACAAGGGAGGGGTTTGGATTTGATGAAAAAAATCAATGCTAAAAAACGAATAATAATACTGGTAATTTCAGACCTGGCAGTCAGGTATGTTGATGATTGACGTAAAGTCGTAGTCGCCCTAGGAACCGAAGAATCACTTGCCACTAAGTACAGCTAATAATAGTGCAGGCTAATTAACCATGGGATTAGAATTGTTTAGGGTGCATGCATGCAGGTGCTCACCCTGCTCCTCCGCGCAAGCTAGCTAGCTTCTCGATCTCTCTGGAGGCTCTTACTGGCCGGTGGGGAACCGTACGTAGGCGCAAGGAAGAGAGGCAAAAACAATCTCCGTACGTCGTACGTGGGCGCGCGCCAGCCATATCATGGAGGACGCGGCCGCGATGCCCCGGCCGTTGGCGCCGCCGCCTGCGGGCGGCGCGGCGCCGCCGGTGACCCCCTGGACGACGGGGCTGTTCGGGTGCATGGAGGACCAGGGCAGCTGCGTGCTGACCTTCTTCTGCCCGTGCATCACGTTCGGGCGGGTGGCGGAGATCGTGGACCGGGGCGCGACGTCGAGCGGCACGAGCGCGGCGCTGTACATGGTGGTGGCGGTGCTGACGGGGTGCGAGTGCCAGTGGATCTTCTCCTGCTTCTACCGCAGCAAGATGCGCGCCCAGTACGGCCTCGAGGAGACGCCCCTCCCGGACTGCTGCGTCCACTTCCTCTGCGAGCCATGCGCCATCTGCCAGCAGTACCGCGAGCTCACCAACCGGGGATTCGCCATGGAGATCGGTGCGTTCCGATTCCCTCGATTATTCGTCTGTCGTCGATCGGTGGGAGAAATTACTGATGGATTGAATTTGTGGGTGCAGGATGGCAGGCGAACGTGGATCAGGGGCGCGGGGGCGGCGCGGCGGCGACCACGCCGCCCTCCGTGCACGGGGATGGGATGACCCGTTGATGATCATCATGCATCTCGATCGTCGGTTGGTCGGTGGGGTGCTACACGCAGTGGTTCTTAACTAGCCTGCTTAGCTAGGGATCCATACATACATACATACATACATACATACATACATACATACATACATACATACATACATGCATGCATGCATGATAACCAAGTATATATCCGGTGTACGTGATTCAGATATATATATATAGAATCTGCAGAGGTGCTCCTTATTTGTTTCTTGATGATGAGAGGAAAACGTACGTACTCCCACCGTTTCAAAATATAAGATGTTTTAGCTTTATAAAACAAATGTATCTAGACTCTTTCGAATCAGGCTCGTGTCCCGTTTTATAAATAAAGCAAAATCCAAGTACATATCCAGACATACAACCCACACGGCCGAAGCCAAAGCAAAAACAGAAATAAGACGAAAGAACGCTGGGGCCACAGCACATCAACGCCCAAGACGAAAATGCAAAAAAGGAGTGGGGGCCAAGAAAGGCGGCGGCCAACATGGCGGCCATCATGGCGAAGGTAGCTGGGGGGAACGTGGGCCGCAGACGATGGCGCCGCGAAGGGGAGCGCCGCCGCACGCAGCGCCTGAAGCGAAGACTCGAACCCGGCTCGGTCACACGGGCGCACCAGGGGGGACCACTGCTGGAGAAAGGCAAGCAAAGTAAAAACAGAGTCAGACGCCCGGGTGGGGAAAATCCGTTCGATCACCATCTTGTTGCGCATATTCCACAGTGTCCAGGATAGGGTAGCGAAGATGAGCTGGAAGAGGCGGCGCCCTCCACAAAGACCATGTCTGCTTACTCGACCACGAGGCACCCCGGGAAAAGGACCCACGGAGTTGCTCCCCGGCAACCAACGCCCCGCGAAGGCCCGACAGGACCACCATACGGGGACTGTGACCCGCCAGGGCAGTCAGGCCCTAGTGAGAAGAGGCGAGGCGCCTGCCAAAACTCATGGCAGCCATGCGAGGCAGCATGGAAACAAACCATCCCCCATCAGAGAAAGGAAAATACATGTCGAGTCATCCCTGAGTGCGCACCGACGCATATGCTAGTACCACGCATCACGTGACTTGGTTGTGTGTCCTCACACCCAGCCATACCCCTGACCCTATAAAAGGGATCTTCATCCCCTTGATGAGGGGTTGGGAAAAAGGAGAAGACATGATCATTCATAGAGGTGTAGTAGGCTCTCGACCGAGCTCGGCACGCCTTGGTCAGGTCTGGACCCAGCCAACACCCGAGCTACATCCAAATTCTTGTCTCCATACTCTCAATAAATCCAGACATGCAGGAGTAGGGTGCTATATCTCGCGGCATACGGAACATGGGTAAACTCGCGTTTTTCCTATGTTTGCTATCTACTTCCGACGAGATGGCTAGGTATGATCTCACGCCCTCTCCCGAACACAAATCGGAAGTGCATGACACCCTTGGTGTCTATTAATTCAATGAGTTGCAAGGGAATTTTGAGAATGCACGGAGCATAAATAATAAGAGGAGATAGTGCATAATGTATGAAGGTAATTCTGCCTCCATATGTTAACCAGAAAGAAATATTAGTTAATCTTCCTTTACACTCTATCAACAAGGAGCATGAGCTCTATAACAATAGGTCTATGTTCCCACAAACAAGTCTAAATAAGTGAAGGGCATGCTGCATAGTTGACATCCCATGATCTGAGCTAGCTCGTGAGATCTTTCCATGGAAATATTAATTGGAATTATCCATGATTTGTGAAAATTAATTTTTAGTCCAATGGATTGAGCATAGGCTTCTAAAATGGAATGATTGTTACGGAATTGAGTACTGTCTTTTGCTAAGATAATGATTGTATCATCGGTGTACCATATCACTGGAAATTCTTCAGAAGCAAGTTGATCAATTGGCAGAGATATCATACCTTGAGAAAGGGCAGAATTGATAATGGTCTGAAGGAGTCCCCCCCCTCTTCAACATATAAATTCACTTTTGGAACACCATTAACAAGAATGCAAGAAGAACCAAATTCTAGAGTAAGTTTTGTCATATTTATCAGTAGATCATCAAAGCCCATGTGGTGAAGAACTTGAAGGATTATTGAGTGCTCAATTGTATCAAGTGCTATTACAAAATAGAATTTTAGGTCCACAGTCTCTCAGATAGAAGCTTTGCATTGATGTGAATACAGAATACTCAAATGACCAGGCGAGGCAATCCTGCATATTTGTTCCTTTTATAAACCCATATTGGTTTCTATGGACCAGCTTTTATATCCACTTATGAAGTCTATTCGAAAGGATTTACTAAGATTTTAAGCACACTGTTTAATAAAGAAATGGGTTTATAGTCATTTGCCGACTCAGGAGAATCTTTCTTAGGAACCAGAGTGATCAAAGAATTATTGGAACATTGCAAGCTGATATTCCCAATCAGCACACAATTTGTATAAGTCAGTTGCAATGATATCTCAGAAAACCTTCAAAAACATCAATATGCACACAAAGACCATGTCTGCTTACTCGACCACGAGGCACCCCGGGAAAAGGACCCACGGAGTTGCTCCCCGGCAACCAACGCCCCGCGAAGGCCCGACAGGACCACCATACGGGGACTGTGACCCGCCAGGGCAGTCAGGCCCTAGTGAGAAGCGGCGAGGCGCCTGCCAAAACTCATGGCAGCCATGCGAGGCAGCATGGAAACAAACCATCCCCCATCAGAGAAAGGAAAATACATGTCGAGTCATCCCTGAGTGCGCACCGACGCATATGCTAGTACCACGCATCACGTGACTTGGTTGTGTGTCCTCACACCCAGCCATACCCCTGACCCTATAAAAGGGATCTTCATCCCCTTGATGAGGGGTTGGGAAAAAGGAGAAGACATGATCATTCATAGAGGTGTAGTAGGCTCTCGACCGAGCTCGGCACGCCTTGGTCAGGTTTGGACCCAGCCAACACCCAAGCTACATCCAAATTCTTGTCTCCATACTCTCAATAAATCCAGACATGCAGGAGTAGGGTGCTATATCTCGCGGCATACGGAACATGGGTAAACTCGCGTTTCTCCTATGTTTGCTATCTACTTCCGACGAGATGGCTAGGTATGATCTCACGCCCTCTCCCGAACACAAATCGGAAGTGCACGACACCCTTGGTGTCTATTAATTCAATGAGTTTCAAGGGAATTTTGAGAATGCACGGAGCATAAATAATAAGAGGAGATAGTGCATAATGTATGAAGGTAATTCTGCCTCCATATGTTAACCAGAAAGAAATATTAGTTAATCTTCCTTTACACTCTATCTACAAGGAGCATGGGCTCTATAACAATAGGTCTATGTTCCCACAAACAAGTCTAAATAAGTGAAGGGCATGCTGCATAGTTGACATCCCATGATCTGAGCTAGCTCGTGAGATCTTTCCGTGGAAATATTAATTGGAATTATCCAGGATTTGTGAAAATTAATTTTTAGTCCAATGGATTGAGCATAGGCTTCTAAAATGGAATGATTGTTACGGAATTGAGTACTGTCTTTTGCTAAGATAATGATTGTATCATCGGTGTACCATATCACTGGAAATTCTTCAGAAGCAAGTTGATCAATTGGCAGAGATATCATACCTTGAGAAAGGGCAGAATTGATAATGGTCTGAAGGAGTCCCCCCCCCTCTTCAACATATAAATTCACTTCTGGAACACCATTAACAAGAATGCAAGAAGAACCAAATTCTAGAGTAAGTTTTGTCATATTTATCAGTAGATCATCAAAGCCCATGTGGTGAAGAACTTGAAGGATTATTGAGTGCTCAATTGTATCAAGTGCTATTACAAAATAGAATTTTAGGTCCACAGTCTCTCAGATAGAAGCTTTGCATTGATGTGAATACAGAATACTCAAATGACCAGGCGAGGCAATCCTGCATATTTGTTCCTTTTATAAACCCATATTGGTTTCTATGGACCAGCTTTTATATCCACTTATGAAGTCTATTCGAAAGGATTTACTAAGATTTTAAGCACACTGTTTAATAAAGAAATGGGTTTATAGTCATTTGCCGACTCAGGAGAATCTTTCTTAGGAACCAGAGTGATCAAAGAATTATTGGAACATTGCAAGCTGATATTCCCAATCAGCACACAATTTGTATAAGTCGGTTGCAATGATATCTCAGAAAACCTTCAAAAACATACCATTGAAACCATCTAGGCGAGCGCTTTATTAGTAGAATCATTTTAATTACTTTGTCATTTTCTTCCTTGGTAAGTGGAACAGAGATACCATCTAATCCATCTACTCAAGTAATCTGATCAGCTAGGTTAAAACAAATACCAAGTTGTTGAGACACCCCTATTCTTCCATTAAAGGGTGATAAAAAAGCAGAAGCCTTTTACTCATGACTATCACTCTTCCGCCAGCAAAAGTATCTGAAACAATAGAACTTTTGTATGTATCTTTGTGATGCCGAGCATGAAAATACTTTGTGTTTTCATCCCCTAGCTGAGCCTATCAATATGTGCATCTCTTCATCCAATATGTATTCTAGTATTGAAGCAATCTATTCAAATGCTTGTTCAAAATGATCCCGAAGTTCCATTCACGAAGAAGGTCTCTCTCTCTCTCTCTCTCTCTCTCTCTCTCTCTTCCTCTAGATTGTCCAAATCTAGCAGTACTTTGTTACACTGCTAAATGAGTAATTTTATCTTTGAAATTGACTTCATCCACTTCTTCAATCCTCTTCTTACATTTTTTTCTAATTTGGCATAAATAATTGTAGCACTATTGCTTGCCCTGAGCGGTGTATTCCATGGCTTTGACAGTGTCCAAGAAGTCAGGGTATAAGGGCCTGCAAAAATTCTCAAAACTAAATAGTTTGCTCTTGGAAATAGAACTATTAATTGATAATAGGCAAGGGATATGATCTGACCCTTGATAACAACTAATGCCCACCTGACCCCAGCGGAATTATTTCTGAATTTGGACATGGGTTCGGTGTCACCGAGGATAGCGTTGATGTTGTGCAGGTCGGTGTCACAGGGTTTCGATACAAAGTGATTTTAGGGAGGTTGGCGCCAACTCCTTTTTGCGCCATGCTAGCTCGGCGCCAAAGGGTCTGGCGACCTCCCTTCGGTGACCAAACTTCATGGCGCCGACCTGCACAACTTCAAAGCCATCCTTAAGGGGTTAGATGAAATAGTTCATCTAAGGGGTTAGATGAGGTATTAGTTTTGCCCATGGGCCATATTTGTTAAAAAAAATACCGAATCACCACCCAGAAATAGTACCATTTGAGATCGGATGGGGAAATAGCGGATCAGATCAGATTTATCTTAATGAAACAATGAATGTTACCTGTCTATTCTAGGGGTGTTTTTATTCCCTTCCCTTTCTCTCCATATTATATACAAATATAGGAAGCCATGTGTGTTAGTGCAAATATCAGACTAGTATTGCATAGAACTTGTACGCCTGCTGCAGCTAGCTTCTTCGATCACATCATACCATACGAATATGAAGACTCACATCCGTGCAGCAGCTGCCCTTCTTCTCATCATCTGCCTCCTCCTCGCTACCAATGTACAATGTAAGATCCAAATATACATAAGCAACTACACACATGAATTATCTCTCGACATATCTCTGCTTTGTTCATCACCTTTCATGCTAATTCTAATAACTGTCTTTTATCATCTCTATTTTCTTGTATATAGGCCGGATCATCGTCGATGGCGGCGGCGGCAGCGACGAGAAGATCAATCTACCGTACGGGCTATGCACGTACAACAACATGGTTGATATCTGCAAGCACGAGAAGTTGTGCTACTGCTGTCTCGTGAATGATTACTGCTACAGGAACTTCGACGACTGCAAGGAAGGGTGCAAGCACGATCATCATCGCTCCTAGTGGCGTCTGGACAAGAATAAATTCGCAATTTCCGACGACCGATGTTCACATGAATGATTTTTTTTTGGAATAAAAAAGTTGAAGCAATGCCTTTAATTTCTTAGGGGTCTCCAATGCAGAAATAAGGGTGTGTCATAATAAGCTATACGGGTCGACCATAATAGTAAGAAAAAAAAACATTGTAGACCTTGATCTTAAGCACAAGAGTCAATCAAGAACCTTAAGTTCGGTCTCAACAGCATGGCTCGGCCACAAAAAATAAAAAATATATGTTTCGCTCTGCTTACTCGGCGGCGAACAATGGAGAAGCAAAATCAGTTTCTCTCTCACGAGCATCGATGCCGAACAACAACCACCACGAACCTCCTTTACAAAATCGAAAGTGGAAAAGCAGTGTCGTAACGGCGTGGTGCGTGGATCTCGACCTGGACAAAATCGGTAGCAGCCGAAGGTCTCCCTGACCAAAATTTGGGGATTAATATCTGGGCTACCCGCCAACCAAGCGCACCGGTAAACATTTTATATTAGTTTTTGCACATAGAACACATACACCTAGTGCAAGCTGCATATCTCACATTATCATACGATATGATGACTCCCATTTGTGAATCTGCCCCTCCCTTCTCATCATCTGGCTCCTTGGTGTATTTCTCAACATATCTGCTTCCTCATCATCTCTAACTCCGATTCCAATTATATCACATATGATTTCAATTTTCACGTATATAGGAAAGACCATCGATGATGGCAATGACGACCAGAAGATCAATCTACCGAACGGGTTGTGCATCTAACAAAAAAGTTCAAAAAAAAAAAGTGTCTCTACGTGTTTTTTCTTTGAGTGGGTGAAGACTGAAAAGTCTGGATCGTGTTGGTCTATGCTAGATATGACGGGCTCCATAGGCCCGATCGAATGTTTAACTGGGCCAGGCCGGCACAGGATTCAATGCCACGCTAGGTGCAGAAGGCCTTCTACTTCAGTTAATCAGCTCGACCACGCCTGCTCACACAGGAAGACATTAGGGAGTCTCCACAGTTCCGCCGGCGACCAGACCTCGCCCGGCGGTGACCGACGCTTCTTCTCCCTTCCATTGCCCGGCGGTGAGATCTCCCAATGTTTTCCCTCTCAATCTCTTTCCGAAGATCCCAATCTCCCAATGTTCTTGTCCCAATGTTTGTGCTTGTTTTCTCTCTTGCGGGAAACCCTAATTTAACCCTACCGACGTGTACTTCTCGTGGCAGTGTTCAGCGTGAGCTCAGCTGAGGGAGGAGGGAGATAATGGTGGATCCTTCCGAAGAGACTACTCCCCAGCGGTACGATCTCATCTAATAATCTATTTGGATCCTAATTATGGGTGCGGTCTGATTGTGTCTGTACACGTGTTCTTGCTGGCTGGATAACTGTATTTGCCTGTTTTGCATTGGCAATTGGTTGAAGAAATTATTCCACTGGATTGATGTCGATTTGTATACTCCCTTTGTCTCGAATTAGATGTCGAAGATTGTTTAGATTCGCATATACCATGGCTAGGCCGATGGCTTAGCGTTGGCATAGCCTCGCCTGGCCCTGGACCTATGCCGACGGCTCGGTTTGCCCATCCATCAATCCAGTAGAATATGTACAAATAAAATCAGACCTACGTAAAGGGACTAGTAATAATCTTCTGAGAAAAATCCATCTTCATACGTAACAAACAAGTAGATGCACAAACCGGAAGAAGAAAAGAAGAGGAGCTCACATCGATCGCCGGGGTGAGATCGCCTAGTAGTGTTGGCTTGGCAATTGGTTGAAGAAACTTGTCCATTGGATTACCGGCCGTGCATTTGTATGTGCTTGCCACTGCCGATTGTATATGTTCTTCTCGATAGATTATGTGTGTGTGTGTGTGTTCGTTGTTTTAATGTGACAATTGATTAATTGAAGAAATTAGAAAATGTGTACTGATGTTTGTTTGCCGCTGCCTACTTTGATTTCCCAGGGTTAATTATGAGAAGAAACCACGTGTAGATGGCGAGACGCCAACCTCGATTTCGGCGGCTCTATCTACGGTGCTCGACTGCGACGACCTCCTCATGGAGATCCTGCTCCGCGTCGGATTTCCCACCGCCCTCGTACGTGCAGCTGCCGTGTGCAGGCGTTGGCTACGCCATGCATCCGACCCCTCCTTCCTCCGCCGGTTTCGTAAGCTCCACCCGCCTTGGCTCCTCGGATTCTACGTCAACCACCACGAGGCATCACGGGTCACTCCGTCCTTCGTCCCGATGCTGCCGCAGGCCCCAGAGTTCACCGCCATCGTCCACCGTGCGAGTTCCATCTTGGACACCGACCAGAGCAATGGCGAATCAAAATGTGTCCTTGACTGCCACAACGGAAGTGTCATGATTGTTCACCGTGGGGACAGTGGCAGTAGCAGAACCACATTTCGAGCGCACAACCTGCTATTCCCGGGGAGAGAATTGCCCAACATTATACCATCTGGACTCGCACAAGTCCCGAGTAGTTATTCCTTAGCCCTCGGGGAAGTTCTCTCTAAAGAAGAAGAGGGATTTGGCTTGTCTTACTTGTGTGTGGTGATGTATAGAACCGTGGAGCGGAAGCAAACTGTGCACGTTTATACGTTGCAAGATGGTGTTATGTGCCTGCGTTGCTCGGCCATAGACCAGATCCCTTACCTGCAGCCGCGCAAAAAATCCGTCCTCGTCGGAAATAAGATCTATATTGCGGCTGCCCAGCTCGATATTTTTGTCTTGGATTTGGTATCCTCGACTTTCTCCACAATACAACTCCCACAAGGGGTAGAGCATGGAAGGAGAAACACCATGATGTCACGGTCTGATGATTCTGATGGTGTATATCTCGCCCATGTCAAGGGGCTTCGACTTTCAATGTGGCTCCACAAGTTGGGCGACTGGTTGTTAGTGGACACCATTTGTTTGCGTGAGGTGTGTACTAGTTTGAGCATGTTAGACTACAGTGATTCTCTCATAATAAACCATGTGGGGGACAATGGTGAGTTCGTGTTCTTAGAGATGGGTCGATGCGTACTATTCTGGGATGTGAAGCGAAAGACAGTGCACAAAGTATATGAGCTGGAAAATGAGGATCATCGTTTTGGTTATATCAATTCTTTTATGATGATCTGGCCTCCCACGTTCCCTATGTTCAAGGATGATCTTGCAAGGTTTGCCTCTTGAACTTTAATTGATCCTATGTATATAGTGCTATTTTTTAGGTTACAATTATTTGCAATATGCATCATGTCATTCTCTTTTCTACGCTGCTTATTTATTTTATATCATTTGATGTAACAGACCACGATCTGTTAATTGTGGATACAATGCATTGCCACACTGCTAATGCTCATTATAATAATTTAATGGTTCATCAATTGATCACACTTTTTTTATTATAGCTCTAAAACTTTGGCAGGCATATGATTGATTGCTTACCCTTTTCTTAGGAATACTAGTTAAGCAACATTTGAGATTATTTTTGTACCTATGAGATGATTATAAACACTATAAATTTGTACTGTTGCATGTGGTTTTGATTGTACATTATTTTTTTCATAAGTTACCGTAGAGGTAAAGGGTGTTGCCTGAGACGATTTTGTGTATGTAGTCAGAGAGTTGTGAGCATGACGGCGTGGATCTTTAAGGAAAAATCGATTGTTAGGTGTTAGTAAACTGAAGAATGGAATATTATTTCTTTCATCCCCATTTCTCATATTCATATTTCATTATATGAATTCTAATCACTCGAGTTGAACCGTGGGCATTGGTTAGGGTACTCTATGATATTATTAATAAAAATTCTTTGGAAATATTCTAGTGTTTGTATCTATGCTGAAGCATGCTACTTCTCACACGGACTATAATTCTGTATCCTGTAGTTTACAGCATCGCTCTTGTTGTGTTGGTGCCTACTTTTTTTTATTCAGATATAACATAACGAGAATTGTTGTCCAACCTGACCTGGACAAGGGAAAAGGTCCATGCCTAGTGTTCGTTTTACTATTCATGCTGTAGTAGTAGGAAAATATTTGCATGTTCGGGATATCAAAGGCCTTGCATGAGCAGATGAATTATTATCCTTTTTTTGGGAAGTCCTTCTATCGTGCAACTACCATTGTAGAACTACCTTTCTTGTTATTTCATAATTCTTTGATGCTTAATGTCTCATTCCTGATCCATTGATATGTTTTCCTCTTCTTTAGAACAGAAATGCCAGCTGAAGAATAAGCATGGATTGACGGTATCTATGTCACTCGGTAATAAGCTGGGGCTCTACCGAAGAAATCATCCGAGCAAAAGGCACCTACCAAAATGACAAGATTTTTAATAATATTGTGTCTTCTTCCCTGAAGGTTATCTATCGAGCTAAGGCTATCCCCGATCATGGACTTCTCTCCAACGTATGGAGTTTGGCGACTTGTTTGTGAAGGAGTGTACACGATTGGAGGCCACGACGAGGGATATGCCTAACGTTAAATAGATAGATTAGGAAATAAAGTTGGAGTAAGTTGTCCCCATGGTCTTATATAGTTTCAGCTCACTTCAAAGAAATATATACATTATAATTGTTCTGTTTCTTGTCTAGCTAAAGTTACCACATTCTGCAATAGCTAAAGTTACCACATTCTGCAATTTAGGATATGCAACCTGTTTGATATGCGACCTACGTCTTTACAAGGACATCAATCGTTTGTATGGTCCATGTTTAAAGTCGAAACAATGTTATTTATACAAGGCTGCTGGATGATTCCGAAGACACTTTTGGTGGTGCTCGACTCATCTTTGATACCATCCATCTCTGCGTGTTCTTCATATGGCCTTTTTGTTCAAACTGAAAATGGAACAAGGATTAGGTTGGGGACAATAAATCATAAGAAACAATGGGATTATCCCTTAATCTTCATTGTCTTGAGAAGCGGGGAGGTAGTTTCGTCAAGCTCGTTAAACACAACGACAGTCAATGGTAGTAAGATTTTCTAGGCCAGCCGCAAATTGGGATATTCTTTGGACGACAAGGACTAAAGTAAGTCGTCGGACCTATCTATGGGTTAAGAGAATTGACAAGATATGTTGTTGTACAATGTTGGTTGAAAAAAGGTTGTACAATTATATTGAACTGAAAGGTCGTTGTATCTAGACACTTTTATATTCCTACCATCATTTTCGGCACCCACGTACACACAATTAAACTCTAGTGGGATGCCGCCTCCTCCCATGCAACATCCGGTACGAAAATTATTCTCTATAGTAAACCAAGAAAACAACTAAGTACAGCCATGACTAATGACCACATGCATGTATAAAACAAATTATAGCGTTTCAAATAATCTTACAACACGTATGAAAAGCAATTCCAATGCTGCTTAATTATTATTATTTAAATTTTCCCGAGAAATCAATCATATATATCATCCACCACTCTAGAGCTATACTAAATTGTGTTATGGTTGATAAACCATTAGCAAAAGTTATGAGTATTGCCAATATGGCAATACGCCAATACCGATTGTTTCCACCACTAAATAATTGTGGTGGTGTGGTAATCAAAGCTACTTATTTCGACCCTAAAGCACATACCAAAACAAACCAGAAATGTAGAAAATACGATTAACACGACACACCTTACAAGAATTTTTAACTTCAACAAAAGCGCTATATATGCATATCATCTAAACTCTAAGAGGCAAACCTCGCACGATCAACCTTGAGATAGATCAACCTTGAGCACAGGGAACATGGGAGGCCAGATCATCATAAAAGGATAGATATCACCTACAGAACGCCATGGGTCGATACTTGAAACCTCGTACACTTTACGTAGTGTCTTGCACTTGATATCCAAGTAGAGTACCCACCCTCCCATCTCTAGGAACACAAACTCAGCATTATCCCCCACATGTTTTATCCCAAGCAAAGTATTGAAATCTAAGATACTCAAACTTATGCACATCTCGCGCAGATTGATGGTCTCCACCAGCAACCAGTCGCCCTTGTTTTGCAGCCAGATTTGAAGTAGAAGCTGCTTGACATTGATGAGATACACACCAGCAGTGCCATCATCAACCCGCCGTGATAGTGCGGTGTTGGTATAGGCATTCCACAACCCTTGTGGGAGCTGAATCGTGGAGAAACTCAAGGCCGTCAAATCCAAAACAATAATGTCATTGTGAGCGGCTAGCACATAAAATTTGTTGTCGGCGTGCAGAAATTTCGGTCGGAACAACGGACCATGGATCTTCTGTATGGAGAATTTATGATGCAGGCACCAAACACCATTCTGCAACCTATGCACGTGGACCACATCATCGCCATTGGCAGCACACGAGATCAAGACGTGCAAGTAGTCGCCTGCTTCCGTGGAGAGGATTTTATGGCAAGCATCAAAACTGTCGTTATATAGCTCGGTGCTTGGGAATGGCGGGACGACGACGGCCATGCCTCTCTCGGAGCACAGAAGGCTATGCACCCCATGTACAGATTCCTTCCAACCATCATCACAATGTTTGACAAAGACGTTGCCGTTCCGATAGTCCAAGATGTTAGTCGATGCGCTATCGCTCCGGTACTTGTCGAAGCTAGAGCTTGCACGATGTATAACAGCAGCTAGCAGCTCTGTGGGGTGAGCAGGCAGCAGCATCGGGACGAAGCGTGGGGTGCTTCGTGGTGTCCAAGGGTTGATGTAGAAGCCAAGGAGGTGGGGCGGGTGGAGCTTGCGGAAACTGCGGAGAAAGGCGTGGTCCGAGACGTGGTGGAACCAGCGTTTGCAGACGAGGGCGGCACGGACTAGGGTGGTGGCGAAATCTGTGCGGAGCAGGATCTCGATGAGGAGGTCGTCGCCATTGAGCACCTCGGATACCGGTATCTTCTCCGGATCAATTATTCTAGAAAAAACAAAATCAAACACAAACGAACAACAATATATATCATGGATTAATTTGTCCGATCAGTTGCCATCATTGAAAAACAGCCAACAACAAATAATCCATCCGGATGAAAGAGATAGAAACACTGAAATCTTACCGTTGGGGAATAATCTCCTCGTGAGGAGTATCCATCTAGCTATATATATCTCCCACGACCTCAGCTCGATCGCTGCCGTAAATAAAAGGTAACCGTAGGTTAGTTGAGTGAGAGTTATACCTCCTTATATACTAGACTGTTGTACCACTCACTAAGGTACTCCCTCCGTTCACAAATACTTCGCATTCTGGGTTTAGTCAAGATCAAATTTTATAAAGTTTGACCAATTATTTAGCCAAAAATATTAACATTTATAATATAAAATTTATAGTATGAGAATTATCATAAAGTATATTTTCATATTATATACATTTGATATTATAGTTATTAATAATTTTTGCTATATTTTTGGTCAAACTTCAAAAGGTTTGACTTTGACTAATCTCAGAACGCGAAGTAAATAAAAACGGAGGGAGTAAGAGCAGCACTCGTACACTCCTCCTCCGACGCCGACCATCTCATCTCGCCACGTCTCCCCTAGTCACGACACGAACGCGCTTTGGGTTGCGGAAATCTCGTCGAGCCGATCTTTATATTTGCTATTTGAGAAAATTAATCATGAACTAATTACGAGTCATTAAAGGACGCGTTAATCAACTCAACCCTTTTTGAATCGTGGGCTATTACCGACTCGGACGTGGGTTGTGAACCACGATCTCCCCGTCTGCGCTAAACCTAATCTGTAATACACACACGCACCTGCTTTCGGAACCTTGCGCCGCCGTCTTCGTCTTTCCCATCCCGGCTTGCAGCGTGCACCACAGATCGGAACAGTAGGCCTCTGGAACCCCTCCTCTCGTGAATCTATACGGGTGAGGGGGATCAAGTTTTCGGGGAGCGCTCAAGCGCGACTAATGGCTACCACGACGTCGGTCGACAACGAGTTCCCAAACGATGACTTCTTTTCTCGGACGTCATCGGTCTCTACGGCAACCTCAACATGGGCGATAGCTCTACAACTGCTACTGATGTGGCCGCTACCGCCTCTATACCCTCTGCTGCGGCTACTGCCACCGCTGCACCGTATGTGATCTCATTCTCTCTTTCAGATTTTGCTAGAGTTTCTAGTTGTGGCGTTTGGTATAGATGTGATAGGTTTATCTTGTATAGATGTAATCTGTTTATCTACTTTGTTGATAGTAGTGTTTGTATAATCATGCTTTATCAGTTTATTATTCGGATTAAATTATATAGATTATTTCTTATATTTTCAACAATTTAAAAACCTGATTATAGGAAACTGAATTGCACTGGTGTAGCCGCGGCTACTAGGCCGCCTCTTTTTTATGGCATGCACTATAAGAGATGGCGCATGAGATCAGTTTTCTGGTTTAAAAACCTAAACTGCTATAGCGCCAATCTTGGCAAGCCCGAAGAAGATCTTTCTGTTGAGAAGAAAGCGGCCTTTAAAAAATCTGATACCACGTTTATGGCGTCTTTTCAGTGTTCTTAGGGACAACATTGTTGACCCGTACATGTCATTTGATAATGGCCCCTAATCGCTTTGACAAGCATCAACCTGGGAACGGTGGCAAGACCGCTGATATGAAGGAAACGTATCTATAATTTTCGATGTTCCATGCTTGTTTAGTATCTACTTTGCTTTGCTTTGTCTACACTTTGAGGTGTTTTTATATGTTTTCTGGTACTAACCTATTAACAAGATGCCACGGTGCCAGTTGCCTGTTTTCTTCTGATTTTGGTTCCCGAAAGGCAGAAAATCAATATTCTCGGAATTGGACGGGACAAAGGCAAAGTCAATATTTTACCGTGGGGAACACGGAGCCAGAAGACGAGACGGAGGAGGGCCTCAAGGGGGCCACACCCCTTGGCCGTGTGGGTGGGCCCACCCCGCGCCTAGGGCGTGCAGCCGCCTCGGGCACCCCCTCGGCCTCCCTCTTCGCCTATAAGAAGCCCCCGATGCCTAAAACCTAAGCCCTCGATGCGTAAATAAATGGTGTTTTATGAGGGAGAAGAAAAAATCGATCTAGGGTTTCCCACAAGAGGAATCGGAACAGAAGGGGACGGGGTAGAGATATAGTCCCACATCGATCGAATAGGGAGAGATCTCGAGTGGGCAAGAAAAGCGCCGGTTAGGTTTCGGCGCCGCACCTTTCTCCCGGTGCGCTGCCGCTGAAAGAAGCGATGCCTTTTTCTTCTTTTGATGAGAAATTCGATGCCTCGTCAGGGCCTGACAATGAAGGCCGGAGCTAGCTAGCCCAACTGAACAACAAAACTCCACTCCGAACCGAACAAGTATATATATGTGGCCGGCATAGGATTTTTCCAGTTAATCAGGTGGGCCACGCCTGCCCACACCCGAAGGATCACCCATGCATATATACGTGAGGAAAGTCACGTCTTCGTCGGATGGATCAGCAAGAAGAAAAGGAAGCGCACGCGCGCGCAAGACTAGTCCTGCGCGCGTCAGCAGCAGCGCGAGTCGATCGTCCTAGCTAGCGAAACCGACGCACGCCCCCGCCTCAAGTTATTACCTACCTAGTGTCGATCTCGCCTCGTTTAATTAATTACGCGCCCTCAAGGAAATTAAGTCTCTCCCCTCCTCTTTATTTTTCCCCCACCCCCCGGCCGGCGGATCAGAACGAAGAAGAAAAAGAAACCAGTATTGTATATATAATCATCCAACAAATTGTTGATGCCGATCTCTCGAATCAGGCTTTCGCCCCTTTTTATAAATAAAGCAACGTCCGTTCGGTCCGTATAACAACGCAGATGGCCGCAGCCAAAGGGACAAAGAAAAAAAAAGGGGTAGTACAACACCGCTTTGTTAGTTTTCAGATCTCTTGTGTGTGTTCAAGGAGAGTAGGGAGATTGAGAGGTAGAAGAAGAAGATCAGGAGCTGCATGTGGCAGGTCCATCAGCACCGTTAGACGGAGTCGCCTCGTTGCCGCCTGGATTCACCCTCTTCGTCGGCTGGAGTCGCGTCTGCCACCGCGCCCATTGCCAAAGTCCGGCAAGGTGTCTTCCTAAATCCCAATCCCTGCTTATGGTTGCTTGTTGCCCGATGTGCTGCTATCTTGATGTGCACGAGCATACGTGCTTCCTGCATGTATGCGAGCTTGGCTGCAGGGCTGTATACGTGCTTGGCTGCCAATCTTCTTGCTTGTTTGCTGGGACTATACAGAGGACGTCAATGGCGGCCAGGCAGTTCCACAGCCTATATCATATTTCCTCACTGTGATTCCTGAATTTTTGTTTGCTGTAGCTGGGTGTTCTTCTAAATTGCCAAGACTTGGCAAGCATGATGTTGCTTAATCTGCAAAGAAAGAGGACACTAGGGTCATTCCCAACTGTGTGAAGTTCCATCCCTCGCTCCATGGCTCCACCGAGTTCCTTCCCTCGATTCACCATCGTTTTAATAGCCTTTTAGTTGAGGTTTTTGTCTCCTAGCACATGTGTTCTTTCCCTGTATTTTTGGTTTGCAAAGTGAGGCACATGAATAAGTTAATTAATTATAAATATGCATCAATGCATTTACCATGACCAAAAAATGAATGCATTTGAATTGATTTCAGGGAACTAGGGACTTAATATGGATATTTTTTTCATGGCAATAGAGGTATAGTTGTGATATAATTCTGCTACCAACAGACACACGTTGATTTGCGTGTTTTCTTTCATGGCTTGGGATATGCAGGTGTGGCGTCTCCTCTCTTAGCGTCCAAGAATGAGAAAAGGAGTGCATCGTTGCTTGTGGATGGTTTGGGAAATGGATGTTCAAGGACACATCAGGTTACGGTTTCTTCTCCTCTTTCCTCATCATCTTCATATCTTCCTTGTATTTCAGAGAGGTGGGTAGATTAGGTATGAGTAGGATGTACATAAATTTCATTTTTCTGCATTTGTTTTGCAAGTTCTCCAGACTGGATTTATCCTCTTCAAACTGAATTAGTTTTCAGATTGTCCCTTACTAATATTATTGTTAAACTACTCGTGGATAAATATTTCAGAGAAAGTTGTTGGTATTAATTGTTCTCATTCCTGCACTAGAATCCTTCATATATTGATTATCTGATAATTATTTGCAGGAATATGAAACTAAGGACAACACGGCATGAATGGAAAATATTATTGTTAAACTACTTGTGGATAAATATTTCAGAGAAAGTTGTTGGTATTAATTTTTCTCATTCCTGAACTAGAATCCTTCATATATTGATTATATGATAATTATTTGCAGGAATATGAAACTAAGGACAACACGGCATGAATGGAACTCCCTTGTGCCTCTGCAATTGGATACTTTGGTCTTTCGGGGTTAGATTCCGTAGCGGTTAACTAGCAAAGTCAGTTCTATTATTCTTGACCTGTATCTTTCCTTTGTTTTCATTTCCGATATACCTGACAAATAGATGATTTAGCTGCTGATTTTATTTTATTTTCATGTTCACTGTATGAAATAGTCCAATGGCCTGCACCCAGTAACATCATGAAAGAAGGTGACAGTGGATTCATTTGTGTGAAGCTGGACTACATGGCTGACATTGAGCAGCGCATCATGAGTGGCTGGCTGGTGTTCTAGGCCGAATGCTTCAAAGGTGAAAATAGCCTGCCTTTTGATGTGATATTGTTACAGTATATTTCATTTGTTTTCTTATCTAGACATACTTTAATTTGTTTCCTTATAATTGCATCTTAGTCTGTACTTGTAGGCTCTGCGGGTTTCGATGATGTATGTGAATGAGAGAAATCAATTTAAAAATTTCTTCCAAGAATCACACACACACTAATGAAATTCTGGGATATCGTGGTGTCTCTCTTTGCTTCTTCATGGTATAGGATTAAATTTTGACATTAAATTCATCTGAATTTGACACGCTTACATGTCGGTGTGAAGATTTTAACCATGTTGTTCTCATCTGTGGTAACACTAAATGTTGTGAAGTTCACTATGGTTCAGTGCTCTACAAATTTACCAGAATCATTGGATGCCTGGGTCTCGAACATGCTATTGTTTTTTAGCTAATAAACAAAAACTCTGAATCAATGGTATTTTTTATAGTCTACTCTAACAATAGATCATGTTCTCTTTTGGAACAAACATTAGTGCATGTGCCCCCAAAGGATCCACCACAGCCACCACGAAGCTAGACTTGAGTGACACACTTGGGAATCTGGAGATGCAACCATAACTGATTCTCTCCATTAACAAGTGAGGACGACATCTTTTGCTTTATCGGGTATCTCATAGACTTATGCGGCGACGGATATCTTCATTTAGTTATTAAAGAGATTTTAGTGTGTGCCAGCAGTCCCGTGAAACCATTTTAATTTCAAGTTTGGTGGCAAATGAGAAGTGGCACTAATACACCTTTGTCATTGGCCACAATCTGCTGCTTGGTTGCAATTTGTTCCCAGCATGTTTCAAGTGCAGTGGTCCGCATTTGTGGTTCTTTTGTTCACTTTATTTAGTTCTAATATATGTGTGGTTATTCTTCCTTAACCATGATTTTTTTCATATATTTATAGTCTGAAGTGTTGCAGTCTTACTATGTATTTTCAATAGTGTGTATATACTTAATTTATAGTTTATTGGAGCCTTGTATGATTTCTTACAGGTTTCTAAAACCTTGTTAGGTTTATTTATATTACTTGTTTCATCGCCTATCCTTGAGGTGGAGAGAAGGCATAATAGTTACTGACCATGAGATACTCCTTTGACATTCTTTGCTGCTGTTATGGGCAATATTTCCTACTTCTGTCGATTAGTTATTGCGCTGATCCATGAGGGACTAAGTTTTCATCTCTAGATTCTCACCAGGAAGTATAATAATTATTTATCTTTGTAATTTGTACATTGGATACAATTCTTTTTAGTAGCTTACCAAGTGCGTTGAATGACCATGCTACCATTAGGGCCATGTGACAAGCATTGTCATGTATGAAGATTTAGTGGTTCAGTGAATAGGTGTACTCCGGCTCGATTTGTGCTGATATGGACATTTTTAACCATTCGTTGCATTTTCTCATGTCCAATTTATCCTTTGTTAAGGAAATACTTTTGGGGATTGTCTAGAGCAAGCATTCCTGATTATTTTGTTTTGGGTGGTCACTGATGTTGCTTCATCTATACTAGACAAGAACATATGGTTTAGCAATTGGATGGAAACAGTGGCGCATTCAGTGCAGATTTAGTTGTGATCATCTATTAGTATATGCTTTGCTCATGTTATGTGGGTGTCAATACATACTATACTTTCTTATTCCTATTTTACAGAAGTAGTTTTATTTGTGGACAAACGCATTAGTGCCTAGGCTTCACACATAATTGGCTACATGGCTATTGTTTATTGACCGATCTTTATTTTTTCTGTTCTAGGGAAACCACGTGTATGTTGGTGTTCATGTTGCTGGTGCCCTTCCTTAGGTAGGTTTTGGCACTGTCATGCTCTAGAGTATAAAATATTCTGCTTGATAGAAGTATTGAGAACATTATTAATATAGTATTGTGGGATCTTTAGCTTCTCTCTGTTTATAAATGAGCTATGTGGTAAAATTTAGGTTCTAACTTTTTTTCTGCATATTTACATTTTTTGGATTTGTATCTTTGCACATCTCAGCTTTATCAATTGAGATCCTCTCTGCAATAAGACCCTGGAGGTGAAGGACTACTTTCCTCCCCCATTTCATGGTCTAATCAATGTTGTGATACAACTTAGTGTCTTCAGGTTGCAGGATTTGGTCCTTGTGCAAGACAATTTAAACCAAACTACTAAATTTAGTTTAAAAGTTTTTATTTTCATGTACTCATTAACACTCAATGAACAAGGGAATCTTAATGCAAGTATATGATCCATAATTCATTGTATCAAATGTTAATTCCAAAAGATATGCTTCAAAGAATCCAAAGTAATTCTCACTTATGTGAGGCTTATATATTAAGGATACTCCTATATTTTACATTGAAGCCATTACTTCCTCCTGTTTCTCTGCAAGGGTGTGTATACGGTGTTCTGATAAGCCTTGCACTTATTTTTTTCCATAGGCAACTTACTTTAGCGACAATTATCCTAATGCATATTTTTTCGGTTAGGTGCAATTGAGCTGGCCTGCTGGGCAACGGGATTATTAGTAGGCCACTATCATTTTTGTTTTGTCCTTTATTTTCGTGCATTTGTCCTAATAGGCAGATTTCTACTCTTTTCCTTGACAACGAGTTATAACTCTTTGGTTGATATGAAATCTAAGAAATTTAGAATTATCATTTGCCTCGATGGTTACAAATACTATAGCCACACATACATGTATGAAAAAGGAAGTGAAGACTATATGACAACTAATTTTACGTCTCTGAAAATATACTGTTCTGATCCAATTGCATCCTATATGTTGAATCCATCAAGTATGAAGGCTAAACAAATCATGCCATCTTTCTTTTCAGAAACTTTATCATGTGGTTATGCACGTGTTCCGCTACGGCTACTGTTCCCAAATTGGATCATATATCCAGGTATTCCCTTCCAATTATATCTAACCGTCTTCTGGCCAGTTAGTTCCCACTTCTTTTGCACTTGGTGAAAATCACTCTTACTGCATTACCCATTGGGGCCTTGCCTATCGTATTACTATGAGCACACCGTCTTCAAGATGTTGCCATGTATGCTCTGTTTTTTTGCAGAATAGCATTATTATATTCTAGGTTCTCTTTCCATCATTGTTGTACTATTGTTAAATTGGCATGCGATTGTTTCTTTCCTTTGACAACATTTGGGCCATCGAGCATTTATGTGTTCCATCATTTTATATATGCATATGCAGTTGTGAGCCCATTCGTGTGAGCTAGCTTCTTCTGGTCAGTTAATATATCATTAGCATGAGAATAGTTATTTTCATATTTGTAGAGGCCTTTCTGTATTATTTAGCTATGCATAAATTAGTTTGGTTGATTGTTTCTGTGCCTCTCGCTTCTTTAGGACATTATTAGCTTGTTGAATTATCTTACTTCTGGACTAAAGATAAGCTATTTCTCCAAGGGTGGAGGATGACCTCACTCTTTTCATATCTTACACTACTATTCAGTAATTGTCTGGCAATTGGTGGTCTTTGTGGTGTTGTTAAATAAAAATTACAACAATGTGGTTATATTGATGTTTGAGCTGTAACGCATATGGTTTCCGTAATGCTTGCATCATATTCCACTTGACATACACCATTGTAGACCAAAAACTATGGAAATGTGATGGCAAGGGAGCATGAGTGAGCCAGGCTCAAGTAATATATAACTTCAAAAATAAAATAAGAAGAAAAAACAAAGATATTTGATACTAAGAAGGCTGCCATTCATGTCCGTATGATATGTTTCTCCTTTGAATACAAAATACCCTTGCCTAAATATTTAGCCTTGTGTGCATTTATAATGTTTGAATTATGTTGGTTGCACTTGCTTTGATGTGTTTATCTAATAATGTTCCATAGCATGTATATGACCATGATACCTAACATAACTGGACAAGCAAGATGAGTTTTGTCTGCCAATTTTGGGAAATTATTTTTGTTTCCATGCCAGGTGTGTCTCCTCATATAGAACAAAACTGTCGTGGACAACCTACTTCATCATGTCACATACCATTTTATACCGAAAGACATCAACTATGCGGAGCTGAAGGATGACTCTCATGAATGCCTACTTTGTAAGGGAAAAAATAATAATAACAGACACTGACCCCAAATATCATGGAAAGAGCATGCTCGATGATGACATCTACGGATGCTCATTCAACTTTGCGTTTGTCATTGTTATACTGATATTTGCTTCTATGTTTGCTATTCTATGCGCTTATATGTATGCTTAACGCTATGCATATCTGGTGGTGTGTTCGTCGTTTACTGATGCTCATTTAAGATTACTCTTTTCATTGTTATACAAAATGTAAATCAACTCAAATTTCACGGGTCGTGCGCCAAGGCGCACCCCCAAATCTAGTATAAACAGATTGTGGAAAGATCAGGAACCAACCTGTAGTAGTTTGTTCATTCCTTGCTGGAACCATCCATCCGGCCGGAGAAGAGAGCGCCCGCTCGCTCGCTTGCCGCCGGAGATCGAATAATGGAGAATGCTCCGCCACCACCATCATCCGCTTCCACGAGGACGGATGGACGGACCTGTCCGTCCACGCATTCATCCGCCACGCCCACACCCACACCCACACCCACGATCCACGCCTCACCGACGCCAAAGTCCAAAGTCACAAGTCACGCGATACCCCCGCACGCGGTTTCTCACAGTGGACTCTTACTTATAGAAGAGGAGACCCAAGGGGTTTGAAACGGCCGGTTTGAATTTTCAGTGAAAAAGGCGGGGAGAAGTAAGATGACATTTTTGGGTCCCTTTCTACCCGAGGCTGACTCCCGTATACGGTACTCTTTGGGTGGCTCATGACCTGGTAAAACGTGGGCTAATCTTCCTAGAATGCAGCAGATCCTAATAAAATTACGAGCCAAGCGTGGGGAAACGATGCGACTAATTAATTGCTTGTGTGACATTCAGGCACTCATAATCAATCCCAATCAGTTAATCACGGGCCGGTAGCTAGTAGGTAAAATAAGCTCATTGGAAAGAAGAAGAAAAAACATGCTGCTTGATGAATTTTCTTACTAGCAAATCGTGTGTAATTAATGCAAGATAGCGGAAATTAAAGAATTTATAGTGCACTCAAGTACGGTTTTGAAGGACGATGGTTTGTAGCGACGGTGAGTTCCATGTTAGTGATGTCTGTCTTCATCGAGTTTGAAGGAGAAGAGATCGCCGCTTCGCTCGCTTGCCGCCGGAGATCGAATAATGGAGAATGCTCCGCCACCACCATCATCCGCTTCCACGAGGATGGATGGACGGACCTGTTCGTCCACGCATTCATCCGCCACGCCCACACCCACACCCACGATCCACGCCTCACCGACGCCAAAGTCCAAAGTCACAAGTCACGCGATACCCCATACGCGCAGTTTCTCACGATGGACTCTTACTTATAGAAGAGGAGACCCAAGGGGTTTGAAACGGCCGGTTTGAATTTTCAGTGAAAAAGGCGGGAGAAGGAAGATGACATTTTGGGTCCTTTTACCCGAGGCTGACTCAGATACTCTTTGGGTGGCTCATGACCTGGTAAAACGTGGGCTAATCTTCCTAGAATGCAGCAGATCCTAATAAAATTACGAGCCAAGCGTGGGGAAACGATGCGACTAATTAATTGCTTGTGTGACATTCAGGCACTCATAATCAATCCCAATCAGTTAATCACGGGCCGGTAGCTAGTAGGTAAAATAAGCTCATTGGAAAGAAGAAGAAAAAACATGCTGCTTGATGAATTTTCTTACTAGCAAATCGTGTGTAATTAATGCAAGATAGCGGAAATTAAAGAATTTATAGTGCACTCAAGTACGGTTTTGAAGGACGATGGTTTGTAGCGACGGTGAGTTCCATGTTAGTGATGTCTGTCTTCATCGAGTTTGAAGGAGAAGAGATCGCCCGCTCGCTCGCTTGCCGCCGGAGATCGAATAATGGAGAATGCTCCGCCACCACCATCATCCGCTTCCACGAGGACGGATGGACGGACCTGTCCGTCCACGCATTCATCCGCCACGCCCACACCCACACCCACACCCACGATCCACGCCTCACCGACGCCAAAGTCCAAAGTCACAAGTCACGCGATACCCCCGCACGCGGTTTCTCACAGTGGACTCTTACTTATAGAAGAGGAGACCCAAGGGGTTTGAAACGGCCGGTTTGAATTTTCAGTGAAAAAGGCGGGGAGAAGGAAGATGACATTTTTGGGTCCCTTTCTACCCGAGGCTGACTCCCGTATACGGTACTCTTTGGGTGGCTCATGACCTGGTAAAACGTGGGCTAATCTTCCTAGAATGCAGCAGATCCTAATAAAATTACGAGCCAAGCGTGGGGAAACGATGCGACTAATTAATTGCTTGTGTGACATTCAGGCACTCATAATCAATCCCAATCAGTTAATCACGGGCCGGTAGCTAGTAGGTAAAATAAGCTCATTGGAAAGAAGAAGAAAAAACATGCTGCTTGATGAATTTTCTTACTAGCAAATCGTGTGTAATTAATGCAAGATAGCGGAAATTAAAGAATTTATAGTGCACTCAAGTACGGTTTTGAAGGACGATGGTTTGTAGCGACGGTGAGTTCCATGTTAGTGATGTCTGTCTTCATCGAGTTTGAAGGAGAAGAGATCGCCCGCTCGCTCGCTTGCCGCCGGAGATCGAATAATGGAGAATGCTCCGCCACCACCATCATCCGCTTCCACGAGGACGGATGGACGGACCTGTCCGTCCACGCATTCATCCGCCACGCCCACACCCACACCCACACCCACACCCACGATCCACGCCTCACCGACGCCAAAGTCCAAAGTCACAAGTCACGCGATACCCACGCACGCGGTTTCTCACAGTGGACTCTTACTTATAGAAGAGGAGACCCAAGGGGTTTGAAACGGCCGGTTTGAATTTTCAGTGAAAAAGGCGGGGAGAAGGAAGATGACATTTTTGGGTCCCTTTCTACCCGAGGCTGACTCCCGTATACGGTACTCTTTGGGTGGCTCATGACCTGGTAAAACGTGGGCTAATCTTCCTAGAATGCAGCAGATCCTAATAAAATTACGAGCCAAGCGTGGGGAAACGATGTGACTAATTAATTGCTTGTGTGACATTCAGGCACTCATAATCAATCCCAATCAGTTAATCACGGGCCGGTAGCTAGTAGGTAAAATAAGCTCATTGGAAAGAAGAAGAAAAAACATGCTGCTTGATGAATTTTCTTACTAGCAAATCGTGTGTAATTAATGCAAGATAGCGGAAATTAAAGAATTTATAGTGCACTCAAGTACGGTTTTGAAGGACGATGGTTTGTAGCGACGGTGAGTTCCATGTTAGTGATGTCTCTTCATCGAGTTTGAAGGAGAAGAGATCGCCTGCTTCGCTTGCCGCCGGAGATCGAATAATGGAGAATGCTCCGCCACCACCATCATCCGCTTCCACGAGGACGGATGGACGGACCTGTCCGTCCACGCATTCATCCGCCACGCCCACACCCACACCCACACCCACGATCCACGCCTCACCGACGCCAAAGTCCAAAGTCACAAGTCACGCGATACCCCCGCACGCGGTTTCTCACAGTGGACTCTTACTTATAGAAGAGGAGACCCAAGGGGTTTGAAACGGCCGGTTTGAATTTTCAGTGAAAAGGCGGGAGAAGTAAGATGACATTTTTGGGTCCCTTTCTACCCGAGGCTGACTCCCGTATACGGTACTCTTTGGGTGGCTCATGACCTGGTAAAACGTGGGCTAATCTTCCTAGAATGCAGCAGATCCTAATAAAATTACGAGCCAAGCGTGGGGAAACGATGCGACTAATTAATTGCTTGTGTGACATTCAGGCACTCATAATCAATCCCAATCAGTTAATCACGGGCCGGTAGCTAGTAGGTAAAATAAGCTCATTGGAAAGAAGAAGAAAAAACATGCTGCTTGATGAATTTTCTTACTAGCAAATCGTGTGTAATTAATGCAAGATAGCGGAAATTAAAGAATTTATAGTGCACTCAAGTACGGTTTTGAAGGACGATGGTTTGTAGCGACGGTGAGTTCCATGTTAGTGATGTCTGTCTTCATCGAGTTTGAAGGAGAAGAGATCGCCGCCGCCGCTTGTCAGCCGGAGATCGAATAATGGAGAATGCTCCGCCACCACCATCATCCGCTTCCACGAGGATGGATGGACGGACCTGTTCGTCCACGCATTCATCCGCCACGCCCACACCCACACCCACGATCCACGCCTCACCGACGCCAAAGTCCAAAGTCACAAGTCACGCGATACCCCCGCACGCGGTTTCTCACAGTGGACTCTTACTTATAGAAGAGGAGACCCAAGGGGTTTGAAACGGCCGGTTTGAATTTTCAGTGAAAAAGGCGGGGAGAAGGAAGATGACATTTTTGGGTCCCTTTCTACCCGAGGCTGACTCCCGTATACGGTACTCTTTGGGTGGCTCATGACCTGGTAAAACGTGGGCTAATCTTCCTAGAATGCAGCAGATCCTAATAAAATTACGAGCCAAGCGTGGGGAAACGATGCGACTAATTAATTGCTTGTGTGACATTCAGGCACTCATAATCAATCCCAATCAGTTAATCACGGGCCGGTAGCTAGTAGGTAAAATAAGCTCATTGGAAAGAAGAAGAAAAACATGCTGCTTGATGAATTTTCTTACTAGCAAATCGTGTAATTAATGCAAGATAGCGGAAATTAAAGAATTTATAGTGCACTCAAGTACGGTTTTGAAGGACGATGGTTTGTAGCGACGGTGAGTTCCATGTTAGTGATGTCTGTCTTCATCGAGTTTGAAGGAGAAGAGATCGCCCGCTCGCTCGCTTGCCGCCGGAGATCGAATAATGGAGAATGCTCCGCCACCACCATCATCCGCTTCCACGAGGACGGATGGGCCGGACCTGTCCGTCACGCATTCATCCGCCACGCCCACACCCACACCCACACCCACGATCCACGCCTCACCGACGCCAAAGTCCAAAGTCACAAGTCACGCGATACCCCCGCACGCGGTTTCTCACAGTGGACTCTTACTTATAGAAGAGGAGACCCAAGGGGTTTGAAACGGCCGGTTTGAATTTTCAGTGAAAAAGGCGGGGAGAAGGAAGATGACATTTTTGGGTCCCTTTCTACCCGAGGCTGACTCCGTGATACGGTACTCTTTGGGTGGCTCATGACCTGGTAAAACGTGGGCTAATCTTCCTAGAATGCAGCAGATCCTAATAAAATTACGAGCCAAGCGTGGGGAAAGCGATGTGACTAATTAATTGCTTGTGTGACATTCAGGCACTCATAATCAATCCCAATCAGTTAATCACGGGCCGGTAGCTAGTAGGTAAAATAAGCTCATTGGAAAGAAGAAGAAAAAACATGCTGCTTGATGAATTTTCTTACTAGCAAATCGTGTGTAATTAATGCAAGATAGCGGAAATTAAAGAATTTATAGTGCACTCAAATGCGGTTTTGAAGGGCGATGGTTTGTAGCGGTGAGTTCCATGTTAGTGATGTCTGTCTTCATCGAGTTTGAAGGAGAAGAGATCGCCTGGCTCGCTTGCCGGAGATCGAATAATGGAGAATGCTCCGCCACCACCATCATCCGCTTCCACGAGGGACGGATGGACGGACCTGTCCGTCCACGCATTCATCCGCCACGCCCACACCCACACCCACACCACACCACGATCCACGCCTCACCGACGCCAAAGTCCAAAGTCACAAGTCACGCGATACCCACGCCGTTTCTCACAGTGGACTCTTACTTATAGAAGAGGAGACCCAAGGGGTTTGAAACGGCGGTTTGAATTTTCAGTGAAAAAGGCGGGGAGAAGGAAGATGACATTTTTGGGTCCCTTTCTACCCGAGGCTGACTCCCGTATACGGTACTCTTTGGGTGGCTCATGACCTGGTAAAACGTGGGCTAATCTTCCTAGAATGCAGCAGATCCTAATAAAATTACGAGCCAAGCGTGGGGAAACGATGCGACTAATTAATTGCTTGTGTGACATTCAGGCACTCATAATCAATCCCAATCAGTTAATCACGGGCCGGTAGCTAGTAGGTAAAATAAGCTCATTGGAAAGAAGAAGAAAAAACATGCTGCTTGATGAATTTTCTTACTAGCAAATCGTGTGTAATTAATGCAAGATAGCGGAAATTAAAGAATTTATAGTGCACTCAAGTACGGTTTTGAAGGACGATGGTTTGTAGCGACGGTGAGTTCCATGTTAGTGATGTCTGTCTTCATCGAGTTTGAAGGAGAAGAGATCGCCCGCTCGCTCGCTTGCCGCCGGAGATCGAATAATGGAGAATGCTCCGCCACCACCATCATCCGCTTCCACGAGGGACGGATGGACGGACCTGTCCGGCCCACGCATTCATCCGCCACGCCACACCCACACCCACACCCACACCCACGATCCACGCCTCACGCCAAAGTCCAAAGTCACAAGTCACGCGATACCCCCGCAGTTTCTCACAGTGGACTCTTACTTATAGAAGAGGAGACCCAAGGGGTTTGAAACGGCCGGTTTGAATTTTCAGTGAAAAAGGCGGGGAGAAGGAAGATGACATTTTTGGGTCCCTTTCTACCCGAGGCTGACTCCGTGCCGGTACTCTTTGGGTGGCTCATGACCTGGTAAAAGCGTGGGCTAATCTTCCTAGAATGCAGCAGATCCTAATAAAATTACGAGCCAAGCGTGGGGAAACGATGCGACTAATTAATTGCTTGTGTGACATTCAGGCACTCATAATCAATCCCAATCAGTTAATCACGGGCGGTAGCTAGTAGGTAAAATAAGCTCATTGGAAAGAAGAAGAAAAAACATGCTGCTTGATGAATTTTCTTACTAGCAAATCGTGTAATTAATGCAAGATAGCGGAAATTAAAGAATTTATAGTGCACTCAAATGCGGTTTTGAAGGACGATGGTTTGTAGCGACGGTGAGTTCCATGTTAGTGATGTCTGTCTTCGAGTTTGAAGGAGAAGAGATCGCCCGCCGCTCGCTTGTCACGGAGATCGAATAATGGAGAATGCTCCGCCACCACCATCATCCGCTTCCACGAGGACGGATGGACGGACCTGTCCGTCCACGCATTCATCCGCCACGCCCACACCCACACCCACACCCACGATCCACGCCTCACCGACGCCAAAGTCCAAAGTCACAAGTCACGCGATACCCCCGCACGCGGTTTCTCACAGTGGACTCTTACTTATAGAAGAGGAGACCCAAGGGGTTTGAAACGGCCGGTTTGAATTTTCAGTGAAAAAGGCGGGGAGAAGGAAGATGACATTTTTGGGTCCCTTTCTACCCGAGGCTGACTCCCGTATACGGTACTCTTTGGGTGGCTCATGACCTGGTAAAACGTGGGCTAATCTTCCTAGAATGCAGCAGATCCTAATAAAATTACGAGCCAAGCGTGGGGAAACGATGCGACTAATTAATTGAATGTGACATTCAGGCACTCATAATCAATCCCAATCAGTTAATCACGGGCCGGTAGCTAGTAGGTAAAATAAGCTCATTGGAAAGAAGAAGAAAAAACATGCTGCTTGATGAATTTTCTTACTAGCAAATCGTGTGTAATTAATGCAAGATAGCGGAAATTAAAGAATTTATAGTGCACTCAAGTACGGTTTTGAAGGACGATGGTTTGTAGCGACGGTGAGTTCCATGTTAGTGATGTCTGTCTTCATCGAGTTTGAAGGAGAAGAGATCGCCCGCTCGCTCGCTTGCCGCCGGAGATCGAATAATGGAGAATGCTCCGCCACCACCATCATCCGCTTCCACGAGGACGGATGGACGGACCTGTCCGTCCACGCATTCATCCGCCACGCCCACACCCACACCCACACCCACACCCACACCCACGATCCACGCCTCACCGACGCCAAAGTCCAAAGTCACAAGTCACGCGATACCCACGCACGCGGTTTCTCACAGTGGACTCTTACTTATAGAAGGAGACCCAAGGGTTTGAAACGGCGGTTTGAATTTTCAGTGAAAAAGGCGGGGAGAAGGAAGATGACATTTTTGGGTCCCTTTCTACCCGAGGCTGACTCCCGTATACGGTACTCTTTGGGTGGCTCATGACCTGGTAAAACGTGGGCTAATCTTCCTAGAATGCAGCAGATCCTAATAAAATTACGAGCCAAGCGTGGGGAAACGATGCGACTAATTAATTGCTTGTGTGACATTCAGGCACTCATAATCAATCCCAATCAGTTAATCACGGGCCGGTAGCTAGTAGGTAAAATAAGCTCATTGGAAAGAAGAAGAAAAAACATGCTGCTTGATGAATTTTCTTACTAGCAAATCGTGTGTAATTAATGCAAGATAGCGGAAATTAAAGAATTTATAGTGCACTCAAGTACGGTTTTGAAGGACGATGGTTTGTAGCGACGGTGAGTTCCATGTTAGTGATGTCTGTCTTCATCGAGTTTGAAGGAGAAGAGATCGCCATTCGCTTGCTTACCGGAGATCGAATAATGGAGAATGCTCCGCCACCACCATCATCCGCTTCCACGAGGACGGATGGACGGACCTGTCCGTCCACGCATTCATCGCCACGCCCACACCCACACCCACACCCACGATCCACGCCTCACCGACGCCAAAGTCCAAAGTCACAAGTCACGCGATACCCCCGCACGCGGTTTCTCACAGTGGACTCTTACTTATAGAAGAGGAGACCCAAGGGGTTTGAAACGGCCGGTTTGAATTTTCAGTGAAAAAGGCGGGGAGAAGGAAGATGACATTTTTGGGTCCCTTTCTACCCGAGGCTGACTCCCGTATACGGTACTCTTTGGGTGGCTCATGACCTGGTAAAACGTGGGCTAATCTTCCTAGAATGCAGCAGATCCTAATAAAATTACGAGCCAAGCGTGGGGAAACGATGCGACTAATTAATTGCTTGTGTGACATTCAGGCACTCATAATCAATCCCAATCAGTTAATCACGGGCCGGTAGCTAGTAGGTAAAATAAGCTCATTGGAAAGAAGAAGAAAAAACATGCTGCTTGATGAATTTTCTTACTAGCAAATCGTGTGTAATTAATGCAAGATAGCGGAAATTAAAGAATTTATAGTGCACTCAAGTACGGTTTTGAAGGACGATGGTTTGTAGCGACGGTGAGTTCCATGTTAGTGATGTCTGTCTTCATCGAGTTTGAAGGAGAAGAGATCGCCCGCTTCATTGTCACCGGAGATCGAATAATGGAGAATGCTCCGCCACCACCATCATCCGCTTCCACGAGGACGGATGGACGGACCTGTCCGCCCACGCATTCATCGCCACGCCCACACCCACACCCACACCCACACCACGATCCACGCCTCACCGACGCCAAAGTCCAAAGTCACAAGTCACGCGATACCCCCGCACGCGGTTTCTCACAGTGGACTCTTACTTATAGAAGAGGAGACCCAAGGGGTTTGAAACGGCCGGTTTGAATTTTCAGTGAAAAAGGCGGGGAGAAGGAAGATGACATTTTTGGGTCCCTTTCTACCCGAGGCTGACTCCGTGACGGTACTCTTTGGGTGGCTCATGACCTGGTAAAACGTGGGCTAATCTTCCTAGAATGCAGCAGATCCTAATAAAATTACGAGCCAAGCGTGGGGAAACGATGCGACTAATTAATTGCTTGTGTGACATTCAGGCACTCATAATCAATCCCAATCAGTTAATCACGGGCCGGTAGCTAGTAGGTAAAATAAGCTCATTGGAAAGAAGAAGAAAAAACATGCTGCTTGATGAATTTTCTTACTAGCAAATCGTGTAATTAATGCAAGATAGCGGAAATTAAAGAATTTATAGTGCACTCAAGTACGGTTTTGAAGGACGATGGTTTGTAGCGACGGTGAGTTCCATGTTAGTGATGTCTGTCTTCATCGAGTTTGAAGGAGAAGAGATCGCCCGCTCGCTTGCCGCCGGAGATCGAATAATGGAGAATGCTCCGCCACCACCATCATCCGCTTCCACGAGGACGGATGGACGGACCTGTCCGTCCACGCATTCATCCGCCACGCCCACACCCACACCCACACCCACACCCACGATCCACGCCTCACCGACGCCAAAGTCCAAAGTCACAAGTCACGCGATACCCCCGCACGCGGTTTCTCACAGTGGACTCTTACTTATAGAAGAGGAGACCCAAGGGGTTTGAAACGGCCGGTTTGAATTTTCAGTGAAAAGGCGGGAGAAGGAAGATGACATTTTGGGTCCCTTTCACCCGAGGCTGACTCAGATACGGTACTCTTTGGGTGGCTCATGACCTGGTAAAACGTGGGCTAATCTTCCTAGAATGCAGCAGATCCTAATAAAATTACGAGCCAAGCGTGGGGAAACGATGCGACTAATTAATTGCTTGTGTGACATTCAGGCACTCATAATCAATCCCAATCAGTTAATCACGGGCCGGTAGCTAGTAGGTAAAATAAGCTCATTGGAAAGAAGAAGAAAAAACATGCTTGATGAATTTTCTTACTAGCAAATCGTGTAATTAATGCAAGATAGCGGAAATTAAAGAATTTATAGTGCACTCAAGTACGGTTTTGAAGGACGATGGTTTGTAGCGACGGTGAGTTCCATGTTAGTGATGTCTGTCTTCATCGAGTTTGAAGGAGAAGAGATCGCCCGCTCGCTCGCTTGCCGCCGGAGATCGAATAATGGAGAATGCTCCGCCACCACCATCATCCGCTTCCACGAGGACGGATGGACGGACCTGTCCGTCCACGCATTCATCCGCCACGCCCACACCCACACCCATACCCACGATCCACGCCTCACCGACGCCAAAGTCCAAAGTCACAAGTCACGCGATACCCCCGCACGCGGTTTCTCACAGTGGACTCTTACTTATAGAAGAGGAGACCCAAGGGGTTTGAAACGGCCGGTTTGAATTTTCAGTGAAAAAGGCGGGGAGAAGGAAGATGACATTTTTGGGTCCCTTTCTACCCGAGGCTGACTCCCGTATACGGTACTCTTTGGGTGGCTCATGACCTGGTAAAACGTGGCCTAATCTTCCTAGAATGCAGCAGATCCTAATAAAATTACGAGCCAAGCGTGGGGAAACGATGCGACTAATTAATTGCTTGTGTGACATTCAGGCACTCATAATCAATCCCAATCAGTTAATCACGGGCGGTAGCTAGTAGGTAAAATAAGCTCATTGGAAAGAAGAAGAAAAACATGCTGCTTGATGAATTTTCTTACTAGCAAATCGTGTAATTAATGCAAGATAGCGGAAATTAAAGAATTTATAGTGCACTCAAGCACGGTTTTGAAGGACGATGGTTTGTAGCGACGGTGAGTTCCATGTTAGTGATGTCTGTCTTCATCGAGTTTGAAGGAGAAGAGATCGCTCGCTTCGCTTGTCAGCCGGAGATCGAATAATGGAGAATGCTCGCCACCACCATCATCCGCTTCCACGAGGACGGATGGACGGACCTGTCCGTCCACGCATTCATCCGCCACGCCCACACCCACACCCACACCCACACCCACGATCCACGCCTCACCGACGCCAAAGTCCAAAGTCACAAGTCACGCGATACCCACGCACGCGGTTTCTCACAAATGGACTCTTACTTATAGAAGAGGAGACCCAAGGGGTTTGAAACGGCCGGTTTGAATTTTCAGTGAAAAAGGCGGGAGAAGGAAGATGACATTTTGGGTCCCTTTCACCCGAGGCTGACTCCCGTATACGGTACTCTTTGGGTGGCTCATGACCTGGTAAAACGTGGGCTAATCTTCCTAGAATGCAGCAGATCCTAATAAAATTACGAGCCAAGCGTGGGGAAACGATGCGACTAATTAATTGCTTGTGTGACATTCAGGCACTCATAATCAATCCCAATCAGTTAATCACGGGCCGTAGCTAGTAGGTAAAATAAGCTCATTGGAAAGAAGAAGAAAAACATGCTGCTTGATGAATTTTCTTACTAGCAAATCGTGTAATTAATGCAAGATAGCGGAAATTAAAGAATTTATAGTGCACTCAAGTACGGTTTTGAAGGACGATGGTTTGTAGCGACGGTGAGTTCCATGTTAGTGATGTCTGTCTTCATCGAGTTTGAAGGAGAAGAGATCGCCCGCTCGCTCGCTTGCAGCCGGAGATCGAATAATGGAGAATGCTCCGCCACCACCATCATCCGCTTCCACGAGGACGGATGGACGGACCTGTCCGTCCACGCATTCATCCGCCACGCCCACACCCACACCCACACCCACGATCCACGCCTCACCGACGCCAAAGTCCAAAGTCACAAGTCACGCGATACCCCCGCACGCGGTTTCTCACAGTGGACTCTTACTTATAGAAGAGGAGACCCAAGGGGTTTGAAACGGCCGGTTTGAATTTTCAGTGAAAAAGGCGGGGAGAAGGAAGATGACATTTTTGGGTCCCTTTCTACCCGAGGCTGACTCCCGTATACGGTACTCTTTGGGTGGCTCATGACCTGGTAAAACGTGGGCTAATCTTCCTAGAATGCAGCAGATCCTAATAAAATTACGAGCCAAGCGTGGGGAAACGATGCGACTAATTAATTGCTTGTGTGACATTCAGGCACTCATAATCAATCCCAATCAGTTAATCACGGGCCGGTAGCTAGTAGGTAAAATAAGCTCATTGGAAAGAAGAAGAAAAAACATGTTGCTTGATGAATTTTCTTACTAGCAAATCGTGTGTAATTAATGCAAGATAGCGATGGTTTGTAGCGACGGTGAGTTCCATGTTAGTGATGTCTGTCTTCATCGAGTTTGAAGGAGAAGAGATCGCCCGCTCGCTCGCTTGCCGCCGGAGATCGAATAATGGAGAATGCTCCGCCACCACCATCATCCGCTTCCACGAGGACGGATGGACGGACCTGTCCGTCCACGCATTCATCCGCCACGCCCACACCCACACCCACACCCACACCCACGATCCACGCCTCACCGACGCCAAAGTCCAAAGTCACAAGTCACGCGATACCCCCGCACGCGGTTTCTCACAGTGGACTCTTACTTATAGAAGAGGAGACCCAAGGGGTTTGAAACGGCCGGTTTGAATTTTCAGTGAAAAAGGCGGGGAGAAGGAAGATGACATTTTTGGGTCCCTTTCTACCCGAGGCTGACTCCCGTATACGGTACTCTTTGGGTGGCTCATGACCTGGTAAAACGTGGGCTAATCTTCCTAGAATGCAGCAGATCCTAATAAAATTACGAGCCAAGTGTGGGGAAACGATGCGACTAATTAATTGCTTGTGTGACATTCAGGCACTCATAATCAATCCCAATCAGTTAATCACGGGCCGGTAGCTAGTAGGTAAAATAAGCTCATTGGAAAGAAGAAGAAAAAACATGCTGCTTGATGAATTTTCTTACTAGCAAATCGTGTGTAATTAATGCAAGATAGCGGAAATTAAAGAATTTATAGTGCACTCAAGTACGGTTTTGAAGGACGATGGTTTGTAGCGACGGTGAGTTCCATGTTAGTGATGTCTGTCTTCATCGAGTTTGAAGGAGAAGAGATCGCCTGCTCGCTGTCACGGAGATCGAATAATGGAGAATGCTCCGCCACCACCATCATCCGCTTCCACGAGGACGGATGGACGGACCTGTCCGTCCACGCATTCATCCGCCACGCCCACACCCACACCCACACCCACACCCACGATCCACGCCTCACCGACGCCAAAGTCCAAAGTCACAAGTCACGCGATACCCACGCACGCGGTTTCTCACAGTGGACTCTTACTTATAGAAGAGGAGACCCAAGGGGTTTGAAACGCGGTTTGAATTTTCAGTGAAAAGGCGGGAGAAGGAAGATGACATTTTGGGTCCTTTCTACCCGAGGCTGACTCAGATACGGTACTCTTTGGGTGGCTCATGACCTGGTAAAACGTGGGCTAATCTTCCTAGAATGCAGCAGATCCTAATAAAATTACGAGCCAAGCGTGGGGAAACGATGCGACTAATTAATTGCTTGTGTGACATTCAGGCACTCATAATCAATCCCAATCAGTTAATCACGGGCGGTAGCTAGTAGGTAAAATAAGCTCATTGGAAAGAAGAAGAAAAAACATACTGCTTGATGAATTTTCTTACTAGCAAATCGTGTGTAATTAATGCAAGATAGCGGAAATTAAAGAATTTATAGTGCACTCAAGTACGGTTTTGAAGGACGATGGTTTGTAGCGACGGTGAGTTCCATGTTAGTGATGTCTGTCTTCATCGAGTTTGAAGGAGAAGAGATCGCCCGCTCGCTCGCTTGCCGCCGGAGATCGAATAATGGAGAATGCTCCGCCACCACCATCATCCGCTTCCACGAGGACGGATGGACGGACCTGTCCGTCCACGCATTCATCCGCCACGCCCACACCCACACCCACACCCACGATCCACGCCTCACCGACGCCAAAGTCCAAAGTCACAAGTCACGCGATACCCCCGCACGCGTTTTATCACATTGGACTCTTACTTATAGAAGAGGAGACCCAAGGGTTTTGAAACGGCCGGTTTGAATTTTCAGTGAAAAAGGCGGGGAGAAGGAAGATGACATTTTTGGGTCCCTTTCTACCCGAGGCTGACTCCCGTATACGGTACTCTTTGGGTGGCTCATGACCTGGTAAAACGTGGGCTAATCTTCCTAGAATGCAGCAGATCCTAATAAAATTACGAGCCAAGCGTGGGGAAACGATGCGACTAATTAATTGCTTGTGTGACATTCAGGCACTCATAATCAATCCCAATCAGTTAATCACGGGCCGGTAGCTAGTAGGTAAAATAAGCTCATTGGAAAGAAGAAGAAAAAACATGTTGCTTGATGAATTTTCTTACTAGCAAATCGTGTGTAATTAATGCAAGATAGCGATGGTTTGTAGCGACGGTGAGTTCCATGTTAGTGATGTCTGTCTTCATCGAGTTTGAAGGAGAAGAGATCGCCCGCTCGCTCGCTTGCCGCCGGAGATCGAATAATGGAGAATGCTCCGCCACCACCATCATCCGCTTCCACGAGGACGGATGGACGGACCTGTCCGTCCACGCATTCATCCGCCACGCCCACACCCACACCCACACCCACACCCACGATCCACGCCTCACCGACGCCAAAGTCCAAAGTCACAAGTCACGCGATACCCCCGCACGCGGTGTCGCACCGTGGACTCTTACTTAGCGCAGAGGAGACCCACGGGGTTTGAAACGGCCGGTTTGAATTTTCAGTGAAAAGGCGGGAGAAGGAAGATGACATTTTGGGTCCCTTTCACCCGAGGCTGACTCCCGTATACGGTACTCTTTGGGTGGCTCATGACCTGGTAAAACGTGGGCTAATCTTCCTAGAATGCAGCAGATCCTAATAAAATTACGAGCCAAGCGTGGGGAAACGATGCGACTAATTAATTGCTTGTGTGACATTCAGGCACTCATAATCAATCCCAATCAGTTAATCACGGGCCGGTAGCTAGTAGGTAAAATAAGCTCATTGGAAAGAAGAAGAAAAAACATGCTGCTTGATGAATTTTCTTACTAGCAAATCGTGTGTAATTAATGCAAGATAGCGGAAATTAAAGAATTTATAGTGCACTCAAGTACGGTTTTGAAGGACGATGGTTTGTAGCGACGGTGAGTTCCATGTTAGTGATGTCTGTCTTCATCGAGTTTGAAGGAGAAGAGATCGCCCGCTCGCTCGCTTGCCGCCGGAGATCGAATAATGGAGAATGCTCCGCCACCACCATCATCCGCTTCCACGAGGACGGATGGACGGACCTGTCCGTCCACGCATTCATCCGCCACGCCCACACCCACACCCACCCACTATCCACCCCTCACCGACGAAAAAGTCCAAAGTCAAAAGTCCCGCTATACCCCCCCACGCGGTTTCTCACTGTTTACTCTTACTTATAGAAGAGGAGACCCAAGGGGTTTGAAACGGCCGGTTTGAATTTTCAGTGAAAAAGGCGGGGAGAAGGAAGATGACATTTTTGGGTCCCTTTCTACCCGAGGCTGACTCCCGTATACGGTACTCTTTGGGTGGCTCATGACCTGGTAAAACGTGGGCTAATCTTCCTAGAATGCAGCAGATCCTAATAAAATTACGAGCCAAGCGTGGGGAAACGATGCGACTAATTAATTGCTTGTGTGACATTCAGGCACTCATAATCAATCCCAATCAGTTAATCACGGGCCGGTAGCTAGTAGGTAAAATAAGCTCATTGGAAAGAAGAAGAAAAAACATGCTGCTTGATGAATTTTCTTACTAGCAAATCGTGTAATTAATGCAAGATAGCGGAAATTAAAGAATTTATAGTGCACTCAAGTACGGTTTTGAAGGACGATGGTTTGTAGCGACGGTGAGTTCCATGTTAGTGATGTCTGTCTTCATCGAGTTTGAAGGAGAAGAGATCGCCCGCCGCTTGCCGCCGGAGATCGAATAATGGAGAATGCTCCGCCACCACCATCATCCGCTTCCACGAGGACGGATGGACGGACCTGTCCGTCCACGCATTCATCCGCCACGCCCACACCCACACCCACACCCACGATCCACGCCTCACCGACGCCAAAGTCCAAAGTCACAAGTCACGTGATACCCCCGCACGCGGTTTCTCACAGTGGACTCTTACTTATAGAAGAGGAGACCCAAGGGGTTTGAAACGGCCGGTTTGAATTTTCAGTGAAAAAGGCGGGGAGAAGGAAGATGACATTTTTGGGTCCCTTTCTACCCGAGGCTGACTCCCGTATACGGTACTCTTTGGGTGGCTCATGACCTGGTAAAACGTGGGCTAATCTTCCTAGAATGCAGCAGATCCTAATAAAATTACGAGCCAAGCGTGGGGAAACGATGCGACTAATTAATTGCTTGTGTGACATTCAGGCACTCATAATCAATCCCAATCAGTTAATCACGGGCCGGTAGCTAGTAGGTAAAATAAGCTCATTGGAAAGAAGAAGAAAAAACATGCTGCTTGATGAATTTTCTTACTAGCAAATCGTGTGTAATTAATGCAAGATAGCGGAAATTAAAGAATTTATAGTGCACTCAAGTACGGTTTTGAAGGACGATGGTTTGTAGCGACGGTGAGTTCCACGTTAGTGATGTCTGTCTTCATCGAGTTTGAAGGAGAAGAGATCGCCCGCTCGTTCGCTTGCCGCCGGAGATCGAATAATGGAGAATGCTCCGCCACCACCATCATCCGCTTCCATGAGGACGGATGGACGGACCTGTCCGTCCACGCATTCATCCGCCACGCCCACACCCACACCCACACCCACGATCCACGCCTCACCGACGCCAAAGTCCAAAGTCACAAGTCACGCGATACCCCCGCACGCGGTTTCTCACAGTGGACTCTTACTTATAGAAGAGGAGACCCAAGGGGTTTGAAACGGCCGGTTTGAATTTTCAGTGAAAAAGGCGGGGAGAAGGAAGATGACATTTTTGGGTCCCTTTCTACCCGAGGCTGACTCCCGTATACGGTACTCTTTGGGTGGCTCATGACCTTGTAAAACGTGGGCTAATCTTCCTAGAATGCAGCAGATCCTAATAAAATTACGAGCCAAGCGTGGGGAAATAATGCGACTAATTAATTGCTTATGTGACATTCAGGCACTCATAATCAATCCCAATCAGTTAATCACGGGCCGGTAGCTAGTAGGTAAAATAAGCTCATTGGAAAGAAGAAGAAAAAACATGCTGCTTGATGAATTTTCTTACTAGCAAATCGTGTGTAATTAATGCAAGATAGCGGAAATTAAAGAATTTATAGTGCACTCAAGTACGGTTTTGAAGGACGATGGTTTGTAGCGACGGTGAGTTCCACGTTAGTGATGTCTGTCTTCATCGAGTTTGAAGGAGAAGAGATCGCCCGCTCGTTCGCTTGCCGCCGGAGATCGAATAATGGAGAATGCTCCGCCACCACCATCATCCGCTTCCATGAGGACGGATGGACGGACCTGTCCGTCCACGCATTCATCCGCCACGCCCACACCCACACCCACACCCACGATCCACGCCTCACCGACGCCAAAGTCCAAAGTCACAAGTCACGCGATACCCCCGCACGCGGTTTCTCACAGTGGACTCTTACTTATAGAAGAGGAGACCCAAGGGGTTTGAAACGGCCGGTTTGAATTTTCAGTGAAAAAGGCGGGGAGAAGGAAGATGACATTTTTGGGTCCCTTTCTACCCGAGGCTGACTCCCGTATACGGTACTCTTTGGGTGGCTCATGACCTGGTAAAACGTGGGCTAATCTTCCTAGAATGCAGCAGATCCTAATAAAATTAGCCAAGCGTGGGGAAACGATGCGACTAATTAATTGCTTGTGTGACATTCAGGCACTCATAATCAATCCCAATCAGTTAATCACGGGCCGGTAGCTAGTAGGTAAAATAAGCTCATTGGAAAGAAGAAGAAAAAACATGCTGCTTGATGAATTTTCTTACTAGCAAATCGTGTGTAATTAATGCAAGATAGCGGAAATTAAAGAATTTATAGTGCACTCAAGTACGGTTTTGAAGGACGATGGTTTGTAGCGACGGTGAGTTCCATGTTAGTGATGTCATCTTCATCGAGTTTGAAGGAGAAGAGATCGCCCGCCGCCGCTTGCCGCCGGAGATCGAATAATGGAGAATGCTCCGCCACCACCATCATCCGCTTCCACGAGGACGGATGGACGGACCTGTCCGTCCACGCATTCATCCGCCACGCCCACACCCACACCCACACCCACACCCACGATCCACGCCTCACCGACGCCAAAGTCCAAAGTCACAAGTCACGCGATACCCCCGCACGCGGTTTCTCACAGTGGACTCTTACTTATAGAAGAGGAGACCCAAGGGGTTTGAAACGGCCGGTTTGAATTTTCAGTGAAAAGGGGGAGAAGGAAGATGACATTTTTGGGTCCCTTTCTACCCGAGGCTGACTCCCGTATACGGTACTCTTTGGGTGGCTCATGACCTGGTAAAACGTGGGCTAATCTTCCTAGAATGCAGCAGATCCTAATAAAATTACGAGCCAAGCGTGGGGAAACGATGCGACTAATTAATTGCTTGTGTGACATTCAGGCACTCATAATCAATCCCAATCAGTTAATCACGGGCCGGTAGCTAGTAGGTAAAATAAGCTCATTGGAAAGAAGAAGAAAAAACATGCTGCTTGATGAATTTTCTTACTAGCAAATCATGTGTAATTAATGCAAGATAGCGGAAATTAAAGAATTTATAGTGCACTCAAGTACGATTTTGAAGGACGATGGTTTGTAGCGACGGTGAGTTCCACGGTAGTGATGTCTGTCTTCATCGAGTTTGAAGGACCTTTCTGGCGATCGAGGTCTTCATCGAGCTTAATTACTGTCGTGCTAATCTTGCTCCGATCTGCAGCAATGGATCGGAACCCCGCGCGCATGCACTACTCGCTTGCACGTCACGTCCGTCCAGTTGCCACCGTCTAGTTTCAAACACACCAGGAAAGCCGCCACTGGAGGTGTGAGTGTAATCATGAGAAGAGGGCCTGCCCGAGCGAGATGATCTCGCCCAGAAAAGGATCGCGGTACGTAAGGGGTCACCATTGCTGCAAGAAGATACTACGTAGGTATTTTTAAGAAGCAACAAATCAGGCTGATTTCTAGGATATACTTACGTCCGAAAAATCATTTTATTTATTATTGTTTCCAGATTTCGTGGTATTAAACTAACTAAAACCACGGGAATCAATCTCCGTGTTTGTTGAACCATTCATCCGGAAATTTTGCCACAACACTCCACTCTCCGGATTAAAATCCGCCAAACGTAATTTACAAATAGAACCACAAGTACACTCACTAAGCAACTACTAATAGAGAAAAGACAATGCAGCTGACCACAAGTAGTACTTTACTATACTATAGAAAAGATGAAAGCTTGTAACCACATGTTTTTCCAGCACCAGCAGCCTTGAACAAACCAAAAAGAATCAAAATAATCAGCTTGACATAATTAACCAAATAACCTCAATACCTCACAGAACAAAATACCACCATCATCCAAGGCTGTATTGTTCATCTGTGAACAGTTCCGGGTAGGTAGTACAGAAATTTTCTTTCCAGAGTAAAATACCACCATCAAGCACTCTCCTAACTAAATTTTCTTTCCAGAGTGGCTCCAAGAATGAGCCTTATCAATTCATAACTAGTACGTCCATCATTAATTCCTACCATGATGAGCACCATGCATGCCAATCACCCCCAACGGCCAACATCCAGATTGTTAGACCACCATCCTCGGTCTACATACAAAGACACCATACTCCAGGTCTGCTCGGTCTCTACTAATCAAAAAGCACTCCTCATATGCATGTTACCCTGCAGGAGATCGGCTCATGTCCCACATATCGTTCCCGCGAGAAGATCCAGAGTGTCGACGGCTCCAGTGCCTGTCAGGAAACAGCGCATGCACCATCTGGTCACTCCCTCTGCTTGTACTTCCCAGGATCCCTCAACCCAGGGTTACCAAAGGAAGCCCATTCTTTCCCTCTGCAACAGGTCCGGGGTATCGTCCTACACCTGGTGGACCAAGCGGCCTTACAAACACTCGTGTAGAGTCATGGCAACCCCTGTGAGGATTGTAACTCGTGGAGCGACCTTACTTTAGTCCACAAAGTTGAGATTTCCACAACTGAAACAAAAAGCAACGAGAATGAAGTTCAGAGGCAAGATGAAGTTTAGTAATCATGAAAAACTGAAAATGACCTTAATCAAATTCTGGCATATCCAATCACCTTCTCTTGGTGACATATTCGGGGAAAATCAAATTGAATTCTTTTCCAGGACCATTATTACAGCCCCTTCCATGCGATCTGCTCCTTCCATATGGTGAACCATCTCGGAACCTTGCACCTCCCCTACAGCCCCCTTTATATCCTGTACCACTCCATATCCTCTACATCTCCCTTCATATCCATGAATGTAACATGGACCGGTAGTGCCATTAATATTGCTGCTTTCTAATCTGCATTGGTACACAACATGCATGCCATATCCTGCAAACAAACCAACAACAATTCCAAATAAACATTACAAGGCAGAGAACATAAATTCAGCAAACTGCTTACTCCATCCACATGGAATTGAAATAAGCGAATCCCACCAGGAGAACCACTTTCAACAAAGTTACTTGCCACATACTGAACAAGGTAGTAATCGGAATGACCAACATTTCTTATACGGCTGAAAGTGTGGCTCAACTCAAAACCCAGTTATTTGTTCATAGCTACACGTCTAGATATTGGAATCAGATGTTGCTAAAAAAAATTGTATTTTCCTCGCCCACCTCATATGTGTACTAGCTAGGCAGTAGAGGAGGACGTCAAAAATGCTCGGGCATCGGATGTTAGAATGGTCATATGCCTGGAGGTACTCCCGTTAGTTCGTATGATTGGAGCCGAGGAAGTTAAAGCCAAGGGCCTACGACCGCACGAAAGGCGCAGGAGGCCGCAAATAGCACAGCAGCAGCATCAGCGAAGCCAGAACGGTCATGGCTCCAGTGGCCATGACTGGCAAGCAACGTCTCCACTTCGCACCTGCTACCCTGCAAAGGATGGATGAAGAGAACCCTTGATTAATCCCAAGCATTGTAAGGGTGTCGGACAATAACGTAAGATTATCCAACAAACGATAGAAAGAAACAGATAACATGGAAGGCAAGCACCTAAAAAATAGGATCCAACTAGGTCAAATAATAAAAAGAACCATTAGACTGTTATGAAGTCCATTTTTACTATACCATCAATACAAAGTGTTCGATGCACTCCGAATTGTATCATGGTCAACAAAGACTAAGTGGAAAATGGTGATAATTGTACCAATAAAAAGGTGCGAGTGAAAAGGAAAGTACTGCTCATTCAAACAATGAGAAAGGGAAATGATCCATATTGTACAGTCCAAATATCACAGGAATTAAGTGTAGAAGCCAACATCATTCTTCACTTGACGAATACGTGAAAATTTAGAGCATCTTGTTGATATCAAAATAGGAGCTTCCATAAAGAGTCTCGGATTCTTTGCATTTTTTATGTGAACAATCATTATAGCTTGGATGGTAAATATGACAGGAAAAATAACCATCTTTTAACAATTTGTAAGTGAGCTCAATACCTTCCAACAATTCAGCTCTGCAGAATGCTATCATAGCGACGTTCTCTAATGAGTGCTAATACAAATACCTCACACTTCTTGAAGCATGTTATCTCTTTAAGTATGGTTTTGCATTGCCTTCTACTTAAATTCTCAACAGGGTGCCTTCATGTGGATAAAAAATAATAGATGGTCGATGCAAAAAATCGGAAGCCAAGGCAAAACTATAACCGAATTCTGATAAAAATGTAATCTATTAGCATGTTGGTGTCCACCGGTGCAAGGTGGTGTCCACTGGTCAAGACGTAGGTATAAAGAAAAAAGAAAAAACGGAAATTGAATTCTGCTTAATCAAAACTCCCAGTAATAATATAACCATGCAGAAGTAGACCACAAGGCACTAACAAATTATGGAGTTGTGCCTTTAAGCATTATTTCCATGAAAACAAGATCACAATGTAGATAAATACTGCATGTAAAAAACTGAATCATCAGGCTATGAAATCAATGTTGAACAAATAATACATAGCATACCTGAAAGGGATGGTGTAGTCGTCGTGGACAGTTTTATCCAACTCATAGTATTTACTTTGCCCTAGAGAGTGCAAGCAGAAGAGTCAGTGGTGCTCGTCATGACAACCGCTTCATCGCTGCCATAGCAGGCCCAACAGATCGAGTCAAAGCAAGCTCGTGCTGGCCTTAGTGGACACCGGTTTGACATGCATCCTGCACCACAATTAAAGTAAACTCATTAGCCCATCCAGACAATATTTGGAGCATAGAGAGGTTGCATTATTACTAGCCATATAGAGAGGTTCCATATAGAGAGGTATGCTGATCTTAATATAAAAACAGGGCATAAATGAACATAACAGACAACATTGCTCAGGTGCCAAATAGATAGAAACTAGCACAACGGATGTACCATAACCAATTACCAAGACGGGCCAAATTTGAGCAACAACAGAACTGAGCAAAAAGACAAGTGCACTGGTGGGACTAGTAGATCAAGAAGCTCTCACTATAATTTTGCATAGTGTAATGCCATCTAATCCAGTTCAACTCTATAAATGCTTTTCAGACACAAGTATTCCCTAGATGATACTATCTCCATTCCAAAATGTACGCCCTTTTAGCAGTTTAGTTTGGAACAGAGGTAGTACCAGATTGCATGACAACAAACTAAATGACCATCAGTACAATGGAAAATGGTTGTTAGGAGCTAGTTACTTTAGTATGTGAGCTTGCCAATTCTTTAGAAAACGCCTACACCATGCTTAAATTGCCGCCCTAATAACCTGCAGCAGCAACAATGCAAAATGACAGTAAGGGAGGTTAGACATGACGAGGAGGTTTAAAACAAGCAAAATCATGTGAGGGAAAACACATATGCTCAAAACACATACATCACACTCATGCATTCTACCGAAACAAATCCACTTGGTTAAGATTCCAGAATATTAGATTTATTCTATAACACATACAAGCTAAGGCTGCAGCAGGGAGCAAGTCTACTTTGATGATGGTGAGTTCGGACAGGCAGGCCAACACTCGAGCACCGTGCAACAACATCACAGCGATTGGCACGCTTCATCTGGTGATACATTGGAGTTGGATCATTCGTGACCTTGGTAATGATAATATTTTTTAATGTTCTATGTCTACAAAAGGCAGAAGTAGACTTGGAATTCTATGTTGCAAAAAATGATACTTGAACATTCAGAACAAGTCATATATCCAATTCAGAATTATTAGTAGCTTTGGTTTCGTCAATGCGCATTTAATGTAACAAAACTAAATCTTCTCTTTTATATTCTTTGAATTAATCTTCAAACAATGAGAGCATAGCAAAAGGAAAGCCCTCTTGAACCATGGATCAATGATACGACATTAATTTTGGCTAGACTACATGCATGATCAATAAACAACATGGATGTAGTCAAGCACCTGTCATCATGTGTTTGGATATCAACAGTGGATAGAGGGATAAGAAAACAAACGGCTAGCATGATTATGCAGGAAAATGATTATCGGTTTGTGTTACGGGATGGATGACGTACCCACTTGGTCCTTGTTGTAGTTGGTCCCGTGAACCGTCAATGTGGGTCACCGCCCGCGACTTGCAGGACATAGGCATCACGTTGTTTGGGATTCCAAGGGGGTTTCACCGATGTACCCACTTGGGTGAGAAGCAACTGGGTTGAAGTACCTGATCAGTATGATCGCCATATCAGGGTCCCAGAGCTAAACGTCATGATAGAAGTCCTCTACGACGAGCTGCGGGAAAAAATTCACAGGTTAATTAGATCAGATTTCTTCAATGTCGTAGATGACCAGCTTCACAAAATCATTCATTGACAGGCAACAGAAAACAAGTGATGGTTGGCTCGCTGGTAGTACCTTTGTTCGTTTGCAAGGATTCATGGTGCAATTCCTCTCTGGAGGGTACTTCCTTTGGCCAACCATAGACAGTTGCAGATCACAAGAAGACTAGCTGCAGAGATCAAATGAAAGGAGTTTAGCATACTTACCAGATGATGATCCTTACTGATGTACTACTTAATAATGCCTAAGCTACATATGGTAGCTCACTTCTTTATTAATTGGTGCAAAACAAGCAATGACAACAACATCATAGCATCCTTGTTAAGATGACACCACTGAAGACCCAATAGTTAAAATGTTGCAAAACAATTTCCACCATTCCTACTACATACATATCTATGATGGCGCAGCAACAGAAAACACTGGTAGCCAACAACGGAACAGCCACTTTGTCCGGACGACCAATGGCGACACCCAATGGTATCCAGTGACCCAACAATGCAAGAGGGCAAAAAATGAAAAATAAAAGAAAAGGAAGAGGTATATATACCTTCTTGCGGCCATGACTTGGAGGGGAGTGATGGTGCTCATGAGGTTGCCATCATAGTAAAAGCAGAAGCTTCTCCTAGATGGACACAACAAAGTGAATCATGGCGTCGAACCTGCACAACAAAAAAAACATGCCTGATGTGTGATGTGCATACAAAAAAAACAAGTGCCTGACGTCTAGCACAAAGTGTGTCCGGCCAAACACCAGTAGTTGAAGCCTTGTTGAATCAAAAAGGCATTTTAGCTTTAGTAATCCTCAAACAAAAGAAAATAAACTATTTAAAAACGCTTTTCACCTTAAATATATCAAACCTAGAGAATAACATTGAGGCAACATTAGGTGTTTTCCAAAACAAAAATTGCATCTCACCAATAGAATTTTCAAGAATGTACAATTGGATCTTATAATTATAAGAAGAACTAATCAAAAGTTGACACATGAAACAGCACTAGAAACATACCTAGGAGGAGGATATATACCTCACTGTGGCAGAACCACCTCGATAAAGACAGGAAGTAGCAGCTGTGGGTCATCAGCTAGGTTGGGGGAAGGGTGCCCACAAGCCTCTCAGCTCTAGGTCCGGGTGGCAAGGAGGCTCAAGAAGGATGGAACATGGCGTGCTGGCAGTGCTAGTCATGTAGGTAAGAGCACGCCACTGTGCTTGCCACCCGCCGGCGAGCTGCATAGAAACATAATTTATGAATAAACATTATGTAACTCAAATAACTAAGGATTGGAGCAAATGATGTTAAAAGTGCAAGATAGACACATATAGCAACTTTATTACACCTGAAAGATCACTCTCAAATAGTCAATCCACATGTGCAAAACAAAAATTGGATCTCACCAACAAAATTGAGGAATGTTCAACTAGATCTTGTAAATGAGAGAAGAACTAACCAACAGATGACACAGAAAACATCAGTAAAAAACATACCTGGGATAAGGATTTATACCTCCCTATGGCAGAACTAACTCGATGAAGACAGGCAGTAATAGCCGTGGGTCGTCAGCTAGGTCAGGGAAGGGTGCCACATGCCTCTTGGCTCTTGGTCCGGGTGGCAGGCAGGCTCGAGCAGGAGGGCACATGGTGTGGTGGAAGCGCTTGTCACTAGTCGCTACCCGCAGGGAAGCTGAACAGAAACAAACTTTATGAATAAATGGTTACTTGGTTAGGTAACTCAAATAAACAGAGGATGATAGCAACTGATGTTCAAAAGTGCCAGATAGATATATAGCAAATGATGTTCAAAAGTGCAAGATAGATATATCCAGGCGTTTTGTCCTATGATCTTGTTTTAAGAATAACCAAGGCTCGATGGATCCGCCACGAGGACTCACCTAAACCCACGAAGTCAAAGAAGTCCACTGCTGCCATAGCAAGGAACAGTGAAGTGACCGACATCTCACGGACTGCTTTGCACCCTTGCCGGTGACATTGGAGGTGGATCTGTGAGAGAATCAACAATATGACAAGATCATGTTATCAACTGCATGATTTGAGCACTTTTTAATAAATCACAGCGAATGAACATAAGCATATTCCGTACAATATTGCTAGATGATTTAAAGATGCATGAAGTTCAAAGGGGACTTAGTCACTTAGGCCTAATGCAGGAAGGTTTCCAGGCTAGATGCATCATACTATCCATCAATCATATATGCTAAGCAAAGGACTCAGACTTACTAATAAATAGTGACCATCTCAGGCATTGTCATTCAATGATAGGTTAACAGATTTGGGATGAATCTAACCACAACTAATGAGTAAAATGCAAAATTGTGGGAGCATTATCATCTAGCTATCATAATCCATCAGTAACATGAAAGGTAGAAGACCTGGACAAAATAAAAAGCAGAGCTTGAAACGAACAACATTTTCAAAAAGGCCATAGTGAGCCAACAGCAAGATATTGCCTCACAACACAACAATAGCGATTAAGGCATATGTTTCAACCGCATTCATAATACGAAATACAACATAACAAATAATCAATGGTGCCAAGGCAGCCAACAAGTTGGCATGCATGGAATTCTTAAGCATAAACAAACAAGTTTGCAATAAGAAATTCCATCCAGCAAGGTCATTTCGGAAGATAATACTCGTCCATTTGTGACTGAGAGATAAAACGGTATGAAGAATTTCCATCCAGCAAGGTCATTTGAAAAAAAAAACAAGTCGTCATCTAATCCAAGTCCCTCGCCACAGACCATAAATCGACCACTGAAGCTTGCATACATGAGAGGGATACGAGCATCCTCAAACCAGGGGTTGCTGCATATAGACATCCTCAGCCAAGAAACCATGCAAAAGGCGTTGCTAACATCTATCTGTTGAAGGTTCCAGCCACGAGAAACCGCAAGAGACAGTACAAGACGAACTGTGGCTGGCTTCACTATCGGACTAAAAGTATCTCCATAGTCAATCCCGTGCTGCTGAGTGAAGCCGCAGGCTACCAACCTTGCTTTGTGCTTGTCAATAGACCCCTCGGGACGGTGCTTCGTCTTGAAAATCCACTTGTTGCCAACTATATTGACGCCAAGCGGGTCGTGGAACCAAGGTCCACGTGCTAGTCTGTTGTAATGCAGCGAACTCGTCGGCCATAGAAGAATGCCACGCCGGCTCGAGAAGCGCCTCTCGATGTGACGAAGGAGCAGAAAATCACGCATGACGGCGAGGATCATACCGAACAGTACCATCTGTGTACTTTTTATCGCGCTGAGTCTGGTCACGGTGGCGCGTGATCATCACATGCTGCGATTCAGTAGCTGCAGAGACGTTGTGGCCGACGGAGCGGCATGAGGCGACGTGGGCCGACTGGGTATAGGCGTCACCTGCGGCCCATGGGATATCACAGGAGGAGGCAGGCCAGCAGAGGGCGCCCGTGGCTCGTCGATCGGGAGGGGCATCGATCGCCTGCTCCAGGAAACGTCTAGGAAGGACGACGGATGCCTGTGGAGAAACAACATCAACTTTGCACATGTGGATCAGTAGACAAGTATGACAGGTCATAATTTCGCACAGGTTCACTAGTAACTGGTTCGAATTGCTTGTTCGAGAGTGGACAGATACGCTGCTTGTTCGAGAGTGGACCGATACGCCGGGAGTAGCAAAAGGAAACACAGACTCATCAAAGACAACATCACGCGAGATGTAAATTCTCCCCGTGGATCTATCCAAACACTTGTACCCCTTGTGCATAGGGCTATACCCTAGAAAAACTCACATCTTAGAATAGAATTCTAATTTGTGGGAGTTATATTTGCGAAGACTGGGTCAACACGCGCACCCAAAAATACGAAGAAAGGAATAGTTGGGCTGAATATGCATGAGTCAAAAAAGAGGTGTTTCCTTGTTGATTACAGGAGTGTGCATACGATTAATAAGATAACACGCTGTAAGAAAGGCTTCATCCCAGTAACGCAAGGTAAGCTACGAGTGTGCAAGAAGTGCAAGATGTGTCTCGACCAAGTGTTGCTGTTTACGCTCGGCAATACCGTTTTGCTGAGAAGTATGGGGGCACGAGACACGATGAACTATACTTGTGCGCTCAAAATAACGATGAAGACGATGGTATTTCCCACCCCTATTGGACTGAACCGCCTTGATCTTGGCGTTCAAGAGACGTTCAACATGAGTCTGGAATGCATAAAAGATTTGTTCTACATCAGATTTGTGTTTTAGAAGATAAATCCAGAAAAAGCGAGAGTAGTCATCCACAAAAAGCTAGCCGGCCCCCAAAACATCGAAGTGAATCAATTAAAGAGGTACAGTAGAAACAAAAAAGCTTTAACTATATTCTATTTGAATCTATCCATCTCCACTTTTAGTGATTTTCTCCTTTTTGAAAAATCTTAAAAAACAAAAAAAAACACCTGCATGTAGTAAAGGAATCGCACCACATATCTGAAAAGTTTCAATCTCAAATTTCTTATATTTAGGGCGCAGAAAAAATAAACAAATTTTGATGCATTTCATATGTGTATTGTCCATGTCCCAGATCTGAAAATTCCCTTTTTCGTTGAGTCCAAATAGAATGTATCATGATCTACATGCCTGTATTTTTTTCATATTTTTTTTAATCTTCAAATTTGAATTCTCCAAAGTTTTAAAGAAAAAAATTAAAGGGCTCAGTGTATCCCAGATTCCATTATGTTGCGCTCATTGTGCATGATTACTTCATGAGTGCAAAGCTTCGCTCATCACCATATAGTTGACGGAAAAACATAGTCACATATTTATACCGAATATTTTTACTTATATGTGTCCATTTTGTCAATACATTTTAACTATATGCTATTTGATATAATTTTTGTCATATAAGTATAGATACTATATGTTTTAGTGAATAATGACATTATTAAGCACACAATATATAAACCAAACTTTTGTTAAAAAACATAAACTCATACTTTATTGTTATACAACCCAAGACTACAAATGCAAAATACTACCATAGACTAACACTAATGTTTTCACATATAAAATGTGATAATTCACTAAATCGACGCTCGTCCAAACAAAAGCAAGAATAAACAATTGTCAAAAGCACAAATAGTTTGCGTCACATGTATTTAATAATATTGTGTGTTTATATGTTTAATGTCTATTTGTTATCTTCAAATATAACAATGTTCTTTAGTATACGAGTCTAATAAATATCATAAGCGAGCTTTGTAGAGAGTACATTGTTACTTCGATTGTGACAAACATGAAATTACATAGCATATAAAAAATGTAATGATTGTTTATCCTAGCTAGTAGTACTGTATTGGTCACGCGGTCTTTTCCATCGATCGGCACTATAACTTGTACAAATCATGTTCGCATAGCAGTGAGCGAGGTGATTTTAAAGAAAGGAGAATTGTTTTTTTTTGGGCATAGTTTGCCCCATTCCGTAGCAGTTTCATAACACGTTTTTTATAATTTTCTCAAGAGTGTAGTACAAGTTAATTACATTGCACGGATATTAAAGCACCAACGTTTCAAGGAGGTTTTCTACGTGATACGAATCAAGTCTGGATCAGCTGCGAAAACTACACCGGCAGCACGCCGGACCTGGAGAAGACGACACCGGTCGAGGTGCCGCCACGGTCGGCGGCGCATGTGTACCCAGCGGCGAAGTGCACGATCTGCTTGGTGATTACTCCGTGGATACTTTGGTCTAGAGATGTAGAAGTGGGACAAGTGGAAGAGGAGGAATCCCACTTTTACACCCTAGTTCAACTCTAAAATAAATGGGATACTTATCCATTTAATTTAAAGTTAAATTAGGGGTATAGATGTGAGATCTCACTTATGCATCCTTTATACTTTGGTCGAATCATTGGTCGTTCTCATGCATTAGTGGTGTGTTGTTAGTCACCCTGTAAGTGGGCGTGTCCACCGATGTCCATGAGATTGCCGCTTGTGGCTTCTTAATTAAGCAGAACTACTATTTTGTCCGCTCAAGTCTTTGCTTAGTAGCCGCGGCATCCCTCAACCCCCGCTAAACACTTACATAGGATCAGATCATCAGCTTGTCGTTCGCTCAGCTCTGTTTCCTTACCTCCTGCACTCCTCTCTCCAGCCCACCAAAACCAACCGACGAGTCGAACACGAGGGGACACACTCGCCACAAACATCCACTCATAGCCCGACCACACCATTGGCCTCTCCGCTAACGCCTTGGTCGCACACCGCCCACCTCCACCTCATGTCCTGCTACACCTATGATCTCAGAAACGCTAATCAGTCGACACCGCATTAGCAGTTGTCGTGTACATCTGCTCCTTCTCCTTTCTCGAGCGACGGCGGCATTCCGGCCTCCGGACGCTTTGATGGTGAGCAGCGAGCTACGCATTCTTTGCAACTGTGTTTTGGGAATTCTTTGGTCATGTTGTTCGTCGATGCCCCGTGACCTCCAAAGTTGCTCAAGTTTTAGCTCACATACCTCTAAACATTGGGTTTAGGAGGGTACTTAGCGGTAATAAGTAGAATGATTGGCTGCATTTATGCCAAAGGCTAATGATGGTCTAGCTGTCGGAGGATGAGGATAAGTTTGTATGGAACTTGACTTCATCCGGGGTGTTTACAGTTAAATCCATGTATGAAGATCTTATGAATAATCATACGGTTTTTCTTCGGCAATATCTTTGGAAATTAAAAATCCCACTCAAGATCAATATTTTTATGTGGTTTCTTAATAATAAGGTGCTTCTCACAAAGGATAACCTGGTTAAAAGAAATTGGATAGGGTGTACTAAGTGTTGTTTCTGTGGGGCACATGAAACCATAGAACATTTATTTATATCTTGCCCTTTTGCTCGCCTTTTGTGGCGCATTACTCATTTTGCTTATGATCTACCCCCTCCTACTAATATCACAAATTTGTTTGGAAATTGGTTGAATGGTGTTGATAAATCATCTAAGGCTCGAATTTGAATTGGTGTTTCAGCCTTATGTTGGTCTATTTGGAGATGTAGAAATGACAAAACAAAAACTTTTAATCTTTTGCGGGTTATCCATATGGTGGCACATTGGGTGCAGCTTTGGGCGCTCCTGTCGCCGCAAGACCAGCGGGATATCATGGCTGCTGGGTGCAGCCGTCTCCTGATGGTCGTTGGGCACATTTTCGGCCAGTCTGGATGGCTGCGTTTTAGTTGACTGGAGCATGATGTCTAGTCGCCTCTTTAGTCTTTTCCGCTGGTTGATTCATGTTTTGACTTTGTGTGATCCATAAATTGTAATCGTGGTGTGAATTGTCGACTTTGATACCGAACTATTAATAAAAGGTTGTGTGCATCAACCGATGCAGAGGCCGGGGTTTTACCCCTTTTCGGAAAAAAGGCGGACCTCCAAAAGGGCCATGGCCCCCCTACTCAATTGCAATTTGCATTATACTATTTAGTATTTGTCATTTTTAACCATAGAAAATACAAAATACTTTAAATTTGCCCCCATCAACTATTATCTAATGTCTGTTAACCCCTCTTGTAATGATGGTCAAGGTCCATCGCTGTTCGGAGCTGAGTCAGAAAAGCAAATCTGAACCTCAACTGCCCGCTGGTTTAAATGGAAACGGCATGGCGGCGCGCCGTGCCCACTTGCACCCTTAGCCGTTAGCTAGAAGGCGCTTGGCCAGTCAATCAATCATTCCCTCGTGACAAAACAACGGATTGGATTGTTGAAACAGAGACGGCACCTACCAGTCTCTACTCCCTCCGGGTCCGATTTATTAGTCGTGTAAGTAGTTTAAGGACAACTTTCACCAATAATTCAATAAATTTTATATAATATGTCATAAAAATTATACCATTAGGGCATGTATATTGGGGACCGCTTGTTTAGATGCTTAAGGCAGTGGTTACCGGGGGCCAAAATTCTTAGCGACCAGGCGCGGGTTGAAGGCTCCAACGCGGGTATGTAAAAGTAGACGTTTAGATGAATTAAAGAAATAAAAAAGAAGAAGAGAACAAGCGGTAAAAAGGCAAGTGCGGGAAAAAATAAGATGAAGCACCCGGCGGCAGCTTTTGCGTCGACGCTAGGGATTTTGCTGGGATTGAACGGGATTAGCGGCTAACTATCAGGAAATTAAGCCTAGCGTCCGGTGTTACCGCCCGCGGTGTACTTGCCCTTAGATTCATTTTTAAAAGTAGTTTCCAATAATATATTTTTTGAAATATATATTGCATATTTATTTGATTAAAATTGATGGTCAAAGATTTTTTTTAAACTACGTGTGTCCCTAATAAACTGGACCGGAGAAAGGACATACTCCCTAGGTTTCAAATTACTCCGCGCGCACGCTTACCTAGGTGGCCTTTTATTCTCTCATTTTTCATCAAAATTTTTTTAGAATTTTTGGTATACGTAGTACATATTTCATACTATCTATTTCAAAAATTCGAGGATTTTTCTGAATAAAAAATGAGGGAGTACTAGTTCACCTACATAAGCGCACCGGCGGGGTAATTTAAAACAGAGGAAGTAATTGCTAATCCCTCCAAAATATAAGAGCAAGATTAATAATATAGCCTACTACAAAAAAATGTTATATCATCTATAGCCAACCATATAGTCCATGTGTACAATAGTTAGCTATGAAAGCCTACTATTTAATTAGTATATGGCACACATCTTACTCACACTACCTGACTAGGAGCATGTGCTAGAGCAGGTTGTTAACTCATAGCTATTTACATTCTATCTCTCCTTCACATTACTAAAATTATAATATTTTATCCCTTATAATCAGCTGACTGTACTCTATTATATTTGCTCTAAGAGGTTGTTTGGTATCCATCATTTGGGCCTAGAATTCTGGAATTTATTTTGCAATTCTATCCCTATACTGTTTGGTTGTCATGGAATTGGGCTGTTATTTCATTTGGCAAATTTATCCAAATATCTCTATGTGTAAACTCAATTCCTATCTTAGACCTGTCATTTCCAAATTCCAGTGACAGCCAAACATACGAGTGTTTTTGGAATCATAATATAAATGAAATGAATCCATGTATTCATTTCATTTCTATTAAATAAAATGAATACCTGAATGCCAAACGACATCTAAGAGGTAGCTTTGTGAATCTACACGTCACCTATACACTAAAAAGTCTAAATATATTTAGTTTACAAAGCTAAATATCTTATATTTCTGAACGGAGGAAATAGTAGTAACCAAAATAAATAAAAATGATCAAACGGATTGAATGTCTGCCAAACAAGAACAAGCATGATACTATACTACTGTGCTTGCCACATTCAGTTCGTCAGTCAGGAACATGATATACTACTCCACTAGTTTTCGTGATAATTCCAGACATTGCTAATTACGAAATCATTCTTTATGTTTTTAATTGTCCTAGACTAAATTTGGTGCTGAGGCAGACGAGATAGTCGCGTGCCGAGATCACATGAAGAAATAAATAAAGAAAGACCAAAACAAACAAATAAACAAAGCGAAGAAACGAGTAAGGTTCTCAGTCTCAACTGCATCATCAAAGATCAAACAATCCAATAATCTCGAATCCTACCTTTACAAATACGGAAAAGCTACGCACGAAGCAGAGCACAAGCCATGCCCACGCGCAAATCAGCCCGCGAAGTTCAAGACGGTCCCGCCGGCGCGCCAGCTGCGGCCGCGGTCGGAGGCGTGACCGTGACGGCTCCGGCGGGCGCGCGGCAGGTGGGGCAGGAGGAGCGGCGTCCGCCGGGGGCGAGCCAGCGCTCGATGCAGCGCGCGTGGAAGCCGTGCCCGCAGGCCGGCACGGCGCGCACGGCGTCCCCGTCCGCGAACTCGGCGAGGCAGATGGCGCACTCGGACGCGGCCCCCGCCAGCTCCGTGCCCGACGCCGAGTACACCAGCTCCAGCAGCGCCGGCGCCGGGGCCGCCTCCACGGGCGGCGGCTTCTCCGGGTCCGCCGCGTTGCCGGCGCCGCCGTCCCTCTGGCGTCGTCTGCGGAGGATGTGCCGGACGCCGGCGTGGAGCGCGAGGGCGAGGGCCAGCGCGGCGAGCAGCGACGCGAGGATGACGGCCATGTTGCCCGCGAAGTCGCCGGCGCCCGAGTAGGGCCCCCACTTGCTCTTCGCGATGGTGGTCGCCGTCGCGTTGCCGCGGCCGCGGTGCTCAGCCTGCGTCGCCGCCGACTCCATGGCTATCGATCTCTTCTCTCCTGCTCTGCAATTTGGCTAGTGGCAGCGCTCGATCTCCCCGAGGCAGGCGCTAGTGGAGTGCGGCGCAGCGGAGCTTTCTTGCTGAGATTGTGTTGGCTCTTGGCTCCTGCTGCTGGTGGTGGTGGTACAGGTGAGTGAGTGAGTGAGTGAATGGGGCCAAATGGTAGGGGCGAGGATGGCGATGCGTCAGCATGCACTCGTTCATTCAGCCTTATCATGTGGGGCTACTCCTGCATCACTTCCTGCCGAACTGCAATAACTTGCTGCTTCTGCTTGTCTTGGGGTGATTTTTATTTATATTTCTCTCTGAAAAAATGATCATCTTCTAGTAATCTTTTTCCATTATGGAGTGATTTTTATTTATTTTTCAGTTATGTTTTTCTTTGAACAATGGGGAAGGACCCATAAAAGTCTAGAGCTGCTTTAAGTGGTGGGTACAATAACAAACATGACCTCAAGAATAAAAAGAGTTGCAAACAAGACCTGATCTTTTACAAAAAAGAATTGAAAACTGCAATCAAGTCCTTCTCCACCGAGGACGATGACACACTCGACGCCATGGCCGGCCGCACCGACGCCGGGGACAACACCACTTGGCGAAGGTGTGTTGAAGAGTGCCGTGACGGAGTGGCGAAGAGGCCTCCGCAAAGGCATGGCAGCCAGGAGGTTGATGAAGTAGCGGCTCACCCAGAACCGCCGCGCGAAGTGGTTGCCATGACCAAGAATAGCGGCATCGCATGTTCGCTGTTGCTTGGCAGCAGAAGCAGCAAATACCCACCGAGGAGGAAGGAGGTTGCGCACCTCCTTTCGTTCGCCATGGCCATCTCCTTGATGGCTATAGGGGAAGGCAAGGCAGGTAAATCGAACCTTCTCCTCACTGGACATCGAGCCGTCAACTGCCGCCACATGAGACGTTGGGCACCAACAAACTCCAAGCAGCTGCCACTAGCCGGAGGAGGTAGCCGAAGAAGAAGGCAGTAGAAGGCGCAAGAGACTTGGATCTTATTTGGAGGGCGAATGTTGGTCTTTTCCTCTATAGAATTTGGCACTTCCCACCAAATCGAGCAAGGGGAGATCCATCCCCACCAACTCGAAGCACCCGACCTCTCAAAAAAAACTCAAAGCACCCGAGGCGGACCTTATTCAGAGGGATGTACCCGTTGGACCAGCTCTCCAGACGCCGCCACACGGCGGATACATCAAGCAAGCAGAACGAGAAGCGGCGGATTCAAGACTGAGATCGCCAACTAGTGGCGAATCCAGAATTCAACCAAACCCAGGGCCAACATCGTATTATATATTGTAATTAGGCTAAATCGTAGAGAAAATAGTGTATTTTTACTAATATATAGGTGAAAATTTTGTCTAAACCCCGGGCCATGGCCCGGGTTGCCCGGGGTGTAGATCTGCCCCCGTCGCCAACCGACCCTCAGACGCCACAAGGGACAAAGCTACAACTACTATGATAGAAAGGGGCGGGACTCTCACCCAATCTTGATGCTGGCCATCGGCGGAGAAGAGAGGGGGAGGGGCCGGACAGCCCTGGGAGGGAGGAGCTCTCTAGTACTAGTAGGCTATCTAGCAGGAGCACTCTCTAGTACGGAGCAGTACTAGCTGTCTAAATCTGGTACAGCAGTAGGTAGGCGGCCTTTCCGTTTGAACGGATCCAATCGTTCGAGATAGGGGTTTGTGGCCACCCATGCGCGCGGCGTGTGTTGTCACCAGGGATTGGAATGATTGATTCATTGGAACGGCACCCAGCCCAATCGCTTCCTTCTCGCTAACGGCACACCCATAATGCATGAATGAAAACGACCATGTTTCGACCAAAGCCTTCATCAACACACAGTGATCGCCGAAGCTTCTAGAGAGCAAATCGACGCACGCGCGTTTTTTAACAATAGCAAAATAAAAGATACAATCATGATTAATCCAGTAGGGTGAAAAATATTACTCCCTCCATCTTAAAATATATGTCTTAGGTTTTCCAAAATTTAGATGAATTTATATACTAAATAGTGTCTAGATTTATCCAATTTTCGACCAATTTGAGACATCTATTTGGAGAAGGAGGGAGTACTACAATTCCAAGTCAAGGAAAAAGAACTATGGAAGAGTTGGGGAAATTATTGAAAATACTACTCCTCTGTCTTGAAAAAGGATGTCACAAATTTGTCATAATTCGGATTTAACTATGTACTAAATAGTGTATAGATATATTTAAATTTAGACAAATTTATGATATCTTTTTTAAGACGGGACAATAAAGAAAAGAGGTCACCCTATGTAAACTTTACCCTCGAATACTCCCCGCGTGATGGGTGGCGGACTACCTACTTGCCACGTGCTGAACAGACAATTTTTTGACACACGCCTTTCCAGTGCAACCTACTTTCTTCCAGTGCAACCTACTTTCCCTCTCGTTAGCTTGCTCTTTTGAATCATTACAAGTTATGAATCATTCCAATGCTTGGTTTCTTGGTACTAGAGAGCAAGATTGTAGGGGGAGGGGGAAGGGGAGGGGGAGACAATACAAGATTGTGAAGGAAAGGAAATAGGATGAGACTAGGTAAGAGGGGGGAGCTTGAAATTGCGTAAGAAAGAAGGAGATTTAACACGACTCACACCCTACGGGGTTATGCCGGTTGATGCCAACATGGACTAAGAGCATCTCCACCAGTTGCCCCATCCCCCCCCCCCCTCCCACTTCGCCGGATGAAAAAGGCCTTGTCTGGGGTGGGGGCAAAAAGCTCCGCGGCAAAAAAAAAGGGGGGTTGTTGGGGGGCAACGCCTTCCTAGCCGCACAAGGAGCTCTCGGTAAGGAGAGAGGAAGCACAGGGAGGGAGAGGACACGTAGGGGGTAGGAGTGGGCGTTGTTTCGTCCGACGCCACCAGGAGACCCCTGCCCCCTTGGGTTTGTCTAGGGTACGCCGACGATATTTTGGGCTCTTGTGGGGCTATGGGCGCGGTTGGGATGATTTTTGGCGTTTTTGGTTCGCCGGCGGTAAGAAAAGCGCTCTTGTGGGGGCTCCTAGGGGACGAGTGGAGATGCTCTAAGCGTTCTACTTGGTCTTGAGCCACATCATATAATATGCCGAGGCACGCATGTACCACAGTGTTTCGCTAAAATTAATTTTGCAAATAATACATTTAGCCTATTAAAAAATGTTTTTTATCCTGTACGAAAGATGACATACTTGTAACTACACAAAACCATGATGGCCGGATAACTGTTTCAGCCCTTGTAGGAGACGACGATTAGGGGCAACTTGATTCGCTTCTCCATCATCATGTCTTGTGCACACTGTTGATAGAAAGGAAAAAACGTTTATGGTGACTCCATTCAAAGTATAAGGAATCTCTTCCAACCATTTACCAAATAAGATTTATCAAATAATGTATGACCAAGCTATTTGAACTAATGAATGTCCATTGAGCTACGAAAACTGCTTGTGGCACCCGAACATCACTGATCTCGTTATTTCTGTCGTGTATCTTGGCTTCAACATCAGCACATGGTCCATATCCAGTTCCTTTATCTATAGTATTCTGCTAAATATTTTCGTATTCAGAAGTGTAATCATATTTTCGGTCCATATTCAGTGAGCCACGTCGGACAACAAATAGACCACTGTCACATTGTGTCACGCGACAGTCAACCTAACTCAAATCTACTCTTCCGTTTTGTCAGAACCAAAGTCAGTAGCGTTGTGCTCTCAACCATCACCAATGCCGTGCATCAGTTGAACTGATCGTTATGTTTTAAAAAAATGATGACGCGTTTAGTAACATATTTGAAGGGATTAAATAATGTTTATGGGATAGAAGAAAGCATGTTCACGGTGGTTCAAAAAAAATTGTAATGGTAAAAATTAATAATTTCACATGTTTCAAGAAAAAAATGTTTAAATAATTCACAGGCGTTAAATAATATTTATGGTTTTTTAAACATGGTTAAACAATAATAGTTTCTTTGGTTAAACTAAAGTTAACCGGTCCCAAAAATGTTCACGAGTTCATAAAATACTCACACTGATTCAGAAACGTTAATGATTTTCAAAAAATTGTTCATGATTCAAGACTAATAGTTTAATGAATCTAAAATAAGTTTATCATTTAAAAAAATGTTCACCGTGGTCCAATAAGTGTTCATCGTATTTAACAAAATCGTTCATGGTCCAAAAAAATGGTTTCATAGGTTTCACAAACATAGTTTATCTGTTAAAAAATATTTAGGTGTTCAAAATAGTTTCATGGTTTTTAGAAAAATATCTGTTAGAAAAGTTTCATGGGTTAAAAAAAGTATACTAGCCTATTAAAAAAAGATAGCCAATTTCTAAAATGTTTACGGGGTTAAAAAAGAATCACGGGGTTGAATAGAAAGTATGTTCACTGACTAAAAAAATCCCATTGATAATTCGAAAAAATATTCGCTGATTATTTTCACAAGATTCAAAAATATTCACCGTCCAAATATATGTTAACCACTTTTAGTGAAAAAGTCCACCGGACACAAAAAGTAAGTTCAGAGTTCGAAATAAATTTTATGAATCATTAAACTCATTTTATAAATTGAATGTAAACCTTATATTTAAGAATAGGCCCTTCTTCTTCTCTGTTTTTTTTGAGCTGCTCTCTCCTAGGTACAGTTGAAACTAGATTCTTCTTCTGGGCACACACATGCTTGAATGTACTCAAAAAAACCGCTAGCTAATCAAGTCCACAATTCCTATTCTGATTGGGTTGGCATTCAAGTCCAAAAAATCATCAATAAATCTCCATTTATTCATCAAATGCAAAATTGTTAATTAGTTACAAATCCCAAAGACACTACTTATATGGAAAAAAGCCAGGATTTCATCAACTAACCTCGAAGGGATGAAGGACTACATGACATCGGAATCCAGCATGACCATAGCTCCCATAGCTCTGTTCTTCGGTTCATGCTCAAAGTGATGCGCTAGTTCTTGCTCAACTAACCTGTCAACACCTCCCTAGCCTTGTGATCTAAAAAAGTGAAAAACGCTGGCCCAGTCAAGAGGTCAATCTGTGCACAGGGCGTCAGTTCAGCTGGACCCTGCCATTAATTTCCTCTGAAGTCCCAACTTCACGTGCTTAGCCACATGGCACAGTGGCACATTTCAAAATACTATTCTGCCTATAACATTTCAGGTCTTTCACTGTTAGCCCATACATCGGCACATGTATACCTGCTTTTGCAAACAGAAGTATTTACATTTAGTTCACTGTGGCACAGATCATGGAGACAGCGAACGACCATGATACCGAGAGAACTGTTGCTCGAGTGCCACAAATCCTTGTCCCAATGAGCTATTATTTTTCTCTTATATGGAACAAAAACCTACTCCAAGCTCATCATTAGAGGTCACACCAAAAGCTTGTTATATATATTGTTGACGATCAAATCATAGTCGTGCGTTTATACTAAATTTACTTTTTTGTTGACAATTTGGTCACTAAAAATCAAAATTTCAACTTTAAATGATACAATTTAGATGAAGTGATAAAACACTATATTTTGTTGTTGTTGTTGTATATAGGATCACGAAGCACATAATATACAAATTCAAAGTTCATCATTGCAAATACCACTCTATCTTTCCATATGAATTTATACTTTTATTTTGTGATATTCACTGAACTAATATTTGTCTAAATGGAAGTAAGAATAAATGGATGAAAAATAATCACACTTGTATATGTACTATAGTGTATTTATATGTTTTTTATTATTGTTAAATACAATGATTTTTATAGTTTACGAGTCTAATAAATATCCTAACTGAGGTTTCAAGAGTACAAGGTCTCAATATTTCATTTCCATCCAATGCTTTTCTGAGCCTCTGCCATCCTTAGAGCATCTCTAACAGTGACCGTACTCGCAAAAACTGCAAACGCGTTTGCAGGCCGCAGTAAACGGGTTTTGCGGGACGAAAAAACGTCGGCACGATCAGTCCCCACAAACGAAAACTGCAAAACAGAATATTCAAGATGAATATTCTGTTTTGCAGTTTGCGTTTGCAGGGACTGATCCGCGCCGGCTCGGCCCGAACCCGCAAACAAGGGTTTTGCACAGATTTATCAACACAAACCTGACGATACAAATGCGAACAATAGATGAATCATTCAGTGTTTTACATCAAATTGCCGCAGCAGTTCATACGAAAAGGTACCATAGTTTCATAGTTCAAATACCGACACATAGTTCATACTTACCCGCTGAGCAAATCAAGCATCACGAGGCTCGGCGGAGGCACCATCGTCTTGAGTACTCGATGATCCACCACTTGCAGCTACCCTTCTTCTCTCGATGAGCTCGGTCGTGGCTTCCTGCCACCAAGCAAGTTGTTGCGGATTCATGTCCTTTGTGGACATCATCATGAGCTCCCTCTCTTCGGCCAAGAGCATCTTCATTGCCTTAGCTTTCTTCACTTTGATCTTCTCTCGTTCCAACTCGGCCTTGAGCCTTGCTTCTTCTCGGGCTGCAACAACCTTGGCAAGCTTGATCTCATTTTTCTTCTCGGTCACGAGCATCTTCACCTCCAATGTCTTCATTATCGTTGACTCTTTGGACTTCATCATTTGATCGAACTTGTCCCTCAACAATGATCCCTCGGCCTCAATCTAGAGCCTCTCTTCATCATTTTCTCGAACCAGCGTCGAACACCTCCTGTGCATCTTCACGATTCGCGTCGTTCGAAGCCGAATCTCCGGTGACTGGCAGAGGAATGGGGGTGCGGCTGGACAGCGTCTTCTGCTTCGTTGCCTTCAGCATGGCCTTTGCCCCGCTTGGCCTCGCAGATTGCGGTTTGGATCGTGCGGCCTTCTTCGGCTTCGACTCCGACCACCGCTGGCGGGGTAGCACCGCCGGTCGAGATCACTGATACGTCGCAAACGTGTCTATAATTTTTGATGTCCCATGCTTGTTTAGTATCTACTTTTCTTTACTTGTCCACACTTTGATGTGCCTTTTACATGTTTTCTGGTACTAACCTATTAACAAGTTGCAACAGTGCCAGATGCCTGTTTTCTGCTGTTTTTGGTTTCAGAGAAGTTAGTAAAGAAATATTCTCGGAATTGGACAGGACGAAGGACAAAGTCAATTATTTTCCGTGGGGAACAAGAATTCCAGAGGAGAGCAGAAGGGGCCGGCCAGAGGGGCCACCCCCCCAGGCGCGACCACAGGTGGGCCCGCGCCTGGCTAGGGTTTGGTGGCCCTGGCCACCTCCTGGTCTCGCCCCTTCGCCTATAAGAAGCCCCCGATGCAGAAACCCTGAGTACCCGATCAGAAATCCATGAAACCGTCTATAGCCGTCGCCACCATCGTCCCTAGATCGGGGGATCTGAAGTTCTTCCGGCACCCTGCCGGAGGGGAGATCATCCCGGAGGCCTTCTCTCCGGTATGATTCGTGAGTAGTTCCACCTTGGACTATGAGTCCATGTAGTAGCTAGATGGTTGTATCTCCTCCTTTGTGCTTTCATGTATAGATCTTATGAGCTCCGTTCATGATCAAGATCTAATCTATTTGTAATCATGCATCTTGTGTTTGCGGGGATCGATGGATATTGAGATTATTATGTTGGTTTGATTAATAGTTTTATCTTTATGATTCTATCATGTCTGTGTTGTTTGTGATCTTGCATGCTCTCCGTTGCTAGTGGTTATCTTGGCCAAGTAGTTGCTAGTGACTCCAAGAGGGGGTATTTGTGCTCGATAGTGGGTTCATGCCTCTAGTTTTCAAGGGAAGTGACAATAATCTCTTCGGTTGTAGACGTGTTGTTGCTAATAGGGAGAAAACAACGGTCTCTTGTTCATGGAACATGTGGACTGTTTACCTTACACACTTTGCTTAAAGCAGTTGTCTGTTGCTTGCAACTTAATACTGGAGGGGGTTCGGATGATAATCTGAAGGTGGACTTCTAGTCACAGATGCAGTTGGATGACGATCTATGTATATTGTTGGATTGCCCAATCAACCTCATAGGATCTTTCTGGCTAGTAATTGCATTGTTATGCCTTGCTCAGTTCCTGTCAATTGCCTCGCTGTAATTTGTTGGAAGCTCATGGATAATGGACAATATTTTGCAAAATCGGCCTATGAGGTACAATTTTTGAGATCCACTTTCTCTGACATGCACAACACGGCTTGGAAGGCTTGGGCACCTCCAAAAATAAAAAAAAATCGTTTGGCTTGCAATTCAAAAGAGAATTTGAACGGCGAACCGTTTGGAGAAGAGAGAGTGGCCTAATTGTGGATTATATCCATTATTCAAACAAGGTACGGAAATGGTCAACCATTTATTCGTCAATTGTCGTTTCTCTGTTCGACTTTGGGACTACATAAAAGAGTGGATACGCATCTCCGAGCTACTCCCGAGACAATGGAGGGATCTAACAACAAATAATTGGTGGGTCACAATGACAGATGGCTCCATTCCAAACCACAAGGCCATGGCTTCCCTCACATTGATACTCGCTTGGGAAATTTGGAACGAGACGTAATGCGTGGGTATTCCACAACAAACATGCACCACCCCTTGTAATCCTTGAGAAAATTAAGAGGGAAGCCCGATTGTGGGTAATGGTGTTGGGTGAAATAATGCCGGGAGAGTAGACCCTTGTAATATATATTTTTTATTTTTTGTCAAACAACTTCTTATTAATTAATAGACTGGGGCAAAGCTTTTTCCCGTTCAAATAAAAAATTAATGACATGCAATCTTTCCCCAACGCAGTGTGAAGGAAATCTGCAACAAGCAACATGTAATTATGGTTTAATATCATTTTTATAGAGATATTCGATCGATCCACCGAGTGAGAGAAAACAAAGCTAGCAATACCAAGTTGTGCATGTTAATTATGTTGGGCCATGCAGAGATAAACCAAACATTTTTCCCACGTGGTGTCCCCAAAATCTAGCCGAGGTAGAAGGTTACGAGGGTTACCACTAGATCGTGCGGTTGCGGATTACTGATAAAGCGCGTCGGTTGACGCAGTTCAGTCTCACGATCTGATCCAATCCCGCGATCGTTGAAGTGCTGAACATACAACGCCTTTGTCGGTATTCACACGTATGAGGAGGAGCTCTGACAACGGACTGCTAGTTTTGATGCGACAACTGGACTGAATGGAGGCTAGACTTTTCAATGCATGGACCGGTCTAACTGTTCCCCTTGGCCATCCTGCGCCCCACTATATATAGGCAGTGGTGGTGGGCTACACAATACTTGTCTCCCATCCACTAAGGTCCTATACATGTCATGGTGAATTAGGACTTTGTCTCAAGACCTTATTTCAAGCCCCCGTCTTAAGACCTTGTCTTACTAACCGATCTAGTCCATGTATGGTTCAGGTCCGACCTGACCGACATACCTGCCCCGCTATTAACGTGACCCCGCAGACTCATGGAGACTTGGACTCGATTGGAGTCCAACTCGTAATCGATCAATCGGTAGCGGCTTCTAGCAAAACGTGCTGACTCCCAAGTCCCATAAAGGCATGACCATATACCTTCCCAATGTGACTTACGTTCGAGTCCTCTTTGTCTCACGATATACCTTATCGAGCTATAGGCGAATTATCGTCATCTCTTAAATACCTTAACTCTCTTCTCTATCTGTGATACGTGATTAATCCGACTAACTCTCAGTTGATCGTCTTGATTAATACTTAATCGAGTCACGCATGACCATGCTTCCGAATTATATTATACCAGAGGGCCAGAGAATATCTCTCAAGTTGAAGGAAAAAAATCCTATCTTAGTTATCCACATCACACGGCTTGATTCTCAACCGACCCGAACTCTGCCTTTATAACTAGCCTCTTAAGGAATAGCGTTTGACAGAACCTAAGTCGGTTGATCCACAACTCGGATTGTGCAACAATCTCAGGTCTAAGGATTACATTGATTAAGACATACAAATGATGACTTGTTTATTGTTTCTCAATATGGTTCAGTCCGACTCGCTGAACTCTTTAACTGAGTTCGTGTAAGTCGAAATAGCATCATCATGCCCATAACAAGTGGAACCTAGTCACCAACAAACTTCATATTAGTCTAAGTTGTGTGTCTAGCACAACCTCAACGACCAATGACATCTAGTATGAACAACATGAATATATAGTTTACAACCGAATCACATATTCAATAATACATATCAGATATACACACTAGGACAATATAATAATTTATAAATACATTATAAATTACATCATACATGATTGTCTCTATGCATATTCCCAACAAATTAAACCTATCAATTTCCTTGTATGGCATGGAGATTTTTTTCCTCTTTTGCCACCGATTCTTTGCAATTTGCATGTACAGTAGGCCTGTAAATTTGTTCGGTGCAATATAGGAATGATTATTGTGTATTTAGTATGTGCAATGGTCTAGATAGAACATTGTTTGAGTTTTCTGCAAGGTGTTTGTAATAATTCTTATAGGAATATTAAAAAATGCCTTTTGTGTCTAGTGCAAGAGCGAGCTGGCTAATGTTGTGTTTAGTGTGAGAGCGATCTAGGGTAGTTATGTGGATGGTAACCCGTGTTTTCTGTGTAAGTCATATGTCTTTTGTTGTAATTTTATGATACGACTTTCTATTTCTATTATCTATATTCATAAACATTAAAAAAATGAAAATTTTCTTCCCTAAATGGTCATTTGCATGCATATCAGTGTACAAATTGTTTCTATACAGTTCATAGTTGTTCCAACCAAACAACTTTTAGAATTCTCACAGTTATCAACTCACATATGCTTTTCCATAGTTGATTCCCTATAGTTGATTTTCAGGAATCTATAGGTCGACCAAACACACACTAAGATTATTGATTTTGATAATTCCGAATGTGATAATGGGCTCAAAGTTTTGGATAATTTTTAGCGTTAAATTTCTTGGGGTTAAATTATTTATCATTTTTAGATCAAGCAACCAAATTAAATCATTTTCAGCGTTCTATTTATTAGTATTAGATCTTCAAAACAATATCTCATTATTTTTTACTAATTCATGTAGTTTTGTAGGGGCCGAATGTTTTGTGAAATGTGTCTTCTATAGCACATCAATAAGAAGCACCGCACCAATTTACCTTAAACAAATCTGTGTTTCAATTAGTTCCCTTTTTTATTATATTCAAAGTGTTTAAATCACAATCTTGCTTAATGCACCAGAAATAGAGATTTTTGCAAATTTCTCTTTTTAAGTAAGCAATACAACTTTATTTATTAGTTACAAAAATATGTTACATCGACCTGACCAAGCCGAGAGAAAAACGAACGATAATCATCCATAACAGAACTAACAATTACATCAATATTCCTTATCATCATCCTCTATAGCTTAATTTTTTTTCCATTTCATGTTCCACCAGAACTTCCATAAATAAAATGTTGAAGAAAAAAACACTATGCTTTTCTAGAGTAAAAAGTTATTGTTTTTTCTAGGGGAAGTAAAAATCTATAGCGTTTTTTCTGAGGATAAGTAAAAATCTATAGCTGGTTCACAATCTTCCATGGATTGTGACCTAACTTAAGATGGGTCGATGATCACTGATGAATGACTAAAAACATATCTAAGCCCAGCCCACTTTCTCCATGCGTCAACGAGTGGTAGGCAGGTCCAGGCCCATAACTCCCACGCTATGAAACGGGAAGCGCTTCGTGCGGCAGTTTTCCTCGCCGCGCCGGCTCCCCGCTATGAGCCGCCCGTTGTGCAACCACTATGCCGACCTCCTCTCCTCCGCCGCCGGCAGCCGCGATGGCGCTCGCGTCTCCGGCGCTATCCACTGCCTCATCCTCCGGACCCTCCCGCACCCGCCGCCCACCTACCTCCTCAACCAGCTACTCACCGCCTATGCTAGGTCCGGCCGCCTTGCTCACGCCCGCCGTCTGTTCGACACAATGTCCGACCCGAACCTCTTCACCCGCAACGCGCTCCTCTCGGCGCTGGCCCACTTCCGCCTTGTTCCCGACATGGAGACCCTCTTCGCGTCCATGCCTGAGCGCGACACTGTCTCCTACAACGCACTCATCGCGGGGTTCTCGGGCGCGGGCGTCCCCAGGCAGGCAGCAGGGGTGTACCGCGTGCTGCTACGGGAGGAGGCGATGGTGGACGGCGTCAGGGTCAGGCCCAGCCGCATCACGATGTCTGGCATGGTCCTGGCCGCGTCGGCGCTCGGTGACTGTGCGCTCGGCCGGCAGGTGCACTGCCAGATACTGCGTCTCGGGTTTGGGGCATACGCATTCACAGGCAGCCCGCTGGTCGATATGTATGCCAAGATGGGGCTCATCGGGGACGCCAAGCGGGTCTTTGATGAGATGGAGGGCAGGAATGTGGTGATGTATAATACGATGATCACGGGGCTGCTTCGGTGCAAGATGGTTGCCGAGGCCAAGGAGCTGTTTGAGGCGATGGTGGAGAGGGACTCCATCACATGGACTACAATGGTTACAGGGCTGACGCAGAATGGGCTGCAGCTGGAGGCGCTGGATGTTTTCAGTAGGATGAGGGCAGCGGGTGTCGGTATCGATCAGTACACTTTCGGAAGCATCCTTACAGCCTGTGGTGCCCTTGCTGCCTTGGAAGAGGGCAAGCAGATCCATGCCTACACAATCAGAACTCTCTATGATGGCAATGTCTTTGTGGGAAGTGCGCTTGTTGACATGTACTCAAAGTGCAGGGGCATCAGATCCGCAGAAGCCGTTTTCAGAAGGATGACATGCAAAAACATCATCTCATGGACTGCAATGATTGTTGGCTATGGACAGAATGGGTGTGGCGAGGAGGCCGTGAGGGTGTTCTCGGAGATGCAGAGGGATGGTATTAAGCCTGACGATTTCACTCTAGGCAGTGTTATCAGTTCCTGTGCTAATCTAGCAAGCCTGGAAGAGGGAGCACAGTTCCACTGTATGGCGCTCATCTCTGGGTTGAGGCCGTACATTACAGTGTCTAATGCGCTCGTTACCTTGTATGGGAAGTGTGGCAGTATCGAGGATGCACACCGCTTGTTTGATGAGATGCTGTTTCACGACCAGGTCTCCTGGACAGCCCTTGTTTCGGGTTATGCACAGTTTGGGAAGGCAAAAGAAACTATTGAGTTGTTTGAGAAGATGTTGTCTAAGGGTGTGAAGCCTGATGGGGTAACGTTCATTGGTGTCCTTTCTGCTTGTAGCCGTTCAGGGCTTGTGGAGAAAGGCCGCAGCTACTTCCAATGCATGCAGGAGAACCATGGTATTGTACCCCTGGATGGTCACTACACTTGTATGATTGACCTGTATAGCAGATCAGGGAGGTTAAAAGAAGCCGAGGAGTTCATAAGGCAGATGCCACGGTGTCCTGATGCAATCGGATGGGCAACGTTGCTGAGTTCATGTAGGTTACGTGGTGACATGGAGATTGGGAAATGGGCTGCTGAGAATCTCTTGAAAATTGACCCTCAAAACCCAGCGAGCTATGTCTTGCTGTGCAGCATGCATGCTTCTAAAGGTGAATGGACCGAGGTTGCGCAGCTTAGGCGTGGAATGAGGGATAGGCAAGTGAAGAAGGAACCAGGCTGCAGCTGGATCAAGTATAAGAATAAAGTCCACATATTTTCAGCCGATGACCAGTCTCACCCCTTTTCCGGAACAATTTATGACAAGCTCCAGTGGCTCAATTCTAAGATGTTGGAACAAGGATACAAGCCTGATGTCAGCTCAGTGCTACATGATGTGGCGGATTCTGAAAAGGTTCACATGCTCAGCAATCATAGCGAGAAGCTTGCAATTGCATTTGGCTTAATTTTCGTTCCAGAGGAAATGCCGATTCGGATTGTCAAGAATCTGCGGGTCTGTCTGGATTGTCACAATGCTACCAAGTTCATCTCTAAGATAACTGGGCGTGATATTCTTGTGAGGGACGCTGTCAGATTTCACAAGTTTAGCAATGGCATTTGCTCTTGTGGAGATTTCTGGTGATTGCATGTGTATAAGGCCATCGTCGTGCATGCTTAAATTTGAAATATAACTCTGAAGTGTTGCTGGAAACAAGGAGAAACAATTGAGCAAAGCAAAGCAAAGCATGCTCTGGCCATCAACTTTTTTTCTGGAACAGAGTAAGAACTCATGTTCCCTGTAGGTGCATGGTTCAAAAGAGGTGTGTAGTGTGATTCTGTACTTCTGGAAAGTTGATTCAGTTAGCCTTTTGTCACATTAGCTTTCCTAACTGTTGGTCGGTATGGCTTTGACAGACAAAGTGCCAAACTCCATCTGCTAACAGCAGTTTGATATGGTCCTTATCTCATGTTCAATTTCCTGTTGAGCAAAGTGAAGAAGAAAGGTAAATGTAAACCAGGTGTTTGATTTCTCATTTTATTTAATCATAACTAAAACAATGGTAATTGGTTCCAAACCTCCTGGCAGATAGAGCTCCATCTCCACAATGTTCTGATCATGTACTTTCTGGGAGGTTGTTTTGACTAACCTTTTGCCGCATTAGCTTTGTACTTGTTGGTTAGTATGTTTTTTGCAGACACCCAAAATGGAGACATTTCCTTATAAAGTCACTAGTGTTTAGGCTTGTGTCCTTTTCCTTCGGTTTGGAAGTGCCAAATGCTAACAGCAGTTTAATATGAAGATTATGCATGTCAGTTATATCCTTATTGCTCCTTATCTCATGTTTAATCATCTGTTTAGCAAAGGAGAAAGGTAAGCCAATAATTTGAAATTTGCACAATATCTACCGAATTCACCACATTGACAGAAGAAACCTCCATCCTTCAGAATTTATTGATCGTTTTCATTTCACTTTATCATAACTTGGATAAAGCTCCTTGGCCACAATGTTTTTCCTACCATTTTAGCATTAACTTGGATGTGCCAGGTTATATCTGTAGGTGGCAGAATTATATTTATTTCTTGTGCATTTAAGGAGTCATATCGACACTGTATCGTCATTGTAGATAGCCTGAGATAATATAAACCAACTGTAAATTTGAAAGACAAAAATACTCGGTAGAAATTGATTGGACTGATGTAATACATGCACAGCTTCAGCTTTGCATCATGGCATCTTCAACTAGCTATTACAACTTACTGGAAGGCCTCAACAATGATAGACAATAAAGATGAAAAAAACAAAAGATGGGAGGAGTGAAGCAAAATTAAGTAGGGGAATTACATGTATGTATAGGCTATCAAAAAATTAATCTGTCCATTTTCTTTTTACAGTGAAGCCACGTAGGCCTGGTTGTAGGAGGAATCCATCTCATGGACGACGAGGCTGGTGGCAGTCACCCGGGCACCAGTGGCGTTGTTGAAGATATACACTCCGGCGTTGGCATAGATGGCCTCAGTCGGGTACACGCGCGACGTCACTGTCGATCTCCCACCCTGCACGAAGCTCTCGACGATTGAGTGGTCCACCAGTACCCTGACGGACAGCGCCTCACCATCAAGCACCGGCACGACATTGCCAACGACCCTCTTGACAATGTCGTTGGCACGCGAAGACCGTGACTCGTCATGGCAGAAGTGCGTGCGCAGGCCACCGTCAAGGCCTCTGGCGACGTAGAAGTAGACGGCGGTCTGTTCCTTGTCTCTGCCATGGTGCCTGGTGTCAGCAAGCACAAGGAGGCCAAAAGGGCCGAGCGTGCCACGGCCCGCTGCGCCGCTGCTGGTGCTGCAGTTATATCCAACATCAGCCTCCTTGGCAGCGGCGACATCTAGTGGGTCGAGGCGGAAAGAGGCCTCGATGTCGAGCTGGGTGGCGCGGCGGAGGCTGAGTGGGAAGATGGAGCCTTGGTCGATGGTGACACCGCCGAGGTCAGTGGAGTTTGTCCGGAGCGTCTCCACCTCCACCACCGGCCACTGGATGAGGTTGCTTCCTGTCTTTGTGTCCAGCACCACCGTGCGAGGGATCGACTGCAACAACAGAAAACATCAGGCAAGCACTAGCAGTTGACAATAATTAATTAATTGATTAATCAACACCTGCTAATCTTGTTTGTAACGTCACATGATTGTTTGTCCTTGAAGAACTTTCTTGCTGTCAGTGTGACAGCAAACTAGTACTAACTGTAGACAAGGCATCCCTTTTTCTTATCTAATCCCAGTTTGGTTAGTGCTTGCAAAAATTATTTAGTATTTAGTTTGGTGGTAGTACCAAATTGACAATCTTGCATGCCACTAGGCCACATGGGTGCCACACTAGAGCTTGTTTGTAGGACACGCAACGACTTAGCTGCATTGAGCTAAACAGTAGTTGGAATTGAGTACAACTATATGACAGCAACCTTGATTTAGCTGCTAGTATGTATGATTCATAACATGGCTACTACTATTTATGGTCCGCAATTTCAGATGATTTTTGTTCCATCATCATTGTTTTTCAATTGCTTGAAGAATCTTCTTAGTATCATTATGCCAGCAAGAGAAATAGTGCTAACTTGCATCAGATTACCAATCTTGCATGCCACTGCCACTAGGCCACATGGGTATGCAGAGTTTGTTTGTAGGACACTGCTGCATTGGCATCCTGTAGTCAAGGTATCTCAACAGTAGCTAGAATTGTAGACTGAATGAAGCTAAGGACACCTGACAACCACATGACAGCAACACTGACTCAGCTCCTATCTATCTATAATTGATCACACAAGTGGCTGATATAATTTGCATGCATGGCCATGACCCACCCGTGCCGTGCAACACTGACTAATCATGCAAATTACTAACAAAGCAACATTTTTTAAGAACCAATGGAGGTTAATCAATTAGCTTTGCCATGTTGTAGAATATGTTGAAAGTGTTCAAAGTACCTGTAGGGAGGCCCATCCCTTGGCCACGTCGGCGCGCTCGGAGTCGGTCTCGCCAACCCAACCCCACAGCACACGCCTCTTCTTGGCCGGGTCATAGAAGGTCTTGGACGCGTAGAACTTTCCCCAGTCATACCTCAGCCCGATGCCGACATCAGCTTCGGCATCTAGCGGCGTCCACTTGTTTGTCGCGGAGTCGTACCTCCCTAGGGCGTAGTAGTCGTGTCGATCGTCGTCTGAGCTCTCCTTCATGACATGCAAAACTTTGCCGCCGCTGTTAGATGCTGCCGCGACAGCGTCCGTCATGTCAATGCCCCTCGCACCGCCGACTGGGTATAAATCGATGCACTCCCACATCCCCGTTGCCGGCACCCGATGCAGCACCCCGGGGACGAGCTCAAAATCAATGAAGTTTCTGGTCTTGTAGGTCAAGGCCATGCCGGCGTGGCGGTCGTCCTTGGACCCGATGACGATCCGCCACATTCCATCAGAGCCATCGAACCACGCCGTGGTAGGGTCCCGGAAGTCCTTCTCCCCGACGTGCGGCGGCGGGTACAGCACGGGGTTGCCCTCATACTTGGTCCAGTTGGTGAGAAGCGGGTCCGAGGGGTCGGAGGGGACGGCGAGGCACTGGACCTGGACGGAGGCGTTGGTGGAGCCAGTGTAGAGCATGACGATGCGTCCGTCGGGGAGCACCGTGGCAGAGCCTGACCAGGCGCCGTTGATGTCGTACCACTGGTCGGGGAACATGGCAATGGGGAGGTGGCGCCACCGGAGCAGGTCCCGGGACACGGCGTGGCCCCACGCGATCTTGTTACCCCAAATTGCGCCATCCGGGTTGTACTGGTAGAACAGATGGTACCACCCCTTGTAGTAGACCGGACCTGCATTTGCATCAAGGAAATTTCATCAACATTTGTATATTGTTATTTTGGGAATCTTGTGACTGAATTTTGTTGAGATTCCATCATGCATGGCTTTGCTCTAAGAAGATTGTTGATTGTTTGCAGGGGATTAATTAATGGAGGAAGGAGACGTGGTGGTGGTGGTACGTACCGTTGGGGTCGTTCATCCAGTTCTTCTCTGGCTGGAAGTGGAAGCCGGTGCGCTGCCACTGGAGCATGGCATTGCTCCACGGGAACGCGTTGCCGCTAGCATCCGCTCCTAGCCTCTCGCCGGCACTCTCGCCGGCTGCGCCGGAAGTCTTCTCCGACACTCCCAACTCAGGCCCTCTGCTGCTGGTGCCCATGGCCTCGTAGACCGTTGCCGGGTGGCCGGGCATGATGACGCCCGTGGCAGGCAGCTGCCCAGCCAGCCTGACACCGGCCAGCACGGCGACGGCAAGGAGCATGGCTGCCGTCGCCAAGAGAATCGCGGCCAACATAGGCCTGGTCCGGCGACCACGCTCAACCACGGCGGCCTCGGCATCATCCGGCAGCACCACGTACGAGTATGGCAGAGGTGATGCCAACATCGAGCCGCCGTCTCTCGTCTCCATTGGCATAGAGTTAACCGGAGATCGATCGGTGGATGGAAGCAAGGAGGGGGGAGATGCCCTGATGGCTGAATAGCTAATCTTACAAACAAGCTCTGCGTGTTTGCTGAGGAGCCCTTTCCACGGGTGGTATTTATAGTCTCCAGTCTCCACCCGTCGCTGGCGGCCTATCTGGCATGACCCGATTGGCTGTCATGGCGGGCCCAGAGTGTCAGTGGGTGGCTGCTAATCATCATCATCAATCTATCCAGGCCATGTTATCGGTAGCTGGAGAGACGCCTGTGAATACGATGATGATGATGAGACACACAGGAACATGGCATGCATCATCGGTGGCATGGAACAGCCTCAACTTGTCGCACTCTTTGTTCTGGTAGATTGGATTAGATTAGATTTGAACTGCTAATTAGTAATTGGATGAGGCTGGATTACTCTATGTTTGTGTTGATAACGAACCTATGAAAGATAACATGTTTTGCTTTTGTCAAGCTTCTCGATTTGTGATGTACTGTACATCCGTAATTCATTCAGAGTCCTAGATATCATTTGTGTCCACATACAGAGGGAGTCCTCTCGGTAGAATTGCGATGCAATTTCAGCGATTTGATTGTGAGATATGTTTCTGGCATGTGCAGTTTTGCGGCCAAACTAGCTAGTCACTGATTGATTTTTTCTTTTCCTTGCGTGTGGAAAATTGTTGTGTGTATATATGCATGCCATATCATCGTTGCAATGACCCTAGAGAAAATGTATATGTTACAAAAATGCGTGCATTGGTGAGCCTGCACCCTCCCACCACCGTGTGAGTCGCAGGGCAAAGCCCTTGTGGTGTTGGCGGCGGCGGGCTTCTCTTCACTCGTCGCAAAGCCCTTGTGGTGTTGGCGGCAGCGGCTTCCCTTCACCCGTCGTAGGCCCTAGTGCAGAAGTGCAGTTGCATGGCTATTCTGAACCTGATCTGGGGGTGATGAAGGATTGATCTCCTCAGCTGGGCTGTTGCTTAGCCTGAAGGCTGAATGTACCGGTGTTAACCCACCTTGTTCACATCGTCGGCTTTGTGGTGTGATGTTGGTCGCGTCATGGGCTCGAGTTCGTGAATGTCGGTGCGGCGGCCTCGGGAGGTGGAAGTGTACGGGTGACTCTGGGGCGAGCGGCGTGGTGATGGTGGTGGTCTTACTCTTTGGTCATGTTAATGGCGAGGAGCATATGGTGGAGGATCCTTGTGTGTGCGGCACATCGGTGTTGGAAGATCCAAGATCGTGTTTCGGAGGCCTAACTTGGTGGCAGCGGGCGAACTGAGGTAGGAGCAGTCCGAAGGTTTTTCTAGGCAAGATCTCAACGCTTCGAAGCCAGCGGCGGTGATGCCTACAGCTCCCAGTGATCGGGATCCTGGTGAATACATTTGACCATCATGGTCTCGATGGCGGCGGCGCGAAGCATTGTTACCTATTTGGGGTCGTCGTCGTGAAGCTCCTTCTCCTCTCGGTCGGTCTCGCTTCCATGTCATAGGTGGCAAGTTGTGTTTTTTCATGTTTTCTTTTGTTCTATCTTTGATCCGATTTGTTAGAGGTTTTCTTCACCATGGTTTATTTGGTTGTTCTAGCTTTATTTATAAAACGGGATGAAATCCTGTTTCGAAAAGTAGAACATGTATGTTCGACGATGATTGAGCACATAATAGGACTTGATACTAAATGTCCTCCTCTCATGAACCCAATGGCTCGGCTGGGTGAATCAATGAACCGAAAAGAAAAACGATGGAGGGGTTAGATTCGTGGGCCCACACATGATTCAGCGAACCGAAACCGATTAATGGGTTCTCGCGCTGTCAGCAACATGCAAGTGTCGAGGCTGGATTAGCGCTAGCTATGTTGGCATCAATTATTAGTCTCTTCTCGTACAGATCTGCACATACATATAGCAGGGTTAAGTCTCCTAGTGAAATCCAAATGGACCATTGAGAAATTAATTTTGCACTATTGGTGTGTAAGTGCTACCTAGTCACCGGATGCATGGTTTGGTCCCACTTAAAACCCTTATCATGGTTATTATAGCATCTCTAACAGATCTCGTATATTTGTGATCTGCAAAACATGTATATTGGAAACTGTCAAAAAAAAATTGACTGAAAAGTAGGCACTCAGAACATCCAGCATGGTCTTGTGGGTTCCATTTTTTCTCGGTCGGCTGGAACCGTGAATGTTTTTTTAAGGGTTTTAGAAAAACATGAAAGATTCATATTAAACAAACGGATAGTTGCAGCAATATAATCAAATTTATAAAAGTTTTACCAGGATGATGATCCGACACTACTAGGAAAACGGCTATAGGTAATCAGCACATCCGTGGCTCACATGGTTGAAGTGCCTCACGGCTAAAACAAAGGTGGGCAGTGCCCTACTAATAACTAGAACAACCGTGGCGCACATGACTATAGTGCGCCACAGATGTGTGTGGGCCAGGGCCCTGTTGGCCACACGCCAAACATCTATAGCGCACTACAGTCATGTGCGCCACGTGTGCACAGTGCGCCACGCCTAAGCGCATGCCCTCCGCCTCAAACGGCGCACCCCCATGCGCACCGCCACGGTGAACACAAACTCTGTGGCGCACTCGCCTAGTGCGCCATGTGAGTTTGTACTCACTGGCGCACACTAGGGCTGCAGCGCCACGGATGTGTCGATTCTTTTAGGACAGCACTTTATGTGCACATGTGTGCCCACACATCCACCACCCACACTTCACTTTCCCCTTCTTCTTCCTCCTTAGATCTAGTCGGGATCTTCTCCTTCCCACCTCAATTTCTCCATACATTCACCATTTTTAGCATGTAAAACTTGTTTTGGATGTTACATAAGTAATAGAGGAGGTCTCCGGTCTCTCATCTATCCGTCTCTCGGTCGACCTTTTACACCTCTCCTTTCCATCTTTCTCGCGATCGGTCTCTCATCTCGGTAAGTTGTCCATGTAAGGATGTGTTCATGTGTATATGGATGATGCATGTGCTCATATCTATGTAGATGATCGATGCTCATGATGTGTGTATGTGTGGAGAGGATCGATGGTCATATGTGTGTGTATATGGAGAGTATCGATGATGCTCATGCATGTGTGTATGGAGAGGATAATGATATGTTCATGTGTGTATGGATCGGTCTCTCTCTCTCTTGTGTTTGTATGTGAACAAGTTGCCATTTGTTTTGCCAAAATGTTGATTCATTTCCATTTTGGCAAGACTTTGGCATTTCGCAAAGGTCCTAATTTTAGGATAGGTCATGCCAAAATTTTCTATCGACCATTGCATGCATGCATTCATTATGTGGTTCTAATAGACTTCAAAATTGTACCGTACATCGTGCGTGCAAAATGGTCCGCATAATGAGCGAAGGCATTGTGGCTAGATTTTGAAATGTGCGACGCCGACATGATACGTAAATAACAAGACAGATATAAGATGTCCGCAGAAGATGCAAACTCAACTGGGTGATCGACCCAGATTCCGGGAATCTGCAGGCGCACCTGCTCCGCTATGGTTTCATGGATGGATACACTCGTTGGATAAGCGATGGCGTAGATGATGGAGACGGTGAAGAAGGTGGCCAACATGATGATCATCATCACGGCGAGCACGGGCGAGATGATGATGAGGCGCCTAGAGCTGGTTAAGGCGCGGAAGCAGACCGGGATGATGATGATCTAGATGCCGGAGGAAGCGTATTTATGGAACAACGTCAGTCAGTGCGGGACCCTTATGTGCAAGAGCTGCTTCTCAAGCATTTAGTAACGCCAAGGCTGCGAACTTGAGAAAGACGGTTACTCCATTGTATGAAGGATGCAGCCCGATGATACCCGGTTGAATGTAACGCTCAAGGCTATGGAGATGAAGGCAAAGCACAAATTGAGCGACGCAAGCTTCGACGATATGATGGCATTCTCGCACGATCGCTTCCGGAGGGGAACACATGTCCAACTAGTATCGAGGATGCCAAGAAAATCGTCATCCTCTCGATCTACCGCATGTTAGATATCACGATGCATCAACGATTGCATCATTTATCGGGCGAGGACGCGGAGAAAACCACATGTCCGGTGTGCGCGTGAGTCGATACAAGAAAGGGAAGAAAGCACCTCGAAAAGTGGTATGGTACTTTCCTATCACCCTCGTCTGCGCTATTTCGCGGACCCTAAGGAAGCGAAGCTCATGCGATGGCATGCGGAAAGGAAGAAGCCAGAGATGATGATGACCCGAAAGGATGAGCTGACGCACCCTTCCGGATGCTAGCCGCTGAAAGCATTGGACCTCGAATTCGAATTCGTGGAGATTCGAGGAACATCGGGCTTGGTGCGAGCAATCGATGGACTCAATCCGCTCGGTAGCCAGAAAGCAGCACGCATGCACTTGGCCCGTGTTTGTATGGATGTACAACCTCCCTCAATGGTTGTGCATGAAGAAGAAGTACATACAAATGAGTATGCTAATTCAAGGGCAAACAACCTGTACCGACATCAATCAGTATCTCGGGCTGTTGAAAGAGGAGCTAGCCACGTTATGGGAATCGAGCCAATACTTACGACGCCGTCGACAAGATTATTTCACTATGAGAGCCGCGTTGGTCACTATGGTGCAAGACTATCCAGGTTGCGGGTATATCTCGGGCAGGTTATCCAAGGATTTTGCGCATGCGTTAGGTGCATGGATAACACAAGCTATCTCCAACTAGAGAAAGATCCAGGTCATCGAAAACCGTGTTCATGGCGCATCGAGGTGGCTCGGCAAGAATGATCCATCGAGAAAACGTGGAGACCTGTTCGATGGCAAATCGGAGACCCGAGGAATCCCAGAGCGAGGAGCAGCGAAGAAGTGGAAGAGTTGCTGAAAACCGGAAAGATTGTCCTAAGCCCGGAAAGAAGCGAAAGAGGCAACAACAAGACAAGGCTGATGAAGGTATGGAAAACAAGGTCTGTTTTCCGGGAGTTGCCATATCGAAGTTTCTCCGACGCCTCATAGCCTCGACATCATGCATATCACGAAAAACGTGTAGAGTCCGTCGCCACCATAATCAACATGCCGATAGGACGAAAGATGGTCCGAAAGCAAGGCACGACCTGATATGCTTGGGTATCCGAAGGAGCTTCACGGAGGACACTACTCGATGATCGGGAAGATGACGATGATCATGAGTCGGAGACGACACAAGGTCGTCGGAAGGGTAAAAGTTCAAGAAGAACGAATATTACGCCTCCTTCTTGCTTCACTCTAAGCCATGATGAGATCAAACAGTTTTTCAAGTGCCTTCTAGGAGTCAAATTTCCTTACGGCTACGGGCAAGATAAGATACCTAGATGAGGCGGCAGAGGTTCAATGGCATGAAGTCTCACGACGTGCCGTGCTAATGACGCAGTACTTCGTCGCACTAAGAGGGATAATGGAAGCACGTCTGCGGAAACGTTATTTGGCCTATGCAAGTTTTTTGACGTCATCTCTAGGAAGTCGATTGGCTTGAATCAGCTCGGAAGGCTACAGGAGGAGATCGTGGTGATACTATGTGAGCTTGAGGTCTACTTCCCACCCGCATTCTTCGACATTATGGTGCATCCGCTGGTCCATGTCGTGGAGGACATCGCAACTCGGGCCGATGTTCCTCCGCAGCATGATGGCGTTCGAAAGGATGAACGGACACATCAAAGGATACGTCGCAACAGGTCCCGCCCAGATGGAAGCATAGCCAAGGGCTTTCGTCAAGAGTGCATCTCTTTCGCACGAATTATCTAGACATCGAGAACCCTGCCGGTCTTCCCGCCACAGACACCTTGGCAAGCTCGACGGATCTGGTCACCGAGAGGGTCGCCGACAATCGCATGCGACTTTCGATTTTCGACGCCAGACTTTGATCGAGCAAACCTCGTCGCTACAGCATTTAGAACTGGTCGATCCTTGGGCATGTAGAAGCACAAAAGGTTAATCGAGAAGAAGTACAAAGGACCGGGGCATACAGAGGACGCAGGAGAAATAATCAAAGAGCACAACTCAGATTTCACGCGTTGGTTTAGGCAGACGCCCTTGATAATCCCCGCCGCATTCTTCCGACACGGAAAAGATCATATTCACCTTGTCGCAAGGACCGATGCAAAACCTGGTGATCTATCAGTATGATATCAACGGCTACACATTCTACACGGAGGAAAAGGACAACAAGTGTGATTATCGAGCTCAGCGTAACGCCGAATTCTACACCGATGACAACGTGAAGGAAAGATTCTACTAAGAATCGAGGAGATCCGGGAGCTCGACTACTGTGGAGAAAAGGTGCCATGTTCCGTGTCGATGGGCAAAGAGCGCCGAAGAGAAGACCGTTATTTCACAACCATGGTTATACCCGGCAGCCAAATCCAAGGCCGCCGTGCAAACGTGGCCGCTAAAATGAACCGTGGGTACCGGCTACCAAAGTGGACCAATGTTTTTCATTACCGAATTCGACAAAGCCTAGCCGTGTTGTCGGAGGAGAGGAAAAGAAACATCATCGGAATGGATGGAGTCGCCAACGAGCAAGACTTCACCAGACGGCGATCCAAAGATTGAAGATGACGGCGACTACGATGCAGCAACATACATCACAAGAAGAAAATGACAACCCTACCCAAAAAGGTAGCCCGCTCAAAGAAGAAACATTAAAGTGCCGGGGCTAAATTATTCAACCGCGACAAAGAAGGGAAAAAAGATTGTAAAACGCTAGCTCAAAAAATATTGTAAAACGCGTGGTCGAAAAAGATTGTAATATTCATGGACAAAGTATTATGAAATTTAGTTATACTTTGAATCATATTTGTAACACTTTTATGACATATATTATCACTTTTGGGCATTTTTGGAATATTTAAAAGTATTTTAAAAACAAAACAAAATTTGTATGGCATGTATCACCACTTTTGGACATTTTTTGGAACATTTAAAAGTATTTTTAAAATAAAAATAAAAAAGTGGAGCACCAGGATTCGAACCTGGGTGCTCATAGTTTAGAATAGAGCTAAGGGCGTAACCAAAGGGCTATGACAAGATTAGTGCTAATGGGGGTGGCCGCCCTCTTATCGGGTAGCCAAACACACATAGGCGTAGCGCACCCGGGCCAAGGGCGCTAGGTTTATCCGTAGCGCACTTGGCGTGGGTGCGCTACGCCTATGTGTGTTGGACGCTAGCTAGTCAACCGCGTCGGCCGCTCCATCTCACAGACACGCACCACACGCACACGCATCTCATGTAACTTGCTCGAGGCCGCCGCCACCGCCGCCACCGCCACCGCCACACAAGGCCAAGGCCTCGAGGAGGAGGAGGAGGCCCGCCACCGCTGTGTTCTCGAGGAGGAGGAGGCCTGGCCAGGAGGAGGAGGCCGGCCGATCCATGGAGGAGGAGGAGGCCCGCCAGCTTGTGGAGGAGGAGGATCGCGCCGCCTGCTGCCGTCAGGCCTGCCGTCCGCCTGCCGAGGTAGCCCTCCCTCTCCCTCTCTCTCCCTCCCTCCCTCCTCTCTCCTCTCTCCCTCTCTCCCTCTCTCCTCTCCTCTCGCTTCAAGATTCAGTTAGCAGAAACTAGAATTGGAAATAATTCTCATAGCAAGAAACAAGATTCAAGATTCAGTTAGCAAGAAACAAGATTCAGTTAGCGTAAAAGACCTGAAATAATTCTGTTTTTATGCAAGTTTTATTCAGTTAGCAGTAAACCTGAAATATTTGCTGCAATGATCTTAGAGAGAAAAAAATTGGCTCCTAAATGAATTTTTTAGGAAAGTGACTAATGTATTTGGCTTATGGTGACTTTCATAAGATGGATTAATGATAGACAGATGATTTTTATAGATGTTATAATGCTTATTCCTCGAACTAGATGATTTTTATAAGGAGGAGGAGGAGGCCCGAACTCTGGAACTATAGCTCCTCCTCCGGTTATTCCTTGAATCGAACACACATAGTACATGGTCTTAGCTGCTAGTATTTGTGTTTGTTGCCTCAAAACTGAACAACACATGATTGCTCTTGTCCAAAAAAGATAAACTGAACAACACATGATTGCTCGTCAATCTCAGAGGTGAGCTCGCCCTCCCTCTATCCTTCTCCTCTCTCTCCTCGTGAGGTGAGCTCAGAGATTATCCACTTGTTGACTACTAGCAAGTTGCACCTGATTTTCACAAGAGCCGGGAGCAGGTTTGCTATATTTAATGACTGAATCATAGTCACCTTTTCAGAAATGTTCTCTGCAATTCATTTTCTTCCTGAATCCATTGCATCCGGTTAGGTTAGGCTATTGTACTTTGGTGTTTGCGAATGTTAGACAAAATGTGCTAGTTCTTGCGTAATGTTAGACAAAAATGTAGTTTGGTGCTTGCAGGCTGCCTCGAGAAAGCATCTGTAATTATTGACAAAGATGGCATGTATATCTTTCTATATACATACTGCTAGTGACCTGATGAGCGATGCTAGTTAAGTGAAGATGGCATGTATATCTTTGTATGTGTAAGACAGAGAAACCAAATGGACCGTTGATACCGTAATGTTCCATTTTTCCTTAGCCTAGCTTGGAATATCTAGGTTTAGTATTGCCCCTATCTCATAACTTGAGATAGTTGTTGAGTAAGTGATGATGTAAAATATTTTGCTAATATTATCTTACTTGGAAGTATTGTTCGCTTTGGGCCCCTACTCTCACCTTCATGAATCTGAATCATAATAGAGGTATCATGGATAGCAGCGGTTGTTCAAAGGATCACTAATTTAATGTACTTGTAAGTATTACTTGCTTGTTTAAGGTGTGTCGCCTCTTCACAAATCTGGATTGTTAATAGATTGTTCAGTGATCATTCTTGTGGTTACCATTTATGCTTGATGTACTGCTTGTGTGTTGGCCATTTATTCTAGTTGTGCTCCATTTTGCATGAAACAGATTTATTGTGTGCTGGTTGTGCAGCTTGTGCTGGCTATAGGTTGCTCGCTACTACTATCCGTGGTTGTGCTGGCCTTATATCCATCCTAGTGTTGCTCGCTACTACTATCTGTGGTGCTACTCATGTGCTTCTACTACTATCTCAGGCCGGGACAACAAAGACCTTGAAATTGTGCTTGTGCTTGTATATGAAGCACTTTATTATGTGTATGTGTTCTTGTATGAAATGAGTCCCGATTTTTGCCGGAATGTTGATTAACTTCCGCTTTTGGCGTAAATCGGCACTCTAGTTTAAGAAAATTAGCAAAGGTCATGCCGGATTTTTCCGCATTTAACCAATTATTTGTTTTTATTAGTGCAAAGATGTGTGACAACGACGAGGCTGGATGTTCTAAGCGCATCAGCTGAAGGAGAACTCAGACCTCAAAAAACAATTGACATTCTCGAGGCGGCCCAGCCTAGAAGACGATGAAGAATACCATCCTTCGGAGAGCGAGGATGATGAGATGGAAGACGGAGGAAGAAGTCAAGGAACGGACGATGAAACCACCGATGGCGGCGAGGGCATAGGGAGTGGTAGCAACCTCCTAAGAAGAAGAAGAAGCCGAAGGACCGGCGCCAACACGGCCGGCACGGAGGAAATTACCAAGTGAGCCCATCAGGGTTCCTTTGGAGCCCGCCTTGTCGCCAAAGGGTACGGTGGGCAAGTGGCGGCGATCACCCGACAACCATCTCGATCAACACCGAGAATCTCCAGATAAAGATAATGGCTACTGCGCACACTCCTCTTCGAGAAGTCGCACGCGATACAAGTTCCCGCTAAGTATCGTAACACAAATTATCATGGGAACGGTAAACAAATCCGCCTCACAAAGATGAGCACCGCCGCCAGCTGGAGAACCCGGATAAAGAAGAAGATCTATAAAGAAGGCAAAAGTCTCGAGGAGATCCAAGATTGACCCGCAGATCACCAAGATCAGTTCCGGAGTTCAAGGAGAGGTGTGAATCCGAAAGAGCCCGCCAATAGTAATCGGGAAAGGTGCCGCAGCGGCGAATATAGGTCATCACCATCTCGGATCTGGTGGATACGTAATCATGGAGGCCAAATGGAATAAGGAGGACGAAGAGTATAGATCCAAGGGATAGAAAACCCTTTATAAATTCGAACCCGGCAGGTTCGAACTTCATCAGGCCTGCTACCATGTGGACCCAAAAAAAACAACTCACCGCGGATCCTGGGTGAAGGAATTCGAGGAAATTGTGGTAAGTATAATCTAATTATCATGATCAACACGATTGCAATCTAATCGATGATCTAAATGATTCATTACTTTTCCGCAGGAGGAGGAAATTGTTGCTAGTCATGGATCCTGTGGTTCCTCATCCTGTGGGTCGACGGCCACCACCCGTGGGATAACCTTTTATGTATGGCGAACCGCCAAGAAAATAGAGCCGTTACGAAGAAGCCGTTGCTGGCTGGCCGTCTGCCGGCCTCGGGGTAAGAATTGGGTGGATTATTTTGGTCCATCGCCGAGGACGATGTGGCGCTGGAAGGAGCGAGGAGGAAAACAGAGAGGTTCAAGAACTTAAGGCACAAGTGGCGCGGATCCCGCAGATCGTCCAAGACAACCCGGCAATCACCCTTACGCCCTTCCCGCCACCTTGGTGGAGTCAATAGCGAATCGGAGTGCGGGTGGTCGAGTAGGGCCGTTCGATTCCAAGCATGGTCGAGCCATCAACAACGCGGGCGCCGATTTAATCAGGCGAACTACGTGTTCGTGACTCGCCGCTAGCACTGGGCGCCGCAAGTGTTGGTGACTCTCCGCCATCACCGCGGCGCCGAGTACATGTTGGTGCCCCTCGCCATCGCCGCGGCACCGGAGCTCCAAGCACCCGCCGGTAGGGAGAATACACCGTGGCCAGCACCGCGCCATCAAGCAGCCTTCCGCTCTCTTGCACGCCCGTCATCAGACAAGCGGCCGACATTAGCCGATCTCGACGCCATCATGGTAAACAAATTGCTTTAATTACCGCCTTTCATGCCATCTATATATTACTCTTGTGGCATCTCGCCCGACGACGCCAGACATGTTTTCTGCAGACGGATGTTCCTTGCACTCTTATGCTACGTGAACAACGAATGAGGGATGTTGCCAAGGGTACCATCGCTTAACCCTTGCAGACACGCTCCACTCAAAACCGATGCCGATAGCGTGCATGTGGTTAAAATTAGTCGGTGCTAAGGGGCTGCGACGACCGAACCTCCCATTCAACCCCCTGTGAGCGGATGAAGAAGAGCCGTCATTCTTAGAAGTTGCTTCGCTTATTCTTGCTATGGCCAAAGAGCATGATCCGTTTGGGGACGGGGGCCATCACGCCACGACATAACAAGACCGCCGTCAGGTTAAAGAATAAGCGTGGCAAGGCCCCTTTACCGCTCGCCACCTCCACGCGGTGGGTCGGATGATCATGTTGATGATATGCACATGGCGCAGATCCGCCGAGGACGCAAAGACTGGAATGATCACTTTTTCAGCACTCAGTTTGGCAATGAAGAAGACCTAGATGGTGGCCCCACAGAGAAAGCCACTATCACCAAGCATCTGTTTGGTTCTCAGGAGACGCCTCCAGCTTGCGCCTTTACAGAGCCAGCTAATACAACCAAGCGACCCTTTATTCTAAGCCCTGACACACTACATAGGGCCGCTGCTCAGATTATGTGCTCGCCCGCCTCCAAAACAAAAAAGGGCAGGAAAAGAAAATCTAGCAGCTCGAGCCAGTAGGTGGCGTCAACAACTGCGAATCCGATCAGGTTTCGGGACGGGCCACCAAGACCCGAGGGTATTATGTGGAGGATTCATGTGGCGGGTGAGCCCATGCTACCTAAGAATTTGCGGAAGCTCGCCAGCTCGAACTGCAGAGTGTGCATGACAGGTCGACGATAGAGAGACGCCTTTCATCGGAGAAATATCCTCGCACCCGTTGGATTCATGGTTAAGGTGCCACCAGGCTTGGGCTTCACGACACTACCCCATGGATCTGTTCTTCCTACGGTTCGAGGACATCTTCAATATGTTCCACCTATACCCGCAGACTATACCATGGTCCGCCTCTTTCTCTCACCGCCACGCAGATCATTAGAGAGAAGACACCGGCATCGCTATAGTGGACCCCTACTACGCGTGACGGCTGCTTGGGTTCCCCAAATTAACGACGACGTGGCCTCGCATCTAAAAAGAATCCTCGTGGCTTAACAAGACAAAGGAATACATTCTCGCGCCTTACTTTCCCGAGTAAGTCGTTATTCACCGCCACCGTCGATTGGCTTTATTAGATCATCATCATTCTTTTTCAACACATTCCATTTGAATTTTTTGGCAGAGATGAACACGACGCTCATCTCCTTATCGCCAAGCATTCCCACGCCACGATTTCACTCGGGAGTCTAGAAAAGAAGAAAACTACGACAAGATCAAAGAAGTTCGATGATGCTCTCACCGGCTTTGCCTCGACGGAAGGCACCAGCTTCGGCGTAAGAAGGTCAAGTTCGGCAGCACGCCTTCAACCACGTAACAGAGTTCCCTGCGTGAAGCAGCCGGAAAACAAGAAGAAGGAAGCCTACCACGACTCCATCACATGAGGGCTGCCTTACTTGACCAGCAAAATTCTACGCGCCGATCATCTCAAACAAGCAATAAGCAAAGGCCAAGATCAATGATTCGGATATTAGACAAGAGATGTATCGTATCCAGCAGCAGCTTGGGGCAATCATCTTTCGTGATCTCATGACTTCGGGGGGGATCTTATACGGAGGAAATATCCCGAATAACCGTGACATAGAAGATCTCCTAGAGATGCAGGGTGACTATAGGAAGTTCATGACGAGACAGTATGCCCTCCTGCTCCCTAAGCCGAGCTGTAAGGCTTGATGTTGGCCTAGTTGTAGTTGCAAACTATAGATGACCTTTGTGTGTGTGTGGACGACAAGTGTACTTATCTTATTAGGTTTATGAATCACCGCTACTTATTTTGCTTATTATTATTATATATCAATCAATGCTTGGTTTTTTTGCTTACTCTTGGTTTTTTGCTTACTCTTTGGTTCTGGACGACAAGTGTGAGTTATTTTTGTCTTTTTCGAGAATATGCCGATGATTGAAATGTCGTGGCACAATATATATGTGAATGTGCTATGACGGGATTGTTAGCCTTGTGATATGCACAAGTCCAGGAATTGTGCATCCTACTTGGCTAACATTCCGCCATAAGCATATTCCTCGTGTCCAACAACCTAGTTATATATGAGGCATGCTTTTCGAGTTATTTTGTCTTTTCGAGAATATGCCGATGATTGAAATGTCGTGGCACAATATATATGTGAATGTGTTATGACGGGATTGTTATTTTGTGATATGCACAAGTCCGTGAATTGTGCATCCTACTTGGCTAATCTCCGCCATAAGCATATTCCTGTGTCCAACAACCTAGTTATATATGAGGCATGCTTTTGAGTTTGCTCTTTTGATTTAAGAGTACTTTCTATAAGTGTATCTTCATATGCATTTTAATTATACATGTTTTTTCAATCACCGGTTAGTTATTATTGTCAACTTGTAGATGACGTGGTACGTCGTGGTACAAGGGACGGTTCCTGAGTCTACGATGATTGGGAAGATCACGGAGACAAAAGTGCACCGCTTCAGCGCAATAGCTACAAAGGGTACAACACTATGGCGGAGGCGGAAGCTAGATACACGCGCTATCTAGCGGTAGTTAGGACAAGGAACCGGATGAAGACCTACACCTTCGTCACAAGCGGTGATCATGCTTATCTTCTTTGGTTATTTATCCCGCGTTTGTGTCTAGCTAGCTAGTTTAGATGTCTAGGCGAGCTTCCGAGCTCTAACTTGTTCGATCGACACATGTATTCGCATGTCACCAACTACTACTTTGTAACATGATCAAAACAATGTAACTTGGACTATGTATTCATGTATGAGACTTATCTATATGTATTTGTTTCAATCTTGTTTTTCATATTGAGTATTTATATATATAATTGTATATCTTGTATCTGTGTGTGTATATCTGCTGTAATATTGTATATAATCTGTATTGCATATAATCTGGCTTGGAAATTAAAAAAAAAACAAAAAAAACATCTGTGGCGCACATGGTCTACCTTCTGTGGCGCACTACACCTAAAGCGCACCATGGATGTTTAGTGGCACACTAGGTAGTGCGCCACAGAAGATCCAAGGGGTAGCGCACCACGCCAAACTTCGTGGAAGATTAGAAAGCGCCACGCCTATCTCTACACAACTGGCGCACTAAGGCGCGGCTGAGAGATAGTCAGAAGGAAGGTCTGCATGCACTACAAAGCGCCATGATGATGGTTTCAGGTGCGCCACTAAAGGCCGTTTTCCTAGTAGCGCGAATTGGAAAAACTATATAAACCTGCACATGAATGGCAATGGAATTGAATGAAGAAAATGGGAGACTTTCTCCCAAACAATGCCTAGTGGTGTGCAACAAGATCTACGAAGATTGTCGTGTGTTTCACTGTTTCAATCTGTTGGTAAGTCTCAAGAAATGCTTGGAGCTGATTAGGGTTTCTTCTAGGCTTCACTCGGCAACCAACATTGTCAAACTCGAATGGAAGGTTCTTGTCTCACTTATCCTTGATGATCATGTTGTGAAGCACCACACATGCCGTCATGATAGTGTTCAGGGTTTCCTTTTTCGGTAACGAGCAGGACGTGAAATAATAGCAAACCTAGATTGCAACACTCCAAAAGCTCTCTCAATGTCTTTCTAGGCTGCTTCTTGCATTGTTGCAAAATGATATTGAATTTTCGTTTTAGTTCATGTGATGGTATTCACAAAGGTTGACCAAGAGGGATAGATCCCGTCGGCAAGATAACCAATCTATAATCATGGTTATTGACTCTGTAGTTGCAAGCCGAAGCTTCTCCACTAACAAGCTTAGCAATCAGAGGAGGTCTCTGCATGACTTTTATGTCAATGCAAGAATAAGCAAGGCCAAAAAGGTAGTGCCATATCCACAATTCCTGGTCGGCCACCGCTTCTAGCATGATGATTGGATCATGGTGATGCCTGGTGAACTTCCCATGCCATGCTTTTGAAAATTCTTCCACCTCCAATGCATTAAGTCAAAGCTGGCAAGCATGCCCGATCAACCTCTCTCATTCATCAGCACCAGTATCTTTGTCTCCTCCTCATTTGGAGCTTGGAGGTACGTTGGACCGAAGATTTTCACCAATGTCTTCACAAACAACCGCATGAGCGTGCTGTCTTCGCCAATGCGAAGGTACTCGTCAATGTAATCACACAGAATGCCATACGCGATAACCCTCATGGCAACCGAGATTTTCTGATATGAACTAAAACCTTGGATGCTGACAACATTCCTACAACAAGTGAAGAAACGACAATTTGCTTCACTTGCCTCAACTATGCGCACGTAAAACTCTCTTCTCATTCGGTGCCGACGGCAAAAAAGATGAGAAGAATAGATCAGTGTAGGGGTTCGTAGCATGGAAAACAAAAATTTTCTATCGCATACAAACAAACAAGCCAAGATCTATCTACTAGATTGCAGCAACGAGTCGATGGAATAACTCACCCTCGAAGATTCCAAAGTGTTTAACGAGAGCAGATTCTCGTGGGTGATGTAGTCGTACTCTTTCCGATCTCAAGATCGCGTAGACGATCCTTCCGGGCCAGTTCCCGAGCGCCTCCCGCAATGGTCACATCGCTCAGATTGACGAAGACCTTCCTCTCCCTTGTTCCAGAAAATGGAGGTTGTAGCACTCTCCTCGCGATTCCTACAAAGACAACGTGGTACCGAGGTAGAGGGAGATCCCAGGCTTCGCCTTAAGCCGGCAAGTAGTATGGTGGAGCTTATGAGAGAGGCTATTAGTGGTCTAGTAATTAGACACACCAATTAGAGGGCTCTAAACCAATTAGAAGGCTCTAAACCAAACAGCTCTAAACCGGGTCTAGGTCTAGTTTCTAGTTTAGAGGATAGGAACTTGTGTGTGTCTAGAGGGAGGCCCCGCCTCCCTTTATAGGTGGGAGGGCTGGCGCCAGGAGGGAGGGAGTCCCTCCCAACTCGGCCTAGGGCTGGCCGGGCTTGGGGAGGAGGACTCTCCCCAAGTCGGTTTCAACTTCTCTCTTCCAAAATCGGCCAATTTAAAATCGGCGCTTGACTTTTCCAATTTAGGAATCAAATAAACCCTTTATTTTGGACAGCGAGAACACTTAGTACATGATGCAATCATTCCATCTTGCAATGACACATTCATGTACCCTTCCCCGGAGTGCCGGACATTCCGACCTTCTAGAATGTTCCCGATGAAAACACCTAACCATTCCCCAACTCCGAAATGGGACTTTCCTTATATGAATCTTATTCTCCCACCATTCCGGATCACCGTGATATCCCGGATCCCATCCGAGACTCAACAACATTCGTCTCTTTCTCATAATACCATAACTACTCAAACAACGTCAATCCTTATGTGTCTCCTACGGTTCGTGAATTATGCGACATGATCGAGACACTTCTCCTAACAATAACCAATAGAGGAATCTGGAAATTCATATGGCTCTACATATTTCTACGATTACTTTATGATCGAATGAACCACTTACATACGATACCAATTTCCTTTGTCTCACGATATGTTACTTATCCGAGGTTATGATCGCTTCAGATCTCGCATACCTAGTTCATCCTCGCATCGATAAGTACTCTTTTCTCGCTCCTGATATGTGATCCCTTGTGACCAAGTCACATGCTTGCAAGCTAATTTGGATGACATTTCACCGAGAGGGCCCAGAGAATATCTATCCGTCATGTGGATGGACAAATCCCACTCTTGATCCATGTGTTTCAACCAATACTTTCCAACACCCAATGCCACTTTTATAGCCACCTTACGGTGTGGTGTTTGATGACATCAAAGCATCCATCCAAAGAAAGGCAATATGCATGATCTCATGGTCGAAGGAATTAGGTTACTATGTATCGTAAAGCATATAGCAATTGAACTATTGAAATGACTTGATCTTTATGCTACGCTTGTCTATAGGAGTATGTCCACCATATCATTCTCCTAACGATATGATCTTGTTGTTGATAACATCTCAATGTTCATGACAAAGAAACCACATCATCAATCAACCAACAAGCTAGTGAAGTATAGAGGCCATACTAGGGACTTCAATTTAAGTTTACAAATCACACAAGTATTAATGGTTTCCTTGTTAATAATATTATAGCATGAATGTAAACATTTATCATAAACACAAAGATATATAATAATAACCACATTTATTATTGCCTCTAGGGCATATCTCCAACAGCCTCCCACTTGCACTAGAGTCATCTAATCTAGATTACATGGTAATATACCAACACCCATGGCAGTTTGGTGTTGGTCATGTTTTGCCCTTGGGAGAGGTTTAGTCAATGGATCCGCCACATTCAGATCTGTGTGTACTTTGCAAATCTTTATATCCCCATCCTGGATATGTTCTCGAATAGCGTGAAAACGCAGCTTGATATGCTTTAGCTTCTTGTGTGACCTTGGTTCTTGCGATTGGCTATGGCGCCATGTTATCACAAGAGATAGACATTGGGTCCAGCGACTAGGAACCACACACCCAGCTCTGTAATGAACTCTTTCATCCATATCGCTTGTGAAGCCTCCAAGCAGCCATGTATTCCGATTCGTTGAAGATCTCGCCACAACGCTTTGCTTTGCACTCCTCCAGCTAACTGCACCATTCAAAATAAATACGATCCAGATTGTGATTTAGAATCATCCGGATCGGTGTTCCAACTAGCATCGGTGTAAACATTAACAACGATCTGTTCATCACCTCCATAAGAAACAACCATATCCTTAGATCTTCTCAAGTACTTAAGGATGTATTTGATCTGTCCAATGATCCACTCGATCACTTTGATATCTGCTAGTTAGACTAAAGATATGCAATGTCGGGTCTAGTACATAGCATGGCATACATTAGAGATCCTATGGCTGAGGCATAGGAGTCTTACTCATTCTTTCTCTATCTTCTCGATGTCGGACTTTGAGTTTTACTCAAGGTCGATTAGCAACATGGGCAAGAACCCTTTCTTGCTATCTTCCATTCCAAACCTCTTTAGAACTTTGTCCAAATATGTACTTTGTGACAATGATATTTGGCGCTTCGATCTATCTCTATAAATCTTTATGCCTAATATGTAAGCTTCGCCAAGATCCTTCATTGAAAAACTATTATTCAAATTCTCTTTGACACTATTAAGAAGGTCTACATCATTCCCAATCAACAATATGTCATCCACATACAGTATTTAGAATGCTACAGAGCTCCCCCTCACTTTCTTGTAAATACAAGCTTCTCCATAAGTTTGTATAAAACCAAAACTTTTGATTACCTTATCAAAACGTTGATTCCAACTTCGGATGCTTGCTTCAATCCATAGATGGACCGTTGAAGTTTGCATACCTTGTTAGCATCTTTAGGATCGACAAAACCTTTGGGTTGCATCATATACAACTCTTCATCAATGTCTCCATTGAGGAATGCTGTTTTGACATCCATCCGCCATATCTCATAATCATAATATGCAGCGATTGCTAACATAATCCTCACAGACTTTAGCTTCGCTTACCGTGAGAAAGTCTCATCGTAGTCAACTCCTTGAATTTGTCGAAACCCTTTTATGCGACAAGTCGAGCTTTATAGACGAACATTACCATCAAGATCTGCTTTCTTCTTGAAAATCCATTTGTTCTCGACACCTTCCGCCATCCAGAAGTCCACCAAAGTCCATACTTGGTTTTCGTACATGGATCCAATCTCGGATTTCATGGCTTGCCATTTATTGGAATCTGGGCTCATCATTGCTTCCTCATATGTCTCGGGGTCATCGTTGTCCACCAACATGACATTCATAACGGAATCATACCAACTGGAGTGGTACGATTTCGCTGACCTCCGAGGCTCAGAGCAACTTCAACCAAGTTTCATGATCACCATCACTAGCTTCCTCTCTTATTGGTGCACCACAGAACTTCTTCCGGTGCTGCGCTACTCGCAATTTCGAGAGAAGGTTCGACAACCTCGTCGAAGTTCTACTTTCCTTCCAGTCACTTCTTTCGAGAGAAATTCCTTCTAGAAAGGATCCATTCTTAGCAACGAAGATTTTGCCTTCGGATCTATGATAGAAGGTATACCCAATAGTTTCCTTCTGTATCCTATGAAGACGATTTTTCCGCTTTGGGTTCAAGCTTGTCCGTAACTTCTTTACATAGGCTTCAGATCCCCAAATTTTAAGGAACGACAATTTAGGTTTCTTCCCAAACCATAATTCATACGGTGTCGTTCAACGGATTTAGACGGTGCCCTATTTAAAGTGAATGCGCTGTTTCTAATGCATAACCCCAAAATGATAGTGGTAAATCTGTAAGAGACATCATAGAACGAACCATATCTAAGAGAGTTCGACACGACGCTCGACACACCATTACTGTGGTGTTCCCGGTGTCAATCATGAAAGTATTCCACATTTCTTCAAATGCTCGCCAAACTCAGAATTTAGATATTCACCTCCACGATCGTAACGTAGAAATTTAATCTTCTTGTTACGTTGATTCTCTACCTCACTTTGAAACTCCTTAAACTTCGAAAGTTTCGGACTTATGTTTCATGAAATAGATATACCCATATCTACTCAAGTCATCCGTGAAGGTAAGAACATAACGATAACCATCACATGATGCTACACTCATTGGACCACACACATCGGTATGTATGATTTCCAATAAGTCCGTAGCTCGCCCATCATACCGTAAAATGGAGTCTTAGTCATTTTACCCATCGACATGCTTCAGATCTTTCAAGTGATTCAAAATCAAGTGATTCAAGAAGTCCATCGGAATGGAGTTTCTTCATACGCTTCACTCCAATGTGACCAAGACGACAAAGGCTACATATAGGTCAAATTATCGCTGATTTCAAACGCTTAGCCTCAATGTTATTAATATGTGTATTTCTACTATCGAGATTCAATATGAATAGACCATCTATCAAAGGTGCATGTGCATAAAACACATTACTCATATAAATCGAACAACCATTATTCTCGGATTTAAACAAGTAACTGCCTCGCAATAAACAAGATCCCGATATAATGTTCATGCTCAACGCAGGCACCAAATAACAATTATTTAAGTATAAAACTAATCCCGATGGTAGATGAAGAGGTAGTGCCGACCGCGATCACATCAACCTTTGATCCGCTTCCCACGCGCATCGTCACCTCGCTCTTCACTAGCTTCCGCTTATTCGTAGCTCTGCTTCGAGTTACAAATATGAGCAACCAACCAAAGATCAAATACCTGTGCACTACTTAATACTAGTGAGATACACATCAATAACATGTATATCGATATACCTTTCTTCTTGATGTTGCTTCTTCAAATCTGCCAAGTACTTTGGGCAATTCCGCTCAAAGGACCTTCTCCCTTGCAAGAAAAGCACTGTTTCAGGCTTGGGTCCAGCCTTGGTCCTCTTCGTCGGTATGGTAACTCTCTTACCACCCTTCTTGAAGTGTCCTTCCGCTTAGACTTGCCTTTCTTGAATTTGGTGGTCTTATTGACCATCAACACTTGGTGCTCTTTCTTGATCTCCACTTCGCAGATTTTAACATAGCAAATAGTTCTCGCAACTCTTTGTTCATGTTCGCATGTTGTAGTTCATCACAAAGTTCTTGTAACTTGGTGGTAGTGATTGGAGGATGCGGTAAACCCCAAAGTATTAGGAATCACTATACCCAAACTTTGAAGTTTATTTGCGTGCCTGCACATCTTAAGCACATGCTCACCGACGGAGCTACCCTCTTCCATCTTGCGCTTAAAGAACTTTTCGTAAGCTTCATAACTTTCAATTGCCGCATGAGTCTCAAAGATTAATTTGAGATCCTCGACAATATCATATGGGTCGACTCTTCAAACCTTTTCAAGCTCCGATTCTAAACCATACAAGATAGCACACTGAACTATGGAGTACCGATTCTTCCGAGCGAGGTAAACATTCTTTACTTCATCGGTAGCATCACTGCAGTGGGTCACCTAGCGGTGCATCCAGCACATAGGTCAAATTACCAAATGTGAGGACAATCTCAAATTGAACCAATCCGCCAAGTTGCTTCCATTGTTTTTCAACTTTTCTTTCTCTAGGAACGCATTAAAATTGATGGTAGGGCTGCCATTGATCTACAAATATATTTGCAATAGTTTAGACTAAGTTTATGACAAATTGAGTTCAAATTAATTAATGAAATTAAACTAGGTGAACTCCCACCAAAACAACATCCCTCACATTGTTTTAGTGATCACACGAACCAAATCCACTACATCAACACCGATCATCACGAGAGTTGATATAGTTTCAATGGAACAATCATCATGTTCATCATATCTACTATATGATTCATGCTTTGCCTTTCGCGATCCGTGTTCCCGAGGCCATGTCTGTACATGCTAGGCTCGTCAAGACAAACCTTAGCTTCCGTGATAAGCAAATCTGGCTTGCTTACGCTTGTAGTCACCCGCGAATCAAAGACACCCGATCATCACGTGGTGCTTCAAGCAAGCTTTGGCAACGGTGCATACTAAGGGTGAACACTTTAGAACTTGAAATTTATGTGCATGAGGGATCATCTTATAATGCTACCGCCGCCTACTAAGCAATACAAGATTCATAAAGGATTAACATCACATGCAATTCATAATATGTGATATGATATGGCCTTTCTTCTTTGTGCTTCCGATCTCCATCTTCAAGCACCTAACATGATCTCCATCATCTCCGCATAGCATCAAGGTCAATGACGCTTCTTCATGGTTGTCGCCCACCAGCTTCAACTATTACAACTATTTTGAATAGACACGCAGGTCTTAACAGAAATTAAAGACAACCATATGGTTTCGCCGTTGCCAACTTACAATAAGGAACATTGCATACATCAAATATAATCACAATCATGGCCATATCACATCATCAGACACCCCGCAAAACAAAGTTAGACGCTTCTACTTTCTTTGCATATTTTACGTGGTTTGGGGCTTTCCATAAGTGTCGCTCTAACTTTTAACAAGAACCACAACATTGATACTAGCATTGTTGATTACCCGTTGTAAATTGGATCTTAACTATGCTAGGAGAAACAGCACCAAGAAAGCCACTTATGCAATACAAGTTGCATGTTGCGTGGAGCAAGTCTCATGAACGATGTCATGTAAGGTTAGCCCGGCCGCTTCATCCCAACATACCGCAAGATGCAAAGTACACAAAAGCAATCTACAATAAAAGCATCAACGCCCACAATGACCATTGTGTTCTACTCGCAACAGATCTACATATAGACACGGCTCGATACCATCAGTAGGGGTTCGTAGCATGGAAAACAAAAATTTTCTATCGCATACAAACAAACAAGCCAAGATCTATCTACTAGATTGCAGCAACGAGTCGATGGAATAACTCACCTCAAGATTCCAAAGTGTTTAACGAGAGCAGATTCTCGTGGGTGATGTAGTCGCATTCTTCCGATCTCAAGATCGCAGACGATCCTTCCCAAGGCGCTGCCTCAGCGCTCCCAATCGGTCACACGCTCGTAGATTGACGAAGACCTTCCTCTCCTTGTTCCAAAGAAAATGGAGGTTGTAGCACTCTCTCGCGATTCCTAAAAGACAACGGCGTGGTACCGAGGTAGAGGGAGATCCCGCAGGCTTCGCCTTAAGCCGTGCGTAGTATGGTGGAGCTTATGAGAGAGGCTATTAGTGGTCTAGTAATTAGACACACCAATTAGAGGGCTCTAAACCAATTAGAAGGCTCTAAACCGAAACAGCTCTAAACCGGGGTCTAGGTCTAGTTTCTAGTTTAGAGGATAGGAACTTGTGTGTCTAGAGGGAGGCCCGCCTCCCTTTATAGGTGGGAGGGCTGATGCCAGGGAGGGAGGAGTCCCTCCCCAACTCCTAGGGCTGGCCCGGCTTGGGGAGGAGGACTCCTCCCAAGTCGGTTTCAACTTCTCTTTCCAAAACTGGCGGTTGATCAAACTGCGCTTGACTTTTCCAATTTAGGAATCAAATAAACCCTTTATTTTGGACAGCGAGAACACTTAGTACATGATGCAATCATTCCATCTTGCAATGACACATTCATGTACCCCTTCCCCCCCGGAGTGCCGGACATTCCGGGACCTTCTAAAATGTTCCCGATGAAAACACCTAACCATTCCCCAACTCCGAAATGGGACTTTCCTTATATGAATCTTATTCTCCGGACCATTCCGGATCACCTCGTGATATCCCGGATCCCATCCGAGACTCAACAACATTCGGTCTCTTTCATAATACCATAACTACTCAAACAACGTCAATCCTTAAGTGTGTCTCCTCACGGTTCGTGAATTATGCGACATGATCGAGACACTTCACCGAACAATAACCAATAGAGGAATCTGGAAATACATATCGCTCCCACATATTACTACGATTACTTTGCGATCGAAAGAACCACATACATACTATACCAAGTAACCTTTGTCACAAGATATGTTACTTATCCGAGATTATGATCGCTTGGTATCTCTGCATACCTAGTTCATCCTCACATCGATAAGTACTCTTTTCTCGCTCCTGATATGTGATCCCTTGTGACCAAGTCACATGCTTGCAAGCTAATTTGGATGACATTTCACCGAGAGGGCCCAGAGAATATCTATCCGTCATGTGGATGGACAAATCCCACTCTTGATCCATGTGTTTCAACCAATACTTTCCTAACACCCAATGCCACTTTTATAGCCACCTATTACGGTGTGGTGTTTGATGACATCAAAGCATCCATCCAGTAAAGGCAATATGCATGATCTCATGGTCGAAGGAATTAGGTTACTATGTATCAGAAAGCATATAGCAATTGAACTATTGAAATGACTTGATCTTTATGCTACGCTTGTCTATAGGAGTATGTCCACCATATCATTCTCCTAACGATATGATCTTGTTGTTGATAACATCTCAATGTTCATGACAAAGAAACCACATCATCAATCAACCAACAAGCTAGTGAAGTATAGAGGCCATACTAGGGACTTCAATTTAAGTTTACAAATCACACAAGTATTAATGGTTTCCTTGTTAATACTATTATAGCATGAATGTAAACATTTATCATAAACACAAAGATATATAATAATAACCACATTTATTATTGCCTCTAGGGCATATCTCCAACAATCAGTACCTCCATCAACATGTTATGGCTGCAAATTCGGCTGCGGGGAAGCACATATGACCAATGGTGGATCCACGATGCCTTTTCCCGTTGTTCTCTTCGTCTTCGAGGTTCTGCATGGCTACCACCAACAAATGTCTTCAACATCGTCGTCGTCGATGATATCGCCCCAATTGTAATCAGATGATGAGGAGGAGTCGTCGAAGAAGAACTTCATGGACGCACTCCTGCCGGAGGACCAAGTGACATGGGTATGCCCTACGAGTGCCTGATGTTAGCCTACCCGGTGCCAGCCTGGCAGAGGCCCACATAATTACCCATTACGGATGGCGAAGCCCAGGAAGGATTCGGGTGACCAAGGACCATATAGATTCGACTTCTTGGAGAACACGGCTAGCTATAGATAGAATTTCAAAGGGTTCAACCCTAATCTGTAACCGAATCGGCCTACCCTGAGACCTGGCCTCCCCATATAAAGGCCAGGAGGGCACGGCGAGGAGGATCTCTCAACTCTCATACCCTAGACACACCTCACGCCGGATTGCATCTGCGCACCCCTGTAACCATCGACTTCGTCATCAATCAAAAACAAACAAACAGGAGTAGGGTTTTTCCCTTCGGGGGCCTGAACCTGGGTAAACTCCGTGTCCCCTTGCTGCGAGTCTATTAACCGTCGCACGATCTCCATCCTCCCCATCTTATCTAAACCCAAGTCCATAACAATGGGCATTGGCGAGTCGAACCCTCGTCACCAAGACTCGCTCCACGAAGAACTCATCTACGCAGATACGCTTTAGGATTATATCGAGGACTGAACAATCCAAACAGATGGCCATGGAAAAGATGACCGGTACTTATGATGACGGGCGCTGTGGTGGTGACAGGAGAGGCGGAGAAGGTCGGCGACGACTTCAAATCTGGGAGGGAGAGAGTCGCTGAATTAAGCGTGGCCCGGCCGGATCGATTGTATATGTGGGGCAGGACAAATTGTGGACAACGGAGGAAACAACACTCCGATAGCTACGGCGTGTCGTGGTGGTCAACAACGCCCGCTGCTAGGAGGAAATGGAGCGGCGGCGTGGTGGGAATCCTCGTGGTGGTGGCGACGCGTAGGATCGGCGAAAACCCTAGGAGAGAGGGCTACGGGCAGAAATTGTGGCTGGAGGATTCCTTCCGCTCGCGTTTTGAATAGTCAACGCTTGTTTTCTATGCACCATGCAGAAAGCGGCAAATCTGCATTATCGAACCGATGGTTAGGGTTGCAGGTGCGGGCCCCGCGTAGATCTGCAAAACAAGATGGTCAGTTCAAATTGTTCTACATGCAGCGATTATAACTTTCCTACACGTTTAGTAAGTTAAGCCAAATCACTGCCCGCAAGCCCGCCCCGCTTGCAACCCTACCGATGGTACGGAGCTGGGTTTTCTGTACCCGCAGAAAAAAATGCAGGTTGGCCGATTATACAGTATCTGTACTGCCTTCTTTTCCGCATAAACCGATGGTTATTTTGCCGTTCACGACTTAGACGGGAATCTGCTAGGGATGCTCTTAGCACCGATTGTCACAAAACGAAATTCTCTTTTCTTCAGCTGCCAAACCTAAGCCATGTCCTGTTATGGCTATGACAGTGCAACCACCTTTCTCTCTCGATCGATCGTGCACTTGTGTCCAGCTGGCCAGTTGGGCAACGATCAATGGCCTCTTATTTGCAATTAGTTGCACACAGACAACACGGCAACGCCACATGCATCAAGCATGGAGGAGTGCGGCGACACTCCAGTGACGATCGACGAGTAATGCTGACTCGGCATTGTCGGACATATACAGAGAGGAGAGGGTGGGAGAGTCCATCTGGACTGTACGGGAGCCAAGCAACAAGTTCTAGAGAGTACCATACTAGTAGCTTCAGATTCTGGTAACAATTAGAGATTAAAACAAGGAAAGAATTTTAGGTGAATGAACAATGAGACTATTACGGAGATGCACACGTGTACCCAATGGTGTAGCTACCAATCGATGTTCCTTAAATTTGCATGGGGAACTACTAGTAGTACTTCACTACTGCAGTTCCTCTTCCGCATCAACAGGGGACAAGGACAGTACAATAATGCGACCGATGTTAGGGATCGATGGCATGATCCGCTCCGAGCCACCAAAAATTCTCGGGTCCATCCAAGAACCAGCTCCGGGAGGTGGCACATGCCACATGTCGCACTCTCAAGAGCGTGCCACATCATCTTGTGCTAGCCTGCCTCTTTCACAACATCGGCTCTGCGGTGTGATGTTGGTCGCGTCACGGGCTTGAGTTCATGGATGCCGACGAGACGGCCTCAGAAGGTGTGGACAGCCAGGAGAGGATGGTGGGAGATCCTAGCGCTGGCGGCAATTCTACGTTGGAAGCTCCCAGATCGCGTCTCAGAGACAACTTGGCCGCAATTTGCGAACCGAGCTTGGAGCGGTGTGAATGTTTTTCGGGTCAAAAGCTCACCGCTTTAGCGACAATGCCTACAGACGTCGTAACCTTCATGAGGGTGCTAGGGAAAACCCTTGATCGGCGTGTTCTCAATGGCGGCGACGCGGTGCGTTGTTACCTTCTTGGGGGCGTCCTCGTGGAGCTCCGACTCCTCTCGGTCACACTTTGGTGTCGTCGGTAGCAAGTTGTGGTTTCTTGTGTTTTTTTTCTTATCAATGATCTGATTTATTGGAGGTTCTCTCGTGAACCCCATCTCTCCGTTATGGACTTACTTATAAATCAGGACAAAATCATAAAAAAAAACATATATGTTCAACAATGATTTAGCACCTAACATTCTTTACTAAATGTCCTCCTCTCGTGAACCCAATCTCTAGGCTTGTGGAATCATGGAATGGATAAGAAAACTGATAGAGGGGCTAGATTCCTGGGCCCACGAATGATTCAGCGAACCGAAACCGTTTGATGGGTTCTCGCGCTGTCAGTAGCATGCAAGTGTCGAGACTGAATTAGACTAGTCACAATGGAGAGTATCATATGCTAGTATCATGCATATGATACTAGTGTATGATACTATATCTACAATGCATGGTATCATGTATTAGTATCATAGACTTATAGTATTTATTGTTTTGTAGAATCTCAATGCAAATTTGTGTACACGATTTTTTTGACACTAAGTTTTCTATTTTTATGTGCTATGATACTGTATCTACCTATGATACTAGTAGCATCTCTCATCATTAATTGCAGTGACACATTAGCATTTTGCATGCATGTAGTGCATGATACCATGATATCTCCATTGGGGCTAGTCTTACCGCTAGCTATGTTGGCCGCAATTATTGGTATCTTAGTACAGACATACAGCAGGATCATTGAGGAATTAATTTTTGGTTAATCACCGCTTGCATGGTTTGGTCCCACTTCAAAGTTCAAACCCCTTTCGGTTAGCACGAAATGAAAGCCTCTTTTCTTCACGACTTCAAACCCGTGTCTAGATTTTAGCTCGAAATATTACGTATTTTAGTCTTAGAAAAAGACAAAATAACAAAATTATCACTTTAATGTACACACTGTTCACCAATAAAAGAACTCAATTTATCATATTTGCTAAGACTAAACTATAAAGTAGTTTGAACTAAAATTTTACACACTTATAGAACACATAGTTATCTACATCACTGAATTTTTTAAAGAATTTTTTGAGACTTTTGAATTCAAATTCTTGAAGATTCAAAAGCCGGGCTCATTGGAGCCGGGAGCGCCATCAGGCCTCACTCTAGTCCAGCCTCTTACAATTTTTCTAGGCATTCAGTGAAACTCCTGGCCTGGAGATCTCCACGTGTACCTACACATGGCAGGTTCCACGTCAGATTAACGTTGGTACGCATTGTTCCTTCTGTCTCCCCCGATGTCGCGTCGACCAATGGGCATCACCGTGCACCAAGCACTGTACTGATTTTGCGGTTTAAGTCAAGACTTCGAACTATATGTACATGTGTGTAAATGAATTAGGAATGAGCGATGTTGGTTCGTTTACCGTAAATATTGTTCTCCATCGTGTAAGAACTTTTAAATATTTTAAAGTTGACTAGATACACTTTAAAATTAGTGAATCTGCATATTTACACATGTCTATATACATTGTTTTAGAGAAATTTTAAAATATTACATTAGTGAACGGAGGGAGTACATTTTTACATAAAAAATTGAATTGTGAAACTCTTCCACTATTTCAATTCAAAAAACAAAAATCAGGGATGGTTGCAGCCACATAGGCAGAGAGATATCACTAGCATGCATGATATGCAATGCCATTGGGACGTTGGAGATTGATGCATGTGGTGTCGACATGTCACTGTCCTACCTATTGTCGACGATGTTCTCAAAATTAGCTTCAAACACAAACAACTACAGTTTCTTGGAGACCCATCAAAATCAACAGGAACATCACAATAATACGGTGGTAGGGATGGTAATTGGGATTAGGGGTGTAAACGGCATCCCGTTTAGTACCACTTATTTTTTGTTAGTTATAGGTTTGTGATTGTAGAAACTAATAAGAAAGAAAATAAGCCTGTGACAAAATTATATGCGATATGTGGCGTCAGCGGCGCCGTTTGACATCCCTAATTGGGATGATCAACACAATGCCCGTGGCACATGCCAAGTGTGCTTCACATACACACTCACGCCGGACGACCAAGACTCGCTCCACGAAGAACTCATCTACGCAAATACGCATCAGGATTAAATCGAGGACCGAACGTTCCAAACAAATGGTGGCGTTCAAGATGAACAGTACTTACGGCGGCGCCAAGCGTGGCGGCGACAAGGGCGGAGAAGGACAGCGATGACTTCAAATCTAGCGGGGAGCGGGGGAGTTGCTGAATTAACTGTGATCATCCGGATCGATTGGATCTATGGCGGCGGGACAAAATTGCGGGACAGCGGATGAACCAACACTTTGAAAGCTATGCGGAGCTCCTGGAAGGTCGACAAGGCCCGCGACAAGGTGGAAATGGAGCGGCGACACGGCGGGAATCCTCACGATGGCGGAGGCGTGCTGGATCAGCGAAAACCCTAGGAGGGAGGGCTGCGGGCAGCAAATGCGGCTCGAGGATTCCTTTCACCCACGTCTTCAGCGTGTGTTTTCTGTATGCCACGTGCAAAGCGGCAAATCGGCACCATCGAACCGAGTATACACGAGGTTTGGAGCTACCCGCAAAAAAATTTACAGGTCAGCCGAGTATACATTATCTGCATTGTCTTCTTTTTGACCTAAAACTACAGACTAACGGTTAATTTACGGGTTCGCGACTTATCTGCATTGTCACAAAACGAAATCCTCTTTTCTTCAGCTGCCAAACCTAAGCCACGTCCTGTTATGGCTATGACAGTGCAACCACCTTCCCCTTTCGATCGTGCACTTGTGTCCAGCTGGCCAGTTGGGCAACGATCAATGACCTCTCATTTGCAATTAGTTGCACAGAGACAACACGCCAACGCCACATGCATCAAGCATGTAGGAGTGCTGCGACACTCCAGTGACGATCGACGAGTAATGCTGACTCGGCATTGTCGGACATATACAGAGAGGAGAGGGTGGGAGGGTCCATCTGGACTGTGCGGTAGCCAAGCAACAAGTTCTAGAGAGTACCATGCTAGTAGCTTCAGATTCTGGTAACAATCTTCCACCTCCGACCAATATTACTAATATGTTTGAGAATTGGTTAAATGGAATGGATAAGGCTAATAAAGCTAGTATACATATAGGGGTATCGGCTTTATGTTGGGCTATATGGAAATATCGCAATGATGTTATTTTTAACAAGGTTCGAGTTCCATCTTTTTTGCAGGTTATTATCTCGGCATCACGATGGATCCAGCTCTGGGCTTTTTTGCTCCCGGAGCAGATACGCCCCATGATGGTTTCGGGATGCAGCCGTCTGGTGATGGTCGCTCAGGATATTTACTACCAGGCTATGTGGCGTCATGCTAGTAGATTGACAGATGTTTAGTCTTTGCTATGCTGTCCTTTTTTTAGCTTTCCTTGAGTGTTCTGAGGTTTGGTTGTTCCAATCTTCATGATTGTCCAATTGTAACTTCAAAATTTTAGACTCTAAAGTAATAAAAAGGGCTGTGTGCATCCTTTGGATGCAGAGGCCGGGGCACACCCCCATTTCGAAGAAAAAAAATTAGAGATTAAAACAAGGAAATAATTTTAGGCGAATGAACAATGGGACCATTACGGAGATGCATACTAGTAGTATTTCAGCATCAGCAGGGACAAGAAGAAGGATAGTACAATAATGCAACCGATGGTAGGGATCGGTGATATGATCCGCTCCGAGCCACCCAAAATTCTCGGGTCCATCCAGGAACCAGCTCCGGGAGGTGGCACATGCCAAGTGTCGCACTCTCAAGCGCGTGCCACATCATCTTCTGCTAGCCTATCTCGTTTACGCCGTCGGCTCTACAGTGTGATGTTGGTCACATCATGGGCTTGAGTTCGTGGATGCCACCTCGGAGGGTGAAACTGCGCGGCGATACAGCGACAAGCGACATTGGGTTGTGGTTTTCTCACTCATTGGTGTGGATAGCAAGGAGCGAATGGTGGGAAGATGCTGGTGCTGGCGGCACTTCTGCGTTGGCAGCTCTCAAATCGCATTTCGGAGACCTAACTTGGCCACAACGGGCGACCCGAGCTTGGAGTGGTGTGAATGTTTTTCGGGTTGAAAGGTCACCTCTTTGCGGCGGCGATGCTTGTGGACGTTGTAACCTTCTTCGGGGTGCCAAGGGAAAATCCTTGACCAGTGTGTTCTTAATGGCGGCGGCGCGGTGCGTCGTTACCTTCTTGGGAGCGTCATCGTGGAGCTCCGGCTGCTCTCGGTCACGCTTTGGTGTCTTTAGTGGCAACTTGTGTTTTTTCATGTTTTTTTGTTTTATCTTTGATCTAATTTGTTGGAGGTTCTCTTCCATGTAGCAAAGTTCGGCCGTCGTGACTTTATTTATAAAACAGGACAGAAGCATCTTTCGAGAAGGAAAAGAACATGTATGTTCAGCAATGATTTAGCACCTAACATGCCTTAATTACTAAATGTCCTCCTCTCCTAAACCCAATCTCTCGGCTTGTGGAATCATGGAATGGATAAGAAAACGGATGGAGGAGCTAGATTCCTGGGCCACAAATGATGCAGCGAACCAAAACCGATAAATGGGTTCCCTTGCGCTGTCAGTAGCATGCAAGTGTCTATGCTGGATTAGCGCTAGCTATGTTGGCCTCAATTATTAGGATCTTAGTACAGACATACAGCAGGATCATTGAGGAATTAATTTTTGGTTAATCACCGCTTGCATGGTTTGGTCCCACTTCAAAGTTCATACCCCTTTCGGTTAGCACAAAAGACGAAACAGAAGCCTCTTTTCTTCACGACTTCAAACCCGTGTCTAGATTTTAGCTCGAAATATTACGTATTTTAGTCTTAGAAAAAAATTTATCACTTTAATGTACACACTGTTCACCAATAAAAAAACTCAATTTATCATATTTGCTAAGACTAAAATATAAAGTAGTTTGAACTAAAATTTTACACAATTATAGAACACATAGTTATCTACATCATTGAATTTTTTGAGACTTTTGAATTCAAATTCTTGAAGATTCAAAAGGCGGGCTCATTGGAGCCTGGAGCCATCACGCCCCACTCTAGGACAGTCCTCTTACAATTTTTCTAGGCATTCAGTGAAACTCCTGGCCTGGAGATCTCCACGTTACGTAGAGTGCTCCACTTGGCAGGTTCCACGTCAGATTAACGTTGGTACGCATTGCTCCTTCTCTCCCCCCACCCCCACCCATCCACCCATGTCACGTCGACCAATGGACAGCACTAAAATGAGTGAATCTGTATATTAAAACATGTCTACATACATTGTTTTAGAGAAATTTTAAAATATTACATTAGTGAAACGGAGGGAGTACATTTTTACATACAAAATTGAATTGTGAAACTCTTCCACTATTTCAATTCAAAAAACAAAAATCAGGGAAGGTTACAGCCACATATAGGCAGAGAGATATCACTGGCATGCACGATATGCAATGCCATTGGGACGTTGGAGATTGATGCATGTGGTATCGACATGTCACTGTCCTACCTATTGTCGACGATGTTCTCAAAATTAGCATCAAACACAAAAATCTACAGTTTCTTGGAGATCCATCAAAATCAGCAGGAACATCACAATAATACGGTGGTAGGGATGGTAATTGGGATGATCAACACAATGCCCGTGGCACACGCCAAGTGTCCTCCTTCAAACGGATGCCATGCCATCAGTTACAACACCCACTTTTTACTCTGGCTCTCTCTTTAGAAAACGGAAGGTCATCAAGGGGTGGACACAATAAAATTGTAGCCCCTCAGGTCCACTTTCTTTTATGGCTGATTGCCAACTGTGTAAAAGTGGCAATAGTTGGCACGACCTATAATAATTGGAAAAGGAGACTTCTACTGCAGGTAATGCATGTGTGACCATGTGCAACAGAGGCTAGCCACAATAATGGTTAACTTAATCAACACTATTGGGAAGTGAAATCTGAATATCAAGCCTCTAGAATGGAAATTATTGTAATCATCTTTCACAAAAACAATAGATTTTTAATCTATTTTAATGTGTCATAATGTCATGATTATCTAATTCAAAATAGAATTCTTTTGCTCCTAGATGTCAATGTTATAGAAATTTATCACTTGCGGCATGCATTACATTTTAGCATGAATTTGGCAGTTTTACAAGTATATGAGTGTAGTATTAGTTAATTTTGGCGCCGTTGATGTATTTGGAAATTTGACTAATTTTACATAATTGTTTGTCAATATATATATATATATATATATATATATATATATAATACCAGCCTAATATAACCTATCATCGATACACCTGTTTGAGCTATTTTTCGTATAGAATGGACCCTGACTCTCTCTTATCCTTATTGGTGGTTAGCATGACGTCCGGATAAATGAAAGACTATTTCCTAAATCACCAAACCTAAAGCACTCGACATAGGAGATGAGTAGATGCTTGGGAGAGAGAGAGATACTACACAACATGCATTACTTGTTTGCTCGAGGATAATACTCAACTTCCCTCCTGTTTGAATTGTTTAAGCAGGACTAACTATATGCTCTTTGTTTGTGTAGGCTCTTTCTGAATAAAATAAGACTACCATACGGTCAGTCAAGTATCATCATGCAACTGGTGCTCCCAGCTACGAGGTTTTGTGTGACATGAAGGAACATTCCAATGAACTTCTTCTTCCAAATGACAATGTGAAAGAAGTAACGGTAAGTGCTCCATAGTACTATCCATCTTCGTAAAATTCAGTGTCTTTTTCTTCCCTCAAGCGTATACGATGTGTTTATAATTTGCTCGCTATGTTTCTCATATTCTCTTTTATTCCTAAAACTGGTAGGCAATCATGGAAAACAACATGGTGCCATATGCTTCAGAAGATGGCACATACGATGAACCAATTCCTTCCAACGATGATGTGCACTTTGTGCTGTCGTAGGAAAAGAGAAAGCCAACTTTCCTGAAAAACATGGTCATTCATGCAAGTACTTCAAGACCAACCAAGTATCAATTAGAAGTGCATCTCGAGGCCCACAGAACAGGTAATATGGAAATATGCTCTACCATTGAGGAGTTGCAGAAGGTGAATGAATCAGGCGAGACAGATAGACTGGAGTATTTGGAAGACCTACAAGCAATGCGGTAGAAACAAGAAGACATGAGGAAAAAATAAGAAGAGGCAAGTGCATTAATTCAACAAGTGTTAGCTCAGCTGTCGGAACCAGAAGAGGCAATTTGGTAAGTGAACTGGTGGTGTGAATCTTGTGGTAAATCTGTGGAAATTTGTTAGACATTTGGCTAGGAAACATTTATGATGTTCGGTGGTATTATGATGTTGAACCTTTTATGTGAGTTTTTTTGAAGCTGGTATTCATTTTTGTAAAGTGAAACATTTGTACTAAAATTTATATAAGAGTAAACATAGTAATTGTTTATTTACGAAATATTTCCTTCATGCATAGTTATCAATAGGGCGAGCGGAGGTTAGCCAACTGCCATGACAATATAGTAACATCAAGAAAAGTTAGTCCACGTGTTTCGGTAACCCACGTCTTATCATTTAAATGGACCACGTGTCGGCCTACCGGCGGCAGGCTGCGATGAAGGAAATTCGTTACAGCTGGAGAAGACGTCCTAAATGTCATAATGACGTAAGCAACTGGCGTTAACAGAATCAAGCCGTGGCGAAAATAAAATATTAGGACGACGATGGCGTCACTAACGACCGACATGACATCAGCTGACGTCGCTAACAGCCAACCGCGGTGCTGTCTGCCATGTGGCATGGATTGTGACAAAAGAAAAAAGCCACGATTGATTAGGCCTAGGCCAGGCCGGTCCCGTTGGCCGCGACGAATTTCAAGGAACGTCACGGTCGGTCGTGATGTTTTCAGACAAAAAAGGTCACAAATCAGATTATGACATGAGATTCATGACCTTTTTTATTGCAAAATTCGTAACAGATGGTGATCTATGACGTTCTGCCCTTGATCCACGACGATATCAGATCATCATGTACCATCCAGATTCTTGTACCGTTTCTTCTAGGATTTTTTAATAAGTGGGTGTGATGTCCTACCTTGCCTTGCACCTCCTGTTCTCTTAGCATCATGTCTGACCATTACTTTATTCCTTATACCATGAAACATGGTCTTCACAGGTTTTCCTCTAATATCTAGTATCCATCTATTAAAAACTTCACTCAAGTTGTTGAGAACTAAATTAGTTTTACAATTATAATCCATGGCATATCTAGCCCAGGCTGAAACTGGTATTTTCATTAGCCACTCCCAAGTTTCTACACTCTCTTCTTTCATGTTAGCCATAGCAACATCAAAGTCATTTTGTGTGTAAGAATTGCTGGCTGCATTCATGTATTTCTTTGACTCCTCACCTCTAAACCTAGCAATTTGGAAGTTTGAATGACTTTATTGCATTAAGGAGGCCCTACACATCAAGTCACTGCCTATGTAAGTAATACAATATTAGTTTCTATATACTTGCAATGTGACAATGTATAAAAGATTTACATGTAACATTGACCTTCTGCATATCAGATATTATGGTGTAATATCCAAACTTGCCTTGTTCACCCCAATTGCATACTTCAGTTGTGTGAGGAACCAACTCCATGAAGCTGTCTCCTACTTGTCAACCAAGCCAAAAGCAAGAGGGAATATGTTATTGTTCCCATCTCTTGCAATGGCACAAAGGATCTGCTGGCCTGTGGTTAGATTCACAAAGCAACCATCCAGACCTGCAAAGAAACAATAAACAGTGAGGTAGTATAATGGCTAGTTGGTCACAACAAATATAAAGCAAACATTTGATCACATGTACCTATAAATGGTCTACAGCCATTAAGAAAACCTTGTATGTATCCACCTAAACAGTAGAACATCCCATGAAATCTAGGGTTCGTGCTGAGATGCTCTACAACAAATTTGGTAGTAACAATGCATCTTGAGCCAGGGTTGGTGTCAAAAACTGTCTGCAAGTAGTCTCTAAGCCTCCTGTACTGTCCAACCTGATCACCAAGCATTGCCTTCAATGCTTTCTTCTTTGCCCTGTATGCCATCATCTTGTGCACATCTACACCATATTTCTCCTTAGTTGTCTCCATCACTGCCTCAATGCCTGTCCTTGGATCTACTCTCACACTAGGCTCACACACTTGTGCTAGCCACTTGCCTATCACCTTGCATTGTTCACCAGATGATGCACATGTTGTAGGGGTTCGTAGCATGGAAAACAAAAAATTTCTATCGCATGAACACACACAAGCCAAGATCTATCTACTAGATTGAAGCAACGAGTCAATTAGAGTACTCGCCCTCGATGATTCCAAAGTGGTTAACAAGAGTAGATTCTTGTGGGTGATGTAGTCGTACACTTGCTGATATGAAGATCGCGTAGACGATCCTTCTAGTGCTGTGTTTCGACAGCGCTTCCGTAGTCGGTCACATGTTCGATACTCGATGAAGACCTTCCTCACCCTTGTTCCGGCAGGCAGCGGAGGTTGTAGTTCTCTCCTCGCGATTTTGGCAGCATGACAGCGTGGTGTCGGAAGTAGAGGGAAGATCCCATAGGGCTTAGGCTAAGACGGAGCGGGTTATGGTGTAGAAATAGGGTTTCCCCAGCAATCTAGGGTTTAGAAGCCGGAGAGGAGGAGGTGGATCCGGCAATGGCGCGGCAACGACGACATAGGGCGGCGGCGTCTTGGGTGTTGTTGTTGTTGTGTGGAGGGCAAGCCCCCTCCCCTCTATTTATGAGAGGGAGGTGTAGCTAGGGAGAGGGGAGTTTGAATCCTTCCCCAACTCCCTCTCCGTCTAGGCTTCTAGTGGAGGGAGAGTAGGATTCTCTTCTTCCTCCACTAGGAAACATTGTCCCAGTTTGACTTTTCAAATCTGCCTTTTGACTTTCAATTTTGGAGTTCATATTAACTCTTTATTTGCATTGTCCTTTGACCTAGGACATGATGCAACTATTCCACTTAGTCATGACACATTCATGCACCCTTCCCCTTCCGGTCCAGTGAACCTTCAAGACCCTTCTAGATCATTCCGGTGAAAACACCGGAATCATTCCTAAACTCCGAAATTGGACTTTCCTTATATGAATCTTATTCTATGGACCATTTCGGATCTCGTAGTGATATCCCGGATCCCGTCCGAAACTCCAAACAACATTCGGTCTCCCTACTTATATTCCATATCTACTAAACAACATCGAATCCTTAAGTGTGTCTCCCTACGGTTCGTGAATTATGCAGACATAACTGAGACTCTTCTCCGATCAATAACCAATAGAGGAATCTGGAAATTCATATGGTTCCCACATATTTCTACGATTACTTTGTGACCGAATGAACCCATTTACATACGATACCAATTTCCCTTTGTCTCACGATATTTTACTTATCCAAGGTCTGATCGTCGGTATCTCTTCATACCTAGTTCAACCTTGTTACCAATAAGTACTCTTTTCTTGTTCCCGTGATACGTGATCCCTTCTGAGCCAGTCACATGCTTGCAAGCTAATTGGATGACATTCCACCGAGAGGGCCTAGAGTATATTTATCCGTCATATGGATGGACAAATCCCACTCTTGATCCATGTTCCTCGACACACACTTACTGAACACTCAATGCCACCTTTATAGCCACCCAGTTACGGTGTGGTGTTTGATGTCATCAAAGTATCCATCCGGTGATAGTGATTAGTATGATATCATGGTCGAAGGAATTAGGTTACTATGTATCAGAAAGCTTATAGCAAATGAACTAATGAAATGACTTGAGCTTTATGCTACTCTTATTTATAGGAGTATGTCCATCATACCATTCTCCTAATGATATGATCTTGTTGTTAGTAACATCTCAATGTTCATGATCAGCAAACCATGATCATCTACCAACCAACAAGGTAGTATTATAAAGAGGCTTTACTAGGGACTCTATTTAGTTTACAAATCACACAAGTATTAATGTTTCTGATTAATACTATTATAGCATGAATGCAAACATTTATCATAAACACAAAGATATAATAATAACTACTTTAATTACTGCCTCTAGGGCATATCTCCAACAGTCTCCCACTTGTACTAGAGTCAACTAATCTAGATTACATGGTAATATACCGAACACCCATGGCGGTTTGGTGCTGGTCATGTTTTGCCCTCGGGAGAGGTTTATTGAACGGATCCGCCACATTCAGATCTATGTGTACTTTGCAAATCTTTGTGTCACCATCTTGGATATGCTCTCGAATAGCGTGAAAACACATCTTGATATGCTTCAGCTTCTTGTGTGACCTTGCTTCTTGTGCATTGGCTAGTTGGTCACAACAAATATAAAGCAAACATTTGATCACATGTACCTATAAATGGTCTACAACCATTAAGAAAACCTTGTATGTATCCACCTAAACAGTAGAACATCCCATGGAATCTAGGGTTGGTTCTGAGATGCTCTACAACAAATTTGGTAGTAACAATGCATCTTGAGCCAGGGTTGGTGTCAAAAACTGTCTGCAAGTAGTCTCTAAGCCTCCTGTACTGTCCAACCTGATCACCAAGCACTGCCTTCAATGCTTTCTTATTTGCCCTGTATGCCATCATCTTGTGCACATCTACACCATATTTCTCCTTAGTTGTCTCCATCACTGCCTCAATGCCTGTCCTTGGATCTACTCTCACACTAGGCTCACACACCTGTGCTGGCTACTTGCCTATCACCTTGCATTGTTCACCAGATGATGCACATGTTGTAGGGGTTCGTAGCATGGAAAACAAAAAATTTCTATCGCATGAACACACACAAGCCAAGATCTATCTACTAGATTGAAGCAACGAGTCAATTAGAGTACTCGCCCTCGATGATTCCAAAGCGGTTAACGAGAGTAGATTCTTGTGGGTGATGTAGTCGTACACTTGCTGATATGAAGATCGCGTAGACGATCCTTCCGGTGCTGCGTTTCGGCAGCGCTTCCATAGTCGGTCACATGTTCGATACTCGATGAAGACCTTCCTCACCCTTGTTCCGGCAGGCAGCGGAGGTTGTAGTTCTCTCCTCGCGATTTTGGCAGCATGACAGCGTGGTGTCGGAAGTAGAGGGAAGATCCCATAGGGCTTAGGCTAAGACGGAGCAAGTTATGGTGTAGAAATAGGGTTTCCCCAGCAATCTAGGGTTTAGAAGCCGGAGAGGAGGAGGTGGATCCGGCAATGGCACGACAACGACGACATAGGGCGGCAGCGGCTTGGGTGGTGGTGGTGTTGTGTGGAGGGCAAGCCCCCTCCCCTCTATTTATGAGAGGGAGGGGCAACTAGGGAGAGGGGAGTTTGAATCCTTCCCCAACTCCCTCTCCTTCTAGGCTTCTAGTGGAGGGAGAGTAGGATTCTCTTCTTCCTCCACTAGGAAACATTGTCCCAGTTTGACTTTTCAAACCTGCCTTTTGACTTTCAATTTTGGAGTTCATATTAACTCTTTATTTGCATTGTCCTTTGACCTAGGACATGATGCAACTATTCCACTTATTCATGACACATTCATGCACCCTTCCCCTTCCGGTCCGGTGAACCTTCTAGACCCTTCTAGATCATTCCGGTGAAAACACCGGAATCATTCCTGAACTCCAGAATTGGACTTTCCTTATATGAATCTTATTCTATGGACCATTTCAGATCTCGTAGTGATATCCTGGATCCCGTCCGAAACTCCAAACAACATTCGGTCTCCCTACTTATATTCATATCTACTAAACAACATCGAATCCTTAAGTGTGTCTCCCTACGGTTCGTGAATTATGCAGACATAACTGAGACTCTTCTCCGATCAATAACCAATAGAGGAATCTGGAAATTCATATGGTTCCCACATATTTCTATGATTACTTTGTGACCGAATGAACCCATTTACATACGATACCAATTTCCCTCTGTCTCACGATATTTTACTTATCCAAGGTCTGATCGTCGGTATCTCTTCATACCTAGTTCAACCTTGTTACCAATAAGTACTCTTTTCTCGTTCCCGTGATACGTGATCCCTTGTGAGCCAGTCACATGCTTGCAAGCTAATTGGATGACATTCCACCGAGAGGGCCCAGAGTATATTTATTCGTCATATGGATGGACAAATCCCACTCTTGATCCATGTTCCTCGACACACACTTTCTGAACACTCAATGCCACCTTTATAGCCACCCAGTTACAGTGTGGTGTTTGATGTCATCAAATTATCCATCCAGTGATAGTGATTAGTATGATATCATGGTCGAAGGAATTAGGTTACTATGTATCAGAAAGCTTATAGCAAATGAACTAATGAAATGACTTGAGCTTTATGCTACTCTTATTTATAGGAGTATGTCCATCATACCATTCTCCTAATGATATGATCTTGTTGTTAGTAACATCTCAATGTTCATGATCAGCAAACCATGATCATCTACCAACCAACAAGCTAGTATTATAAAGAGGCTTTACTAGGGACTCTAATTAGTTTACAAATCACACAAGTATTAATGTTTCTGATTAATACTATTATAGCATGAATGCAAACATTTATCATAAACACAAAGATATAATAATAACTACTTTAATTACTGCCTCTAGGGCATATCTCCAACAGTCTCCCACTTGTACTAGAGTCAACTAATCTAGATTACATGGTAATATACCGAACACCCATGGTGGTTTGTTGCTGGTCATGTTTTGCCCTCGGGAGAGGTTTATTGAACGGATCCGCCACATTCAGATCTATGTGTACTTTGCAAATCTTTATGTCACCATCTTGGACATGCTATCGAATAGCGTAAAACACATCTTGATATGCTTCAGCTTCTTGTGTGACCTTGGTTCTTGTGCATTGGCTATGGCGCCATGTTATCATAGTAGATAGACATTGGGTCCTGCGCACTGGGAACCACATCGAGCTCTATAATGAACTCCTTCATCCACATCGCCTCTTGTGAAGCCTCCAAAGTAGCTATGTATTCTGATTCAGTTGAAGATTTTGCCACAACACTTTGCTTTGCACTCCTCCAGCTTACTGCTGCACCATTCAAAGTTAATACATATCCAGATTGAGATTTAGAATCATCCAGATCGGTGTTCCAACTAGCATCGGTGTAACCATTAACAATGAGCTGTTCATCACCTCCATAATAAAGAACCATATCCTTAGTTCTTCTCAAGTACTTAAGGATGTTTTTGACCGCTGTCCAATGATCCACTCCTGGATCACTTTGATATCTGCTAGTTAAACTAACAGTATATGCAATGTCGGGTCTAGTACATAGCATGGCATACATGATAGATCCTATGGCTGAGGCATAGGGAGTCTTATTCATCCTTTCTCTATCTTCTGTCGTGGTTGGACTTTGAGTTTTATTCAAGGTCGTATTGGGCAATATGGGCAAGAACACTTTCTTGCTATCTTCCATTCCAAACCTCTTTAGAACTTTGTCCAAATATGTACTTTGTGACAATGATATTAGATGTCTTGATCTATCTCTATAAATCTTTATGCCTAATATGTAAGCATCTTCGCCAATATCCTTCATTGAAAAACTATTAAACAAATAATCTTTGACACTATTAAGAAGGTCTACATCATTCCCAATCAACAATATGTCATCCACATATAGTACTAGGAATGCTACAAAGCTCCCACTCACTTTCTTGTAAATACAAGCTTCTCCATAAGTTTGTACAAAACAAAAACTTTTGATTACTTTATCAAAACGTTGATTCCAACTTCGGGATGCTTGCTTCAATCCATAAATGGACCGTTGAAGTTTGCATACCTTTTCAGCATCTTTAGGATCGACAAAACCTTTGGGTTGTACCATATACAACTCTTCATCAATGTCTCCATTGAGGAATGCCGTTTTGACATCCATATGCCATATCTCATAATCATAATATGCAGCGATTGCTAACAAAATCCTCACAGACTTTAGCTTTGCTACCGGTGAGAAAGTCTCATCGTAGTCAACTCCTTGAATTTGTCGAAACTCTTTTGCGACAATCAAGCTTTGTATACGGTTACATTACCATCAGTATCTGTTTTCTTCTTAATAATCCATTTGTTCTCGACGGCCTTCCGGCCATTCGGTAAGTCCACTGATACGTCAGAAACGTATCTATAATTTTTGATGCTCCATGCTTGTTTTATATCAACTTTGCTTTGCTTAGTATACACTTTGAGGTATTTTTATACACTTTCTGGTACTAACCTATTAACAAGATGCCACAGTGCCAGTTGCCTGTTTTCTTTTGTTTTTAGTTCCAGAAAAGGCAGAAAATCAATATTCTCGGAATTGGACGGGACAAAAGCCAAAGTCATTATTTTTCCGGAGCAACACGGAACCACGAAGCAGAGTCGGAGGGGCGCCATAGGGTGGCCACACCCCCCAGGCACGGCCTAGGGTGGGCCCATGCCTGGGAAGGGTGTGAGCCCCCTGGACCTCCACCGACCTTGCCTCTTGCGCCTATAAGAAGCCCCCGGGGAGAAAACCCTAAATAATCCATCATACTTCCAGAAAAACCTACTTAGTGCCGCCTCCACCGAAAGGGAGATTCGGGGGACAAAAAGTCTCTAATTCCGGCACCCTGCAGGGACGGGGAAGTGCCCCCGGAGCCATCTCCATCGATCTCCATCGCCATCTTCATCACCGTTGCTGATTCCCATGATGAGGAGGGAGTATTTCTTCCTTGAGGCTAAGGGCTCTACCGGTAGCTATGTGTTCATCTCTCTCTATGCATGGTAATATTGTGATCATGAGCTTTGTAATCAAGTAGATCTACCTTGGTACTCAAGTGCTCTAATAAATCTCTGCTCTCCCCATGTGTGTGAAAATGACAGCGTGCACGCCATGGTGGCACTTAGGTTTGAGTCTACATAAATACTCTTTGTGCTTAAATAGATCTATGCTTTTCCCCACGTGTGTTAAAGTGACAGCGTGCATACCGTGTGTGGCACTTTGGCTAGATTGAATATTTGTTATGAGTTATCTTTGGAATTGGATGTCTTTATGAAATTATGGTGTTTCTTGGAACCATCTAGCGCTCAAGGTGATAGTGTGGGGTTATCTAGATTGGGGAAGGCGGACTTTGAGGAGTGCTGTTATAGCCCTGCCGATGATTAGAGTGTCCAACCGAAGAGTAGTATCATGAAGAGAGGATATTTTTATGAGAGAGTGTTCACTAGTAAAAGTATGATCCCTAGGCCTTGTTTCTAAACATTGAAACACCGTTTGCATCTAGATCTGTTGCATGTTTGCTTGATTTAGTCTTACCTCACCGTCAAGCTATTTTCTGGCACCGTTACCACTTGTATTTCACTATCTCTTCGCCGAACTAGTGCACCTATACACCTGACAAGTGTATTGGGTGTGTTGGGGACACAAGAGACTTCTTGTATCTTGATTGCAGGGTTGTTTGAGAGGGATACCTTTGACCACTTCCTCCCTGAGTTCGATAAACCTTGGGTAATCCACTTAAGGGAAACTTGCTGCTGTTCCACAAACCTCTGCACTTGGAGGCCCAACAATTGTCTACAAGAATAGAAGTGCGTAGACATCATCCACCAAAGTCCATACTTGGTTTTTGTACATGGATCCAATCTCGTATTTCATAGCTTCTTGCCATTTATTGGAATCTGGGCTCATCATTTCTTCCTCATATGTCACAGGGTCGTCGGTGTTGTCCACCAACATGACACTCATAACAGGATCATACCAATCGGGAGTGGTACGAGTTATCATTGACCTGCGAGGTTCCGTAGTAACTTCGACCGAAGTTTCATGATCAACATCATTAGCTTCCTCTCTTATTGGTGTAGGCGCCAAAGGAACTTCTTCCGGTGCCGCGCTACTCTAAAATCCGAGAGAAGATTCGATAACCCCGTCGATTTCTACTTTCCTTCCAGTCACTTCTTTCGAGAGAAACTCCTTCTCTAGAAAGGATCCATTCTTGGAAACGAAGATTTTGCCCTCGGATCTATGATAGAAGGTATACCCAATAGTTTCCTTCAGTTATCCTATGAAGAAGCATTTTTCCGCTTTAGGTTCAAGCTTGTCGGGCTATAACTTCTTTACATAAGCTTCGCAACCCCAAACTTTAAGGAACGACAATTTAGGTTTCTTCCCAAACCATAATTCATACGGTGTCGTTTCAACATATTTAGATGGTGCCCTATTTAAAGTGAATGCGGCTGTTTCTAATGCATAACCCCAAAACGATAGCGGTAAATCTGTAAGTGACATCATAGAACTAACTATATCTAAGTGAGTTTGATTACGACGTTCAGACACACCATTACGTTGTGGTGTTCCCGGGGGTGTCAATTGTGAAAGTATTCCACTTTCTTCAAATGCTCGCCAAACTCGTAACATAGATATTCACCTCCACGAGCAGATCGTAGAAATTTAATCTTCTTGTTATGTTGATTCTCTACTTCACTTTGAAATTCCTTAAACTTCTCAAAAGTTTCGGACTGATGTTTCATGAAATAGATATACCCATATCTACTCAAGTCATCCGTGAAAGTAAGAACATACCGATAACCACCGCGTGATGCTACACTCATGGGGCCAGACACATCGGTATGTATGATTTCCAATAAGTCCGTAGCTCGCTCCATCATACCAGAAAATGGAGTCTTAGTCATTTTACCCATCAGACATGCTTCACATCTTTCAAGTGATTCGAAATCAAGTGATTAAAGAAGTCCATCGAAATGGAGTTTCTTCATACGCTTCACTCCAATGTGACCAAGACGACAGTGCCACATATAGGTTGAGTTATCGCTTAATTTCAAACTTTTAGCTTCATTGTTATTAACATGTGTATTACTACAATCGAGATTCAACAAGAATAGACCATCTATCAAAGGTGCATGTGCATAAAACATATTACTCATATAAATCGAACAACCATTATTCTCAGACTTAAACAAGTAACCGGTCGCAATAAACATGATCCGGATATAATGTTCATGCTCAACGCAGGCACCAAATAACAATTATTTAAGTATAAAACTAATCCCGATGGTAGATGAAGAGGTAGCGTGCCGCCCGTGATCACATCAACCTTTGATCCATTTCCAACACGCATCATCACCTCGTTCTTCGCTAGTTTCCATCTATTCTGCAGCACCTTGTTTCAAGTTACAAATATGAGCAACCGAACCAGTATCAAATACCGAGGCACTACTATGACTACTAGCGAGATACACATCAATAACATGTATATCGGATATACCTTTCTTCTTGATGTTGCCGTTCTTTAGATCCGCCAACTACTTAGGGAAATTCCGCTTCCAGTAACCTTCTCCCTTGCAGTAAAAGCACTCAGTATCAGGCTTAGGCCCAGCCTTGGTCTTCTTCGCCGGCGCGGTAACTTTGTTACCGCCGTTCTTGAAGTTTCCCTTTTTCCTGGACTTGCCTTGCCTTTTGAATTTGTTGGTCTTATTGACCATCAACACTTGGTGATCTTACTTGATTTCCACTTCCACAGACTTTAACATGGAGAAGAGTTCAGGTAACGACTTGTCAATGTTTTGCATGTTGTAGTTCATCACAAAGTTCTTGTAACTTGGTGGTAGTGATTGGAGGACATGGTGAATCCCCAAAGCATTAGGGATCACTATACCCAAGCTTTGGAGCTTACTTTCATGCCCAGACATCTTAAGCACATGCTCACTAACATAGCTGCCCTCTTCCATCTTGCAGTTAGAAAACTTTTTCAGAAGCCTCATAACTCTCAACTGCCGCGTGAGCCTCAAATATCATTTTGAGTTCACGGACAATATCATGTGGGTCAAAGTTCTCAAACCTTTTCTGAAGCTCTGATTCCAAACCATACAAGATAGCACACTGAACTATGGAGTACCGATTCTTCCGAGTGAGGAAAACATTCTTCACCTCATCGGCAGCGCTAGCTGCAGGTGGGTCACCCAGCGGTGCATCTAGCACATAGGTCAAATTACCAGCATTGAGGACAATCCTCAAGTTGTGGAACCAATCCGCGAAGTTGCTTCCATTGTTTTTCCACTTTTCTTTCTCTAGGAACGCATTCAAATTGATGGTAGGGGCCGCCATTGATTTACAACATATTTGCAATAGTTTAGACTAAGTTTATGACAAATTGAGTTCTAATTAATAGTTAAATTAATCTAGGTGAACTCCCACTCAAAACAACATCCCTCACATAGTTTTAGTGATCACACGAACCAAATCCACCACATCAAAACCGATCATCACGAGAGATGATGTAGCTTCAAAGGCGAACAATCAACATGTTCATCATATCTACTATATGACGCATGCTTTACCTTTCAGTGATCCGTGTTCCGAGACCATGTATGTACATGCTAGGCTCGTCAAGATAAAACCTTAGCTTCCGCATGAGCAAATCTGGCTTGCTCCTATTGTATACACTCCCAGAATCTAACACACCTGATCATCACGTGGTGCTTCAAAACAACGAGCTTTGGCAATTGTGCCTACTAAGGGCGGACACTTTATAAGTTGATATTTTGTGGGAGGGATCATCTTATAATGGTACTTTCGAGAACTAAGCAATACAAGATGCATAAAAGGATTAACATCACATGCAATTCAAAATATGTGATATGATATGGCCTTTCTTATTGTGCCTTTGATCTCTATCTTCAAGCACGAACATGATCTCCATCATCACCGGCATGGCATCAAGGTCAATGGCACCGCTCCATGGTTGTCGTCCACCAACATCAACTATTACAACTACTTTGAATAATAGACACATAGGTCTTAACGAAATTAAAAGACAACCATAAGGCTCCTGACGGTTGCCGACTTACAATAAGAAACATTGCATACATCACATATAATCACAATCATGGCAATATCACATCACAGCAGACCCCTGTAAAACAAAGTTAGATGCCTCTAATTGTCTTTGCATATTTTACGTGGTTTGGGGCTTTCAATAAGTGTCGTTCTAACTTACGAACAAGAACCATAACGTTGATGCTTGAACTATCAAGTGCCCATTGTAAATTGAATCTATACTATGATGGGAGAGACAGACACCCGCAAAGCCACTTATGCAATACAAGTTACATGTTGAGCGTGGAGCAAGTCTCATGAGCGATGTCATGTAAGGTTAGCCTGGCCGCTTCATCCCATCATACCGCAAGATGCAAAGTACACAAAAAGCAATTGATAATAAAAGCACCACCGCCCACAATGACTATTGTGTTCTACTCGTACAACAGATCTACATATAGACATGGTTCTGATACCATTGTAGGGGTTCGTAGCATAGAAAACAAAAAATTTCTATTGCATGAACACACACAAGCCAAGATCTATCTATTAGATTGTAGCAAGGAGTCGATTAGAGTACTCACCCTCGTAGATTCCAAAGCGATTAACGAAAGCAGATTCTTGTGGGTGATGTAGTCGTACACTTGCCGATCTGAAGATCGCGTAGACGATCCATCCGGTGCTGCATTCCGGCAGCGCTTCTGCAGTCGGTCACACGTTTGGTACTCGACCTTCATCTCCCTTGTTCTAGCAAGCATCAGAGGTTGTAGTTCTCTCCTCGCAATTCCAGCAACATGACGGCGTGGTGTCGGAAGTAGAGGGAAGACCCCCCAGGGCTTCGCTTAAGCCGGAGTGGGTTATGGTTGAGAAATAGGGTTTCCCTAGCGATCAAGGGTTTAGAAGCCGGAGAGGAGGAGGTGGAGCCGGCGGCGACTAGGGCGGCGGTGGCGCATGACGACGGTGCGGCTGGCGGCGACAGCATGCGGCGGTCGATTGAGTGGTGGTGTTGTTGTGTGGAGGGGCAGCCCCCTCCCCTCTATTTATGAGAGGGAGGGGCATCTAGGGAGATGGGAGTTTGAATCCTTCCCCAACACCCTCTCTGATACATCGGAAACGTATCTATAATTTTTGATGTTCCATGCTTGTTTAGTATCTACTTTGCTTTGCTTTGTCCACACTTTGAGGTGTTTTTATATGTTTTCTGGTACTAACCTATTAACAAGTTGCCACAGTGCCAGTTGCCTGTTTTCTTCTGTTTTTGGTTCTAGAAAGACAGAAAATCAATATTCTCGGAATTGGACAGGATAAAAGCGAAAGTCAATATTTTACCGTGGGGAACACGAAGCCTGAATACAAGACGGAGGAGACCCACCAGGGGGCCACACCCCTGGCCGCACGGGTGGGCCCACCGCGTGCCTGGGGGGGTGCAGCCGCCCTGGCGGCCCTCCTGCCTCGCCTCTTCGCCTATAAGAAGCCCCCGATGCCTAAACCCTAAGTACCCGATCAATATTCCACGAAACCGTCTGTATCCGCCACCATCGTCCCTATAGATCGGGGGGATTTGAAGCTCTTCCCGGCACTCTGCTGGAGGGGAGATCATCCCGGAGGCCTTCTTCTCCATCATGCCATCCTCCGGTATGAAGCGTGAGTAGTTCCACCTTGGACTACGGGTCCATGCAGTAGCTAGATGGTTGTATATCCTCCTTTGTGCTTTCATGTCTAGATCTTGTGAGCTCCATTCATGATCAAGATATCATCTATTAGTAATCATGCATGTTGTGTTTGCAGGGATCTGATGGATATTAAGATTACTATGTCAGATTGATTAATGGTTTTGTCTATTTGATTCTATCATGTCTGTGTTGTTTGTGATCTTGCATGCTCTCCGTTGTTAGTAGCTATCTTGGCCAAGTAGTTCCTAGTGACTCCAAGAGGGGGTATTTATGCTAGATAGTGGGTTAATGCCTCTATTTAATCTAATTGAAGTGACATAAACCTCTAAGGTTGTAGATGTGATGTTGCCACTAGGGAGAAAACAACGGTCTCTTGTTCATGGAACAAGTGGATTGTTTACCTTACACACTTTTCTTAAAAAAGTTGTTTGTTGCTTGCAACTTAATACTGGAGGGGTTTGGATGATAACCCAAAGGTGGACTTCTAGTCATAGATGCAGTTGGATGGCGGTCTATGTATCATGTTGTATTGCCTAATCGAATCTCATAGGATCATGAAGGATTAGTATTGCATTGTTATGCCTTGCTCAGTCCTGTCAATTGCCCTGCTATAATTTGTTTACCCAGCATGCCATGTTTGTTTATCTAAGGAGAATACCTCTAGTGAACTATGGACCCCTGTCCAATCTTTACCAATGATACATCTTCCACTGTTTACCGTTTATTTGTTGCAAACCACCTTTACCTTCCACACCATATAGTTAATCCTTTGTTATAGCAAACCGGTGAGATTGACAACCTCACTGTTCATTGGGGCAAAGTCTTGAGTTTGTGTTGTGCAGGTCTCCAAGTTGCTAGCAACACCTTTGAGTCGTTTCCATCCTCCTACTGGTTCTATAACCTTGGTTTCTAACTGAGGGAAAACTTTCTGCTGTGCTCATCATACCTTCCTCATGGGGTCTCCCAACAAAGTGCTGCTGCACTCATCAAGCCTTTTTCTAGCACCATTACCGAGGAGGCTAAGGACGTCTTCACAAGGGGAGTCCTCCTCAACCTTTCTCTTTACTTTGGTTTTATTTGTTTCTTTTGCTTTGTTTTGTTTGCCTCTTTTTATCAAAAACTCCAAAAAAATTAGTTTAGTTTGGTTTGCTTTCTCTTATCAAAAAAACAAAAAAATTAGTTCCTGAATTAGTTTCCACCTTGCTCTAGCTCACCATGTTGATCCCCAAGTTCACCCTGAAAGACCTTTCAATAGGTAGTGGCTCCATAATTGGGAAATAAAATATTGAAGAATTCTTTAATCCTGTTAGCAAACATGAGGATATTGAGGATAGATCTATAGCAGAACTTGCTCCTAATTATGCAATTGCTGCAGCTTATTTAGTTCATATGTTGGAGGCTAGGTTTGCTAACCTTAACTCCATGATGCAAATTTTGTTTCTCAAACTAAAAGAAGAAAAGGATCCTGAAAAGAGAGACTTTATCCTTGAAACTTTACTAAAAGAGTTCAATGATGTTGCTAAGGAAGCCAAAAAGGTCTTTGAATGTTTTAATATGCTAGGATCATGTGTAGATGTTATGGGTACTCTAGATAAAACTAAACCTAGAGAGGAAATTAAGATACCCATACCCTTTAAACTTGTTGGAATGCATGAAGCCCTAGAAAAGAATTTTGTTTGGATTGTTCCTGAAAATCCTTTTGATGAAAGTAGTGAACCAAAGAGAAATGAGAAGGGATCCTCCAAAACTCATTTGGATGAGATACCTTTCCTAGTTGAAGAGATTGCAAGTATTGATGTTAATGCTTCCTCATTTGAAAATACTTGATTTCTTGCTTCTTGTGCCTAACTTAAAGGCGTTAAAGAAAAGTACTTGTTGGGAGATAACCCAAGAGTTTTCTTGAGTCTTGGAAGTTATTACTTCAGTAATGACCTCTCCTTATCCTTTTTTGTTTGCTTTTTGTGCCAAGAATGACCTCTAATGAGAGGGAAGTAAGATTTGGGGAGTTGCTGTCCCGAAACAGATTTTTGTGCTCCACCATAAAAATTCGTAAGGAGTCTCTGTAATTCAGATTGAGCTGAAAATTTATGAATAAATTCCCCAGTATGTTAGATAACTTTCATTAGTTCAACACTTTTTTGATTTGAGCAACATAAGGTTTTCGAAAACATCGGTTTCTACCTGCTAGTCCGTTTTGACAGATTTCTGCCATTATTTGCATTTGCTTCTTATTAATTCATTTTTGGGTTCTTTTTGGGAAATTAATATTTTTGAGGCAATTGCTACAGTATATTGTGTTTTCAGTGAAAGTTTTGCTGTTCTAAAGCTAAACCCAAGGGTCTATTATCTTTTGAATACACTAATGTTGCTAATGAAGATTGTGTGAAGTTTTGTATGAAGGAAAAATTTCAGGTGTAGAGAGAGAATGTTGTAATGATATGAAGAATGGACAAAATCTCAATCTTGGGGATGCCACCCCGGTGTCACCCCAATAAATATCCAAGAGGTACAAGCGTCAAAGCTTGGGGATGCCCAAGGCATCCCCTTCTTCATCAATAAAAAACTTAGGTCTTTCTAGACACTTTGTTTTTATTGTTTCATGCACTGTTTTGTTGTTCTTGGAGCATCTTAGTTTTCGTTTTCTTTGCTTAGTTCGTTTAGTTTGCTTGAATAAAGTAGTCTGGACCCCCATTCTCGCTGTGTTGTTTCAAATAAGTTGATTGGTGTTGGAAAGGAGTAGAAAGTTCTTGCTTGAAATAGTGCAAGAGGAGCTTGCTTTGACTATGACTTAGACTTTATCATGTCATGCTAGGTGTTGTTTTGACCTTATGCTTAGTGATTATTGCTGTAGCATGACTTGTTTCAAACAATTGGGATGCTTAGTGTGCCTTGAAAGAATCATGCGTTGTTTTAGCATGCAAAAGCATAGTATTGTGTTGTTCTCCTTTGATGTTTTGTTTGGGTTGACTTGGCACATGCTCACACAATGTTATGACTATGAACAAGTCACACTCTATGATCATTTAGTCCTTGACTTGTAGTACCACTGTATGCTTTGATTAGTAATGTTTTGTCGCTCTGCATGATTATGGCCATTATTGCTCTCTTAGTTGGTTGTTCCCAGTCTTTTGCTAGCCTCCGCTTGTATGAGTAAGCTCTACTCATGCTTCCAACTCCCAAGAAACCAAGTTATTCCAAAGTGTCCACTATAAATTACTACGAATGGTGTGTTACACCATTCCAAGTATATTCTTGTTTTCATCTATCTTCCAGTTAAAAAGTCTCATTGTTATGTGAAAACTTAGTGATTAAAGCTCTCACAAACTTGATGGCACACTTTATTTTTCTTGCCCCTAATAAACTTGAACCATTGTGTCATCTATGTTGTATATGCTTGCACTTATACGTTGGAATTAGCAGAACCATGCTGTCATGGGGAACGTTTTCAACATTGCACTTGTACTTTGTACACAGTTGATATCATGCTCTTTTGTCTATGGATGTTGCCAGTATGAAATAAAAAGGGAGCTTGTAAGTCCATGGAGTTATGTATTTTGTGTTAGAGAAATGCCTGGGCCCCTAGCCTAAGCCATGCCTAATCATGGTGGAAACTTGCAGCATTACCATAATGAGCAATCATTGAAGCATCCTCAATAAAAAACCTATGCAAATAGCAAATAAAAAAATCGCTGAGGTGCTCATTGTCTGCTTGCCTTGTCATTTTGTTTATGGGATAGATCCTGTACCATGTGCAAGGGGAACCCGTTGGCGGTTCTCTATGATACACATTTACTTACTATGACAAGAACTTATAGGTGACTAAAGTTGAGTAGCATGAGGTACGGCCCTCGTATTCAAGGGACATGAGATTGCCATACTATACTTTGTCAAGCATATACTCCACCTTTGCTCACTTTAAGCTTAATCACTTCAAGATGCTTATGATAGGGGCAATGAGAGCTGAAAGCTAACAAGTACCATAATTTTTGGAAGCTCTTTTTGAAACTTGAAATCCCTGCTTCCCTACATGAAGGGCCTTTCTTCCACCATTATATTAAGTCTCCACCTTCTATCCCTTAGGCACCAGTTAAGAGAGCATAGTTGCCACTCTTAGTTCTATGTGCATTATCCCAAAACTTATTGATTGATGCATATTGTTGATATTACTTGTTCTTGTGCTATTTGTATCTAGTCACTCTTATGAACTTTGAAGGTGTCCTATGCATCTACTTGCTACTCTATGAGGGACAAGATGAATGCCACTATGCCATGTTTTATGTATGTGAAACAAACAAACGTTTTTCAATGCATGTTATTCATGAGCTTTGTTTGTATCCTTTCATGTTGCATGCATAGTTACTTTGTCTTACTATTAGAACTCCATCTTTCATGATCATGTTTAGAGTTCTTTGATCCCAGCTTTCAATGCTTGCAAGTGGTTTGATCTTGATCTTGATGGTGCATGTCACCTCAAAAATTATTCTTTTATCACTTACCTACTCGAGGACGAGCAGGAGTTAAGCTTGGGGATGCTTGATACGTCGGAAACGTATCTATAATTTTTGATGTTCCATGCTTGTTTAGTATCTACTTTGCTTTTCTTTGTCCACACTTTGAGGTGTTTTTATACGTTTTCTGGTACTAACCTATTAACAAGTTGCCACAGTGCCAATTGCCTGTTTCTTCCGTTTTTGGTTCCAGAAAGGCAGAAAATCAATATTCTCAGAATTGGACGGGACAAAAGCCAAAGTCAATATTTTACCGTGGGGAACACGAAGCCTGAATACTAGATGGAGGAGACCCACCAGGGGCCAGACCCCCTAGCCGCGCGGGTGGGCCCAGCCTGCGCCTGGGGGGGTGCAGCCACCCTGGCGGCCCTCCTGCCTCGCCTCTTCGCCTATAAGAAGCCCCCGATGCCTACATCCTAAGTACCCGATCAATATTCCATGAAACCATCTGTAGCCGCAGCCACCATTGTCCCTAGATCGGGGGGATCTGAAGCTCTTCCCGGCACCCTGTTGGAGGGGAGATCATCCAGAGGCCTTCTTCTTCATCATGCCTTCTCTCCGGTATGAAGCGTGAGTAGTTCCACCTTGGACTAGGGGTCCATGTAGTAGCTAGATGGTTGTATCTCCTCCTTTGTGCTTTCATGTCTAGATCTTGTGAGCTCCGTTCATGATAAAGATCTCATCTATTTGTAATCATTCATGTTGTGTTTACGGGGATCCGATGGATATTGAGATTAGTATGTCAGATTGATTAATGGTTTTGTCTATTTTATTCTATCATGTCTGTGTTGTTTGTGATCTTGCATGCTCTCCGTTGTTAGCAGCTATCTTGGCCAAGTAGTTGCTAGTGACTCCAAGAGGGGGTATTTATGCTAGATAATCGGTTCATGCCTCTATTTAATCTAAGGGAAGTGACAGAAATCTCTAAGGTTGTAGATGTCTTCTTTCCACTAGGGAGAAAACAACGGTCTCTTGTTCATGGAACAAGTGAATTGTTTACCTTACACACTTTTCTTAAAGCAGTTATCTATTGCTTGCAACTTAATATTGGAGGGGGTTTGGATGATAACCCAAAGGTGGACTTCTAGTCATAGATACAGTTGGATGGCGGTCTATGTATCGTGTTGTATTGCCTAATCGAATCTCATAGGATCATGAATGATTAGTATTGCATTGTTATGCCTTGCTCAGTCCTATCAATTGCCCTGCTGTAATTTGTTTACCCAGCATGCCATGTTTGTTTATCTAAGGAGAATACCTCTAGTGAACTATGCACCCATGTCCAATCTTTACCAGTGATACATCTTCCACTATTTATCGTTTATTTGTTGCAAACCACCTTTACCTTCCACACCATACAATTAATCCTTTGTTACAGCAAACCGGTGAGATTGAAAACCTCACTGTTCATTGGGGCAAAGTCTTGAGTTTGTGTTGTACAGGTCTCCAAGTTGCTAGCAACACCTTTGAGTTGTTTCCTTCCTCCTACTGGTTCGATAACCTTGGTTTCTAACTGAGGAAAAACTTTCTGCTGTGCTCATCATACCTTCCTCTTGGGGTATCCCAATGAAGTGCTGCTGCACTCATCACTCTCCTTCTAGGCTTATAGTGGAGGGAGAGTAGGATTCTCTTCTTCCCCCACTAGGAAACATTGTCCCAGTTTGACTTTTCAAACCTGCCTTTTGACTTTCAATTTTGGAGTTCATATTAACTCTTTATTTGCACTGTCCTTTGACCTAGGACATGATGCAACCATTCCAATTTGTCATGACACATTCATGCACCCTTCCCCTTCCGGTCCGATGAACCTTCTAGACCCTTCTAGATCATTCTGGTGAAAACACCGGAATCATTCCCGAACTCCGGAATTGGACTTTCCTTATATAAATCTTATTCTACGGACCATTCTGGATCTCGTCGTGATATCCTGGATCCCATCCGAGACTCCGAACAACATTTGGTCTCCCTACTTACATTCCATATCTACTAAAAAACATCGAATCCTTAAGTGTGTCTCCCTACAGTTCGTGAATTATGCAGACATGACCGAGACTCTCCTCCGATCAATAACCAATAGAGGAATCTGGAAATTCATATGGTTCCCACATATTTCTACGATTACTTTGTGATCGAATGAACCATTTACATACGATACCAATTTCCCTTTGTCTCACGATAGTTTACTTATCTAAGGTCTGATCGTCGGTATCTCTCTTCATACCTAGTTCAACCTTGTTACCGATAAGTACTCTTTTCTCGTTCCCTTGATATGTGATCCCTTGTGAGCTAGTCACATGCTTGCAAGCTAGTTGGATGAAATTCCACCGAGAGGGCCCAGAGTATATCTATTTGTCATATGGATGGACAAATCCCACTCTTGATCCATGTTCTTCAACACACACTTTCCGAACACTCAATGCCACCTTTATAGCCACCCAGTTATGGTGCGGTGTTTGATGTCATCAAATTATCCATCCGATGATAGTGATTAGCATGATCTCATGGTCGAAGGAATTAGGTTACTATGTGTCAGAAAACTTATAGCAAACGAACTAAAGAAATGACTTGATCTTTATGCTACGCTTATCTATAGGAGTATGTCCATCATACCATTCTCCTAATGATATGATCTTGTTGTTAATAACATGTCAATGTTCATGATCAGGAAACCATGAATATCTATCAACCAACAAGCTAGTATTATAAAGAGGCTTTGCTAGGGACTCTAGTTAGTTTACAAATTACATAAGTGTTAATGTTTCTGGTTAATACTATTATAGAATGAATGCAAACATTTATCATAAACACAAAGATATAATAATAACTACTTTATTATTGCCTCAAGGGCATATCTCCAACACATGTGTGGTCAAAGTCCACCTTTTTTGGGCAAAAAGTCTTCTCATTTTTAATTTCTGCACCAACCATTAAAAATGGAAATTTCTCCTAAACACAATGTACTATGACTCTGTCTTTGCAATTTTTGTGGTACCTAAAGTTCCTTAGCTGTGTAATATGTAGTGTCTGTACTGCTCTTATAAACTGATAGACATCTAAAAAACACATTTTCCAACAAAGCCCTTCTTCTGGATGTATTCTTTTTTCATCATACCACACCCTTGGATCTTTTTTCTTGGCCCTGATTTTTATTGCTTTTGGTTGAACCCAAGAAGCTGGCTCAAACCGATCATCATCTTCTGGATCCAAATCTATATTTGGCCCTTCATCATCAGAAGGAACATAGTCTGCCGGTAGCCTTTTCTCTGGATAACTGCAATGACTTCTGCCAGTTGGCCCCTTCCTAACTGGTTCTTTCTTCTTCTTGGAGATTGGATGCAGTTCAAAGTCTGTCTGTTCACAGCCATTGTCTTTATCTTCACAGTCCAACACATGGAAAATATCTTCTAGCTCTTTCTGTGCATCAAAAACTAGATCCCACTCCCACCTCTTTCTCTTCTTGAAATCATCTAGAGTCTGGTTCAGCTCATCATCATCTAATTTAGTTACATCATGGTCCTCCTCCATGCAATCTTCATCCTCCTCCATCTGATCTTCATCTTGCTCTATAAAATAATCCCCAACTTGCTTGCCCTTCTCATTAGCTCTTCATTGCTGTTGTTGTTCTTCATCCATATTGTTGATCCGCCGTGTCAACATGTACAAGCAGTCTGATTCTTCGGTTAACTGTGTGCACTGTTCGCTTGGCAAAATTACTCCTTCCCTATTCACTGTGTACACAACAGGATTTCCAATTTCTGAAATTGGAATTTGTTCTTCTATTGAGGCAATGTTTATATTTGGTGGCAGTGTGCTTCCTCCATTTATTACAGTTAAACTAACTTGTTTCTTCTGCTCATATTGTCTAACCATCTGCTGAACATTCCTCATTCCATCCAATAACTCCATACCAGCAATTTCTTTACCCTTCTCTCTAACATAATACATGCAATCATTCATTCCATAGCCCTCTCCCTCAATTAAAGCTCACATATTTAGGAAGGTGATGCATATAATGCGCTCAATATTATCCTGACCATCTAGATTTATCCTTACATCCCATATGTCATTGTCCAAACTACACAACTGAAATAACAACAGAATTATTTGCAACAGAAACCCTAGCCTAAATCACACAGAGAAAAAACGGATAGAAGAGAAAGGGGAAGGGGGGGGGGGGGGGACTTACTCGCCGCCGCCACCGAATGCAGTTGTCCAACGACTACTCTGCGTCGGGTTCTCCTTCCACACATGGGCCACGGCAACAACGGCCGCCTTCTCCGGCGAAGCGAACGCCGCTGCCACGGGGTTCGAGCTCTCGCAGCAATCCTTGACGCTGGAACCTGTTCCATTCCTGGGGCCCTCCATGCCGTTGGCGTCGTCTCTAGATCCGGTGCCGCCCGGCGGATGTGCCGCCGCCGCCCTCGCTTCTGTGCATGCGCAGGAGAGAGCTGGTGCGAGTAACTGACTTGGTCGAACCGTGTCGGGACATGGTTTTAGGGTTCCGACTGCGCTGTTAACAGCCGTCCACGCCCGGCGTCCAAATGTGCCACGTTAGCCTGACGACCGGGCCCCACCGGTCAAATTTGTCGTTAGCGCCGCGTCAAAGCCAGATCAGTGCTATCTGCAACCGCGTGCCCCAAATCTGGTGCGATATGAAATTTTAAAAAATTTGGTGGTGTTTTAAAACCCTAGTCCAAAATATGGTGTTTTTTTGTAATTTTCTCAAGCCACGTCCTGTTATGGCTGTGACAGTGCAACCACCTTCCCCTTTCGATCGTGCACTTGTGTCCAGCTGGCCAGTTGGGCAACGATCAATGGCCTCTCATTTGCAATTAGTTGCACACAGACAACACGCCAACGCCACATGCATCAAGCATGGAGGAGTGCTGCGACACTCCAGTTACGATCGACGAGTTGCTGACTCACCATTGTCGGACATATATAGAGAGAGGGTGGGACTTGGGAGGGTCCATCTGCACTGTGCGGTAGCCAAGCAACAAGTTTTAGAGAGTACCAGGTCCAGCTTCCGATAATAATCATACTTTCTCCGACCCATATTAGTTGACTCCAATTTAGATGTATCTATCACAAAAACTTGTTTAGATATATCCAACTTGAAGTCAACTAATATGGATCGGAGGGAATAGATTAAAGAAGGAAATAATTTTAGGTGAATTGAACAATGAGACTATTACGTGTAGATGCATACGGGTACCCAATGGTGTAGCTATGAATCGATGATGTTCCTTAAATTTGCATAGAGAACTACTACACCAATGCAGTTTCCTCGTCCGCATCAGCAGGGACTGGGACGATACAATAATGCGGTGGTAGGGAACTAGGGATCAATGGCATGATCCGCTCCGAGCCACCCAAAGTTCGCGGGTCCATCCAGGAACCAGCTCCTGGAGGTAGCACATGCCAAGTGTCACCCCTCTCAAGCATGTGCCACATCAGCTTGTCCTGCGGTGCGATGTTGTTGGTCGCATCATGGGCTCGAGTTCGTGGATGCTAGGACGACGGCCTCAGAGGGTGGAACTGCACAGTGATTCTGCGACAAGCGACGTTGTGATTTTCTTCTCTACTTCTTTCCTTCCAGTGATTGCTCTCGGTAGAGCCTATGCGTGCTGATAACGTGTTGCAAATAGGAATGAACCCTTGACCGGCATGTTCTCGACCGGGGCGGCGCGGTGCGTTGTTACCTTCTTGGGGGCGTCATCGTGGAGTTCCGACTCGTCCGTTGGGGTTAACCTTGTTGTTTAGTTTTTCATCATGTTTAAGTTTTCTCCATGCATGTAGTTGGTTCGATCCAAGCTAGCATCAGTAGGCTGGGCTGCATCAGTATACTCACGTTAAAAGGAGATTACCTGTGTATATACAAGTTCAGTAGATAGTTAGCTGATTAGAAGTAAGATTATGAATATGTGGCTGTTGCATTAGCTAGTAGTACTAGTATGATTGCATGCAGGATGTACTAGCAGCATGCAAAAGCTCCGTGGAGTCAGAGCCGAGTCGTGTGGCAGAACCGCAAGCAGGAAGAAGTGGACGCATTCAGTTGAGATCGTGCGTAGTGGCCGTTGTGGGCAAGCTCTTGTGATTCTGCAGACTTGGGAGTGACTCAAGCTAGTGCGTGTCGTGTAGCTAGTGGTGAGTGAAATACGGATCGGCCGGTACGGTGATGTGGCTGCCGTGTGTGTGTTTATGTTTTCCTTTAAAAGGCCCTCCATGTAATCAGTTTATTTTTGTCAAGTGAGAACAAAGAGAATAGGCACAAGTTTGTGCGGTGCCAAAGCCTCTGTGTGTTCATTGTATCCAGCTTGTGTGTGAGTATCTTCTTCATCCCTGGACAAGGATATCATCGTCTTGTCATCTTGATCATGGTTTGGTGTCTTCAGTGGCAAGTTGTGGTTTTTCATGTCTTTTGTTTTATCTTTGATCTGATTTATTGGAGGTTCTCTTCCATGTATTAGTTCGGTTATTGTGGCTTTATTTATAAATCGGAAAAAAAAATCATCTTTCGAGAAGGAGAAGGACTTGCATGTTCAACAATGATTTAGCACCTAACATGCCTTACTAAATGTCCTCCTCGCCTAAACCCAATCTCTCGGCCTGTGGAATCATGGAATGGATAAGAAAACGGATGGAGGAGCTAGATTCCTGGGCCCACAAATGATTCAGCGAACCAAAACCGATAAATGGGTTTCCTTGCGCTGTCAGCAACATGCAAGTGTCGAGGTTGCAGGATTAGCGCTAGCTATGTTGGCCTCAATTATTAGTACAGACATACATCATGAGCATTGAGGAATTAATTTTGAACCATAGTGCATACTTTATTCGTTCCAAAAAAGTGACTTAGGCATACACAGTTGTAGAGAAGACATGTCTTCTTTTAGTCCTTCACATAATTAATAAAGACAATAAAAATAAGTCATACAATGAGTTATCTCTTATGTCATCCCTAAGAATTAATGTGGCACTTTGCTCGGTGTCCCCCCTCGTTTTCAAACTTTAACAAACAAAACTTGATACCGATTCGTTTTAAACACCATACGTATCCATCGGAAGTTGATATGGTCCTCTTAGACGTATACTCACCGTACACGTATACTCACGTGTTCACGGGAGGGAAAAATCGAGAGGTATATTACAGTAGCAACAAAAATTTAAAACATAGCATGCAAAGACGTAGATCGTGATAACAGAAGGTGAAATCAGCCGGCGAAAACGTGGAGTATACCTGGCTCGACCAAGTACAACTATACAAAGGTATACATGGTCTGGATATAGGTTTCAACGAATTCCTGATAGAGTGTTGAAAAAATGACATGTCCCGTCCAGAGTTGCCCCCCACACGGGCGACCGGGCGGAACCCTACCTCCCGCCACCACCGTGTTCCCCAGCTCCTCTCCCCTCCCCCACCATCGCCGCCGGCTGACGTAGGGAAAATCCCCTGCGGTGCCAGGGGCGGTGTGCCCTTCTTTCCCCGGCGTCAATCAGACCAGCCTCACTGTCCATGAGATGGACTCCTCCTACAACTAGCCACGTCCTTCCTTGTGGCGGTGCATCTCGGTGGCAAGGTGAGCTCGACCAGGCGTGGCTAGGTGACGGCGGCGGCCTCAGCAATGACGACGGCGCCCACCATCTCGGCGTGGCGCGGCAGCGGAGCCTCCGGCGCCGGTGTGACCAGTGCAGGGGTGCGAGTCGGTGGCGGCACGACATGGACCTGGGGCGACAGTGCACGGTATCGGGCGGGTGGCGATGGTGGAGGAGTAGCGGGGTTGGCACCTGCCCATGCTAGGACGGCGGCAGCAATCGGGATGGAGCAGTGTGGCGGCGGGGCTGTGCAGGACCCGTTATGGACTAGATTTGGGCCTGTGGGCCGATCCGGACTGGATCTTGGCTGCTTGGCCCTACTGCTACATCCGGAGAGCGACCACCTTGAGGTGGAAGGGGGCAGTTCCCCCCAACTGGGTTGTTGTGCAGCCCGAATGATGGCTACAACCTTGTGTGTCGACCCTCCTCGACCATTTCGATGGTCCTTCCGTGTGTGCTTGGTCGGAGCCTATGCTTGAGTTCGGGGACGCCAGGGCGGCGGCCTCGGAAGGTGCACAGCACAGGTGGCTTTGGCAGACGATGGGGTGGTGGTATTAGTCCCGTCCCTTGGTCACTTGGGTGGCGAGAAGCGGATGTCGGGTAACGTTGGTGATGGTGGCACTTTGTCTTCAGCATCTCCCAGATCGTGCTCTGAAGATCGGACTCGGAGGTGGTGCGCGAACTGGTTGTGGGCATGTCTATAGGTTTTTCTGGGCGAAAGCCCCGTGTTTTACGCTGACGGCAGCGATGCCTGCTGGTATCGTAACCCTCTTGGGGGCGCCGTTGTGGGTACCTCCCGCACATAGGCTCCGGCTGAAAACCCTAGATCATTTCTGTCTTGCCGACGGTGGCGTGGTGCGTCGTTACCCTCTTGGGGCGTATGCGTGGAGTTCCTTTCCCCTGGTGTCGCTGCCGCCTCCGGTGGGGAGTCTTGTCTTCCCGTGCTTTGTTGTTTATCTTTGATCTGCTTTGTAAGAGGGTTTCCTCAATATCTTGTGTCGATTCGGCCATGTGGATTTATTTATAAAGCAGGGCGAAAACCTATTTCGAGATATAGGTTTCACCAGACTTAAAAGAAACTTCCCTATGTAAACTTAAGTTTAGGTGGGGGAGGGGGAACACCGAAGGGTCGGTAGCATCGCGACCCTTCGTTTGTAGCAAAGACGGCCACCTTCGCCATCCTGCCAGTGTAGAACCTTGCCGAACAAGAAGAAGTAGCACCGCCATAGACACGGGGCAGCACCACCACCGACGCCAGCGGCACCTGCCACCAGAAACCGGCAAAAAGCCACCACCAGCACGGGCAGCGCTACCACCAGCGCGGGCGGCACAGCTCGTCGGCGGCCAAATCTCATGCCCATGGCAGAGTACGTGCGGAGATGGGGGAAGCGGGAGTCATTGAGAGCCAGCGCCTCCAACTCGTGGTCGAGCACCACAGCAGCAGCGAGGCTAGGCGGCGAGGCTGCAGCGTGGTGCGCGGAGGCGTGATCTGCAGGGGTCCCGGGGCGCGGGGTACGTGGCGGCGCATGGGCGGCGTGGGGCAGGCGGAGGTGCAGGGCGTGGTGGCGCACAATGGCGTGGGGAGCGAGGTGCTGGGTGCACGACGGTGCCAGTTCAAATCAGCGGTGGTTCCGTGACATCGGTCGCGAGCTGCAGGTAGAGGAAAGGATGGGGGCAGTTTCGTGTTTAGTGGGGCCAACACGGTGGCGTGCGTGCTAGCAGCAAGCCTGGGGATCGTTTCCTTATTTTTATTAATTCTTTCTTTCAACTAAGCAAAAATCCGATGTGTCAACGTTCAGGGAAGGCTGACATCACCATATTCTACATGCCCTATGTAAATCTAGACGAATCGATGGTGTCGTCGAGGCGGAGGCGGCGATCCCATCAGGTGTGTCCCTCCGTATGCTCTGTCCGTGTTGCTACGGCGTTTGCTCCGACGTTATGGTGGAGCAGGGAGGATGTGTTGTCGAGGAGACGCGCGCGGACGGTCGCCTGCGTCTGTCAGATTGAAGATGGTTGATCCTGTGCTGGGTTTGTGGATGAAAGCTGGCAGTTCTGATTTCCTCTCCCGACGTTTTAGTCACGCGAGGGTGTTAGTTCTGGAGTTTGATCGGACGATAATGGTTTTGCCTTTGAAAAGCTACTTTGAAGGTCTAAAAAGCTGCTGATCAGCGATGGAGCCGCATCAAGCTCGAGTGTTGTGGTGATCTGTCTTTCGCCCCTTTGGTGGTTGCTTCGGTGGTGCCGAAGGAGGAGGATAGGCGCTGGTATTTTACATAGGTTTTACAGTTCTGTAAAGTCGTTTCGTTCATATACCTTGTAACTTGTTTTTATCTTATGAATAAATAACAGATTACAGTGTAAAAAAAAGTAAACTTATTTTTGGGACGGAGGAGTAGCTGATATGGTGGCCAGTACGTGCAAACTAATCACCGCATGCACCACTTCAAACCCTTTTCGTGGTTAGCACTGGTTATCAGGAAACGAAAGCCTCTTTTCTTTCACCCGCCAAACCTAAGCTACGATTTGATATGCTTATGCGTGCACCAGCTGCCCGTTGGGGAGTTGTTTCAATGACGCATGGAGGAGTGCTGGGTTACTCCAATGATGGTCGACGAGGTGCTGACTCACCATTGTCTCGTCGGATAAAGAGAGAGAGAGAGGGTGGACTATAGCCGGAGCCAATCAGCAGCCAAGTTTTTTTTTTTACTTGAGCAGCCAAGTTCTTGAGAGTACGTGCTACTCCCTATGTCCCAAAATATATGGTATATCTAAGAATTAGTCAAAATGTCACGGTTTTTCTAAGTTTGATAAAATTTATACATAAAAATATGAAAAATTAAAATACTGAATCAATATCAATAGATTCACCACGAAATATGTGTTCATAATATGTCCATTCAATATTGTAGATGTAAATATTTTCTTATAATTATTTACTCAAAATTAGTAAGATTTTACTTTTGCATTGGAGTGTAGCTATGAACGATGTTCCATAAAATGTTGCATTGGAGTACATTTTTACATAAAAAAGTTGGATTGTGAAACTATTCCATTGTTTCAATTCAAAAAAAACCACAGTGATGGATTTAGCGACATAGGCAGAGGGAGATCAGTGACATGCGCGCGATATGCAATGCCATTGAGATGTTGGAAATCGATGCATGTGGTGTCGACATGTCACTGTCCTAGCTATTGTTGACGACGTCCTCAAAATTAGCATCAAACACGAACTGCTATAGTTTCTTGGAGACACATCCAAATAAACAGGAACATCACAATAATACAGTGGTAGTGATGGGTATTGGGATGATCAACACGATGCCATGGCACACGTCAAGTGTCCTCCTTTCAAGCTCTCTCTTTAGAAAACGACAAGTTATCAAGGGGGTGGGCAAAATAAAGTTGTAGCCCCTCAAGTCCAGTTTCTTTTATGGCTGATTGCTCGAATGATGTGGAGAAGCTAGTGTGTAAAAGTGGCAACAGTTGGCGCGACCCATAATAATTAGGAAAGGAGACTTCTACTGCAGGTAATGCGTGGGTGACTATGTGCAACAGAGGTTAGCCACAAGAATGGTTAACTTAATCAACTCTAACGTGAAGTGAATTCGGCATATCAAGTCTCTAGAATGAAAACCATGCTAATCATCAATCACAAAACAATATAGATTTTTAATCTATTTCAAAGTGTCATAATGTTGTGATTATATAGTTGAAAATAGAGTTAGTTTGCTCCTAGATGTCATTATGTCAATGTTATAGAAATTTACCACGCAGGACATGCACTACATGTCAGCATGAAGTTGATAGTTCTACAAGTATATGAGTGTAGTATTAGTTAATTTTGGCGCCGTTGATGCATTTGGAAATTTGACTAACTTTACATCATTTTTTTCTCAACATATATATACAATACCAACCTAATATAACCTAATATTGATACATTTGGTTGAGGTACTTTTCATATATAATGGACCCTGACTCTCTCTTACCCTTGTCGGTGGTTAGCATGGCGTCAGGATAAACGAAAAGCCTGTTTCCTAAATCACCAAACCCGAACCAATCCATAGAGGAGATGGGTAGATGCTTGTTAAGCAATAATGCGTGGAAGCAACCACCATTTTAGTCGAAGAGAGAGACTAATACACGGCACCGCTGTACATGTTTGGTCGAGGATAGTACTTTCCAGAATTTAAGACATATTTATTCTAACACAAGCTTTTTGAACTTGATCAATTTTACGAGAAATTGTCAACATATAGAAGACCAAGTTAATATCTGTAGTACTTACATCTAACATGAACTGTGTTTTTCTAAACATGTTTTTCTTAAGGATGATGAAATTTTGAATAAGAAAAACTAATTGAACGCCGGTATTTTTTCTTCCGGTTCCTCTCGGTCTCATTCAAGCGTCTTCGTGGCAAGTTTTGATCCTCCTAATAATTTTTTATTTATTTTGATCTGTTGTATAACAGAGTCTTCTCATCATCTTGTATCGATTTAGCCGTTTATGACTTTATATATTTATAAGATGATAAACAGGAAAACAAAATCTGATAGCAGAATCTAACAAGCAAAGATTCTAGCTAGTAGAGGGACCCCACAACTAATTCAGAGAACCGAAACCGATGGATTCCTCGGACTCTTGCGCTATCTGTCACCAATTCAACATGCTGGCCCACCTAACACTGATCTCCTGCATAATAAGGAGATAAACAAATGGTATTATTGGAGATAGGCACACTCGTGAAGACAAGTGCCAACTAGGACACGATGGCTGATGATAGGATTCCCAATCTTCTCCTCACTCAACCTGCCTGAATTATTTGCCATGTGTGGAACCCCACGGCGTCTATGGTCGCGGCGCCGCGGAGCACCGTTGTCGGCGACTTGGTATAGAGAATATGTGCACATGATACAATCCATCTGAACTCTGAAGCCTAAGCTGGTGAACGTTTACACCGCGATTAATTAGTCTACTAGTATACCCAAAAAAAAAACTAGTCTACTAGAAGTAGAAGAACATAATTAATTAGCACCGTAGTGTACATTGAGTGGATAGAAACCAGGGTAATTATGCATGGAAATAGCACGGTATCGACCAAAACTGAATCATTGCGACGTCGGCTGGCTGCTGCGTGCATTATTGCAGCTTAGTTTATTTTGCTCGTTTAAGGCTAGTCATAGTGGGAGTAACTTGAGTAGTAACATAGTCCTATATGTATTGTTAACTAAGAATTAGCTATGTTACCATAACATGACACATTTCAAGACAAAATGAGTCTATATTGCAATAAATAAGCTTGCATGACACCACACCTATGTTATTTGTCACTATGAAAGTAATAACTTAGACTATTAACATACGCATGTTACTACTCTAAGTTATTCCCCGCTATGACCAGCCTAAAGGTGTTTGTTTGGATAGAGATAGATTGGACCACAGGGTATGCACGGTTTAATCTTAATCCTCCTCCCTTACAGCGGTGCTTATTTACACCTAATTTTGCTAGGCAGCTTGCCTTTTGTTAGGGTGCCGACGTACGTGTTTGTCAATGTTGTATCGGTTTTAGCTCGGTATTCCGTAGTTAATCGTGCAATTCTTTTATTTTTAATCAATGAACGGGCAAATCTTTTGTCTAGCGTTTGAAAAAATAAGCCTCCCTCCCTACGTAAGAATATCTAACACACTACGTAGACTGCTTACTTAGTGGTTCTGAGGCCCACAACATATCTTAGTATGCATTTTCTCTAGCGTGACACATAGTGTTTATTTGAAATCACCGCTACCATAGGATGCCATGTCAGCATCGTCAACCCACTATGTGATAATTCAAGCCACATGGTCGAGATTACAACGGTCGCATGGCACAAACCAGATGGCATGACACTTGGAGATAGCTACGACCAAGAATTGGGTTCTATGGGTGGATCGCATAGTTTGGATGTGGCCATAATCGGTTGCGATCATAGTACCCACACAACCGCATTATTGTACTATCGCCCATGCTTTGCACTGCCCCCATGCATTGTTGTCGGAGAAATGTTCGCTCTATTGAGACCGATGTACCCATCCGTGTGTGCATCGGAGCAAATCAACAACTAAGCAAAGCTGGAGCTTCTAGCGAGATCAGTAGTAGCTTGAGCTTCACATAATCATAAGAAACCAACCAAATACAATAATGCAGAGTCTAGCAACAGTACAATAATGCAGAGGAGTTGAGATCGACAGTACAATAATCCAAACTTGCTGGAACTTCTGGCTGTGGATCTGTCCAACTGGCGAGTAGTTAATTAACTTCTGCTTTGCTCTTTTCTTGATGCCGATCAGATGACATAGATGCATGTTTGTGCGCGTCACTCTCAAAGCTATGATCGTTGTTCTATAAATGTGCATTTAGTGATATACACTTTCTTACAGAACCCCCAACATCAGCATCAGCAGAGATAGGGATGGTACAATAATCTACAGATAGGGATCGGATAATTTTCTCCCTTCATTCAAGCCACCCAAAATTCTCGGATTAATCCAGGAATCCACCTCTTGGTCACAGTACAAGCCAACTTCTGGTCACGTCTCGGTTACAATGTGCACATTATTTCATCTGGCTTTCTCTTTATCAAATGACACGTTGGCGAAGGGGGGAAGGCATGATGGTGTTAGGAGCTCCTTGCTGCCTTTCATTTTTAAGGGGGAAGGCATGATGGCTTACAAATATTTATGGCGTTTCCACTTAACCAACATCGTTACTATTTTCTGTAGTGGCAACGTTCGGTTATGCTGAACGTCTAGGATATTTTGGTCCCGGCTCGCATTGTTGGCCCCACTTATTAGTATCGGCGTTTGGTTTTCCGCAAACGCCATGACTAAATCATAGTGTCGGCGTTCGCGTTTCTTCGAGATCCACTACTATTTTCCCCTGGATTGGTGGCGCCTGTTTTATTCTACCCGCCACTAAACAAATGACTGCTATAAGAGTTTTCCTACTAGTGAGGGAGACATGCAATGACATGGAGAAGATGGAGATCAATGTATCTAGTGTCGACATGTCACTATCCTAGCTACTCTAGATGACATTCTCGAAATTAGCACCAAACATGACTGCCACATTTTCTTGGAGACCCATCAAAATCAGCATCAGCAAGAACATCACAATAATACGGTGGTAGGGATGGGAATTGGGATGATACACATGATGCTCGTAGCACACGCCAAGTGTCTTACGTCAAGTGGGTGCCATGTCATCAGTTACAACACCCACTTTTTACTCCATCTCTCTCTCTCTAGAAATCGACAGGTCATCAAGGGGGCATGCACATCAAAGTTGTAGCCCCTCACGTCGACTTTTTTCAATTTTTTGATAAAGGGCGCTTTATTACTTAAAAAAACTTAAGTATTACACCCGGCCTCTATATATCTAGGATGCACATAGCAGCCAAAGTCCAAGTTCCAAACAAAAGGGAAAAAATAACGTAAGGCAGATTACATATCATGATGAGAAATTGTAAAACGCCTAAAGTGCTGTAGGTAGGTCTATCCTAAGATTATGTTGCCAGCCATGTCGGGTGAACAAATCCCGTGCCGTGTCCTCTAGCCGAGTACACACCTCCGTGAATAGCTCGCGATGATCCGCACGATGAAGTGCAGACCAAGACCAAAGGGTCCTAGTGCATCTGTAAATAACCTGCAGAAGTGAACAATTTCTATTATTAAACACTTTATCATTTCTACATAGCCAAAGAGAACATATGATGGCAATCGCTCCTACCCGAAGTAATAGCTTATACTTGCGATCTATACCGTGTAATCAATTTCCAAAGATATTGGCAATACTACTCGGTGGATACAAACCAGAAGCTTCTTGGGTAACTGACCATATAGATCTAGCGATATGGCATTGGAAAAATAGATGTTTTATTGTCTCATTATTGTGACAAAATGTACATCTAGGATCTCCATGCCAATTCCGCTTAATAAGATTATCTTTTGTAAGGATGACCCCTCGACGAAGATACCAAGCAAACATTTTATTCTTAAGGGGTATCTTCATCTTCCAAATCATCCTATTATCTAAAAAATGGTAAGACTGGCTGGATTAAGACATTGTATAAGGAACTAACAGAGAAGGAGCCATCCTCATTTAAGTTCCAACAGAATTCATCGTGTCCCGCTGACAGTTGAACATGTGTTAACCGATGTAATAACATGATCCAAGAGTCAAGCCTTACACCGATTAAATTCCTCTGAAAAGACACGTCAGGAGGAAATGATACCAACACGGTGGCAATCGTTTCCTCCTTATACCGTACAATGGAATACAAGGTAGGATATTGTTCACGGAGTGAAGTGGTACCCAATCACCTATCCTCCCAAAATCTAATCTTGGACCCATCCTTAATAGAAAATGTTCCGAAGCGGAAGAAATGTTTCTTCATAGCCATCAGACCGGCCCAAAAGTGCGAGTCACCAGGTTTCCAAACCATTTGGGACAAAGCTTTTGATCCAACGTATTTTCTTTTAAGTAGCGTTTGCCATATCCCCTCTTCAGTTAATAATTTGAAGAGTCATTTACTAAGTAAGGCGGTATTCTTGATCTCCAGATCATGAATACCCAGGCCTCCCTGTTCTTTGGGACGACAAAGCACATTCCATTTAGCCAGTCTATACTTCATTTTCTCATTATCACCCTGCCAAAAGAATCTTGATCGGAAATAGTCCAACCTTTGCAAGACTCCTTTTGGAAGTTGAAAGAATGATATCATATATAGCACCATATTACTGAGTACTGAATTAATGAGTACCAATCTTACTCCAATGGATAATAATTTTCCTTTCCAACTTGAGAGTCTTAGCTGTAATCTTTGTTCAACTATTTTCCATTCAGCATTTGTGAGCCTTCGATAGTGAACCGGAATGCCCAAATACCGAATCGGAAAAACGCCTTGACTATAGCCAAAAAGTTCAGCGTAAAGATGAACGGTCTCTTGAGCCTCCCCAGAACAGAACAATTCACTTTTATGGAAGTTTATTTTTAATCCTGATAGATGTTCAAAAGCTAAAAGTATTAGTTTCAGGTTTTTCGCCTTCTCCGGATCGTGTTTCATAAAAATAATTATATAGTCGGCATATTGAAGGATATATAAACCTCCATCTACCAGATGGGGAATAACACCTTCAATTTGACCCACGGATTTTGCACGCTCAATCAGGATAGAAAGCATATCAGCCACTATATTAAATAGCATTGGTGATAGTGGGTCTCCCAGTCTAAGCCCTTTTTGGTCTGAAAGTAGTTGCCAGCGTCATCATTGATTTTTATATAAATGCTACCTCCCAACACAAAGCTGTTTATTAAAGACCACCACTCAGAGGAGAAACCTTTCATCCTAAGAGTTTGTTGAAGAAAAGGTCATTTGACTTTATCATAGGCCTTCTCGAAATCAATTTTTAGAATGATCCCGTTCAGTTTCTTTCTATGTAGTTCATGAACTATTTCGTGTAAGGTAACCACACCGTCAAGTATGTTGCGACCTTGCATGAAGGCAGTTTGCGAGGGGCGAACTACATGATCGGCCACTGAATTTAACCAAATGGCCGCAACTTTGCTGAAAATCTTAAAACTAACATTAAGAAGGCAGATGGGTCTATATTGTTGGATCCATTCTTCTTCATTAACCTTAGGTAATAAAATAATCTCACCAAAATTCAATCTGAACAAGTCTAGTTGGCCAGAGTGCAAGGCAGCAAACATGGCAAGAAGATCTGTTTTGATAACATCCCAAAAAGTTTGGTAAAACTCAGCTGGAAAGCCATCAGGACCAGGGGCTTTATTATGTTCCATTTGGAAAACAGCATTCTTGACCTCCTCCTCCAAATAGGGAGCAGTCAATAGGCTATTTTCCTCATCAGACACCTGAGGTACATCATCTGTTTGGGTCTCGTCCAAGGAGAAGGTACCTTCTTCTGGTTCCCCAAACAAACATTTGTAGTAATTTTTAATATATGATTTCAACTTCTCATGTCCCTCAATCGTCTCATCATCTTGCGTTAAAGATCGAATAAGCTTCTTCTTATGTCGGCCATTGGCCACACTATGGAAGTATCTTGTATTCGAATCTCCATGCAAAATAAATTGAGCTTTGGAACGTTGATACCATTTTAATTCCTCTTCGCGCAGAAGTCGTGCTACCTCCGCATTTGCATGGATTTTAAGCTCAATTTCTTGCGTGGTTAACAAACGAAATTCTGCAAGAGCCTCGAGTTCGTCTATAATAGACGAAAGACATTACTTCTCCTTTTTAAGAATACTAGTTGTGTGTCGTGCCCATCCCCCAAGGTGCTTTCGTGTTAAACGCACTTTATTATTCCACCTCTGGATTGGGGTACTACCCGAAACGGTCTTTCCCATATTGCTTTAACCATATCCTGGAAACCCTCTCGATGTAACCATCCAAGTTCAAATTTGAACGGATGGGAGCATCGTGTCCGAGGTAAACCAGTGGTCAATAAAATGGGAGTATGGTCAGAAAGAGCTTCAATACGTCCGAGAGCGCGTATAGAGACTCGTGGAAAGTGCTCTTCCCAATCAGAGTCCATCAAAACACGATCAAGTTTTTCGTATGTAGGATCTGGTAGACAGTGAGCCCAAGTAAATTGTCGTCCGATCATGGTTACTTCCTTCAAGTCAAGACCGTCTATGACAACATTAAAAAAGAAATGGCCAATGATCGTCAAACCGGCCTTTACTCTTTTCGAATGGGAACCGAAACAGGTTAAAATCCCCCTATGAGAATATGTTATGGATTATCCTTAGTTAAGTTCACCAATTCTCGAAGGAATTCAGCCTTGAACGCATCCTGGGCTGCACCATACCCAGCGACAAGGCTCCATGTGAAATTATCAGCTTTATTACGGATATGGAGCTTTATATGAAAATCTCCTTCTGAACAAGCTAAAATATCCATGGTATCAGCCCATACACCGAGTAATATGCCGCCAGACCGTCCCCTGGGTGGATGGGAATTCCACACAAAGTCATAGCCCCCTGAAAGGTGATCCAGTAAACTTTGTGAGAATTCTCGTCTACCCATTTTAGAAATAGATATAAAATCTAGATTATGTTTCCTAGCACAAAGTGCGATATGTAAATGTTTAGCCAAGTCACGAAGACCTCTGCTATTCAAGAACATGCCATTCATTGGGAAACAAAAATATATTTAGGAGCTAAATCTCGTTTCCGAGACTTAAAGGTCGACTTTTTTCATGGCTGATCGCTCGAGTGATGTGGACAAGCTTGTGTGTACAAATGACAACAATTAGTCTGACTCGTGATAATTGTGAAACGAGACTTCTACCGCAGGTTTATGCATGTGGTGACCGTGTGCAATAGAGGTTAGCCACAAGAATGGTTGACTTAATCAACTCTGTCGGGAAGCAAAGTCGGCATATCTAGAATGAAAATCATTGTAATCATGAATCTCACACAAAAAATATAGATTATTAATCTTTTTCGAAGTGTCATAATGTCGCGGTTATCTAGCTTAAAATGGAATTAAGTTTCTCCTAGATGCCAATGTTATAGAAATTTACCATGCGCGACATGTACTACATTTCAGCATGAAATTGATAGTTATACAAGTATAGGAATGTAGTATTAGTTAATTTGGCGCCGGGTAAAGCCTTTTGAAATTTGACCATTTTACATAAATTATATACACACACACAATACCAACCTAATATCGATCGATGCATTTAGTTCAGCCATTTTTTGTATAAAATGGACCCTAACGCTCTCTTACCTTTGTCGGTTGTTAGCATGGCATCTGGATAAACAAAAGCATGTTTACTTAATCACCAAACCTAGAGCAATCCATAGAGGAGAAGGATAGATGCTTGGTTAAGCAATAATGCGTAGCAACAACTACCTTTTTTTTTGTGTGTGTGAGAGAGATATAGACTACACAACATGCAATACTTGTTTGCTCGATGATAATACTTTCAAAAATTGAATTGTGAAATTCTTCCACTATTTCAATTCAAAAAACAAAAATTAGTGACGGTTATAGCCACATAGGCACGGACAGATCAGTGGCATGCGCGATATGCAATGCCATTGAGACGTTGGAGATCGATGCATGTGGTGTCGACATGTCACTGTTCTAGCTACTATCGACGATGTTCTCAAAACTAACGGCATCAAACACGAACTGCTAAAGTTTCTTGGATACCCATCAAAATCAGCAGGAACATCACAATAATATGGTGGTAGGGATGGAAATTGGGATGATCAACACGATGCCCGTGGTACATATCAAGTGTCCTCCTCTCAAACAGATGCCATGTCATAAGTTACAACACCCACTTTTCACTTTGGCATTGTCTTTAGAAAACGGCAAGTCATCAAGGGGGTAGGCACAATAAAGTTGTAGCCTCTTAGGTCCACTTTCTTTTATGGATGATTGTTCGAATGATGTAGACAAGCTAGTGTGTAAAAGTGGCAACAGTTGGCGCGCCACGTAATAATTGGGAAAGGAGACTTCTAGTGCAGGTAATGCTTGTGTGACCATGTGCAACGGAGATTAGTCGGCATATCAAGTCTCTAGAATGAAAACCATTGTAATCATCAATCACAAAAACAATATAGATTTTTCATCTTTTTCAAAGTGTCATAATGTCCTCATTATCTAGTTCAAAATAGAATTATTTTGCTCCTAGATATCAATGTTACAGAAATTTTCCACACGCGACATGCACTACATTTCAGGATGAAGTTGATAGTTTTACAAGTATATGAGTGTAGTATTAGTTAATTTTGGCGCTGTTAATGCATTTGGAAATTTGACTAACTTTACATATTTTTTCTCAACATATATGTACAATACCAACCAAATATAACCTAATATTGATACATCTGGTTGAGCTATTTTTCGTATAGAATACACCGTTTTAGTCAGAGGGGTGAGAGTGCACGTGCATGTTTGGTCGAGGATAGTAATTCCCAGAATTTAAGACATATTTATTCTAACACAAGCTTTTTGAACTTTTATAAATTTTACAAGAAATTGTCAACATATAGAAGATTAAGTCAATATCTTACGTACATCTAACATGAACTGTGTTTTTCTAAATATGTTTTCTTTAAGGATGGTGAAATTTTAAATAAGGAAAAAATAATCAAAACACCGGTATTGTTTTTGTTCTGGTTCCTCTTGGTCTCGTTCCAGCGTCTTCGTGGCAATGTTTTGTCCTCCTTATACTTTTTTGATTTGTTGTATAAAAGAATCTTCTCATCATCATCTTGTATCGATTCTACGGTTTATGACTTTATTTATAAGATGATAAACAAGCAAGTAAAATCTAATAGCAGAACATATAGTAAGAAAAGATTCCGCCTAGTAGAGAGACCCCACAACTAATTCAATGAACCCAAACCGAAACCAACTCAGCATGTTGGCGCACCTTACACTGATCTCCTTCATAAGGAGATAAACAAATGGTATTATTGGAGATAGGTACACTTGTGAAGATAGGTTCCTACACTGCATCTGATCTGAATATTCATGAGAGCAAATTTGAGGCCACAATCGAAGTGAAAGGTTTGAGCTGGCAGCGTCATGTGCCAACTAGGCTGATGATAGGATTCCCAATCTTCTCCTCACTCAACCTGCCTGAATTATTTGCCATGAGTGGAGCCCCACGGCGTCTATCGTCGCGGCGCCGCTGATACAGTCCATCTGAACTCTGAAGCTCAAGCTGGTGGACCACGGTTAACTATAGTCTACTAGTATAAGAGCATTGAGTAATTAGCAACCAATTAGCCTGTAGTGTACGTTGAGTGGATAGAACCAGGGCAATTATATGTGGTGGCCATGCATGGCTATAGCACAATATGGACGAAAACTGAATCATGGCCACGTCAGCTGGCCGTGGCGTGCATTATTGCATCTTAGTTTATTTTGCTCATTTGTAGGTTGGTCGATGTTGGATTGGTTTTAGCTCGGTATTCCATAATTAATCATGCGACTCTTTTCTTTTTAATCAATGGAACGGGCAAATCTTTTGCCTAGCGTTTTGAAAAAATATATAAGCCTCCCTCTGTCCCTCCCTACGTAGGAATATCTCGAACTAAGTAGATTGTTTACTTTGTGGTTTTCAGGCCCGTGGCATATCTTACTATCCCTTTTCTCTAGTGTGACATGTGAAGTTCCTTTGAAATCACCACTACCATAAGATGCCATGTCAGCATCATCAACCCACTATGTGATAATTCAAGCCACATCATCAAGATCATCAACGATGGCACGCCACTTGGAGATAGCTATGACCAGGAGTTGGGTTCTCTGGATGGATCGTGCAGTTTGGATGTGGCCTTAATCGGTTGCGATCATAGTCCCCACACAACCACATTATTGTACTATCGCACATGCTTTGCACTGCTTTATCATAGAACAAAAGACTTTTTTGTTTTTGCATGACCAAACCAAGCCAAATACAACCGAGACGCTGTTGCACTTTCAGCATCATCGTAGACCGTAGTAACGGTACAATAATGTAGAGGAGTTGAGCTCGACATTTCCAATCCAAATTTGTTGGAACTCCTGGCTGTGGATCTGTCCAGCTGGCGAGTAGCTAATTAACCTCTGTATGCTTGTGTGTGTCACTCTCAAAGCTATGAGCATTGTTCTATAAATGTGCATTCAGTGATATACACTTTCTTACAGAACCACCAACATCAGCATCAGCAGAGATAGGGATGGTACAATAATCTACATGTAGAGATCGGATAATCTGCTTCCCTCATTTTGGCCACCCAAAATTCTTGGATTAATCCATGAATCCACCTCTTGGTCACCATACACGCCAACTCCCGACCACGTGCCAAATCATCGGTTACAATGTGCACTTTATTTCATCAGGCTTTCTCTTTATCAAACAACACGTTGGCAAGGTGGCAAGCATGATAGCGTTATAACCTCGAGACCACGAGCTCCTTTGTTGCCTTTCAGTTTTGAGGGAAGCAACAACAAATTAAACCACATGAAGCTAGCCACGTAGGAGGATGGACGGATTCGTGGTTAAGCAATGGAAGGTGTCATGCCAGCGTTCGAGCCACGGCTTGGATCATGAATTATCCTGTCACTCAAAGCTGGCCTCTCGTTTCCAATAGGTGCATCCATGCTCACGCTGCACACCACATGCTTGCAGTGCTCTATTAATTGGCTAGCCAGCCATGAGTATTAATCAGCAGCCAACAACAAGTTCTAGAGAGATCTATCGATAATTAGTTGCAGCTTGAGCTTCATATGATAGGAAGAGACCGGAAAGTGCTTCTGCCTCCGAGTTCTAGTGCTCCCGCCTATAAATTAAAATTTTGAAATTACAATTATAAGTATTAAAAATCGTCAAACAAAATCCTAAAGTTAGATGTATCCCACAACTGTATAAAACCTCAACTCGAAATGTTTTGTAATCTGAGCTCCACAAAATATGAAAAAGTGTGAAAGTTTTTGGTGATTTGAAATCACTACACTCAGATCCACACATTTGTCATTTTTGTGTCGCTCAAGAGAGAAAGAATTTTGAATTGAGATTTTGCACGTTTGTGGGATTTAGCTTCAGCTACTTTTAGGTTTTTTTTTTCACAATTTTTTGAAACCTGCAAATATATTTTTATTTCTTATTATGCAGGGAGCACCGAAACTTCGAAGCTAAATTGGATTTCATATGCACCGGGGAACCAAATTCCCCAGTGAGTAGTTGCAATAATGCACATCATACACCTAGAAATGTCTATGGCCATGTCCGAATGTTTGTCACGAACTTGTGGAATATCGATGGAACGGGCGGCATTTCGAAAAAATAAGCCTGCCTCCCTATATAGTAATATCTGGCACTACGTAGACCATTTACTTTGTGGTTTTGAGGCCCGCGACATATATTAGTATCCGTTTTCTCTAGTGTGACATGTAGCGTTCCTTTGAAATCACCGCTATTATAGGATGCCATGTCAGCATCATCGACCAACTATGTGATAATTCAAGCCACATCGTCAAGATTACAACCATCACATGTCCACAACAAAGAGAAAAAGAGAACACATAACATGGCACAAACTAGATGGAACGACACTTGGAGATAGCTACGACCAGGAGTTGGGTTCTCTGGATGGATCCTACAGTTAGGATGTGGCCTTAATCGGTTGCGATAATAGTCCCCACACAGCCGCATTATTGTACTATCGCCCATGATTTGCACTGCTTTATCGCAAAACGAAAGCCTCTTTAGTTTTTGCATGACCAAACCAAACCAAATATAGAGGAGTTGTTGCACTTTCAGCATCATCGCAGACTGTAGTAGTAGTACAATAATGCAGAGGACTTGAGATCGACGGCTCGGCCAATCCATCCAATCCAAACTTGTTGGAACTCTTGGTTGTGGATCTGTCCAGCTGGCGAGTAGTTAATTAACCTCTGCTTTGCTCTTTCTTGAAGCCGATGAGATGATGGAGATGCACATCGGTGTTCTATAAATGCGCATTCAGTGATATACACTTTCTTATAGAACCACCAACATCAACATCAGCAGAGATAGGGATGGCACAATAATCTACAGGTAGAGATCGGATAATCTGCTCCCTTCATTCAAGCAACCCAAAATTCTCGGATTAATCCAGGAAGCCACACATCTTGGTCACCATACACGCCAACTCCCGATCACGTGCCAAATCATCAGTTACAGTGTGCACTTTATTTCATCTGGCTTTCTCTTTATCAAATGACACGTTGGCGAGGGGGTAAGCATGATGGCGTTGTAACCTCGAGACCGCGAGCTCGTTGTAGCCTTTCAATTTTTTTTATGGAAGCAACGCCAAACCACATGAAGCTAGCCACGTAGGAGAATGGATGGATTTGTGGTTAAGCAATGGAAGGTGTCATGCCAGCGTTTGAGACACGGTTTGGATCATGAATTGTCCAGTGCCGAACATGACACTGGAGCAACTCCTATGTCCTGTCACTCAAAGCTGGCACACCACATGCGTGCAGCCATGATCACGCAGCACACCACATGCTTGCAGTGCTCTATTAACTTGCTATGGAACCACGAGGTGATGACTCATCAATGTCTAAGAGCCAATTAGACCTTTAACAATAGGAGTCTCTTAGCGCTCTATCCTAGTTAAAATGCTTATGTGGCACCTATTTAATGATAAAAGAGAAGGGTGTTGTAGCTTAGCTAAGATACAACACTTGTACGCTATCATAGGCCAAAAAAATGGTTAGTCCAATCACACACATGCATAAGCATAAAAGCATTAATCAACAGCCAAGCAACAAGTTCTAGAGAGATCGATCGATAATTAGTTGCATCTTCAGCTTCTTATGATAGGAAGAGACCGAAAAAGTGCGTTTGCCTCCCGAGTGCCTGTGCTCCCTACATATTAAAAAGTTCAAATATTATAATTAAAAGTATTACAAATGGTGAAACAAAATCCTAAAATTAGATGTATCCCACCACTGTATAAAATCTCAACTCAATTTTTTTTGTATTCTAAGCTACACAATTTTTTTTACAGTAGAGTTATTTTGTGCGGAAGTCATAAAAAAGAATTAGTTTTATCGCTTTTCATAGTTGGCTTGGCTTGAAATGAATAAATTCAAATTGTGATGATAGCACTATCACATTGCGAGTGAGGATGACAAGTGGCCACCCTCTAGACTTCTTCTCTCGTACTAAGTACGCATGTGCTTTCAAAAAAAGTAGAGTTTTCCCTTTTCTTCTCTCTTTTTTTCTTTGATGAATGAAATGCAAGTCAGAGCCGCGTTTTTTTGCAGTTGACTGATGCATCGCATATAAATTACTCATATGTATATGTGCTACCAAAAAGTAATATGTGCACTTTCTCTTTACAGTGAAGCCATGTAGGCCTGGTTGTAGGAGGAGTCCATTTCATGGACGGTGAGGCTGGTGGCGGTGACCCGGGCACCGGTGGCATTGTTGAAGAGATACACTCCAGCGTTGGCGTAGATGGCCTCGGTCGGGTACACACGTGATGTCATGGTCGACCTCCCACCCTGCGCAAAGCTCTCGACGATTGAGTGGTCCACCAGCACCCTGACGGATAGTGCCTCTCCATCAAGCACCGGCACGACATTGCCAACGACTCTCTTGACAATGTCATTGGCACGTGATGATCGTGACTCATCATGGCAGAAGTGTGTGCGCAGGCCGCCATCAAGGCCTCTGGCAACGTAAAAGTAGACGGCGGTTTGTTCCGTGTCACTTCCATGGTGCTTGGCGTCAGCAAGCACAAGGAGGCCAAAAGGGCCGAGCGCGCCATGGCCCGCTGAACCGCCGCTGGTGCTGCAATTGTATCCAACGTCAGCCTCCTTGGCAGCGGCAACGTCTAGCGGGTCGAGGAGGAAGGAGGCCTCGATGTCGAGCTGAGAGGCGCGGCGGAGGCTGAGTGGGAAGATGGAGCCTTGGTCGATAATGACGTCGCCGAGTTCAGTGGAGTTTGTCCGGAGCGTCTCCACCTCCACCACTGGCCACTGGATGAGGTTGCTTCCTGTCTTTGTGTCCAGCACCACCGTGCGAGGGATCGACTGCAACCATAGAAAACATCAGGCAAGTGTTAGCAATTGACACTAATTAACTAATTGATTAATCAATACATGGTAATCTTGTTTGTAACGTCACATGATTGTTTGTCATTAAACTACCTTTCTGGTGTCAACGTTATAGCAAACCGGTACTAACTGTGAGCAAAGCAGACAAAGCATCCCTTTTTCTTATCTAATCCCAGCTTGGTTGGTACTTTGCAGAAATTATTTAGTATTTAGTTTGGTAGTAGTACCAAATTGACAATCTAGGATGCCACGCTAGGCCACATGAGGTGCCACATGAGTCACAGGAATGGAGAGCTTGTTTGTAGGGGACACACAAATACACAGTGTCTGTGGAACCAACAAGTGGATGCAATACTGACTAATCATGCAAATTACTAACAAAGTAGCATTTTAGAAGAATCAATAGAGGTTAATCAATTAACTTTGGCATGTTGTAAAAGATGTTGAGAATGTTCAATTACCTGTAGAGAGGCCCATCCCTTGGCCACGTCAGCGCGCTCAGAGTCGGTCTCGCCAACCCACCCCCACAGCACACGCCTCTTCTTGGCCGGGTCATAAAAGGTTTTAGACGCGTAGAACTTTCCCCAATCATACCTCAGCCCGATACCGACGTCGGCTTCGGCATCTAGCGGTGTCCACTTGTTTGTTGCCGAGTCGTACCTTCCTAGCGCGTAGTAGTCATGTCGATCGTCGTCCGAGCTCTCCTTCATGACATGTAGAACTTCACCGCCGCCAACGTTGGATGTCGCCGCGACAGCCTCCGTCATGTCGATGCCCCTTGCGCCGCCGACTGGGTACAAATCGATGCACTCCCACATCCCTGTCGCAGGCACCCGATGCAGTACCCCGGGAACGAGCTCAAAATCAATGAAGTTCCTGGTCTTGTAAGTCAAGGCCATGCCGGCGTGGCGGTCATCCTTGGATCCGATGACTATCCGCCACATTCCATCGGAGCCATCGTACCATGCGGTGGTTGGGTCCCGAAAGTCCTTCTCCCCGACGTGGGGTGGCGGGTACAACACAGGGTTACCCTCGTACTTGGTCCAGTTGGTGAGCAGCGGGTCAGAGGGGTCGGAGGGGACGGCAAGGCACTGGACCTGGACGGAGGCATTGGTGGAGCCAGTGTAGAGCATGACGATGCGGCCGTCAGGGAGCACCGTGGCAGAGCCTGACCAGGCGCCGTTGATGTCGTACCACTGGTCGGGGAACATGGCGATGGGGAGGTGGCGCCACCGGAGCAGGTCCCGGGACACGGCGTGGCCCCATGCAATCTTGTTACCCCAAATTGCGCCATCCGGGTTGTACTGGTAGAACAGATGGTACCATCCCTTGTAGTAGACCGGACCTGCATTTGCATCAAAATAATTGCATCAATATTTGTAGATTGTTATTGGGATCTTGTAATGTTGAATTTTACATAATTTCATCATGTCTGGCTTTGCTCTAAGAAGATTGTTGCTTGCAGGGGATTAATGGCAGAATGTTGGTGGTCATATACCGTTTGGGTCGTTCATCCAGTTCTTCTCGGGCTGGAAGTGGAAACCGGTGCGCTGCCACTGGAGCATGGCATTGCTCCACGGGAACGCGTTCCCGCCGGCTTCCGCGCCCAGCCTCTCACCGCCGTGTGCAACGCCGGACGTCTTCTCTGACACGCCCGACTCAGGCCCGCGGCTGCTCCTGATCGTGTCATTGACCTCTGCCGGATGGCCGGGTATGACGGCGCCGCCGGCAGGCAGCTGGCCGGCGAGCTTCACGCCTGCCAACGCGGCGACGGCCATGAGCACTGCTGCCGTCACCAGGAGAATGACGGCCAACACAGGACCGGTCCGGCGACCGCGGCCAACCACGGCGGCCTCTGCGTCGTCCGGCAGCGCCGCGTACGAATACGGCAGCGGCGATGCCGGCATCGAGCCGCCGTCTCTGGTCTCCATTGGCATGGAGAATTGGGCGAGATCGATCGGTGAAGGAAAGGAGGAGAGGATGCCTGGATGGCTGGAAGGGATTAGTGGAACTTAACAAGAAGCTCCTCCTCCTCCTCTGCTTGTGCTAATCTTAACAAGAAAGCTCTGCGTGTTTGCCGAGGAGCTCTTTCTCCGGGGAGGCATTTATAGTCTCCAGTCTCCACCCGTCGCGCCGGCGGCCTATCTGGCGCGACCCCATTGGCTGCAAGGCGGGCCCGGAGTGTCAGTGGGAGGCTGCTAATCATCATCGTCAATCTATCCAGTCCAGGCCATGTTATCGGTAGCTGGAGAGCCGCCCTGTCAGAGAATACGATGATTAGACAGAGAGAGGAACATGGCATCATCGGTGGCATGGAACCTTGTCGGACTCTTTAATTTGTTGTGGTATAGAGATTGGATTGGATTAGATTAGATTGAACCGTTAAAATTAGTAATCAGATGAGGCTAGATTAGTCTATGCATGTATGTGTTTGGATATAGTACATCCGAGTTGGGTTTAACGAACCTACAATAGATAAAACGTTTTGCTCTCGTCAAGCGTCTGGATTTGTAATGTAAATCCGCTCAATCATAATACACATTCAGAGTCCTTGATATCATTGCTGTGTGCACATACAGCGGTAGAATTGCGATTCAATTTGGTGATTGGGAAATATATTTGTGGCATGTGCAATTTAGACGGCCGAGCTAGCTAGTCACTACTTTTTCCGATCAATATTAATGGCCTCAACTTTGTCTAATACGAATGCATCTAGCCTAAATATTTAAATTGATATATATATAAATTTAGAAAAAATACGAATGTTTTTCTCTTGTGTTCTCACTTTTTTTGAGAAAGGTACGTACGTGCCGCACGTGTTGCTCTCGGGGAGGCGGCACGGGCGGAAACCTAAGCCGTAGCCCCCGAATTCTCCTCCCGCTCCTCCCCTGCTTCCATCGGAGGACGCCGGCGGGCTAAGCCTGTCCGGCCGACGGTGGCGGCCGGGCTGCCTCCTTGCGTGGTGGCCTCTCCCCGTAGGGAGCCCCTTGGGCGCTCGATGGTTGTTGCCCCGACGGCGATCTGATGGAGCGAGGCGGGGTCTGGAAGCCGGGGCAGCGGCCTCGGGATTTGATGGCGGTTCTCCCTCGGCGGATGGTGGCGCGGGTCGCATCTGCTGGCAGGGGCGTGGTCCTAGGATTCTCCCTCGCCAAGACGAAGATCTGCCTTCAGCCTGTTTCCATAGATCTGGTGACAGTGTCGTGTTCTGGAAGGCTTCACCGGTGAACTCCCATGGACAATTCATACCTGTAGATTTCTAAAACGGATGGGCTTCGGTCGCGCGCAACAGTTGTTTTTCTGACCGTTTGGTTTCAGAGGGAGCGAGACGAAGACTGCACTCTGTTGCCATCATGGAACATGTCTTTAGTTCCATGAAAAAGTCTGTGTGCAGAGAATGTCATGGAAGCCAAGATTTGTGGACTAGCTATGGTGGCTCGAGTCCTGGTGGCGATGAGGAATTGGCTTGGTAATTCGTGAATTGTAGCAGCGGCATCGAAAAGTGGGAGCGGCAACACATGAGTAGTCCACGGTCTTACCTTGCAGGGTGAAAATCCAAGGTCTGGCATTAATTGGTTGTGCTTACCAATGACCTTGTTAAAGGCATTGTTTTGTAAGCGAGGACTTTCTCTAGGGTGAAAACCTATGATCTTTGATCGGACGATGACGGTTCTTGTGCTCTGTTGCCTTCTTGAAGGCGTCGCTGTTGGAGATGTTGGACTTCTGTTGTTGTTCTGATGGGGTTAGTGTCGCTGCTACTAAGGATCCAATTGCTGCAGCGGGACTTTTTTTGTAATTCTTCTTTTTTTTGCTGTGTGCATCTGTATTGCCAATAGGGTATGCGTTGTTGCAGAGGCCGGGTGTAATTGGTATCCGTCTAATATTAATATATGCTTATTTCTAAAAAAGAAAGATAAAATACGGACCATTAATATGGATGACAGGGAATAATTGATTGTGAAATTAATTCGTGTCGCCGGTGAATTGCTCTGTGCATTTTCTTTTCCTTGCATGGGAATTTTCCGTGTGCATTTGCATGCTATATCCTCGTTGCAATGCAAGAACATGTGATGCTGAAAACAGTTTTTCCAAAAGAAAAACTATAGCTTCGCACCCGTGCGCTTGCCCCGCGGGCGACTCAAGGGTAAAACCCTAGCCAACACTCGCCCACCACCCCTTCCTCTTCCCTCTGCTGTCATTGCCGGCAGGAGCCGCAGGGCAAAGCCGTCGTGGTGCTAGCGGTGACGGGCTTCCCTTTACCCACTCATGCTTGATTTCCTGATAGATCGGCTATGGCGTCGGTGCACCTTGGAGTGGGTGACGAGCTTGACCGGTAACGACATGGCATCTGGGATGGCGCGGCTTGTCCCTGGGTGGCGCAGTGGTGGTGTTCCCCTACGCCCTCGAAAGGTAGAACTACGCGGCGATTCCGCGGCAAGCGACGTGGCGGTTGTGGTTGTTGCACTCTTTGGTGTCGACGGTGTAGATAGCGACGAGCAGATGGGTGGCGCAGACGGCACTTCAGCGTTGGCAGCTCCCAGATCGCATTTCAGAGACCTAACTTGGCTGCAACGGGTGGCAAGTTGTGGTTTTTCGCGTTTTCCGTTTTATATTTAATCTACTTTGTTAGGGATTCTTCTTGTCACACTTTATGAATTCGTCTGTTGTGACTTTATTTATCCTGTTTTAAGGAGGAGGAGAACAAATATATTCAACAGTGATTGAGAATCTAACATGCCTTACTGAATGTGCTCCTCTCCTGACCTAATCGCTAGGCTTGGGGAACCGAAAAGAAAACCGATGTAAGGGGCTAGATTCCTTGGGCCCACAAATGATTCAGCGAACCGAAACCGACCGGTTCCCTTGCGCTGTCAGCAGCATGCAAGTGTCGAGGCTGGATTAGCGCTAGCTGTGTGGCCTTAATTATTACTTTTTTCATCTTGAAATAAATGTTTTATATTTGTCAAAATTTAAATAAATCTAGACACTATTTAGTATATGTATAAATATAAAATTTGATAAACCTACGACATCTATTTTGAGACAGGGAGTATTATCTTTGCACATGGTGGTTGCTAGCATTGTACATGCAACAGGACCATTGACATGTTGCCACTCGAAAAGTGGTTAGCACAAAACGAAAGCCACTCGTGCACTCCTGTCCAGCTGGCCCCTTGGAAACGATCAATGGCCTCTCGTTTGCAGTACACTCCAATGACCACCGTCGAGGTGCTGACTCACCATTGTCGGTTAGAGAGAGAGAGAGAGAGAGAGGTTGTGTGTCCATCTGGACTGTACCGGAGCCAATCAGCAGCCAAGCAATTCTAGAGGATGCGGATTAGTAGCAATCCTGGATTTAAAAAAGCTAACGGTTATAGTATAGTTTTTATTACAAAATTCTGTTGATCTATTAATAAGCAGCAGTACTTAAAAAAGACCTAGAAATAATAAAAATTACAAATAGGCCATTAGACCACCTAACGACGACTACAGACACTTGCGTGAGCCGAAGGCGTGCCGTCGTCCTCGTCCCTCCATCACCAGAGTGGAGCAAAGCTTGTCGTAGAAGAGCTTATTGTAATAGAAAGATGGAAAGTCGTCGTGCTAAGTCCATACAAGACCAATGTACGAGAGCAGCAACCATCGCCAATGGTAACAACCGTAGATCGAAAGAGACTGACCAAAAAATATAAGAAGTATAGTTGAATCAATAATGAGACTATATATAGATATGCATACGTACGTGTGCCCACTGGTGTAGCTACGAATCGATGTTCTTTAAATTTACATGGAGACAGTTCAAAAAATGGCACCCGAAATTCTAGGGGCCCATTCACGAACCAGCTCCGGGGATGGCAGATGCCAAGTGTCTCACTCTCAAGCGCGCGCCACATCACCTTGTTGGGTGACACATCGGCTGCTAGGAGAGTTGCGGGGCCACACGCTGCACGCCACATGCACATGGATGGAGCAGGGAGGAGTTCTCGCCTTCGACGTGGCGTGTCCTGAGTCACCATTGCCGGGGAGATAGGTAGATGGTCCTTTTTTTTCTTTCTTTTTTAGGTGTAAAGATGGTCTCATTCTACAAAGATCGATTGGAGTATAGCAAGTACTGGTCCTGCTGTTGCTGTGTATATATATGCTCCATGATTGCAGAATAATTAGCAGTTCCTTGAGGGCACCATCATCGGTAAGAACACAACAAGAACTACCAGATAGCTGAGTAAATTGGTGTGGTCACTGCCCTACCTATCCCCTCTACGCTATGAGAACATGCAATTTCCGTTGAGCTACCCAACCAAGCGATGGAGATACTTCCTCTAGACTCATATCAGCATTGCCATAGTTTCTCGGAGACCCATCTAAATCAACATCAACATGAACATCGCAATAATACGGTGGTAGGGATGGAGATTGGGATGATCCACATGATGGCCCTGGCACACGCCAAGTGTCCTCCTATCAAGCAGGTGCCATGTCATCAGTTACAACATCCCTTTTTTTACTATGGCTCTCTCTTGAGAAAACGACATATCATCAGCGGGTAGGCACATCAAAGTTGTAGCCCATGAGCTAGTCGTTCTTTCCTCGTTGATTGCTCGAGTGATGTGGACAAGGTAGTGTGTACAAGTGGCGACAATTGGCGCAACACCGAATATTTATGAAACGAGACTTCTAATGTAGGTAACCATGTGCAATACAGGTTAACCACAAGAATAGTTTACTTAATCAACTCTACCAGGAAGCAAAGTTCAGTGTATCCATGTCATCAGTCACCCAAACAATATAGACTTTTAATCTATATTTCAGAGTGTCATAGTGTCACGATTATCTAGTTCAAAATGGGCTCCTAGATGTCAATGTTATAGAAATGTGCGACATGTACTATATTTCAACATGAAGTTGATGGTTTTACAAGAATAAGAGTGCAATATTAGTAAATTTTGGTCGCAGGAGAAGCCTTTCAAAATTTTACCAATTTTACATAAAATGTTTATAAACATATATATACACAACACCAATGTAATGTCGATACTTCGAGTTGAGCTGTTTTTCGTATAAAATGGACCCGGACGCTCTCTTACCCTTGTCGGTGGTTAGCATGGCATCTGGATAAACGAAAGCTAGCATGTTTCCATAATCACCAAACCCGAACCAATCCACAGAGGAGAAAGGGTGGTTAAGCAATAATGTGTGGTGGCAACCACCGTTTTGGACATGTTTGCTCGAGGATAGTACTTCCCAGAATTTAAGACATATTTGTTCTAACACAAGCTTTTTGAACTTCCTGTTAAGAAAAGCTTTTTGAACTTGGACGTTCTTTTTTCCTTCTGGTTTCCTTCCAGTGATCCTGTGGCAAGTTTTTGTCCTCCTTATACTTTTTTTTTTATTTTTGATATGTTGTACGACAGTCTTCTCATCATCTTTTATTGATTCGGCTGTTTATAGATTTATTTATAAGGTGATATAAAATAAGCATACAAATTAAATCTGATAGCGGAATCTAGCAAGGAAAGATTCCTTCTAGTGGAGAGACCCCAGAACTAATTCAAAGATTCCGCTAAGGTGCGTATACTGCATCTGATCTGAATATTCAGGAGAGCAAATTATAGGCCGTACGTGGATTGAAGTGAAAGGTTTGAGGTGGCAACGACATGTGCCAACTAGGCCACGTACGGTGGCTGATCATAGAATTCAGAATATTCTCTCCTCACTCAACCTGCCGGAATTATTTGTATTTGGCATGAGTGGAACCCCCACGGTGTCTATCGCCGCGGCGCCGCGGTGCACCGTTGCCGGCGGCATGTGACGATCGATGCTACCAGGGAGTATGGAGATGTGCACATGATGCGATCCATCCGAACTCTCTGAATCTCGAGCTAGTCGATTGTTTAGTATTAGAAGAACATTGAATAGTTGGCACCTACAACTAGCTAGCCTGTAGTGTAATTGAGTGGATAGAACCAGGGCGATTATGTGTGGTACCCATGGATGGCAATAGCACAATATCGACGAAAACCGAATCATTGCCACGTCGGCTGTCTGCTGCGTGCATTATTGCAGCTTAGTTTATTTCTCTTGTTTGCAGGTTAGTTTATTTTGCTTGTTTGCAGGTTGGTGGCAACTTATTGGAACTCCTGGCTGTCGTTCCATCCAGGTGTCGCCGCGTCGCTCCACCAGCTGGCGAGTAGTTAATTAACCTGTACTTCAGTTCTTTCTTGGATCCGATGAGATGTTTTTGTGTGTGTGCGCGCGCGCACGCGCACGCGCATGCGTCACTCTCAAAGCTATGGTGTTTTTTTTAGGTAACAACCATGGAATTTCAGCAATTGCAAAACCGATTACAAACGACTCTAGAAAAAAAGAAAAATACAACATGAACCCAGAGGACCACACACCGTACTTCCAAATTGCGATCAAGCCCATCGTCCTCATCGTCACGACTCTGTGGTGTGCGACGTGGCAGTGGTGGTGGTCTTACACTTTAGTCATGTTTATGGCGAGGAGCGGAGGGTGGGGATCCTGGTGCTAGCTGCACTTTGTCATTTGGCAGCTCCCAGATTGCGTTTTCGATATCTAACTCGGCGACAACGGGTATCTCGAGTTGGGGAGCGGCGCAGATTCTTTTGGGGCTAAAGCTCAACAATGCTTTAGCACCAGTGGCATGATTGTTGCTGTTGTTGTAACCCTCTTGGGGGTTGTCACCGTGGCTACCTTTCTATAGGTCTCGCTTCGGTGCCAAGTTGTTGTTTTTCATGTTCTTTTTTTGTTTTATCTTTGATCTACTTTGTTATAGGTTGTCCTCGCCACACCTTGTATTTCTATCACTTCGCCATTATGGGTTTATTTATAAAATGGGGTAAAAGCTTGTTTCGAGGAGAAGAACGTATAAGTTTAACAATGATTGAGCATCTAACATGCCTTACTACTAAATGTGCTCCTCTCCTGAACCCAGTCGCTGGACTTGGGGATTTAGGGAGCAGAAAAGAAAAACTGATGGAGGGGGCTAGATTCGTGGGCCCACAAACGATTCAGCGAACCGAAACCGATCAACGCGTTCTCATGCGCTGTCAGCAGCATGCAAGTGTCGATGCTGGATTAGCGCTTGCTATGTTGGCCTCAATTATTAGTCTCTTCCTACAAGGTGGTCGCTGCACTGCACTGCACATGGAGTACATACAGCAGAGGAGTAATAAGCTAGTCTCCCAATGAAATTGAGATGGACCATTGAGGAACTAATTTTGCTCGGTACGTAGTCACCGCATGCATGCATGGTTTGGTACCCTTCTCGCTCGTGGTTAGCACAAAACGAAAGCCTATTTTCTTCACCGCAAAACCTAAGAGTATGTCCTCCACTCGGCTTTTTAGGACGCCGATTCTAGGGTGATTTTTTAGTCCAGACGCCAAAAATTGGCTCAGTCGCATTTCCAGGACTCCGGTTTCGTTCGGATTTGGGCCAACTTTGGTCCGCACTTCCCAGGTCATTCCCAGCATCCCGAGAACGCCGCACGAAGCGAAAACGGGCATGGGCCAGCTCTGTCAGCGACTGGAGGCCGAACTCCCGTCCTTTTTTCTTCCCCTCCCGCCTTTCTTACCCATTCCCCCCGACTCCCACCAGTTCGCCGAGCTTCCGCCCGTCCGCCATGCTGCCCAAGGGTTTCGTCAAACCCCGATCCAACATCGGCGAACCGGGGGAGAAAAAGGTGAGGAAACCGAGAGCGCCGACTGCGAGGCCGGACGGCGTGTCGAACGTCGAGTGGCTGGCCACTGTGCAGAAGAGGAGGGTCGAGTCGGATGGCCGCAAGGAGAGGGAGGACAGGGTGAAGCTCAGGCAGGAGATCGCCACGACACAGGGGTTCGCCGAAGAGTAGGAGATGAGGGCGAAGCAGGCGGCGACATCCCGCACGTCGATGGCGTGCTCCAGGCCGGTCGTTCCGTCGCCATACACCGTCCACTGGGGGAGCCAGCCAAGCGTCGGCTCGCCAGCAGGATTCTCGCCGATCTCGCCGGCCGGCTTCTCCCCCTGCTGCCGGCGTGTACAACCCGGAGGCTCCTCTCCCTGCTGCCGGCGAAGGAAGGCCGGAGATCGGCCAAAAGAAGGCGAAGATGCTCAAAGCCGCAGGACCTCCAGCCGAGCGCCTCCAAACTTCTATCGAGAAGTGCATCGCCGACACGAAGGCCCATGCCAAGAAGAGGGTGGAGAAGACCGACGAGAGATGGGCATAGCTGCTCCAGAACCAAGACCGGAAGATCGACCTTCTCAAGGCCAACTATGCCGCCAAGAAGAGGAACACGGATCTCCAGTTCCTCATGGACAGCGAGGGCACGTCAACGATGAGCTCGCCGGTAAAGGCCTGGTACGTGGCGCGCCGCAACGCCATCCTCCAGGAGGACAACGCCGACATCACGCCAACTCTTGCGCCAAACGCCACTGCTACGCCAAGCTCTGCTTCTACCTCCTCCAACCAGTCGGCGTCTGCCACGCTCAACCCCGCCGCATCTGCCACGCTGGAGGAGCCCATCCCCGTCGACGACTGATCGCTGAGATTTTTATCTAGTTCTGTAATAATTTTTCGTCTAACATGCTGGGCGTACTTCTGTCGAATATGTTTGGCCGAGTTTTCACTGGCGGGAACGATAAAATTCAAATATTTCGCTGTTTTTACTTTGCTAGAAACACGGCCTGATGAACTCGGCGTTCTCAAGCCAAAATCTTGTTTGGTCCGGCCGTAGTTAAGTTCGGATTTCGTTCTGAAAACGCCCAACGAGAAGTTCCAGAGAGTACTATCCTGCCCATCGGCCAGCAATGGCCTCTCGTTTCTGCCAGCGTGGAGGCATCCACACGCCTGCGTCTTTTTCCTGTAGTGATAGCTGACATGTTGTTGCTAGCTATGACACTGCAACCACCAAATCCTCCACTCTCGTCCAGCTGGCTCTTACGGGAGCGATCGATCAACGGCGTAAGTTTGTTTGCAAATTGCAATGCGTGCACACGGACTGCACGCCACGCCACATGCATCAATACCATTGTCGGTAGAGATCGAGGTTGGCTGAGAAAACAGGCCCGCTCCGCGTCGCTCCCCGCGCGGGCGACCGGAGCGGCTCCCCCCAGCCCCCCCTCCCCTAGCGCCTCCCCGGCCTCTCCCTCCCCGCCGTCGCTGGCGGTCGCCGCCGGGCGTTGCCCGCGCGGTGCCGGCGGCGGCGGGCGCTCTTCTCCGCCAAGACGGCTCGGCTCGGGAGGGTCGGCCGGCGGCGGTGCTCCTCATCAGCGGTGGTTCGGCATGGCGGCGGGGTAGCTCGGCGTCGGCTGGGAGATCGTCGGTGTGGGGCGCGGCCGTTGGTGGCGAGCCCTACAGAGGTTGGCGGCGGCGCCCGCTCGGCCCAGATCTGGGCCCTTCGGGCCCCATCTAGGTCCAGGCGGGCCGGACGTCGTGCTGCTGCAGTGGTTCCCGGAGGTGGAGGTCTAGCTCGCGTGGGCATCTGGATGGTGGTGGCGGTGCTGCTGGCTTGCTGCAGCGAGGCAGTGGGGGCTTTGCGGGCACGATCTGGGTCCGGCCGGGCCCGGCGGGGCCTGGTATGACCCTACTACACACGTCCGGTCGGCTACCGGGACACGGTGGAGGTAGTTCTCTCCCGTCGGCGGCACTGCTAGCACCTTCGATTCCTGCTGTGTTGTCCTTCTCCTCTAGGCCTCGTGTTGGTGATCTCAGGGAGACAGACAAGGGCGGCATCTCGATCGTGGTGGCGCATGGTGGTGAGCGGCAATGTGTGGTGGAGCACGTCAGAGCATCTGGGGGAGTGGTTTTTTGGGGGGTTGGGAGAAATCCATGTCGGCTCGTCCGGCACTGACGCGGTGACGCCTGAGGGTGTCATCGTTCCTTCCTGGAGGGCGTCGGGTGTACCCCTTCTCCACTCCCTTCCGAGTACCAGGGGAAACCCCTAGGACTAGTCCGGGTAACAACGTCGTCGTTGTCGCCCCCCTTCCTGAAGGTGTTACTTGGTACGCGGTGCTCCGAAATGCTAGGTTTGCGGTGGTACTTCGTCGGAGGGCGCAGCGATTGCGGGTCACCCTTGTTTTGTCGATCTGCCATTGTTGGCTTTCTTTTCTCTTTCTTTCTCTCCTTTTTTGTTTTGGGCTTGATTGGGCTGCTGCCCAGCAGGTGTATCGCGTGGTTACTATATTAATATAGCGGGGCGAAAGCCTATTTCGAGAGAGTGTCCATCTGGACAGCACCGGCGCGCGCCAATCAGCCAGCAACGGCCTCTCGTTGTTTCTGCCAGCGTGGACACGCTGCATGCCACATATGCATATGGATGAAGCAGGGAGAGGAGTGCCCGCGTGTGCCGACTCACCATCGTCGGGGACAAATTAAGATGGCTTCATTCTGGATAGATCCACTTCGCAATACCTGCTATGTCCCCTCTACATTGATAAAGACATTATTTTGAGAGTACGGTTTTTTTCCGAGGGTGAAACTCTATGCTATATGTTTTTTTTCGAGGGTGAAACTCTATGCTATATGATCGGACGACGACGATATTTATGCACTGTTATTTTTTTTGGAGGTCTCACTTTTGATGAATTTAGACTTCGAGTGTTGTCTTGGTGGTGGTTTGTGCTACAGCTACAAGGAATCGACCAATGTGGAGGGATCTTTGGCTTTTTTTCTTCTACTATTTTTTTTGATTGTGTGCATCTGTAATATCTTTTAGACATTTCGTTGTTACAGAGGTGGATGTAAGTGGTATATCTGTGATATTAATATAATCTTTTTATTAAATAAATGCTAAGAGGCCATGCACATTTCGTGTGGAGCTAGCCACAACCAAGCAATGGCGGAGTGACTTCTTCCCGACTCAGATCAGCATTTCCATAGTTTCTTGGAGACCCATCAAAATCAGCATCGACAACATTACAACAATAAAGTGGGAGGGATAGGAATTAGGATGATCCACACGATGGTCGTGGCACACGCCAAGAGTACTCATGTCAAGAGGATACCATGTTATTAGTTCCAACACCCACTTTTCACTTTGCTCTCTCTTTAGAAAAACGACAGGTTCATGAAGGGTGGTGCGGGCACAACAAGGTTGTAGCCCCCAAGGTCGACTTTCTTTCTTGGCTGATTGCTCAAGTGACATGTACACCATTTCACCATGCAGCTGATAATACTACAGGCATAAGAGTGCAGTAGTATTAATTAATTTTGGGGTCGGTGAAGCCTTTCGAAATTTGACCATAATTTTACAGAAAACGTTTATCAACATATATACAAATACCAACGTAATATCGATACATCTAGTTGACTGTTTTTCGGATAAGATGGGCCCTGACGTTCTCTTACCCTTGTTGGTGGTTAGCATGGCGTCTAGATAACGAAAGCTACACTGTTTCCTTAATCACCAAACATGAACCAATCCATGGAGGACCTTCATGGCAAGTTTTTGCTCTCCTTATAATTTTTTGTTTATTTTTTATCGTTTTCTCATCATCTTGTATCGATTCCGCCGTTTACGGCTTTATTTGTAAGGTGGGACAAAAACCAGTTAGGAGAAATTAAAAAAACCGGTGATAAACAAGCAAACAAGAAAGTTATCGCAGAATCTAGCAAGCAAAGATTCCAGCTAGTAGAGGGACCCCACAAATAATTCAGAGAACTGAAACCGATGGTTTCCTCGGACTCTTGCGCTATCTGTCAGAAACTCAGCACGCTGGCCCAGCTTACACCGATCTCCTACATAAACAGATAAACAAATGGCATTATTAGAGATACCTACACTCGGTGAAGACCAAGTAGTGCCAATGATTCCGACCAAGGTGTGTACACTGCGTCTGATCTGAATATTCTAGAGAGGTGGAAATTAGAGGCCGGAGATTGAGGTGAAAGGTTTGAGGTGGCAACGGCATGTGCCAACTAGGCCACGATGGATATGATGATAGGATTCCGAATGTTCTTCTCACTCAACCTGCCGAATTATTTGGCATGTGGAACCCCAGTGTACGCGTCTATCGCCGCTCTGGCGGCACCGCGGCATTGCCAGGGAGTAGGGAGAAGATGTGCATCTGAAGTCTGAAGCTCAGGCTGGCCGACGTTAATTAGTCTACTATTAGTAGAAGAACATTAAGTAATTGGCACCCAATTAGATAGAACCAGCTGGGGCATAGTGTAATTGAGTGGATGGAACCAGGGCGATTATGTGTGTTGCCCATGCATGGCAATAGACAGTTAATTTTGCTCGTTTGCAGGTTGGTCATAGGATGTTGTCTTGGACAGAGATAGACTCGACCAGAGCATGGAGCGAACGCACGCAAGTGTCTGCCAAGTGTATATATGCACGGTCTAATCTTAATCCGTCTCTCTCACAAACAAAGATCGATGTAACCATCCTTGTGCACGGGAGCCACATCGTCTGGTGCACAGGAGCAAATCAACATCCAAGAAAAGATGGAGCTTCTAGCGAGATCAGCTAGTAGCTTCAGCTTCACATAATGGTAAGAACCCAAACCAAATCCTACCGAGAAGCCGTTGCCTTTCAGCATCATCACATATCAGCATCAGCAGTACAATAATGCAGAGAAGTTTGAGATCGACGGCTCAACTGATCCATCCAATCCAGAATTTTTGGAACTCCTGGCCGTGGATGCATCCAGGTGTCGCTCCACCAGCTGGCGAGTAGTTAACTAACCTCTCTACTTCGTTCTTTCTAGAATCCGACGAGACGTTAGAGATGCACGTGTGTGTGTGTGTCACTCTCAAAGCTACGGTCGTTGTTCTGTAAATGTGCATTGACCATCGAGTGATATACACTTTCTTGCAGAACCACCAAGATCAACATCAGAAGGGACATGGATGGGGCGCAATAATTAATATGCATGCAGATAGGGATGGGATGGGATAACCTGCTCCCCTCGTTCAAGCCACCCAAAATTCTTCGATTAATCCAGGAATCCACCTCTTGGTCACTCGATCTCGATCGCGTGCCAAATCATCTGTTACAATGTGCACTTTATTTCATCTGGCTTTCTCTTTATCTAACGACACGTTGGCGAGGGGGGCAAGCATGATGGCGTTGTAACATCGATCGAGACCAACAAGCTCGTTGTCGCCTTTCATTTCTTGAGGGATGCACCACCAGACCACATGGAGCTGGCCACGTAGGGGATAGATGGATGTGTGGTTAAGCAATGGCGGATCATGAATTATTCTGTCCTGTCAATGAAGACATTTCAGATAGCGTGTATCGAATGCATGCAGGCTCTATTCGTTCTTTCCTGAATCCATGCCACGAGGTGCTGACTCATCAGTGTTTGAGAGCCTATTAATACGACGCCAAGCAACAACTTCTAGAGAGATTGATCGATAATTAGTTGCAGCTTCAGCTTCCTATTAAAAATATCAAAAAATATAATTGTAACTATTATAAATCATTAAAAAATCCTAAAATTAGATGAATCCCACGACTATATAAGAACTTAACTCGAAATGTTTTGTATTTTGAGCTACACAAAAATGACAAATTCTGATTTTTTTTGTGATTTGAAATCACTATACACAGATCCACACTTTCGTTATTTCCATGTAGCTCAAAATAGAAAACATTTCAAAGAACATTGCTGATCAAGTCATCAAGGGGACATCAAAATCAAATTTGTGACCCTCAGGTCGACTTATTTTCATGGATGATTGCTTGAGTGACATGGACAAGCTAGTGTGTACATATGGCAACAATTGGTCTGACTCCTGATAATTGTGAAATGAGACTTCTACCGTAGGTTTATGCATGTGGTGTCCGTGTACGATAGAGGTTAGCCACGAGAATGGTTGACTTAATCAACTCTGCAAGGAAGCAAAGTTGGCATATCTAGAGTGAAAACCATTGTAATCATGAATCTCACACAAACAATATAGACTATTAAGTTGCTCCTGGATGCCAATGTATAGAAATTTACCATGCACAACATGTACTACATTTCAGCATGAAGTTGATAGTTTTACAAGTATAAGAGTGTAGTATTAGTTAATTTTGGCGCCTGTTAAAGCCTTTTAAAATTTGACCAATTTTACATAAATTTTATCAACATATATACAATACCAACCTAACATCGATACATTTAGTTCAGCTATTTTTCGTATAAAATGGACCCTCACGCTCTCATACCCTTTTTGGTGGTTAGCACGGCGTCTGGATAAACAAAAGCATGGTTCCTTAATCACCAAACCTAGAGCAATCCAGAGAGGAGAAGGGTAGATGCTTGGTTAAGCAATAATGCATGGCAGCAACCACCCTTTTGGTGTGTGTGTGTGTGTGTGTGAGAGAGAGAGACTACACAAACATGCAGTACATGTTTGCTTGAGGATAATACTTTCGAGAATTTAAGACTTATTTGTTGTAGCACAATCTTTTTGAACTTTGATCTATTTTATGAGAAATTCTCAACATATAGACCAAGTTACTATCGGTACATACATCTAACATGAACAGTTTTTTTCTAAATATGTTTACCTTAAGGATGATGAAATTTTAAGTAAGGGAAACTAATTAAACTCCCGTATTTTCCGGTTCCCCTCGGTCCCGTTCCAGTGTCATCGTGGCTAGTTTTGGTCCTCCTAATACTTTTTTGTTTATTTTGATTTGTTGTATAAGAGAGTTTTCTCACCATCTTGTACCGGTTCAGCCGTTCGTCATTTATTTATAAGATGATAAAAAATCTGATAGCAGAATCTAGTGAGCAAAGATTCCGCCTAGTAGAGAGTCCCCACAACTAATTCAAAAAACCGAAACCGAAGGATTCCTCGGACTCTTGCGCTATCTGTCAACAACTCAGCATGATGTCCTGCATAAAGAGATAAACAAATTGTATTTTTGAATATATGTACACTCATGAAGACAAGTGTCAATGATGCCGTAGCAAAGGCATGTGCCAACTAAGCCACGAATGCTCATGATAGGATTCCAAATATTTTTCCACACTCAACCTGCCGGAATCATTTGCCATGTGAGGAATCGCCGCGCCGCCGTGCCGCCGACATGGAGAAGATGTGCACATGATGCGATCCATCTGAGCTCTGAATAATTAAGGATGGCAATTTTACCCACGGGTAGGTACTCGCAGTACCGTACCCGCATACGGATGGCAATGGGTACCCGCAACCCGCTTACCCTGCAGGTTTTTATCCATTAGGGTAAGGGTATGGTAGTAAAGTTATACCCACGGGTAAGTAATTGGGCAAAAATCTCTACCCATTGGGTATTGCGGGTGCGGGTATGGTAATGGAAAACCCGCACCCGCATACCCACTCACCCGATATCTTAGTAGATGACACGTGGGGCATTAGTACTATAGCATTTTTCTTAAAAATTGTGAAATTCTAGAGTTGACGAGTATTGTTATGTGACTGATTGTGGTATGGCGTGTGACTGTTTTGCAATTCTTTTGAGATTTCAAATTTTGAAAAATGTACTTTCTATGCCACTTATGTTTGAACATAACTTGTTTTCTTCACATATATCATGTGTTTGGCTATGTTTTTTCATTATTTAATATATATTTGCTTGCTTGCTGAAATCGTGAATGAATGAAAATATATGCTATTATTTTTTATATGTTGTGTTATTACAATACCTTGTTAAGTTGTTTGGGCTAATGGGTGGGTATTACCCGCGGGTTATTTTACCTTCGACGGGTGCGGGTATGGGATAAAATCTATACCCACATGCTGGTGCGGGTGCGGGTTGCGGGAAAGATTTGAGATTGCGGGTGCGGGTTTGGTTAAGCTCCACCCGCACCCAACAGCCGCGGGTGCCATCCGTATACCCGCATGGGTAGGGTATGGGTATATTTTTATACTCATGGGTATACCTATATCATGTCCATTAAGTAATGGGTACAGGCACGGGTATAGGGCTGTATCCGTGGGTATACCCATACCCTGCCCATTTAGACTGACTTGTAAAACTTACCTGTAGAGTTTTAACCTATGCAGCCTAGTAGCCTAGGGGCAAGTATGAGATTGTGATTTCTAAATGTTGATAATTATCATGTACTCGTCTACCTATTATTGAGTAGGTATACTTTTTTTTTGTAAAATATGATATTGATTAATGTAAAAATGTGAATAATTTGTTTACTATTATTGCCAATGAGTATGGGTACCCGTCGGGTATAGGTATGGGTAAAGATTTATACCCGTGTCTACTCCTATCAAAGGAAGGAAGCGGTCATTACCTTGTTGCTTTTGCGATGCTTAGGAAGAAAGCTAATTAGAACTGGCCCTTGATATGTTCTTGGTATCAATACATCAGTAGTATGCACATCCATCTAGTATGGCTCTTGACAGTTTAATTTGGAGTAGATGCACAACTCAGTTCAGAGTCTAGAAAATCATACAATAAATATTTAATTGGAGAAATGCAATTTTCTACTTACGGCTTGTTTTAGTTAAAGTGCGTCAGTTTGTTGCATGCTCGTCTTCACGCAAGAGGAGGGCATGGACAACATCTGTGTCGCTACAGACTGTCTATCGGTGGTACAACGGGCTCAGTCATCGTCCAAGAATCGCTTTGTTTGTGCTCCGATCGTTGAAGATATCAAGACCTTAATAAACTCTCCCCCACCTCCACGCCGGTGCACGCTCCCCTCCTCTAAACTCCAGCACGAGCTCCCCCTCCTCTAACCATTTGACTGGGATAAAAAACAAATTTAAGTTTTTTTTGCAAATGCAACACACATAGAGGCTGACAATGGTCCACTCAGCGCTGCATCGTCAAATACATCTCTACGGCGCCCGTGGTGACCATGAGTGATGCTTCGACGCGAGTTCGATGATCGTAAATTCGTATTCCCGTTGTACAATGACCGTATTGATTTTGCTAAGCAAGTTTAATAACTAACCATGAATTTAACTCTAAAATATAAGATGTTTTAGTTTTGTGAAGCAAATGTATCTAGACTACTTTTAGTATATAGGTTCACTCATGTTTGAAGTGAATCTACACATTAAAACAAGTATAGATATATTTTTTTCACAAATCTAAAACATCTTATATTTTAAAACGGAGGAAGTACATGCATATCAAATATCATAAAAATATACATGCAGTCCAGATATCCGAATCTCAAAAAAACAAACAGATCATATATTTTTTATATATATCCACCGTACGATTTGACACGTATATTTTTATGATATTTGATCAACTAATTACGCGGGTATGGATATAGGTAAAAATTGTGAATAATTTGTTTACTATTATTGCCAATAAGTATGGGTACCGCGGGTATGGGTATGCATAAAGTTTTTTACTCATTGACTATACGGGTATGGGTATGGTATTGCTCTACCCTACCCATACCCTGCCATTGCCATCGTTAGATCTGAAGCTCAAGCTGAGCGGGGTTAATTAGTCTACTAGTAGTAGAAGAACAGTGGGTAATTGACACCCAATTAGCCACAACCAGGGCCATTATATGTGGTGCCCATGCATGCCAATAGAGCGTCTACAAAATCTGAATCATTGCCACGTCGGCTGGCTGCTGCGCGCATTATTGCAGCTTAGTTTATTTTGCTCGTTTGTAGGTTGGTCAGAGGATGCTTTCTTGGACCGAGATAGTTTGGACCAGAGCATCGAGCAAACGCAGGTATAAGTGTATGCACGGTTTAATCCTAATCATCCTCCCTTAAATTTACAGAACAGGCTAGTGCGAATCTCCGTGCAAGAACGGTCGGCTTTGGATTGGTGCTCGGCGCCTAAACCGCTGGAGATATTCATTTTCGCCCTTAAGGCATTTATAGCCAAGACCAAGAGTTGGTTCGATGTGGCCATAATCGCTCACGATAATAGGTTCACACATCCTCATTATTGTACTACTATATCACCCGTGGTTTACACTTATATCACCCGTGGTTTACACGATAATGGTCACGATGGAGGAGTGCTCGCGTCCCCCATGGGTGCTGGCTCATGCATTGTTGTCGGAGAGATGTTCGTGCAATTGAGATCGACGTAGCCAATCAACAGGCCAAGCAAAGCTGGAGCTTCTAGCGAGATCAGGTAATAGCTTGAACTTCACATAATCGTAAGAAATCAACCAAATGCAACCGAGAAGCGGTTGTAGTTTCAGCAGCATCGCAGATCAGCAGCAACGGTTATCCAAAACTTGTTAGAACCCCTGGTCGTGGTTTCATCCAGGTGTCGCTACACTAGCTGGCCAGTAGTTAACTAACCTCTGCTTCATTTTTTCTTGAATCTGATTAGACGTTCGATATTCCTGCGTCCGTCACTCTCAAGGCTACGGTCATTGGTCTGTAAATGTGCATTGAGTGATATACACATTCTTGCAGAACCACCATATATTCCTGTGCAAATCCGGTTTTAGCGGTTTCACCGGTTTGGGCTAGTTCAAAATTTTGTACTAGTTCTAACGTTTGAATTTTATTTGTGAAGAAAAATGACTAGGATGTAAGTAGCCGGTTTGGTTGGTTTGACCGATTTCAGATTTTGCACACCCTTAACCACCAATATCAACATCAGCAAGGACATGGATAATCCGCTCCCCTCATTCAAGCCACCCGAAATTCTCCGATTGGAATCCAGGAATCCACACCTCTTGTCATGGTACACGCCAACTCTCGATGGCGTGCCAAATCATCGGTTACAATGTGAACTTTATTTCATCGTCCGGCTTTCTCTTTATCAAACGACACGTTCGCAAAGGGGGCAAGCATGATGGCGTTGTAAGCTCGATCGATCGAGACCAAGCTCGTTGTCGCATTTCATTTCTTGAGGGAAGCAACACCAAACTAACCACATGGAGCTAGCTAGCCACGCAGGGAGGATGGATCTATAGATGTGTGGTTAAGCAATATGGCGGCCGGGTGTCGTGACAACGTCCAGGCCACGGCTTGGATCACGAATTATGCATCCGATCCAGTGCCGGACATGACATACTGGAGCGACTCCTGTGTCCTGTCGCTAAATCCGTAAGCCCATTTTGTAAGGGTAGCCCGTAGGTGTAGGATTTCCGTTCCGATAGATAGCGTGCATGCATCTCACATTGCACGCCACATGCATGCATGCATGCAGACCTCTGTTAATTGGCTGTCCAGCCAGAGCAGGTGCTGACTCATCAGTGGCTAATAAGAGCCTATTAATCAGCAGCCAAGCAATAATCAACCAGGAAAGAAAAGTCGACCTGAAGGGCTACATCTTTGATGTGCCCATCGTTTTGATGATCTGTCGTTTTTTTAAAGAGAGGGCTAGAGTAAAGAATGGGTGTTGTAGCTGATGACATGGCACCAGCTTGATAGGGGAGGACACTTGCATTGGCGTGTGCCACAGCCATTCGTACACGTGTGGTTCATCACAGTTCCCGTCCCTCTACCACGCCGTATTACTATGATGTTCCTGCTGATACTGATTTTGATGGGTCTCCAACAAGGATCTGTAGCAGTACGTGTTAATTTGAAGCTAATTGTTTGTGTATCCTCAGCTTTCAAGTCCTAGATCTGCGTTACTGTACGAGTACGGCGAGTTACTAAGTACTGCTCCACTATTGGTGAGTATCGAGTCTAGAAGAAGTTGCTCCATCGCATGGTTGGCTAGCTAAAAGACGTCTAGATATAATTTGATTTACATAGCTAAACCGTCTTATATTTTTGAAGCGAGGAAGTATACAGCAACACCAAGGCACATCTTAATTTGTCCCCGACAATGGTGAGTCGGCACACTCGAGCACTCCTCCCTGCTTCAGAGTTCTGCCGCGACAGGAAAACGACATAAATCTCTGCCGCGGCAGAAAAACAGCGGTAGCCGATCACTAGTGCACAACACACCCTTTAACAGCGGGCTGGCAGAAATGAGAGGCCATTGGTAGCCGATCACTAGTGCACAACACACCCTTTAACAGCGGTTCAGGAGACCCTCTAACAGCGGTTTCAGAACCGCTGTTGGGGATTCAGTGTTAGACCCCCCCCTACGAACCACTGTTAAAGGGTGGCGCACGTGGGGCTGCAGCAGCGCTCAGCCCCCCCTCCCCTTTAACACCGGTTCGTAACACGAACCGGTGTTAAAGGTTCTCTGTCGCGGCAGGAAAGCGGCATAATTCTCTGCCGCGGTAGGAAAACGGCATAAATCTCTGCCGCGGCAGAGTTCTGTCGCCGCCCCGTTCTGGGATGGGGGAAGGAGATGGGGGAAGGGGGAATCGATCGGGAGATGTATACACATACATCGTCGGTACATACGAGTACATGTATAATTAAGCAACTATTATTATACACAAACATCGTTATTGTGGTATTCTCCGTACACGTTGAAGCATTAAGTACAAGACAAACATGTTCAAGCATATATACAATATAACATCTCCGTACACGTTCATTTTGGTGGATATCTAAAGAGTTCTCCTCCAGGCGTGACGACCTCATCAAGTATGAACCCCGCCAATTCCTCTTGAATGGCTCGTATGCGGTCAAATGGTAGGAGTTGATCCCGCATCCGTTCGATCTAAAATATATATGAAGAATGGGGTTAATATATATAAGAATAAAACTCAAGACAACTAATGGTAATAAAATAATGTTGTGTACTTTGTTTACTTACTCTAAGTTATTCTAGTGCGGCTTGGCCCGTCGCACATATCGTGTTGCGAATGAACTCGCAAACATAGTACCCACATAAGTTATTGTCGGGTCCTTGATGCGCGCACTTTACGAAAATAGAGAGTTCAATCAAAATAATAATCAATAAAGCATGAGATAATGGAATTGGAAACAAAATCAAAGAGATACACAGACCTAGCTGGCTAGTATTACTTACATTTTGGTCTACAAATTTTAGTTCTTCTGACCATTCACCCACGGCCCTGCCCGTGAACCTATTCCAAACCCTGTCCGGCAAAGAAAATGGATAAAGGAGTAATTAATTACTTGTTGTCACGAAAGTTGTCGAGCTTGTGCGATAATATGTTTGAAATTACCTCTGGAACATCTCTTTAAAGTCCGCCCATAGCTCTTGGTATTTTCGTAACGAGTCCATGACAAGGACTTTTCCTGAGTCAACTTAAATGACTAGCAGAATAAAGTGGAACCTACACACGCATAACTCATCATCAGTTACACTTAATATCGAGTAAGCCGAAACAGAATGTGTACAAGAGAGGGTAACACTCACGAGAAGTTGTAAGGCAATAGTATTTCCCTTTGGACAAGTTGTTTCCCATGATGTTCAAGTATGCAATGCAAGTCATCCCCATCTCATTGGCCTTTCTTTGTAGCTCTGCCTCGTAATCATTTACAGGAGAAGCTATCCGTGTGTCGAGCACTTGGAGTGGGGCGCACGATTGGTTTTCCTGCTCTCTGAGCATGGGAACTGTTTTCTAGGGTGCCGCACGACTGCTACTTTCAGACTCCCTCTGCCTTGCATCTCCCTTCATAATCTGGCGCTTGTAGTCCGGCACAAGTGGGGTTTCAGGTTTCAAAAGATTATTGTAAAACTTCTCCACCATCGTCGGATCTAGTTTCTCCTTTGGCTCGGCCCATCTAGGTGCAAAGAATTTCTTGACCTCTTCTTCCGAGATCCTTTTGGTCTCCTCGTCGCTGCGATTCCACGGTAATACCGGCAATGGCTTGGCGGAAGGCTGCGGACGTAGTTTCTTGAACTCTTTGGCGTATGGTTTCCTGTGGATTTCTTCGTGGCAGTGCTAGTGATGCTCTTCGTGGCAGTGCTCTTTCGCTTACGCTGACGCGCAGGAGATGGCTAAAGCGCCGGAGATGGCTGGCGCGCCGGAGATGGCTGCCACGTAGGAGATGACTGAAGCGCCGGAGACGATAGGGGAGTATTCTGATGACTTGGAGATGGCTGAGGCGGCTCAGACTGCTAAAGCTGCGGAGACGGCAGGGGTGCCAATGGCCTCCAATTTGGAAGCACGATGTGTTCCTTCTTCTAAAGAATGGTTGTTTTCACTGCAAATTTGAGTTGAGTTTCCCCTTCACCTGTAGCATGGTCAAGCTGTGCTTCCTCATATTCCTTCACAACCTCATCCACCCCGACAATAGCATAGCCATCTGGAATCGATCGGCAGTGATAAGTTCCACCAGCTACAGGATGTAAGGCATAGCTGCGGTGACCCAGCATACCACTGCATGTGTAGTACACTATAGTCGTTGACATGACATCCACAGAACACCGTTCCGTAAATATCACATCCCTCAGAGTGGTACAACAGAAACATTGCGGGTCCATATTACAAAAGTACACACATTATTATTATTACAATACCGGAAGTTCAAGACTTCCAAAAGATCCAACTTACAAACCAAAATATAAAGTGTTCAACGGAAATTTAAAAGTAACAACATCGACTAGGAGTGGGGCTCAACATCTTATTCTATAGAGTTCATGCTGCTCGGCTCCGTTAGTTACTACTAACTAGACACTTAAGTGGACTCGTTCTCATCGACACCGTAGCGGATCTCGTAATCCACTCCTTCAACTCCTCTAGACAGATCAGGTTCCTCGTAGAACACATCTTCTTGGCATCCAGCTGCATACATTGGCACGTCTTCGGAATCCTCGGAGTCTAAGCAAGGGATCAAAGGAAAGAATGAGTAACAGCGTTACCCAACAAGTTCATTATATGCAAGGTGGGAAGTTTTATGCTCTAACTACCACCTCGGATTATAAATCCTTGGCACTATGCAGTTTTTGTAAATCTTTCTTCAAAGATTGGTTTTATTCCGAAAAACTATTACAATCAGCCTTCACAGGTTGATCAAAACATTCATGGAGTTCCTTTCCTGCCGCGTTCGTAGCTCCTTCCCGGAACAGGGAGTAACAAGTTACAGTTTTTACACTCTGCAGAGGTGCGTTACTTTACCCATGAGAGATCAACTCCTTGTTGCACAACCTGGCGTACTTTCCCGTCCGCAATTCCATGATGTGGGGCCCAGTAGTTGGTCCAAGCCAATCACCGCCTTCATGACCTCAAGATGCCTCCTTGGTGTACACCATGCCCACATAATGAATTACGGAAATGGTTTGTACAAACCGTTAGATGCCAGAACTATCGTGGGACGATGAGGGTTCCCACCCATATGCTGCATATCCTCTATGAATTACCAATTAATACGCATGCTACGAGGATAAAAGCCACGACCTGCACATCCAGCTTCATGCGAGAGGAAGAAGATACAGCTGACTTCTCTGTCCCATTTCAAATCTCATGGCTAACGCGTAATATACGGCGCTAGAATCACTGATGTCAGGGGTTATTAAGTCCCTACTTGATCATCATTGTTGCAAATAGAACCCTAAGTTCTATTGCTCCATTATATCACCACTTAGGATGATATCTATGATTTCTTTATTTATGAAAATATTATTTTCTTTCTTTTATAACATATATGATAACACACAATTTGCAAATACTTTGATAAAGACTCTTCAAAGGACATGAGCAAGTGATGAACTTGCCTTGTGATGGCAAGGGAGTGAAGTCTGATGCTTGCACTGGACCTTGATCTTCTAGTTCTACAAAAACATCATTATTGCCCGGTAAGGACAATATTTAAAGAAGCAAAATGATTATGCAAGTAATGTAATGCATTATTTAATTATATATGCATTTTCACTATATAAGGTGCCTTTTAATAAATCATTTATAAATATTACTAAATTTTTTATATTTATTGCATATATTTAATTGTTTTATTTTTTTTATTTTTTTATTTGACTTCTATTGATTTAATAATTCTTTTTAGGAATTATTATTTATACATTAAAATTTATTATTAAATATTTATTTAGTATTTTTCAAAAATACTATAATATTAATGTATAATGAAAGTGATTTTTATTTATTTTTACCACCTTTCAATAATTTTGTAAAATTCCATAAAGGACATATAAATTACAAAATTCTTATAAAAATTTAAATGTCCAAAATTTTATATCTTATTTTATTTGGACAGAGTGGATTATTGTGAATCCAAAAATATTTTATTTATAATTTTTGGACTTTTATTTTATTTTCTAGAATCTTATTGAGGTCAGGGGCCTTTTGGTCTTTTCCACTTGATTAAAACAGTTTTTAAAACAACTTAGGCTGGCCTTTTGGGCTTATTGGGCCAGAGTGGCCGAACAGGGCAAGGTCAAAATGCCACCCCGAGGGGTTTTGGCCCACCCAGCCCATTCTCTCTGCCACCCTCTCTCCCTCGACCTTATCCTCTCCTCCTCTGACCTGACCATGTGGTCGGCGATGCCGCCACCGTCGATTCCTGCCGCCGTCGGCCGTTATGGTCGCCGCCGTAGTGCGATTTGGGGTTGTCGACGATGCTCGAATGTTCTATCCATTTGGATTTAACTCCGGGGCTTCCCCGTGGCCAGGTCTACCCCGTTCCTGAACCCTAGGGATAAGGAAAGGTGTTGTCGCCACCGCCGTAGTCCTGTCTGTGGTTGTGTGCTGGGCTCGTGTGCTGCTGCAGCCGCCGCCGTGGCTGGTGCAGGTTGCAGCGCCCCCTGGGGTGCTCCCTGTGCCGCCGTGGTTCGTTGGCCAATCTGTTTCCTCTTTGATTCGTCAGCGAGGACCTCGGGTAAGTTGCTTCTGTGGTTCTTGTTCCTGCTACTACCATGAATTTCTCTGTGTGTGTCTAGTGGCTTCTCATGCCTAGTGACTACGTGTTGATTGGGTTCATCTCTGGATTAGGTTTCTTGCTCTGATTAGGGTTCATAAACCCATGTTGATCATATCCTTGATGCTTTAGATTTAGTGGTGATCATACTTGAGCATGAAGAATGATTGTTTGCCGTGGTTAATGATTTGTAATGGCTTTGATGATGCTAGTTGCCTGTTAGATTATTCTAGTGATGATTCACTATGATCCTATGCTAGTGTTTCTATGGAAGCCCTGATTGGATTATGTTGTTGATCTGAGAATTTACTCTACTGTCAGAATGCTTGTACTGACAGTGGTTTCTCTCAGTAGTTGCTTACTATAATTATAACGGTAGGCTTGTATGAGATTATACACACTGAATCAAATCATTACATGTAATGATTTTCTGTGGATGTATGGATGAATATGATATTGATTCCTGGCATTTGGCTTCAGGAAAATGATATGTATTGGTTTGTCCCTTTTATCTGTGGGAACTAAGAAAGATTGGTTTTAGCTCCTGTAAAACTTGTCCTTGTGATACCACTATGATCTGGCACATAGTGATTGGGTTTTTATTTCTGCGCTTAGCTTTGTCCATACTTGTGATTGATACTGGCAAGATAGAATAAGAGCTTTTCTTAAACCTCGTGCCTATGATGTTGGTCTGAGGCTCTAGGATTTAATTCCCAGTTAGCTGAGAAAATACTTTGTTTGAAACTTGTAGGATTAGAGGTGCTACTCTCTCTGAGAGATGTGCCCTGATCTGATAAGATCAAATGAAAAATGATCTAAGTTGCAAAAATTAACACTAAACTCAGTGATGCTGGTCTGAGAGATTAGTGCTTGTGGCTGAGCTTGATTTCTTATCTTTATACTTGAAATCTCTAGGATAGATTCACCTCTCTTGGGTGATTATTGAGAGATCATTTCATAAAGCAACACATGCTTTTGTTTAGATAATATGATGAAATCATGTGATGGTTTTATGAGGCTCACCACAAAATCTGATGTTGGTGTAGTAGATTGATGATGATCTTGATCTTGATCTGCTTTTGCTGGTTTCCTGAGCTTTCTCTTGAGCTTGCCTGCTCCTCCTAGATTCTGGGCTTGACCTTGCTGTCCACCAGATTCATCCCCCTCCTTATGTCACCATCCTGGTGATGTTTGGGTTGATCTGGGTGGTTTGGTTTGGCTGCTGTTCTTGGTTTGGCTGTTGTCTACACTGGCTGTTCTTATGTGATGTGTAGTGGAGTGATGCACTAGTGCTCCCCCATGGATGTGCTGTGGTTTTGTGTGATTTGGCTGTGCTTGTGATTTGGCTGTGCTTGTGTGTCCAGCTTGTGTGCCTGCTATGCACTTGTGGATAAGGTTCAGAAATTTTGAACTTACTATTACCAGCTTACTTTCACCTCGCTGGTGAATTGATCCCTCTTGGCTGTCATTTGCATTCTGGCTTTGAATTTATGAAAGATGAAATCTTTCATATTGGTGAAACTTGCCCCTTTTATAACATTTCTCAATGATGAGTTTGTCAAGTGCACTTCACTGACATATCTGAGAGAAATATACTAACACTAACCTTATTTTGTTTCTATTTAGTCTTTGTTTTGCAGGTACAAAGATAAAGATGAAGATTTAGTGTAGATTTAGATATAGGATAGTTAGTAGATTTTCAAATGTAATTTTCTTATTCCTTTGTAATTTTTCTTTTATTATTCCTGTAATCTTTATTTTATTTAATTGTAATAAAGATTATATTATTGTTAATAAGAATATTCTTATTCTTTATTCTTTTGTAAATTGTGAAGTTTGGAATTACTTTAGTAGATTACATTCTTTGTAACTTGTTTATGTATTAATAATATGAAATGAATTTCATATTCAATATTGTTTTTAGATGAGATTTAAGTTATAATACTTATCTCTGAATTAATTTAAGGTTCAAAATTTATATCTAAATCACTTAAATTATTATTCAAACGCTTAAATTTTAAAATTCAAACTCATTTCAAAACACACATAATTCCTTTAAGATCATATCAAAGTTGATAGCAATCCTCCTTTAAGACTAAACCTAATCTCAAAGTAAGAAAGAAACATTGATCACTCAAGGTTTTATTTGGCGAAAATTTTACCCACATTTTCACAAATGAATGCATGCAACAATACATATTCCTAAATCTACCCTTCGTTAGGTCCTAAATACTGGGATGTTATAATAGCCGACCGCCACCTTAATGGATAAGCCCATTAATCTCACATGCATCTCATCGTGTTCGCTCTCCGTGATCTCATCCACGGGGTATCGATGACCCGCCATTTCAAGCGTGGGCTGCACGTTCTCCGTGAAAGCCACGCTGCTTTTCTGCACAGAGTCTAGACCGCCGGCACCTTCCAATGCAGGCTCTTCGTGCCGCTGAGATGGGCCGGTAGCTTGCTGGCTCTTTTGTGCATTCACTTGCGACTGTAGCGCCACAAGTGCATATTCTATCTATGTCATCTGGTTTGTACGCTCTTTTTCTTTTCCGCCGCGCCATCTGTAAGAGTCGCCCCACTCGGCAAACCCATCCTTCCACGTCATACCCCCTGTTCCTCGTGCAAGTCTAGGGTGTTCTTTTTTACCGATGGCGCGTGTCAGCTAGTCATTCTCTCTGTCGGGATGGAAGGTCCTGGCGGCTGTTTCCTCATATGCCGAGATTAGTTCAGTGACGGGTTTGGCAAGAATTGTTGGGAAGATACATAATCTCATTTCTGGGTCCAACCTTGCCTCAATTCCGTAGAACCAAGTCTTTGCACGTAGGTCCCACCCATGTGTCTAGGTGTGATCCCTCTAGCGCGCAGAGCCTTCTCAGCTTCCTCCCACTTAGGCCTCTGAGATATGTAGCCACCTGATCCCGTCCTCTGGTGATATTCTCTCTTCTGGGCATTTAGCGTATTGGTTTCTGACCTCTTTGTATCTATATCACCTTCCTTGTACGCCACAAATTCGGGCCAGTGAGGTCTTATCTTCGCATAATATGGGTCTTCGAAATCTGGAGTCTCGCGAGCTTTGACAAATTTGTTCAATTTTGTCTTCCCGTTTAGGAAAGCGTCAGCCATCTTCTTTAGAGTCCACTCTTTGACCTTTTCCTTTATAACCGGTTTATTTTCATCCTCCTCTAGCGGTAGGGTGAAATTTACCAACAGCGAAGTCCAAAGCATTTCTTTGGATCTTTCATCGACAAAGGTATCGTCGCCCTTCTTTGGCTTATTCCAATATTCAATTGTGATTGGGATTTGGTCCCTAACAAGAACTCCAGCCTGACGTATAAATTTGTCTGCGGCCTTCTTGGGCTCCATCGGCCTGCCATCAACACGGACTGCTTCGATCGTGAACTTTGCACGATCTTTCAACTGATGGCTCGCGCCTCGCTTGCTCTTTTTCGTAGAAGAAGATTGTTGCTGGCTGTTCGATCCGGAGGGATAAAAGAAGAAATAAGCGTTAATTATTATATGTACATATATACAAATCAATCGGTGCAAGTCAATAGAGGCTTAATCTATGCATATACCTCGACGGACTTTGTAATCACTAAAGTGCGTTCACCGGAGTCATCATCTTCTACATGACTACTTGGGCTATCATCATGTCCCTCCAAGTTCAGATATTGTGAGGTGTCCTCATGAATCATGTTCTCCATTATTTCTTCATCTTTAAGGTTTCTACTGAGTGGATCCATAGTTTGTAAAACAATAATATTATCACACAAATATCAGTAATACATCTACTGAAATGCTCAAGCAAGGATGATGATATGATAGGTTAAAAGTATTGAAATGTAACCCCGATACATGCTTCGTCATTCCAAACCCTAATTCGTAGAAACCCCGGATTCATATGAGAGGATACATTCGGAGAAACCCCGGATTCGGAGAAACCGTAATGCTATATTGACAACGAGAGGTGTACCAGGGCGGCGGCTGATGGCGCTAGGGCGAGAGCGGGGATGGGATGCGTGGGGGTGTGCGTTCGAACCAGCGCGACGTGGAGGTCAGGGTCCACGGCATTGGAAAAGTAATCGGTCAAGTGCAAACCGATTGAAAAAGTGAGCCCTAAGCCGACCACATGCAATCGGCCTGCTCCTGACCATACACATACACATACACATACAAAAAAAATATAAATATATACACACATACACATACAAAAAATATATACATATATATTCACATACAAATATATACATATATACACACATACACGTATAAAAAATATATACATAGATACATATACACATACAAATATATACATATATACACACATACACATACAAAAAATATATACATATATACACATACACATACAAATATATACATATATACACATACACATACAAATCAACCAAAAATCACTAACTAACCAAAAATCACTAACTAACACTATACTAACACTAATTAACCAAAAATCACTAAACTAACAATAAAATAGCCTAACCCTAAAACTAATACTAATAACTAACTAATTAACCTAAAATCACTAACTAATTAAACAAAAAATAAATAAAGGCCTCAAGCTCTCACTGGCATGCGGCGTGGCGGGCGGCGCGGCGCTAGGGGAACGTGGACGGGATGGGGCGGCAGAGGGGCGGCGACTCTCCTCTCCTCTCCTTCTACACGGGTGTGGGCGGCGGTGGTGTCGAGAAACGTCGTCGAAAGATGAGGCGCGGGCAGAGGCGCGGGGTCGAGGCAGCAGGCCGGTGGCGGCAGTCCCGGCGACGCGCTCCCGCGGGACGGCGACGGCGAGGGCGTGGACGGCGACGCGTTGCGACAGTCCTCTGATTTCTTCCTCTGCGCGCTTGATCTGGCTGGGAGGGGGAAGAAGGAAGAGGCGCGTTAGAATCTCTTTAACACCGGTTCGTTGGAACCGGTGTTAAAGAATCGTTCTACGCCTCTTTAACACGGTTCCCGCCACGAACCGGTGTTAAAGGGGGTACACCGGTTCGTGGCTGGAACCGGTGTTAAAGGGGGGCATTTATTTCCTACATTAAAGGGGTGGGGGCATTTTTAATTCAAAAAATAGTATAGAATTTAGAAAATTCATATCTTTTTCATTTCAACTCAGAAAAATATGAATAATATATCATAATTTTCAGAAAAATAAGACCTATCCATTCATATAAAAACATTTTATAGTCACACTTACATAAATAATTTTCAAAATGATTAAAACACTTACATATAAATTTTGATTATTCAATTAAGACAAAAAAAATTGTCAAACCCTAAAACTTTGAACATAAGAAATATTAAGCATATGAAAAGGAATCTAACCCTATTTTATTAGAGAAAATCATATTTTATTTTGTATTAACATTTTTGAATTGTTTGGATATTTAAATTTAGCATCTTTTGTATACTTCGGAATCTGACAAAACTTTCAACATGAAAATTGTTTGCATTTGAATAATTAATCCTAAAACATTTTTTGTTTTTAAAAAATAAAATTCTATCTATTCAAACTAGTAACATTTTTTGAATTAGCCATTTGGTGGTTGCTTCACAAAACCGTCCAATTTTATGCTCGGAAAATGGAAAATGCCTTTTTGGTGCGACAAAAAAGAAAACTTCCTCTTGCAACATTGTTTGCCATCCCATGATGCACATGTATGCACAATATGGCCATATTATCATAAACTATGCCTTGATTCTAGCCATAACATTGGTCATTTGACCCGAAAGCCAAGAAACCTCGAATGAGATAGGTCATTTTATGAAGGTTTTTTTGAGACATAATCAATATACCAAGTTTGATATTTTTCCTTCTAACTATGTCACATAATATAACACCACGTGAAGGTTTCGCATTGTTTCGATCGTTTTTTAATTTTTTATCCCCGTTTTGAACTATCGTCAAACTTTGTCGAACAACGGGCATGAAGATTCTTAGCTCGGGGCCAAGCCTCGCTAAACTTGCATTGGATTTTTGATAAAACAACATATTGTGAACCTAAAAATGATTTTTGTAAAAAACATGAGCATCGTATCATGTACCTGTAGTTCATATCTGACCCACTTCCTGCCGATTCGGCAGGAATTTGTCTTTTTCACCAGAGGTAGACGGAAAGGTTTCAGATCCCCCTATTGGTACATTGTCCATATAAGATGGTCTAGTATTTTTGTAAAATGTGGTGGTAGTATTTTGAATTAGCCATTTTGTGGTTGCTTCACAAAACCGTCCGTTTTTATGCTCGGAAAATGGAAAATGCCTTTTTGGTGTGACAAAAAGGAAAACTTCCTCTTACAAAATTGTTTTCCATCCCATGATGCACATATATGCACAATATGGCCGCATTATCACAAAGTATGCCTTGATTCTAGCCATAACATTGGTCATTTGACCCGAAAGCCAAGAAACCTCGAATGAGATAGGTCATTTTGTGAAGGTTTTTTTGAGACATAATTAATATACCAGGTTTGATATTTTTCCTTCTAACTATGTCACATAATATAACACCACGTGAAGGTTTCGCATTGTTTTGATCGTTTTTTAATTTTTTATCCCCGTTTTAAACTATCGTCAAACTTTGTCGAACAACGGGCATGAAGATTCTTAGCTCGGGGTGAAGACTCGCTAAATTTTGATAAAACAGGCATTGTTTCCTCTAGAATGCGCTGGAGGAAAAGTGCGGGAAATAATGGACGATAAGAAATTTTTATTACGATGGAACTGGAATTAAAGTACATAATGCAACTAACAGTAAGAACGACTGAAAATTAAGATACATAAAAGAACTGAAAATTAAGATACATGGCCAGATTAAGTCACAATCGGCCGAACTTGTTTTGGAATGTTGGAGTGATTCAGTGATGCTCCTGCCTACACCTGTAATACTCGCCACTATAGTCGTCATACTCGTCGTGGTCGTCGTCGCTGTCGTCGTCGTCGGGGTCGCCGTAATTGAACCTTGAAGGCTGAGTATGCATGGGCTAGACTTGAGGGTAGCACAGGAGGGGGTTAGAGTCGGCGGCCGTGTCATAGGCCATGACGCTCTAGAGAGTCCGGCCGCGCCACCACAGCCAACGCCGGCCTCGTTGAAGTTCGGAGGAGGTAGGCTGTCCTCCTCGTGCCTGGCGAGCGCCCTCTCATGCCGATCCCCGAAGAAGTCTTCCCAAGTCGGGAAATAGTCGGGATGCCAGTTGGGATTCCTCCGCTGCTCCGGCGTGAGCTCGAAGTAGTAGTGGTTCGTGATGGCCATCCGGCGCGCCACACCTAGAGGGACAGGAGGAACTGCGACGCCCGACATCAGAGTCTGGCGGACAGGGTAGTTCGAGACGCAAAGCGACTCCGCCACCTTGGGGGTTAGTGGTACAGTGGAAGCCATGGGAAAGAGTGATGAGGTTACAGATATGAGTCTAGAGATGTGCAATGACAATGGAGGCCAATCCTATATATAGTGAGAAATGGCAGGAAGAAAACTGGCGGGAAGAAATGGTGGGAAGAAAAATGGCGGAAAGAATTGTCAGATTCCAAAGTATACAAAAGATGCTAAATTTAAATATCCAAACAATTCAAAAATGTTAATACAAAATAAAATATGATTTGCTCTAATAAAATAGGGTTAGGTTCCTTTTCAAATGCTTAATATTTCTTATGTTCAAAGTTTTAGGGTTTGACTATTTTATTTTTGTTTTAATTGAATAATCAAAATTTATATGTAAGTGTTTTAATCATTTTGAAAATTTTCATCTACAGCAACTATAAAATGTTTTTATATAAATGGATAGATATTATTTTTCTAAAAATTATGATATATTATTCATATTTTTCTGAGTTGAAATGAAAAAGATATGAATTTTCTAAATTCTATCCTATTTTTTGAATTAAAAATGCCTCCACCCTTTTAATGTACGAAATAAATGTCCCAACCTTTAACACCGGTTCGTGACTCAAACCGGTGTTAAAGGGTGTGCGTCTTTTTTGCTTTTTGGATCACGCCCTCTTTAACACCAATTCGTAGAAGAACCGGTGTTAAAGCCTATTTCAGATCTCAACCAAAAGCCTCGTTTCCACTAGTGGATGGACAGGGCCGGACACCTGAGAAATTAAGGATGCGCTGTCATGTCCGGTACTAGCCGCGAAGCCGTGACCACATAAGGTAGCTGACACCTGGCACCGCTTAACCACAGTACACCCACCCGATATAGACATGCATGCATCTATATGGTCGTCTTGCTTGGTGAGGGCATCACCTATGTATATGGAAGAACTTGTCCATAAGCTCGGACCCATATACCACACCGCAAGCTTATTGATTACATCACAATGTATCTAGTTGAACTTGTCTACAAGCTGGCCCCACGTGTCAGTTAAAGTTGCACACATGCAAGAGAGATGAGAGAAGCTAAAATAATATTCTATTGCTTATAGATAACCCACAAGTTTGTAGATCACCCTTAACGTTTTGAGCTTATGGATAGCTTATTGATAGCTCCATTATATATGTGGAACTCCTTGTTGACTACTTTTTGCTTATGGATAGCCTTATTGCCAACATAATGGATGCCCTGATGCTTGTAGAAAAACAAAAGAGGCTTTCGCTCGCTTTGTGAATCAATAAACGGGTAAGAGAAGACTCCGTCAGTACCATGCATGCATCGATCTCGATCCTGACATAAAGCACCCGATCGATGTGGCCGCGCGCGCGCGCACCTCCGACGTGTCGCTCAACAAGGTGACGTGGCACATGCACTTGATGAGAGGGTGACACTTGGCATGTGCCACCTCCGGTAGCTGGTTCCTGGATGGACCACCCGACAACTTTGGGTGGCTTGGAGCGGAACATGCCATTGATCCCCACCACCGCATTATTGTACTGTCCCTGTAACTGTCCGTGTTGATACAGGAAGCACCGTCACCACCGCACACCCACCACCGTTTTAAAATATACAGGAAGCACCGCCACCACCGCACACCCACGCCGTCGCCCCTTTCCCATGGCCAACGACGGTGGCTCCAGCTCCGGCACGAGCTCTGGCATCCCCTCTGGCTCGTGTTTGTCGAGCCAGGGCGCAGGTGGTTCTCTTCTCTCTCTCTCTGTCTGTCTCAGATACCACAGATCCACCCTAGTAGTATCTACCGAGAATAGACTAAACCTAACAATGGTATCAGAGCATTTAGATCTAGTCTTCCCGGTAGAAAAGCAAAAAGAAAACCTAGAACTAAAGTGCGCCTGCCCTACGGCCGCGCCGTTCCTCTCGATCTAGATGAGCATCAGTATGAGGCATCTAGACGAAGAACAACCCCCCTCGGGGGCAAAGCAAAAGTCCTAGATCTAAACCCCAAAGAAATCCCAAAATCTATCCCCAGATACCACCCCAGACCAAGAAAAACAAAGAGAAAAACCCAAATTTTTCCTCCTAGATCCTGCAAAGAAAAGCCCCGAAAAGTAAAACCAAATCCCGACACACCCACCGGCCGAGCACCGGAAAAGGAGGCGTCGCCGCTATGCCTCTTGACGGTCGTGCGCCCACCCACGGGTGGATGCACCGCCGGCAAGGGGGGCAGGGAGGCGCCGTGGCTCCGGCCGCCATGAACGGAAAAGGGCAGAGGGGGTAAGGGGCTCGCGGGCGAGCTCGTGCCGGCGGCACCACACCACCAGCGAGCAAGGCTCGTGGGCGTGGTTGCTCACGACCGAGCGCCGCGCCAGGATCCGAAGAGTGGGAGAGAGAGGCACGCCGCCGCCGCAGACCGCCGTCAGCAGGTCGCCACTCGCCCGCCCACCGGCGAAGCTCCATGTCGCTTCCTCTATGCCTCGCCGCGTGGTGGCCGGGAGGCGGACAGGAGCAAGGGGGAAGGGAGGGAGCCCGCGACGTAGCGAAGGGAGGGGCTTGCCGCCGGAGTGACTGTCGGGCGAGCGGCCGCCTCGCCTCACCTGCGCCGCCAGAGACAGAGGGGTGGGAGGGGGTCGCGGGGCGCGTGGGGGGGGGACAATGGGGGCTAGGGTTTCGTGGGGGGGCGCGGGGGCGCTTTTATTCGGCCGAAAGGCGCGGACAGCCACACGATCAAAACCCTAGGTGATGGATGGCTAGGATCGAGCGGCGCAGGCGGCTGCGGGCTAGCTGGGTCACCGCTCTTTGTTCGGGTCATGGCCGGAGTGCTCTCTCGCTGGCGCTGGCGCTAGCGATGCGCCAGAGTGGGCCAGGCGACAGCTGCCGGGTGGCGTCGAAAGCACTGCCCACTGCTGCGGTAGATAGCTGGCTGCTGACCGCAGATCTGTAGCAGTTTTCTGTCTTTTAATATTTTACAGAGCTGTTTTTTAATTTTTTTTGCTTAGTTTTAAGCATATTTTTAACATAGTGTTCTCTATTCAATATTTCAAGTGAATATTTGACTAGAGAATATGAAAGAGGCAGAATTTTTCTGTAAAGTTTAAAGTTTATGATTGTTGTAATAATTGTTTCCGCTGCAAATAGTTGTTTATTAATTGCTTGAACGCAATAAAAGTGTGTTAAATTTTTGTTTTAAAAGATGTGAGAAATTAATTAAATATGATTGTGTCCCATGTTATTAATTGACCAAGGTTATTAATAAGCATGATCATGATCGTTTTCATTGAGTATTAAAGGTGCATTTAACTTTATTTCTACCCAACGGTGATGTAATTTTAAATGGCACAAACAATTGTATGCTTAATTTATACCAATGTTGGATTAATGCATACAGTTGTCTTGGTTATCTCACATCTTTTGTGATTTTCAGGAGGTCTCAACCTCATGAGCTGCTTGAAGGACATCCCACTGCTAAGGAGGGATAACTACTCCGAATGGAGGAAAAAGGTTGATCTGGCGTTTGTATGCGCCGAGGTGGACTGGGTGGTTTACACCAAGCAACCAGTCAAGCCTGTTGATGCTGTGAGGGGCGATGCTGAGGAAAGTGCTGCGTTTGAAAAGAGAAAGAGGGACCATGCTCCTTTGGAGCTAGCCTACTCGATAGACAATCAAAAGTGGGTGAACGCCAATAAGAAATGTTTGGCTTTTGTAAAGAACACAATTGAGAACGCTATAGTGGGCTCAATTGGAGAGTGTGCCTCCGTGGGCAAATACCTTGCAAAGATAAATAGCCAGTTTACTGGCTCTTCAAAGATGTATGCAACCCAGCTGTTAAAACAGCTGGTGACAGAAAAGTACACGGGAGGGCCACACGGCATAAGAGAGCACATCTTGAGGATGTCAAACATGGCAGCCAAGCTGAAGCCCATGGATGAGGACCTCGAGCTAAAGCCTGCACTTCTGGTGCACCTGGTCATGGCCTCTCTTCCACAGCCATTCGAGAACTTCGTAATCAACTATAACATGTCCCCTGAAAAGTGGAACATTGAAAAGACCATTGGGATGTGCTCCCAAGAGGAAGAGAGGCTGAAGTCTCTTCACGGTGGTTCCTTGAACTACGTGAAGGACAATAGGTAGAGGAACTTCACCAACAGTAACCATGGTGGCTCACCTTCCAAGCCACATGGCAAGGTCCCACAGCAGCACCAACACCAGTACCAGCACTCCACCCCTGGGGAAAAAGACCAGTGCCACCACTGCAAAAAGGTTGGCCACTACAAGAAGGATTGTCCAGTATGGTTGAAGTCCATAATGGCCAAAAACGGGGTTCCATTCGACAAGGATTTTGCCAAAAAGAGAAAGACTCATTGAAGTGGCGAATGGGATTGAAGCAGAAGTGGAGGCTGTTAGCGACATTACTCTGGAGCTGGCTGATGGCTCTTCTCTTTTGCTTAAGGATGTTCTTTTTGTTCCTTCCATTCATAGAAATTTAATAAGTGTGTCGTGCTTGGACAAAGATTCGTATGAGTGCTATTTTGGACATGGCAAATGTGCCATTTGGTTAAAAGATATTTGTGTGGGTGTTGCTACCCTACATGACAAGCTATATTTATTATCTTTGCATGAGAAAGTATTTTATGTGTGTGATGTGAATGAACAAGTTCCCTTTTCGAACAAAGAACAAAAGAAAAGAAAGCGAACTCTTGACTCATCGAAGTTATGGCACTGCAGATTAGGCCATATTTCGAGGGGAAGAATAGAAAGCCTCGTTAAAATGACATTCTTCCTCCGTTAGAGTTCTCAGACATAGAATAATGCATAGATTGCATTAAAGGAAAGTATGTAAAACAAATTCAAAAGGGTGCAAACCGAAGTATAACTACACTAGAAATAATCCACACGGATATTTGCGGACCATTTCCGGTGAAAAGTGTGGATGGCTATGATTCATTCATAACATTCATGGATGATCACTCCCGATATGGTTATATTTATCCAATTAAAGAAAGATCTGAAGCATTGGATAAATTTAAGATTTTCAAAGCTGAAGTAGAAAATCAGCATGATAAAAGAATTAAGATAGTTCGGTCCGATCGTGGGGGGGAGTACTACGGTCGGCATACTCCATATGGTCAAGTTCCAGGACCCTTTGCAAGGTTCCTACAGGAAAATGGAATAGTCGCCCAGTATTCTATGCCGGGCGAACCTCAGCAAAACGGAGTAGCTGAAAGGCGTAACTGTACCCTTATGGATATGGTGCGCAACATGATGAGCTATTCAACCCTCCCATTGGGATTGTGGATGGAGGCGCTTAAAACCGCCATTCACATTCTCAACAGAGTACCAAGTAAGTCGGTGCCCAAAACACCGTATGAATTGTGGACAGGCAGAGTCCCCTCTCTGCACCACTTGAGGGTCTGGGGGAGCCCAGCTGAGGAAAAAGTTTTCAATCCAAACATTGCAAAGTTAGACCCCAAAACAGTATATTGCCACTTCATTGGCTATCCAGATAAATCAAAAGGCTATCGTTTCTACTGTCCTGACAGATACACAAAGTTTGTAGAAACAAGACATGCAGTCTTCTTGGAGGATGAATTGATGAGGGGGAGCACGGTAGCTCGGGAAATTGATCTTGAGGAGAAGAGGGTGCATGCACCTAATCCGATGACTCAGGAGCCATTTTTCTCGCTACCTGTTGTGCCACCATCTACAACCCCTGAGGTTGTGGTGCCGACACCTGTTGTGACTCCACACGTGACAACAATGGGCGAAAGTTCGGAACCTGTCCATCAGGAGCCACCTGAACCCACTGTTGAGCACGAAAGGGAGCCAGAACAGCCACATACTAAAAATGTGCCTGAAACCGAGGCAAGAAATGAGCAAGAGTCTGATGAACTCAGAAGGTCTAAAAGAGAACGAAGACCAGCCATTTCCAAAGAAATTTACAAAGTCTACAACGTAGTTCATATGGAGGGCGATCCTACCTCATATGAAGAAGCCATAAGTAGCCCTCACTCAGCCAAGTGGGTGGAAGATGAAATGAAATCAATGAGTTCGAACAATGTTTGGGACTTAGAGGAAATTCCTAAAGGAGCCAAAACAGTAGGATGCAAATGGGTCTACAAAACAAAGTATGACTCCAATGGGAATGTAGAAAAGTACAAAGCTAGACTTGTGGCAAAAGGCTTTACGCAAAGAGAAGGCGTAGATTACAATGAGACTTTTTCTCCGGTCTCATGTAAGGACTCCTTCAGAATCATCATGGCACTAGTTGCACATTTTGATTTAGAGCTGCATCAAATGGATGTTAAGACGGCATTTCTAAATGGAGATTTAGAAGAAAATGTTTACATGAAACAATCCAAGGGTTTTTTCATGGAGGGGAAGGAACATATGGGATGCCGCCTAAAAAAATCCATTTATGGGTTAAAGCAAGCCTCTAGGCAGTGGTATTTAAAGTTTAATGATACAATTAAAAGATTTGGATTCAAGGAAAATGTTGAGGACAACTGCATTTATGCAAAGTTCAAAAGTGGGAAATATATTTTCCTAATTCTGTATGTGGATGACATCCTACTTGCCAGCAGTGATGTTAGTCTACTACTAGAGACAAATAAGTTCTTGTCATCAAATTTTGACATGAAAGACCTTGGTGAAGCTTCTTATGTTTTGGGCATAGAAATTTACCGAGATAGAAAGAATGGAGTGTTAGGACTGTCGCAGAAAGCGTATTGTGAAAAGATTTTAAAGAAGTACAATATACATGCGAGTAATGCAACACCTGCTCCCATAGTTAAGGGCGATAGTTTGGGAAATCCCAATGTCCAAAGAATCAATATGAGATCGATCAAATGAAGTTAGTACCATATGTTTCGGCTGTTGGAAGCTTACAGTATGCACAAGTGTGTACTCGCCCTGACTTAGCTTTTATCACCGGGGTACTCGGTAGATATCAAGAGAATCCAGGCATAGAGCACTGGAAGATGGTAAAGAAAGCTTTGCGTTATGTGCAAGGCACAAAAGGCCTCATGCTAACATATAAAAGATCTGATTCCCTAGAGATAAAAGGGTATTCAAATGCGGATTTTGCGGGAGATAAAGACGACAAAAAGTCCACGACAGGGTATGTCTTTACTCTCGCAGGAGGTGCTATTTCGTGGAGAAGCGCCAAACAGTCGATAGTTGCATCATCTACGATGTATGCAGAATTTATAGCATGTTATGAGGCCATGGGACAGGCGTTATGGTTAAAGAAATTTTTGCCCGACTTGAAAGTGGTTGACTGCATCAGCAGACCACTAAAGATGTACTGTGACAACGAGCCCGCAGTATTCTATGTTCACAACAACAAGTCAAGTAATGCTACAAAGTCTATAGATATAAAGTATTATGTTGTGAAGGACAAAGTCCAAGATCAAACTATAAGACTCGAGCATATAAGGACAAAGGATATGCTTGCGGATCCGCTAACGAAAGGCTTACCACCCAATGTGTTCAAGGAACACATAGCCGGCATGGGTTTAATGGGAAGCCTATGATTCCTGGACTATAGAGGCCCAAAAGTAACAGGATTTGTTTCAAAACAGGAAGGTATATAGTGGCTGTCTGATTCTATCGGCAATTGAGCTGAGACGATGAAACATGCTCTATGTATCAATCTGTGATGAAACGAGTAAAGTACAAAGTTAAAAGTAAAGTCGAGATCTAGGGGGAGAATGTTAGATAGATCTCAACGTGACAGAGCTCAACGGCCTGTCACGCCCCTAACTGCGCCCTGATCGGGGGCGCCCAACCCTATCTGGTTGGTAAGCCCCTGTCGCCGCGCTATATAAAGTGGTGGGGGGCTGGCAGCGCACGGTACGAGGTTCGCCGTTGTGCCAATCACCCCACCCATATCCCTACCAATCTAGGGTTAGCGTGAGCCGACGGGAAGCACCGCCACCACCGCACACCCACGCCGTCGCCCCTTTCCCATGGCCAACGACGGCGGCTCCAGCTCCGGCACGAGCTCCGGCATCCCCTCTGACTCGTGTTTGTCGAGCCAGTGCGCAGGTGGTTCTCTTCTCTCTCTCTGTCTGTCTCAGATACCATAGATCCACCCTACTAGTATCTACCGAGAATAGACTAAACCTAACACTCGTAGCTACCACATCGAGTACATTCTCATTGTTCATTCACCTAACTACCTAAGAGTCTTTCCTTTTTTAGTCTCTGATTGTTATCGGGAGCTAAAGCAACCGAGTATCGTGCTCTCTAGAACTTGTTGCTGTGCTGATTATTGGACTCTCCAGATGGACCCTCTCTATCTGTATGCCCCGACAATGTCGAGTCAGCATCTCGTCCGATCGTCATTGGAGTAACCATAGCAATGTGGCGTGCAGTCTGTGTGCAAGTAATTGCAAACGAGAGGCCAGCTGGACGAAGTCAGCTATGCATACGTACGGTGCAAAATTAATTCCTCAATGTCCTGCTGTATGTACTTGCAGTGCAGGTAACCGTGCTAGCGACCACTCTGTACCAAGAGACTACTAATAATATTGTTGCCGACATATAGCTAGCGCTAATCCAGCCCTCGACACTTGCATGCTGCTGAACAGCGCGAGAGAATCCATCGATCGGTTTCGGTTCGCTGAATCATCCGTGGGCCCACGAATCTAGCCCCCTCCATCGGTTTTATTTTCGGTTCATTGAGTCCTCGACGACGCACTGTGTCGCCACCGTGACCATGGTGGTTAACGGTTTTTCACCCAGAGCCTCATCGATGGGAAGATAGCCACAACAACGCCCCCAAGAAGGTTATTACATAACCTTAGGCATCGCTGCCTTTGGCGCAGCACCGAGATTTCATCTCAGGTCGCCCATTGCCCTTGAGTCAGGTCTCCAAAATGAAATCTAGGAGCTGCCAACGTCAAAGTGCAGCTAGCACCAGAATCCCCTACCGCTCGCTCCTCGCCATCCACACGGCCGAATAGTGAGACCACCACCAGTGTCATGTCGTTCATCGCAGAGTCACCCACATGGTTCCACCTTCCGAGTCCGCCACCTCGACATCCATGAACTCGAGCCCACAATGCGAACAACATCACACCACAAATCCAATGGCGTGAACTAGGTAGGACAGCACCAGTACCTACAGCCTTCAAACTACGCAACAGTCCAGTCGAAGGGATCAACCCTACATCACCTCCAGATCAGGCCACACTGCTGCACCAGGGTCGCCCCTGCCGTCCACCTGGAGTCCCACCCCATATCACCCCATGCCACCACCGACCCAAGGGTCAAGCTTGTCACCGACTCCAGGGTGCACCGCCGCGACGCCAGATCTTCCGCGGAATCGAGCATGCGCCAGGTGAAGGGAAGCATGCTGCCGCCAGCAGCACCAGAGCTCGACTCTAGTTGGCGACACCAAGGAGATCCTAATCAACAGCAAAAGGAAATGTTGATCAGTACCTACCTGACGTGGCACCTGCTAGGTGGAGCTCGTCCACGTGCATAGAGTTGTATCCAGGAGTTCAGTCCATTCGATATTCCACAAGTTCATGTTAATCAGTCGAACTAGGCCATAGAAATTTCTTGATATATGATCTGCATATGATTGCAACTACTCTGCAGGGAATCTAATTTTTGGCTCCCCAGTGTATATGAAATCCAATAGGGCTTGAGTGAAAGGACACAGAAGTTGCTCCAGTGTCATGTCTAGCAGTGGATAATTCATGATCCAAGATGTGTCCCAAACACTGGCATGACAGCTGCCATTGCTTCACCACACATCCATCCATCCTCCTTAGTACGTGGCTAGCTCCATGTGGTTTGGTACTGCTTCCCCTCAAAAATGAAAGGCAACAACAAGCTCACAACGTCATCATGCTTGCCCCCTCGCTAACATGTCGTTTCATAAAGAGAAAGCCAGATGAAATAAAGTGCACATTGTAACAGATGATCAGGGGAGCAGATTATCCCATCCCTCCTACATATTATTGTGTCATCCATGTCCTTTTGCCCCGTTTTATAAATAAATGCACAATGGCCGAGCTAATGCAACATGATGGGAAGAACCTCTAGCAAAACAGATCAAAGGTAAATAAAATATAAGACAAAAAACCACAACTTGCCACCGAAAGACACATAACACTAGTAGAAAACAAGCCTTTGGTTCGGAGCACTAGTTTCGGTTTTGTTACGAACCAGGACTAATGCTCTGGTGCCAACGGCTAGAAATGACTGCAAGGTACGGCATCCACTGGTCCCAATTCGAACGGGTCCTTTAGTCCCGGTTTGAGACACGAACTGGGACTAAAGGGTTTCAAGCAGATTAGGTCCCGAGCCAGCACCTTTAGTCCCGGTTGGTGTCTTAAACCGAGAATAAAGATGGACCTATAGTTTCGGGTCGAGACACCAACCGGGACTAATGTCCCTTCTATATCATCTTCCTCCCTGCCCAAGCTATACTCCATTTTAAACTGCTTATCCTCTTTGTTTCCTCCTTGAACTCGAGTTCATCCCTTTTTTTACAAGATTTGTCAAGATTTTATGGTGCCCCATCTATCCAAGGGTTTCTATAAGGTTACCAACTTAATTCTTTCATCTTTAATTGCTAGTTTAGCTCATTTCATGCTCTAGAAGTAGAGGGATTTGTGGGTTTAGTTTGGAAGTAATTTTTGCAATAATAACATGTGCTGAACTTGTATTAACACAAAGAAATGTTAGTTCATCCTACTACAACTACTACAGCACAGAGATACATGGGTTCATCCTACTACAACTACTACATCTATTAGTGCACACACTCACAGATGCATCAAGCCATCCAACAACAAAATGCCGTTCTTCTTCTACCTGCCTTCAGCAAACTCACAAATTGTAACAAAAATATGGTTAATTCACAAAATCTTCATAAGAAGATACACTAGCTCAATACATATTCGAGAAGCTCCTTGATATCAATATATGGGAGTGCCTCTATGGTGAGCTCCTCAAAGATGTCTAAGGACGGGATCCTAAGACATCTTCAAGAAGCTCCGCCATAGTGGTGTCCCTCTTGTACCATCTTGCAGTTTATAACTTCTCTAGCTAGATCTATACTCCAGGGAGCTAACAAATTTCACATATTAGGGAGTGCCTCTATGACGAGCTCCTTGAAGATGTCTAAGAACGGGATCCTAAGACATCTTCGAGAAGGTTCGCCATAGTGGTGTCCCTCTCGCACACCATCTTGTAGTTTATAACTTCATAAGAATGCTTTTTTTTATTTATAGATTAAGCGCCATAGCATAGTGTCGACACTCATCTCTGTTATAGTGTCGCCACCCACAAAAATAGTGTCGTCACTCACTAGCATAGTGCAACCTCGCCAGCCACCAAATATTGTCACCACCCACGATTAAATAAAACTAAACTTTTAGTCCCGGTTGGTTCATCCTTAGTCCCGGTTGGAGACACCATCCGCGGCCTAAATGGGATCACGTCGGCCCCAGCCTGCCGCAACCCCTTAAGTCCCGGTTGGTATCTCCAACCGGGACTAAAGTTGGAGTAGAAACTTTTTAAATCAGTACATAGTTTTAGTACATAGTATGTCGTCGCAACCGAAGCCGAAGTATCGTTGTGTGCATATAATTTTAGACCGCTACAAATTTAGCATCGTGATTGCGTTTGATATACTTATATAATGCAGATGAGTCGGCCATGGATGTATGCTGACCGACACACTAGCGAGTTTATTAAAGGAGTGCGTTCTTTTCTCGATGTGGATGAGGCAAACAAGCGGAATGGTTTTATGTGTTGTCCATGTGATGTCTATCATAATCAGAAGGATTACTCTTCCTCAAAAATCTTTCATACCCACTTTTTCAGTACGGTTTCATGTCCGGCTATAATTTTTAGACCAAGGATGGAGAAAAAAGGGTTATTATGGAAGACAATAAAGAAGAAGAGGATAATGACAACTATTCTATGTTTCCTAAATACGGTGATACTGCAATAGAAGACAATGAAGAAGAAGAAGCTGAAGAACAGACATCAGATGATCATATGAAGGTGAAGCTACAACTAATTATCTATCGATCTCTCCAGAACATGTTTCTTCGCTGCTGATTAATAGGCTCTTAGACACCGATGAGTCAGCACTCAGCACCTTGTGGCTAGCTTGCCAGTTAATAGAGCACTGCATGCATGTGGTGTGCAGCGTGAGCATGGATGCATGCTATAGGAAACGAGAGGTCAGCTTTGAGTGACAGGACAATTCATGATCCAATCCGTGGCTCAAATGCTTTGCATGACACCTTCCATTGCTTAACCACAAATCCATCCATCCTCCTACGTGTCTAGCTCCATGTGGTTTGGTGTTACTTCCCTCAAAAATGAAAGGCAGCAAGGAGCTTGGGGCCTTCCCCCTCACCATGTCGTTTGATAAAGGGAAAGCCAGATGAAATAAAGTGCACATTGTACATGAACGGGAGTTGGCGTGTATGGTAACAAAGAGGTGGATTCCTGGATTAATCCGAAAATTTTCGGTGGCTTGAATGAAAGGAGCAGATTATCCGATCTCTACATGTAGATTATCATCGTATCATCCATATCTCTGCTGATGTTGATGTTGGCGGTTCTGTAAAACAAAGTGTATATCACTGAATGCACATTTATAGAACAACGATCGTAGCTTTGAGAGTGACACACACAAACGTGCATCTCCATTGTCTCATCGGCTTCAAGAAAGAGCAAACTAGAGGTTAATTAACTACTCACGAGCTGGACAGATCCACAGCCAGGAGTTCCAACAAGTTTGAATTGGATGGATTGGCTGAGCCATCGATCTCAACTCCTCTGCATTATTGTACTGCTCTACGGTCTGTGATGATGCTGAAAGTACAATAGCTTATCAGTTATATTTGGTTGGTTTCTTACAATTATGTGAAGCTCAACATACTAGCTGATCTCGCTAGAAGCTCTAGCTTTGCTTGGTTGTTGATTTGCTCCGATTAAGGCCACATCCAAACTGTACGATCCAACCCAGAGAACCTAACTCCTGCTCGTAGCTATCTCCAAGTGTCGTGCCATGCATCTGGTTTGTGCCATATGACTGTTGTAATCTTGACGGTGTGGCTTAACGATAGACGCGGTTTCCACACATGGCAAATAATTCCGGCAGGTTGAGTGAGGAGAAGATTGGGAATCCTATCATCATCAGCCATCGTGGCCTAGCTAGTTGGCACATGTCGCTCAAACCTTTCATCTCAATCTCCGGCCTCTAATTTCCTCCTCTCTTGAATATTGAGATCATTTGCAGTGTATACACCTTGGTCGGCATCATTGACACTTGTCTTCACATAGTGTACGTATCTCTAATAATGCATTTGTTTATCTGTTTATGTAGAAGATCAGTGTAAGCTGGGCCAGGGTGCTAAGTTGCCCACAGATGGCACATGGAGGCCTCTAATTTGCTCTCATGAATATTCAGAACAGATGCAGTGTAGGCACCTTAGCTCCATTAATAATGCCTTTTTTTATCTCCTTATGCAGGTGGACCAGCATGTTGAGTTGGCGACAGATAGCGCAAGAGTCCGAGGAAGCCATCGGTTTCGGTTCTCTGAATTAGTTGTTGGGGTCCCTCTACTAGCTAGAATATCTTTGCTTGCTAGATTCTGCTACCAGATTTTGTTTGCTTGTTTATCACCTTATTATAAATAAAGTCATAAATGGCTGAATCGACACAAGATGATGAGAAGACTATGTTATACAACAGATCAAAATAAACAAAAAGTATTAGGAGGACCAAAACTTGCCACGAAAACACCGGTACCAGACCAAGAGGAACCGGAACAAAAAATTACCAGTGTTTTAATTATTGTTTTCCTTATTTAAAATTTCACCATCTTTAAGGAAAACGAGGAAAACACAGTTCATGTTAGCTGTATGTACCGATACTAACTTGGTCTTCTATATGTTGAAAATTTCTCATAAAATTGATCAAAGTTCAAAAAGTTTGTGTTAGAATAAATAAGTCTTAAATTCTCGAAAGTATTACCCTCGAGCAAACAAGTACTGCATGTTGTATAGTCTCTCTCTCACATACACACACCAAAAAGGTGGTTGCTGACTTTCTGCCACGCATTATTGCTTAACCAAGCATCTACCCTTCTCCTCTATGGATTGCTCTTGGTCCGGTGATTAAGGAAGCAATGCTTTTGTTTATCCAGACGCCATGCTAATTAACCACCAACAAGGGTAATACTACACTCTTATACTTGTGAGACTATCAACTTCATGCTGAAATGTAGTACATGTCGTGCATGTTAAATTTCTATAACACTGGCATCCAGGAGCAACTTAATTCCATTTTAAGCTAGATAACCGTGACGTTATGACACTTTGAAAAATATAGATAGTCTATATTGTTTGTGTGAGAATCATGATTATAATGGTTTTATTCTAGATATGTTGACTTGGCTTCCCGGGAGAATTGATTAAGTCAACCATTCTTGTGGCTAACCTCTATCACACATGGTCACCACACACATAAAACTATGGTAGAAGTCTCATTTCACAATTATCACGAGTCAGGCCAATTGTTGCCATTTGTACACATTAGCTTGTCCACATCACTCTGAGCGATCATCCATGAAAAATGTCGACCTGGTGGGCTATAACTTTGATGTGCACGACCCCCTGATGACCTATCGATTTGTAAAGAGAGACAGTAAAAAGTAGGTGTTGTAACTGATGGCATGGCACCCGCTTGACGTGAAGACACTTGGCGTGTGCTACAAGCATCGTGTGGATCATCCCAATTCCCATCCCTACCACCGTATTATTGTGATGTTCCTGCTGATGCTGATTTTGACGGGTCTCCAAGAAACTGTAGCAGTCATGTTTGATACTAATTTTGAGAAGGTTGTCTAGAGTAGCTAGGACAGTGACATGTCTGACACCATATACATTAATCTCCATCTTCTCCATCTCATTGCATGTCTCCACTGTAATTTTTTAATTTATATAAAATTGTACAATATCTTGATGTGTTCTTCACAATAATGTGAAGCTGGCAGGAGGACCAGTACGTACCTTAACTGGGCTGATTGGTTCTGGTATATACACATCTGGATTGACCTACCCACAACAACGAGTCGAACATCCTCTCCGACATTGGTGAGTCGGCATATCTATCCACAACTGCTGAGCGCTTGCGGTTGTCACTAAAGTCCGCAAGCGCTCCTCCCTGCTTCATTCACATACATGTATGTGGCGGGCGGCGTGCAGCCGACATGCCGCTCAACAAGGTGATGTGGCACGCGCCACCTCCCGGAGCCGGTTCATGTCCATGTCCCTGCTGATGTGGAGGAGAAACTGTAGCACAGTAGTGAAGTAGTAATTCTCCATGCAAATTTAAGGAAAATCGAATCGATTCGTTATGTGAAGCTGAAGTTGATTGCTATCGGCTACTAGTATCAAACTTGTTGCTGGGCTGCTGATTGGCTTCGGTACCCTCTCACCCTCCCACCCTCTCTCTCTCTATGTACTCCCTCCGTTCACAATTAGATCGCATTCTGGGTTTAGTCAAAGTCAAACTTTTTAAAGTTTGACCAAATATTTAGCAAAAAATTAAAAGTATCTATGATATAAAACTTATAGTATTAAAATCTTTGTAAGTTATATTTTTATAATATATGTATTTGAAATAATGAATGTTTATATATTTTCCTATATTCTTGGTCAAAGTTAAAAAAGTTTGACTTAATAAAATGCTAGAACGCGAAGTAATAAAAAACAGAGGGAGTATCTGTCAATGGTGAGTCAGCACCTCGTCGGCCGTTATTGGAGTGTCATAACACTCATCCATGCTTGATGCATGTGGCGTTGGCGTGTTGTCTCTGTGCAACTCATTGCAAACGAGATCGTTGCCCAACTGGCCAGCTGGCCACACAAGTGCACGATCGGTCGAGAGGGAAAGGTGGTTGCAATGTCATAGCCATAACAGATAACAGGACGTGGCTTAGGTTTGGCGGGTGAAGAAATGAGGCTTTCGTTTTGTGATAATCGGTCCTAAGAGCATCTCTTCGCTTGAGGCGCGAATCCGCAAAATAACTATCAATTTGCGGTTTTAGGCCAAAAAGAAGACAGTCCAGATACCATATCCTAATCGATTGACCCGCACTTATTTTTGCGGCAACAGGAAAACCCAGCTTCGAACCCCTCGTATACTCGGTTCGATAGTGCATATTTGCCGCTTCCTGCTTGGCGCCCAGGCTGCTGAATATTCAAGACGCGAGCGGAAGATATCCTTGAGCCGCAGTTGCGCCCGCAGTCCTCCCTCCTAGGGTTTTTCGCTGATCGCGCACACCGCCGCCGGCACGAGGATTCCCACCCCATCAGCGCGCCATTTGCACCTGGCCGCGGGCCTTGACGGCCATCTAGGAGCTTCGCCTAGCTCTCGGAGTGTTGTTTCCTCCGCTTTCTGCAATTTGTCCTGCCGCCACAAATCCGATTAATCTGGCCGGGCCATGATTAACTCGGCGACCCCCCCGCAAATTTGAAGCCGCCCCTCCCATCATCGCCACAGCCGGCTTCGCCGTAAGTATTGTTCATCTTTTCCATCACCGTCTTTTTGGATTATTCGGTCCTCGATTTAATCCTGATGTGTATTTGTGTAGATGAATTCTTCGTGGAGCAAGTCTTGGTCCTACGGCATCTGTGTGTCCGTGAAGTTCTTCTTCAGTGACTCCTCCTCGTCATATTCCAATTCGGGCGATATCATTGACGACGACGACGTTGAACACATCTTGTTGATGTTAGCGGTGCAGAACCTCGAAGGTGAAGAGAATAAAGGAAAGTGCTACGCGTCCCCCGGGGGATATTTGCCCCCGATCCCCCGGGTCCTCAGCCGTCCGATCAAAACTTCTAAACCGTCCGATCGAACCGTCAAGTGGAACACCCGCCCGCTTTTGCTACGTTGCAGCAGAAACCGATTCAGAGTAGCAAAACAGAGGCAAACTGGGAGTCGCGCGTGCGGGCGCCCGTGAGGACGACGGAGGAGACTGCGCCGTCGATCTCCTTCGCCGGCCGCCGGAGATGAGCCATATTCGAGGGACCATACTCTACCCCCCTCCTGGTCAGCCTCACCACCTTATCCCGCCGCCAATCGTAGCTTCTAGTGGGGGATCAAATCCTCTCACCCGGCGGCGCTCCGATTCGGCCAACGCCGATGTCTCCAATCGAGCGCAGCAACCTAATCTAGCCAAGCACACAAATCCTCCAGTGTTTTTCAATCAAAATCCCGAGGAAGAACCTCCAGCACCATCGGTAAGCTCTAGATTAGGTTTCCACCATTGTTGTCCATGTTTGTGCTACATGGTAGCAGGAAATACTTACATATGTAGCAAAATAGGGTGCTGCTAGGCAGATGGCAGGAAAACAACATGTTTTGCTGCATTGATTAGGGTGCTATATTGTAGCAACATGCTAGGCAGATGGCAGGAAAACCTCAAAATAGATTAGGGTGCTACATTGTAGCAAAAGAAAAATTACAACATGCTTTGCTGGACAATGTGCTACAGTGCAGAAAAAGTTTGGGCACATGTGGTGCTACATTGTAGCAAATTAGGGTGATCTAGCACATTAATGTAGCAAATTAGGGTAATACTACATGCAGCACATTTATGTAGCACATTATGCTTCGACCTAAACTTTTTTCTTTTAAATTGCAGGGGTTTGTTGCTGACAGTATACTGGGAGGATTCGACCTCAACCAGCCTGCTGATGAATACGGTCCTGAAGGATATGCTGCTCCACCACAATCTTCTTACGAGATTGCTCCACCACAATCTGCTGCAGGAACCTTTGGACAAAAATTTGCTACAAGAGCAGAAAGTGCAGCTAGTAGCAATGCTTCATTTGTTGATGAAGAAGGTGGTGAAGAGATTTGCTCGTAGCCTCTTGTACCATATGTTGGAATGACATTTGATGACCTTGAAGTTGTGAAGCAAGTATACAATGACTATGCTTTCAAACTCGGGTTTGGTACACGGATTGGTAACACCAAGTATAGCACAGCAAGAGGTGCCCCAAAAGATGCAATTCTTAGTAGGGTTTTTGAGTGTGTCCATGCCGGAAAACCAGTAGACGAAGCAAAAAATGCTACTAAGGATAGTTCTGGAGAAGGAGGTCCAATAGACATGAGCAATTTCAGTGCACAGAAATCACGTAGCAAACAAGCTGGACTCAAAATGGACGTAGCAGATTTGAGGCAGAAGAATAGGGTGCTGCGGCATGATTGTAAAGCTAGAATGCTCGCTGGAAAGAGAAATGGAATATGGACTGTAACGGTATTTCAAGAAGAGCACACACACCAGTTGCTGAAGCAAATTGGGAGAAGACGGTACTACCGGTCTCATAGGAAGGTTACTGAGGAGGACTTTCAGTTCATCCAAACTTTACACAACCAAAACATTACCACAGCTCAGATAATGGGATGCCTCGGAAGTGTGCACGGAGGCGACCCGAGGTGCCTTGGTTTTGTGAAGCGTGATGTGTCCAACATAAGGACTATGCTACGTGAGGAAGTTTCGTTGCGAGACATGTCAATGACTATTGAGTACTTTGAAAGGAGACAAGCAGAAAGCCCTACATTCTTCTTTGATAAGCAAGTGGATAAAAACAATGCAGTGAGAGCTCTCTTTTGGGTGGATGGCAGGACAAGGGCCTTGTACCCCAAGTACAAGGACTCGGTGTTTTTCGACACTACATTTTGTACCAACAAGTACAACATGCCTTTTGCTCCACTTGTGGGCATCAACAACCACACACAGACAATTGTGTTGGGCTGTGCTTTGCTACCTGATGAAACAACAGAAACATTCAGCTGGGTATTCACCAAAATTAAGGAAGCAATGAATGGTTTGGCGCCAGACCATATCATGACAGACCAAGACCAAGTAATGGTTGCAGCAATTTCAAACATATATCCTGATTCGGTCCATAGATGCTGCATCTTTCATGTGCTACGATTAGCAAGAACAAAGCTTGGACCTCACTTGAGAGAAGGTAGCCCATTTGCTACAGCATTCTACTCATGCATCTATAGCACGGACACCGTAGCAGAATTTGAGATATGCTGGCAGCATATGTTGGAAACTTTTGCTATGGCTGAGAACACTCATTTGTAGAACATGTGGAAGAGCAGAAAAATGTGGGCACCTGTGTACTTCAGACAAAGTTTCTTTCCCTTCACAAGCACAACTGGAAGATCTGAAGGCCTCAACTCGTACTTTAAAACTTTAATTCGCCCAAGTGGCTCAGTTTGGAACTTTGTGCAGCAATACGAGTTGCGCCAAAACCTAATGCTAGACAGACAAGACAATGCAGCATTCACAATGGATACAACAACAACACCACTATGGGGAAGGTGAGATTTTCTCTTTACAGACAGATTTTCCAGTAGCATTATTTTATATCTGTGGTAGCAGATTTTTTAAACTGTTGTAGCATAATGTAACACCTGATGTAGCACCAACCTGACAGACAGCAAAAACAAACCTTATTTTGCAGCTACAACATTGAAAAGCAGGGGCTAGAGTTCTACACAAGGGAGATCTTCACAAGATTCCAAAAGATGATTGAGAAATCTACCAGGTTTTATCCAATGCAGGTTGAGGGTGAAGGCATGTGCTTTGATCTCATTCCAAACCCTGGTTATGGTGTCAAAACCTACCAGGTGCAAGTCAAGTTAGATGATGAGTGCTACAACTGCGGATGCAACACATTTGAGATGTGTGGCCTTATATGCCCGCACATAGTGAGGGTGATGGTGCACTTGAATGTCCAGCAAATTCAAGAGAGATACATGCTACGAAGATGGTCTGCTGCAGCAATAATGCCTGCACCTGATCCCGGGACAAATACCATCAGATTTGGGATCCCAGGAACCAATACTCTCAAGTACAATGCATTGTGCAGAAAGATGAATGAACTCGCTTTGGATGCTTGCTTCACTGATGAAACATATGTTGTTGTTTCCAAGATGATTGATGATGCGAAGCGTCCTGTAGAAAATATGAGGAACACACAACATGCTACACAGGAGCAAGAAGTAGAGCAGCAAGGAGGAGGGCCAGAAATTTTGCTACAAGAGCAAAGTATTCCTCCACAGCATGGTGTAAACAATCAACGACAAGAAGAAGAACGTAATGATGCTCCGAGTAGCACGCTCAAGAACCCTGCGAGGGTAAAGCCAAAAGGAAGACCAACCGAGAAGTCGAAGCGTAACAAACCATTGGTTGAGATTCGTGATGAAGCAAATGCCAAGAGAAGGAAAAAAGCTCAAGAGACAAAGAAGAAGCAAACTGATGCAACGCCGAAGAAGAAGAAGCCAAGAAAGCAAAAATACCCATACTGCAATGAAGAAGGTCACACCGTGAAACAATGCGTCTCCATGGAAGCACTGATTGCGAGGAATGCTGCGAAAATAGAGTTGAAACTATAGAGTTGAAACTACATGTACTACCAGAGAGTAGCATTTTTGTCATTACTATGTAGCATACATACAGTATAGATGTAGCATCATCTTGATGCAAGATATGAATTTTGTGATATGACAGAATATTGTTGGTAGCAAAAGTATTTCCACTTTGGAGCATACAACCTGCATTTTGTATATAAAATTGCTGCCATAGACAAAACTTGTTCTTATGAATGAATGTCATAGGTATATTTGCTACATTAAACCTAGTAGCAAATCTTGTACACCTGGATAGCACACCATTTCTATGCATGTAGCAATATGGCTACACAGATGTAGCAAATTAACACCTGGGGTGGCCAAAAAAAATTGACAGCATGTCTAGGTAAATACTCATATTTAGCATTTATGCAGCATGTATGTAGCATGTACAGAACTTATCAAAGCAATCACACTATTTGAAGCTTCAGAAGACAATAATCAACATTCCAAACTTCAAAACACTATATATAAAACCATTCCAAACATGTAGCACTTATCCATCCAACATAACCTATCCACAAAAGATAATCCACAGATGCTGCAGCAATGAACACATCCACGATTACATCAGTTTGAACCATTATAAAGTGCAAAATAAGATCACAAGGACGACATAAGTTTCAACGATTACATTAGTTTCAACCTAACTACGCTTCTTCTGTAACTCTTCTTCCATCAGCTGTAGCAATGATCCTTTGTTTTGCCTTGCCTCAATCAGATCAGATGCAAGAAGTTTCCTTAGAAGTGGTATAGCATTGTTGTCGAACTCCGCCATGACCTTGTCGGTGAAGCTTTCCATGAAGAGCATGCTGAAGAATCCACAATCAAATCTGTCAAAAAACAAATAGATAGATTAGTAAAAAACAAGCAGAAACTGATGTAACAAGTGTAGGAAGCTAAAGTAGCAAGAGTTGTAAACTTAGGTAGCAATTAAAAAACAATAATGTAGCAAAAGTTGAAACTAGTGATCAGGACAAGGATTGAAAAAAGGTGAGCAAAATCTTACATGGTAGTTTGTCGGGTGATCGTGGATTGGTTAGGTGTAAGTGTCGAAGTTGATATTGTCTGCTAGTTTTGATTGCTTCACAAGAATTGCAAAGTTTGCGAACTGGAAAACAAAGCAAACACACTGCATGGTTAATGATATGCAGCAAATAAAAGGCCCAACTATAAATATAGCAAACACAATGAACAAGTGTAGCTGGATTACTAACCAGATTGCGTGCACAATCATCCATCACACTAGCATCTTTGGCCCCTTTCATTGAATCAAAAATATGCATCTGCTTTGCTACTAGGTTGATACAGGGAACTGCCCAATGGTTGAACTTCACAATAGGAAAGTATAGCTACATTCAAACATGAATTAATATTTAGCATCTTGTATAGAAAGCAAACATGAACAAGATAGGAAGCAAGGATGTTAACTCACAAGGTCACACTTGAAAATCTTGAACTTTGCATTCTGCTCTTTCAACTCATCCATACATGCTTTAGCATTGAATGCTTTTGGATCAACAATAAGCTTCTCCTGTTTTGTGTTGAGGATAAAAAGTAGTATGAGGCAGCAGCAAAAGCAAGTAAAATTTGCTACTATCTGTATTGGTTCAGCAAGCACACAAAAGATAGCAAAATGCTAGCAGAGTACCTGTCATATGCATATTGAGCAAGTAAAAGATCAAGAAAAGTGCTACTTACCACAAAGTGCTGCGTGAAAGCGTACTTCCTCTTCTGCCGTGCACTTTTCTTGCAAACAATGTCGGACTCATGGTTAAATTTCTCAATCCAAACATTCATCAACTCACTATCTAGATTTTGGCGTGGCCGAAGCGATGTTTGGAAAGTTCTGTAGCAAGTATAATACCGCCCAATCTCCACAAAAACTGGCCTGCACAAAGGAATGCACATGTAGCAGACAGTTTTACATAAAGTAGCAAACAGTTCAATGTAAAGTAGCAAAATGAATGAACTAAGGTAGCAGGTAGTTCAATCTAAAGTAGCAAAAACTATGAACTAAAGTAGCAAACAGTTCAATGTAAAGTAGCAAAATGAATGAACTAAGGTAGCAGGTAGTTCAATTTAAAGTAGCAAAAACTATGAACTAAAGTAGCAAACAGTTCAATGTAAAGTAGCAAAATGAATGAACTAGGTAGCAGGTAGTTCAAGCTGTAGAAGATTAAATGGAAAACTATATCCTACAAGTGAAAAAAGTAAGTAGCAAAGCACATTAACACATGTAGCAATCAGCTAGATGTAAGGTAGCAAAAACATTACTTCAGAGTAGCAAAAAACATAAACTTACGGTGCCCTATCTTTCGGATGGCGCTTGAATTTCCGACCATTCATCACAAATGTGGAGTATGTTTGTTCTACATCTTCAGAGACCTTCATCTTTTTCAACTTTGGAGGTGTGAGCTCCTCCTTGGCAGCCCTCTTAAACCTTGTCTTATTCTCATGTGTCAACAAACCCGAGCTACCATCTCCTTTAACACTTGACTCAATGTTAACAACAACTGCAAAAAGAGAAAACAATTGTGTCTTAAGCAAACAAGCGGAAGCATATCTAAGAAGCAAACAAGTGGAAGCATATCTAAGAAACTACAATAAAATGTTCATACCAGGTGCAATGGGAACAACAGGTGTCGCAGGCTCGGTAGAGCCGAAAGGTGCAAGATCGACCAAAGTGGAAGGTGATGCTGGAATACTCTCAGAGGCATCAGAGGCAGTGGTCACGGCAACAGTTGGGGCATCACAGGAAGGTGGGAGAGACTGTGAATTGCAAAACTCTGCATACTCATTGGTCCCAGGCTCGAAAAGATCAAATGGGGGTTTGTTCGGAGCATTGGCCCAAGCTTCATCAGAAATATCCTTCCTGGGGCTGTGAATTGGAGACCTGTCAGGGCTAACAACATCTGGCTGCTCAGTAGCATCAGCTCCCTTGCTCATAGAATCAATGATTATTGCTGCTTGAGGAACATCGGCATGTTTTGTTGCTACAGGACCACCTTGCTCCACAGAAGCACCTTGCTCCACAGAAGCATCTGCAGCACCACCTTGCTCCACAACATCATCTGCATCACCATCAGTATCCTTAGCAGCAGCTGCAGCAACACCATGGTCCTCGGGCTCCGATGTAGCATAAAGCTTCTCATCATCCTCAGTTTCTGAACCATCATCATCCTGCAGCTGATCATCATCATCTGCTGTACTTTTGGTTGAAAAACAACACTTGGTCCAGCTTCTTCTTCTTTACTTGATGATTCAACATCAACCAAAAGGGCAGCCATGCGTTGAGCCTGCATGCGCTTCAATCCAGCAGAAAGGTTCTTCATTGTCACATCAACATCTGCTTCAAAAATAGCCTTGTGCTTCTCATACAATGTTTTGAAACGAGCGGAAACCTGTTAGCAAACATTAAAAGCAAGTTAGTAAACCAGAGACAAGATAAATGATGAAATTCTAAGATATAGCTCGGATTAAATCACCGTCCCGCTATCGCGGCGACGGGCGATTTAATCCTCAAAATATGGTGTAATAAAATTCTATTAAGCTTCTTTTTGCATACGGGTAGATAATTTGGGGTAACTTATTCACCACCCCACCCTAAGTCACAACATACATAAAGCGTAAACTCTAGTCCAGCTGTTGTTTAGTAAGCCATCGACGCTACATCGTCAGACGGCGACGAATTTCGAAGGGTGTTAGGGTACCGAGACATCGTCGCCTGTCACCGCAATCGCGTCGACGGCGACTCCGCCTCGGTACCCTAACACCGAGGCTAACGCATAAGGAGTAGCAAATTCATAAAGCTAATGTAGCAAAAACCTATACAGTAAAGTAGCAAAACCTGTACACTAAAGTAGCAAAACCTGTAAAGTAAAGTAGCAAAACCTATACAGTAAAGTAGCAAAACCTATACACTAAAGTAGCAAAACCTATACACTAAAGTAGCAAAACCTATAATACATGCTCACTGATTGCAAAAAGAGGTAGCAGAGCAATGTAGCTAAGTAGCAAAATCAAATGCACTGAAGTAGCAAACAAATAACAGTACAGTAGCAATTTCATACCTACAAATCCTGGCTGCTAGGGAAATTTAGCCATTCATTCAATGAAGGAGAAGGATTAACATCAACATCTTCCACTGGAGCAGGTTTGTTGAAATCATCATAACCAGGAGCAGTACCATAAGGTGTTGCAGATAATGGGAGGAACTACACACAATAAAAAGTAATGTTAACATTAAGAGGATTAACGAAAGAATAGAATGTTTGTGGTGCTGGAAAGAACATTACATCTCGCCTGCCAAAAACAGTTTTGTTCGATAAAATCTTCCTATCCGAGTCATTTTGTACAACAAAAGTGAAGTCACTAGTCTTGACAGAGCATACTCTAGGCAATGACTTGTCAAACGTGTGATCGCAGGGTGGGAAATCTAAATGATCCATATAAGCAATCTACAAAAAGAGGCCAAATAAAGTTAGTAGTAGCAAAACAAACGCTGCAAACCGCTACAAACAAATATAAAAGATGGGAGATAACTTACACCAAGAAGAATGAATGGGCCAGTTATCCCAAACTCAAATTTGCTACAGTCCTTTGGAAGAACATGTGCGTGCTTCTTCTTCTTCTTCTGAATATTGCTCACAGTTTGCATCAACAAACCCAACAAATGCTCATCCCAAGCATACTCATCTGTTTTGGTTGGGTCAGCCATGAGACCAACATATTCCAAGTTAACATGGTTCGAGCTTTTTGGAGCAACAACAGTGGCCAGGGAAACAAGATCTCAAGTGCGAATGATGGTTTCCTCATCTGTATCAGCACAATTCTTCAAGATATTGATAGCAGTTGCTAACTCGGCCCTCTTCTTCCCACCATGGTAGAGGGATCGAATCTCATCAAGCTCTGCACCTCCAGTAATAGAAAGATCAATAGGATTGCTCCCGCAGCAGATTCCAAACACTTTCCTCACCATATCCGTGGTAAACACCATCTGGTTCTTCCGAAGCTTGTACTCACGGAGACGAGCAGAAGTATGTGCAGCAACAAAATCCGTAAGCACATTAGGAATCCTAAACTGTGCAACATTCAACAATGCTCGAAATGCACTCTTTGACTGCATAATCTGCTTCTTGGCTGGAGAAAGGTTGTCCGCAAGGATACTCAAACGCTTGGCACCGAAACGGTCCTTCGACATCCAAATATCCTCCTTGACATTACTCGCTCCCTCGCCAACTTTCTTGCGGCTCACAACAACCTTTTTGCCCTTTTTGCTCTTATCAATAGTAGCAACCTGCAGCAAAAGGAAAATAGAAACATGTATGGTTATAGCAAAACTACTAAACATTGGGCTACTAATCATACTACTGGGATTACAAAAAATGCACAAGTAGCAAGTAGCAAAACTACTGGGATTACCAATCATACTACTGGGATCAAAATCATAATGCACAAGTAGCAAAACTACTAGAATAGCAAATCCTAGTACTAATCATAGTCCTAGTACTAATCATGCTACTGCAGTAGCAAATCCCAGTAGCAAGTAGCAAATCCCAGTAGTAAATCCCAGTACACTATATCATACTAGAGTAGCAACTACTGGGATATACACTATATCATACTAGAGTAGCAAATCCCAGTACACTATATCATACTAGAGTAGCAAACAAATGAACTAAAGTAGCAAACATATACACTAGAGTAGCAACTACTGGGATCAATGCACAAGTAGCAAAACCACTGGACTAGCAAATACTCGTACTAATCAACAAGTGTACTAATCAACACAGTAGCTTGCTAGGAAGGACTAGCAAATCTTCCTCCTGTCTAGGATTAGCAAATCATGCTACTTGCTAGGTCTCATGTCTCCTAGTACTAATCAACAGTAGTACTAGGACATGAGACAACATAAGTACGAGGATTAGCAAATCTTCAACAGTAGCTTGCTAGGAAGGACTAGCAAAACTTCAAGAACATGAGGCAACATAAGTACTAGGATTAGCAAATCTTCCTTACTGGGATCAAAAATCATACTCCTAGTACTAATCAACACAGTAGCTTGGCACAACACAGTAGCAAGTAGCAATGTGGAGTATGAACTAATCATACTCCTAGTACTAATCATGCTACTGAGTAGCAAAACATAGAGTAGCAAGTAGCAATGTGGAGTATGAACTAATCCTACTCCTAGTACTAATCATGCTACTGAGTAGCAAAACACAGAGTAGCAAGTAGCAAAAATCCCCGTAGCAAAATAGCAAAAAAGGAAGCGAGGACAGAATGGCGGCTGCCGCCGGGTCATCACCTCAACGTTCGCGCCGCCGGAGGTGCTCCCTCCTGCCGCATCACTCGTTGGCGGCGGCGGTCCCATCACTCCTGCCACCTAGGGTTCTTGCACAAAATCAGAGAGGGGAGGTTAGGTAGGGGAGGACGGCGGCACAAACACAGGATCGGCGGCGGCGCTCGGCAGCGGTCGGCGGCGGGCGAGGATGAAGGCTTCGGCGGCGGCGCGGCGGTGCACCGCGGTCGCCTCGTCGGTCGCCTCTCCGTCACTCTCCTCCGTGGTTCGAATCGTGCGAGGGAGGAACCGCGGTCGGCGCTCGACGATGAAGGCTTCGGCGGCGGCGCGGCGTCGCACCTCGGTCGCCTCTCCGTCGCTCTCCTCCGCGGTTCGAATCGTGCGAGGAAGGAACCGCCCGACCCGTATATCCCGGAGCGGTGTAGCAACCGCAAAGAAGAGGGCCACGTGGCGCAAAAATAACGGCCGGATCAGAACAGATCGAACGGTTCCGGACCCGGGGGACGCCACGACGGGATCCCCTGGGGGAATCATATCATTTTTCGAGAATAAATGGGAAAAGGCGTCGGGGATCCAAAGTTGGTCGGTTGTCTTCCACGCACCCGGTTTCGCGACCATAGCATGTTTTTTTGATGGAGGATTATTTTGTGGAGGTACTGACGTATTCTCCTCATCTCTTTCGATGCTGGTACCGAATGAGAAGAGACTTTTACATGTGCATAGTTGACACTAGTGGAAAAAGGGCATATAGTCCCGGTTTGTAAGGGCCTTTAGTCCCGGTTTTGCATCAGGGACTGCAAAATCGAAACTAAAGACCCCTATATCTAGTCCCGGTTTGTTACAACCCGGGAGGCCATTGCATGGACGTTTTTGCAGCGGGGCACGAAGGACCTTTAGTCCCGGGTCGTAATACGGCCTTGGACTAAATATTATTTTTTAAATAATAATTTATTTTTTGAATTTTGTTTCTATTTTTTTCTTAAACTTTTGAATTGTTTGACTTGTAATCCTCTCACTTAGAATATTTTTAACACTAACTATATTTAATCTTAGGTCAAATTACACTTGTGGTCAAACTTTTTGGTCGGTCACCCATCCTAGCACTACTCCACTCTCAGCACGCTTAACTTCTTTGTTCCATCATGATGTCATTGCACGAAGACCATTTGTACCTTGTTGTCAACACTACCATATCAATCCTATTAGCCCATATCAATATGCCATACATCTTTATTTTTGAAATTACAAATAAATATTTTAGTAAACAACAATAAATAAGTAATAATAATATTTTAATCCAATAAAAGTAAAAAACTAAATAAAATAATATTTTATTCATTTTTTGCCATTTATTCATTTAATATGGCATAAATAATATCTTTAAATCTATAAATCGAAATTTGACAAATAATATATCCATAACTATCAGAAAAATGTGAGGAATCCAAATATGGAATAAATAAAATTGCAAAAAAAATTATTTTTTAAATCACATTTTTTCCTTTTCGAATTTTAAAAATCTAAAATAATCCAAAACGGCCTCACGCTATTGAAATCGAACTCACAATCTTTTCCGCACATTTTGATAGGTTATACATATTTTTTACATCATACACAACAGTTATAGCCATTTTAAGTTTTACTGCTACGGCTCGCACCCCTTTAGTCCCGGGTCGTGATACCCCTTTAGTCCCGGGCCGTATCACGACCCGGGACTAAAGTGTGTTGCCCGTGCCCGAACCCCTTTAGTCCCGGGCCATATCACGACCGGGGAATAGAGTTTCCTCGGGATCCTAGCTACCAAAAACGGTACGAACCGGGACTAGTGCTCGTACTAGTCTCGACCGTAACAAATCGGGACTAGTGTTAGACTCTGGACCGAACCGAAGACCCTTTTTCTACTAGTGTGAGGCATGTGAAGCGAATTTTTTTCTTCACTCCCGTAGGAATGCTATCGGCATCCAAGGTTTTAGTTTATATTAGAAAATTTTGGTTGCCATGAGGATGATCGCTTACGACATTCGGTCTGATTACACCGATGAGTACGTTCACATTGACGAAGATAGCATGCTCATGCGATTGCGTTGGGAAGACAATGGTGAAAATTTTCAGTCCAACCTACCTCCAAGCTCCAAAAGAGGAGGATACAAAGAGACTGTGGTGATGAATGAGGCAAGAGGTTGGTTGAGCATGCTTGGCAGTGTTGACTGTGCACCGGAGGAATAGAGGTGGAAGAACTTTCCAAAAACATGGCACGCGCAGTTAACCAGGCATCACCGTGATCCAACTACCGTGGTAGAAGAGGTGCCGACCTGGAGTTGTGGATATGGATCTGCTTTTTAGTCTACTTGGTTCTTGCAATGACATAAACATCATGCGGAGATCTCCTCTGTTTGCTGAACGTGTTAGTGAAGAAGTTCGGCTTGCAACTACAGAGTCAATAACCATGATTATAGCATTGGTTATTATCTTACCGACGGGATCTATCATATACCATAAAACAAAAATGTAATATCATCATATACCTCTTGGTCAACCTTTGTGAATACCATCATATACCATAAAACAAAAATGTAATATCATTTTGAAACAATGAAGAAACAACCCAAAAAGACATTGAGATAGCTTTTGGAGTGTTGCAATCTAGGTTTGGTATTGTTCAAGGTCCTGCTCGTTACTGGAAAAAGGAAATACTAAACACTAGCATGACGGCCCGTGTGATTTTTCACAACATGATCGTCAAGAATACGAGGAAAAATCGAGTTTGACAATGTTGGTTGCTGAGTGAAGCCTACAAGAAACCTTGATCGGCTCCAAACATTTCTTGAGACTCACCGACAGATTGAAAACGGTGAAACACACACCAATCTTCGTAATGATCTTGTTGCACACCACTGGGCATTGTTTGGGAGAAAGTCCCCCATTTTCTATATTTCATTCCATTGTCATTCATGTGTATATTCAAACAGTTTTTTCAATCCAGGTCATTCATTTGTTATAATATGGATTTGTTGTGGTACTGTTTCCTGATAAAAAAATTATAAATTTGATTTACATTGTTGCTACTATCTGTTTGTTTAATCTCAATCTTTCATGTTTATCTAAAACCCTTGAAAAACAGTTTGCGGTTCCAGCCGGCCGGGCAAAACTGATCCCACAACACCATACTAAAAAACGAATATTCAGTTTTGCGGCGGATCTATTCTTGTGGCTACTTCAGTAAAAAAACATTTTACAGTTTTCAATATACGTTTTTTGCGGATCAAAGATATACGAGATCTGCTAGAGATTCCATAACCACGAGAAGGGTTTCAAGTAGAACCAAAGTAGTGGCACCAAACGCTCTCCTCTCCCCCTTCCCTCCCCTCTTCCTCTTCTTCCTTGAGAGTCGCTTCAGCGTCGCCGACTCCCCTCCCCCTCTCCTCTGGCTCCGGCTGGAGTGGGTGGGGTGGGCGATGCTGGCCGTTGTATAGCAGTAGTTATAGGTGGTCTGGCTTTGTGCCGGTCTTGGGTTGGATGCCCATAGTCGGAGGCGGTGCTAGGGCTATATGTAGCTGATACGTTGGAAACGTATCTATAATTTTTTATGCTCCATGCTTGTTTTGTATCTACTTTGCTTGGCTTGTCTACACTTTGAGGTGTTTTTTACATGTTTTCTGGTACTAATCTATTAACAAGTTGCCATAGTGCCAGTTTCTTGTTTTCTGCTGTTTTTGGTTTCAGAAAAGTTAGTAAAGAAATATTCTCGGAATTGGACGGAACAAACGTCAAAGTCAATAACTTTCCGTGGGGAACAAGAAGTCCAGAGGAGAGCCGGAGGAGCCGGCCAGAGGGGCCAGACCCACCCCAGGCGTGGGTGGACCCTACCTCGCGCCTGGCTAGGGTTTGGCGCCCCTGGCCGCCGCCTCGGTCTCCCCCTTCGCCTATAAGAAGCCCCCGATACAGAAACCCTAAGTACCCGGTCAAATATCCACGAAACCATTTGTAGCCACCGTCACCATCGTCCCTAGATCGGGGGGATCTGAAGTTCTTCCCGGCACCCTGCCGGAGGGGAGATCATCCTAGATGCCTTCTCTCCGGTATGATGCGTGAGTAGTTCCACCTTGGACTATGGGTCCATGTAGTAGCTAGATGGTTGTATCTCCACCTTTGTGCTTCCATGTATAGATCTTGTGAGCTCCGTTCATTATCAAGATTTAATCTATTTGTAATCATGCATGTTGTGTTTGCGGGGATCCGATGGATATTGAGATTATTATGTTGGTTTGATTAATGGTTTTGTCTTTGTGATTCTATCATGTCTGTATTGTTTGTGATCTTGCATGCTCTCCGTTGTTAGTAGCTATCTTGGCCAAGTAGTTGCTAGTGACTCCAAGAGGGGGTATTTATGCTCGATAGTGGGTTCATGCCTCTAGTTTACAAGGGAAGTGACAATAATTTCTTCGGTTGTAGATGTGATGTTGCTATTAGGGAGAAAACAACGGTCTCTTGTTCATGGAACATGTGGACTGTTTACCTTACACACTTTGCTTAAAGCAGTTGTCTGTTGCTTGCAACTTAATACTGGAGGGAGTTCGGATGATAACCTGAAGGTGGACTTCTAGTCATAGATGCAGTTGGATGGCGGTCTATGTATCTTGTTGTATTGTCCAATCGAATCTCATAGGGTCTTTCTAACTAGTAATTGCATTGTTATGCCTTGCTCAGTTCCTGTCAATTGTCCTGTTGTAATTTGTTTACCCTTCATGACATGTTTATCTAAGGAGAGAACCTCTAGTGAACTATGGACCCCGGTCCAATCTTTACCATTAATACATCTTCTATTGTTACTTGTTTACTTGTTGCAAACTATTACCTTTCACACCATACGTTTAATCCTTTGTTACAGCAAACCGGTGAGCTTGACAACCTCACTGTTTGTTGGGGAAAAGTCTTGAGTTTGTGTTGTGCAGGTCTCTGCGTTGCTTGCAACACCTATGTGATATTTCCTTCCTTCTTATGGTTCGATAACCTCGGTCTCAACTGAGGGAAAACTTGCTGCTTGCTGCTTCAAACATTGCTCTTGGGGTTCCCAACAGGCTGTGCGTAGACAATCGTCAAACTTTTCAAGGCGCCATCAGCCAGCCAACAGCAGCCAGATCCTTAGCATCTTAGGGTTGCTCGTCGATCCTTAGCATGGTGGATGGATGGCGACGGCGGAGACCACCGCTCTCCCCAATAAAGCTGCGTTGGATGCTGGTGTTGAGCAGAAGCACCCAGATCTGAGGTCCTCTCTGGCCGGCCGTGGCGGCGGGGGGAGATGGCTTGGTTTTGGGTGGCGGCTGCGATTCACCGCGTCTCCGAGCTACTCTCTGGCGCTTTCGAGCGGCACTAGGAGGTCGCCAAGCTTCCCGGCCTCTCCGTACTGCTGCAGTGGATGCAATCACTGGCAGGTGGAGCAGTCTTGGCGGCTCGGCCATAAAGTTCGAGAGCTTCTTCGCGGCGTTGACGGCGATAAGCTCCCCTTCCAGATCTCGGCATGCCGTGGTGGCGAGGGAAAGAAGGGAGGAGGGCCTGAAGCTGTTGATGCCGGCGAAGGATGGGGCTCCCTGGTGTTCTCAGGCGGCGATGCTGTGACTTCTCCAGCGTTCCCCAAGCGGAAGAATTATGCCACCCGCTACCCTTGGCCAAGAAGATGGCCACGCCGAGATCGAAAGGCCTCTATGCCCGAGATTCTATAACCGCTATCGGCGGCCTTTTCTCTCCCTCCTCGTGGCACCCTGCGTCAACGTCGGCCCAAGTGGTTCGTCCCTGGTTCCGACGACGGCGGCCGTGGTAGGAGGCGAGCTTGATGCGGTGTGCAGGACTCGATCGCGTCTTGGCGCTATCCTACAGGGTGCTATGTGCAAAGTTGAGGGGCCCTATTGTATTTTCTTTTCTTTTCTGGTCCTTCCTGTAAATTGTACCCACCGCTTTGACTAATCGCAGTATATGGGTCCTTCAGGACCTATCCTGGTTCAAAAAAAAAAGTAGAACCAAAGCATGCATCCAGTGACAAGGTAGCATGTACACGCCAGCATGTAAGCTATGTAAACAGTGCAAAATTAATTCCTCAATGGTCCATTTTTTTTTTGCGATCAAATAGGGAGTTTTATTAGATTAAACCATTACAATCCTTTACAAGTATATCATCTATGCATGGAGGAGCCTCTAGCCGCAAAACCGCAGCCTCCACTCCCCTCTTAGCTAGTTGCGCGAGCTCATAAGCTACTCTATTACTCTCCCTATTAATTTTACTAAACACAACGTCCATAAGATTGTTACATAGGAGCTTTATTTCTTGCAGAATCAGGCCAAAACGAGATTTATCCCTGGAAGAGTCCTTTAGTCCAGCAATCAGCATTAAGCAATCTCCTTCTACCACCAGAGGCATTTCACACCACTCCCTTGCGCTTGTTTGACTCCGTACGCACACGCCAGCATCTCTGCTTCTTCGGCCATACTGCATGTAGGCAACGAAGACCATGCGAAGCAAGATTTCTCTGAGTTCCTGATAACACAGCCTGCAAAAGCTTTACCAGTCTGAATATCAAAGCTAGCATCAGTATTCAGTTTCGCCCATCTCTCTGGCGGCGGTTTCCAGGTTGTGCCCCCTCCTCTCACTCTAACATTGCCACCAAGCATTTTCCCATTGCTTTTTGTATTCTGCTCCTTGATCTGGAACAGTGTATCACAATAGTTCTGAAGAAAGCCAACAGACTGTGTCACCGACGCATTACCTTTAGCATGGATGATATCACTTCGGAGATGCCAGCAACGCCAGAACAGCAGCAGGATACGAGATCTAGTGAGATCATCCGCACCACTTAGCAAGACCAACAGCCAATCATCACATGTTCGAGTAAAAGCTGAGTCCGACGGAAGCTCCCAAACCTGTCGGATTTCTTCTCGCAGGGCATAAGCTTTAGTACATGCCACAACAGCGTGAAAGCCATCCTCCTTCTCCCTTCCGCATATATTACAGGTAGGAAGCACAGCGAGGGTCCTCCGACACCTGTTATGCTCCGTCCCCAATGCTTCACGCGCAAGTCGCCAACCAAAGATTTTAACCTTTTGAGGTACCGTGGCTTTCCAAATGTAATCCCATTTAGTCGGGTTTTGCTCCACATCACGACTACCTGAGGACGCAGATGATGGCATCACACGATCTCTGATAGCTAGGAAGTATGCGCTCTTGACAGTAAACAAACCATTATTTTCAGGCTGCCAAGCCAAAAAATCCTCATCTATATTAGCCGGAGCCTTTAATTTCAGCACTTCCAGGACATCATGTGCCCACATAACCTTTTGCAGCAGCACCACATTCCATTCTTTCGTACCTGGCATAAAAAGCTGATCTACTCTTCGCAGCCTTGAAATTCTCTTCTCTATAGGCGTTTGTCCTTGGTTGCGAGGCAACCAATTATCCCTCCAAATACGAATACTCTTTCCAGAACAAACCCTCCAAACTAGTCCTTTCTTCAATAGTTCAAGCCCATGAACAATCCCCTGCCAGGATGATGATCCGCCACATGCAAAACAGATCATGTAAAGCGCCTCATGGATAATAGCGAGCTTTTAACAAGCGGGCACACAAGCTCTCTGGCGAAATGATTAGGCGCCACGCTTGACGTGCCAACAAGGCCTGATTAAACGCTCTCAGATCTCTAAAGCCCATACCCCCATAGCACTTTGGGGTGATCATCTTTTCCCAAGATATCCAATGGACCTTCTTTTCATTTTCCACGTCTCCCCACCAAAAGTTCCTTATCAACTGCATAAGATCATCACATAGTCCATATGAAAACTTAAAAATACCCATGGCATAGGTAGGAAGAGCTTGTAGGACAGATTTTATAAGCACTTCCTTAGCCCCCGATGACATGTATTTCTCATCATAATCAGATAGCCTTTTCGTGTATTTTCCTTTAATAGGTTGGAAACACGAGTCCTTCATCCTTCCCTCTGGCATGGGGAGGCCCAGATATTTCTCCTCAAAACTTGTCTTCTCCACGTCCAGGATAGCAGCTACCAAAGATTGGTTACCTTCAGAGCACTTCTTGCCGAACATAATCGAGCATTTGTTACGGCTAAGTAGCTGTCCTGTACACCCCTCAAACTCTTGCAGAATTCCCCTTGTGGCTTTAAAAAATAAAAGGCTATCATCGGCGAATAGGAGGTGTGAGATACCCGGGGCACCCCGGCATATAACCAACTCGCGCAGCCGATTCCTCTCAATAGCATCATTCAGCAAACATGATAAGCCATCAACAATAAACAAGAACAAATACGGTGATAGGGGGTCACCTTGCCGAAGGCCCCGGGACGGTGAAAAGGTCTTTAGCTGTTTCCCGTTCAGCCGCACTGAATAACGTACAGAAGTAACACAAGCCATGATCCACCTCACCCAAGTATGATGAAAACCCAACTTGAGCATTATGTTCTCCAATGTTCTCCAATCCACCCTGTCGTAGGCTTTCGCCAGATCAAGCTTATAAGCACAGAATTCTCCTCTCTCATCCTCGGATTTTTGCAGCGTATGCACACATTCAAAAGCAATAAGGGCATTATCTGTAATCAACCTTCCGGGGATAAACGCACTTTGAGTAGGGGAAATGAAATCCCCCAGTAAAGGTCGCAAACGGTTCGCCAGACATTTCGAGACCACTTTATATATGACATTACAGAGACTTATTGGCCTGAACTCCTTCAAAGATATTGGGTTATTGTTCTTTGGGATAAGCACAATAGTCGTGTCATTAACCCCTTCCGGCATAACACCAGAACGAAAGAAATGTTGAACCGCCTTCACCACATCATCCTTCAGAATATCCCAATTCCGCTGAAAAAACCTCGCGGGGAAACCATCAGTCCCTGGGGCCTTTAAAGGTCCTATTTGAAATAAAGCGTCACCAATCTCATCAGCAGAAAATTCTTTGCACAAACGCTCATTCATGTGGTCGTCAATAACCTTATCCAGGAGGTGAATGAGTGGATTCGGGTCCACTCCAACATCACGCTCAAAAAGATCAGAGAAGAAGCTGACAGCCTCCTCCTCTAGTTCCTCTGGTTTTTCCAACCAAACATCTCCTTTTTTCAGTTTGGTAATATTATTTTTCTTTGCCCTCCATACGGCCTTCCGATGAAAATAACGAGTGTTCCGATCTCCCTCTCTGAGCCAAGATATGCGAGATCGTTGGAGCCACATCATCTCTTCCTTATAAAGTAACTCATCCATCTCACGTGAAATAACCTTGCATTTGGCATTTGCCTCCGGAGTGCCTGCACTAGATAACACTTCAAGTTGAGTCCTCCTGTTTTCTAGCTCCTCCGTGACATTGCCAACCCGAGATTTCCCCCACGCATGCAAGGATTGCATCATGGTTGAAAGCTTGCTTCCCACATCTCCTAGATTCTCGACCGGCCGAGTGTGTGTCCATGTGGACTTTATCTCCTCCACAAGCCCTTCTTCCCTCTCCCAGAAAATCTCATATCTCTTCAACTTCCTTCCTTTCCTACCTTGCACCGGCATAGCAAGTTTGAGCAGAATCGGGGAATGGTCTGATCTTGACGATGTCAAGTGGTGCAGTTGCGCATCAGGAAAGCAATCAGTCCATGCCGGAGTAGCCACGGCCCTATCCAAACGAACTTTGACATTTCGGATACCATCTTGCTTATTATCGTATGTCCATGGTAGCCCAACGAATCCCAAGTCATGAAGATCACAGAGAGATAGCACCTCTCGGAACTCAAACATCTGCCGCTCTGCACGCTTAGTACGAGAGTAGTGCTCACCCTGCCACATTGTTTCATTAAAATCCCCGATCATCATCCAAGGCGCATCAGATTTTGGTTTTATTCCACGCAGCAAAGTCCACATCTGATGCCTATCTTGTACTCTTGGTTCACCATACACAAAAGTACCTCGCCATTGCTCTCCCACTCCTTCTTTGATCAAGACATCAATATGATGCATATCGAAAGAGAATAGGCTAACATCCACACCCTCTTCCCACATTAGAGCCAGCCCTCCACCTTTACCTTCTCCATTTACACAAAAACAATACTTCATCCCCAACCTCCACCTCAATCTTCTGACGTACTCACCATCCTGTCTTGTTTCTGAAAGGAAGATGAGCTTGGGCCGATGCCTCCTCACTAGGCGCACCAAATCCTGAACTGTCCGAGGTTACCCCAAACCCCGGCAGTTCCAACTGAGGCAATACATTAGGCCCGGTGAGGCTCCTCAGAGCCCGCCGATTTTGCCAAGTCATTAGTTTTGTTACCTTCCTCTGCAGTTTTCACCCTTTTCCTATCTCGTGACGATTTAGAGTTACTATCATTCTCCTCAACTTCTTTGGCCGCCCCTCCTACACCCAAATCAGTTTCCATAGCTTTGCTTGGGGTTTTGTATGTCAAGAGCAGCTGCTCAGCAGGCGATGCTATCTCCTCCTCTTCAAAATCCATCCTTCTCTTAGCTGAATTTGACTTTCCCCCAACCCCAGCTGGTTTAGAAGGACTGGACGCAGTACTCTTGAGATCATCATCATCCCTAGCATCTCTAGGTTTGGCCTGAAACACGCCCTCCCCTCGTCCTCCTCTACCACGCCCCCTTCCTCGATCAGAGCCTCTTCCCCCTCTACCACCCGTACCTTGTCTCCAGGTTGTATCCCTGCGAAACGCCGGCACGATCAAAGAGGGCGGATAAATAATTTCCTCTTCCGGCCAAACACCATCTCCACACTCCTTTTGGACATGACCAACTATTCCACAGACACCATAAAAGTCTGGCATCTTTTCATATTGCAGGCGAAAATACATCTTCTTCATATTCAGAGTTATACTTGCTACCAACATAGCTAGTGCTAATCCAGCCTCGACATTTGCATGCTGCTGACAGCGCGAGAACCCATCAACCGGTTTCAGTTCACTGAATCATTCGTGGGCCCATGAATCTAGCCCCTCCATTGTTTTTCTTTTCGGTTCATTGATTCACCAAGCCGAGAGATTGGGTTCACATTTAGTAGCAACTCCTGTTAGGTCTTCAATCATCGTTGAACATACATGTTCTACTTTTTGAAACATGATTTCATCCCGTTTTATAAATAAAGCCACCTCTAACAAAACGGATCAAAGATAAAACTAAAGAAAACATGAAAAAACACAACTTGCCACCTAAGACATGAAAGCGAGACCGACCGAGAGGAGACGGAGCTTCACGACGACGCCCCGAGTAGGCAACGAAACCACGATGGTCAAGTGTTTTCACCAGGAGCCCCATCAATGGGAAAGCAGACACAACGACACCCTAAGAGGGTTACAACACCAGTAGGCATCACCGCCGCTGGCTCCGAAGTGTTGAGATCTTGCCTAGAAAAACCATCGGACTGCTCCTACCTCGGTTCGCCCGCTGCCACCAAGTTAGGTCTCCGAAACGTGATCTTATATCTTCCAACGACAATCGCACACACAAGGATTCCCCACCGTCTGCTCCTCACCATCAACATGACCAAAGAGTAATACCACCACCATCGCCTCGTCGCTCACCCTAGAGTCACCCGCACACTTCCACCTTCCAAGGCCACCACACCGGCATCCACGAACTCGAGCCCATGACGCGACCAATATCACACCGCAAAGCCGACGATGTGAACAAGGTAGGCCAACACCGGTACCTACAGCCTCCAGGCTACGCGACAGTCCAGTTGGGGGGATCAATCCTTCCATCACCCCCACATCAGGCCCAAAATAGCCTTGCCACTACGCTTCTGCACTAGGGCCGTCGCGGTTGTTCATCTAGAGCCCCGCGCCATCCTGCCCCACAACACCACCGACTTCATCCCCGACGCCGGTCCAGCTCGTCACCGACTCCAGGGTGCCCACCGCCACAACATATCTCCCGCGGAATCGAGTCTGCGACGGGTGAAGGGAAGCCCGCCACCGCCAACACCACAAGGGCTTTGCCCTATGACTCACGGTGGTGGGAGGGTGCGGGCTAGGGTTTCACCAATGAATGCCTTTTTGTTTTTTCGAAAAAAACTGTTTTCAACATACATTTTCTCTAGGGGCATTGCAACGATGATATGGCATGCATATATGCACACAGCAATTTCCCACTCAAGGAAAATAAAAATCGATCAGTGACTAGCTAGTTCAACCGCAAAATTGCACATGCCAGAAACATATCTCACAATCAAATTGCTGATATTGCATCGCAATTCTACCAACGGGACTCCCTCTGTATATGCACACATCAATGATATCTAGGACTCTGCATGAATTACAGATGAGGTATCACAATTTTTTTTTACAGATGTGGTATCACAAATCCAGAAGCTTGACAAAAGCAAAACATGTCATCTTTCGTAGGTTCGTTAAACCCAACTCGGATGGACTTTATCAACACAAACATAGAGTAATCCAGCCTCATCCAATCTAATCTAATCCAATCTAACAAAACAAAGAGTGCGACAAGCTGAGGCTGTTCCATGTTCCTCTGCCTCATCATCATCATCATCATCATCATCATCATCATCATTATCTTCGTATTCAAAGGAGGCTCTCCAGCTAATAACATGGCCTGGATAGATTGATGACGATGATTAGCAGTCACCCACTGACATTCCAGGCCCGCCCTGACAGCCAATGGGGTCACCCCAGATAGGCCGCCAGCGCGACGGGTGCAGTCTGGAGACTATAAATACCACCCAGAGAAAGGGTTCCTCGGCAAACACGCAGAGCTACCAGTTCCACTAATCCCTCCCTTGCATCCTCTCCTCTCCTTGCTTCCGCCGATTGATCTCGATCAATTCTATGCCAATGGAGACGAGAGACGGCGGCTCAATGCCCGCACCACTGCTGCCGTACTCGTACGCTGCGCTGCCTGATGACGCCGAGGCCGCCGTGGTTGGGCGCGGTCGCCGGACCGGGCCTATGGTGGCTGCCATTCTCCTGGTGACGGCAGCCGTGCTCCTGGCGGTTGCCGCTTTGGCGGGCATCAGGCTCGTCGGCCAGCTGCCTTCCGGTGGCACCATCATGCCCGGCCACCCAGCAGATGTCACTGACGCGATCAGAAGCAGCCGTGGGCCAGAGTCGGGCGTGTCGGAGAAGACGTCTGGTGTTGCACACGGCGGCGAGAGGCTGGGTGCGGATGCCAGCGGCAACGCGTTCCCGTGGAGCAATGCCATGCTCCAGTGGCAGCGCACCGGCTTCCACTTCCAGCCAGAGAAGAACTGGATGAACGACCCCAACGGTACGTATATGACCACCATCACGTCTCCTTCCTCTAACAATTAATCCCCTGCAAGCAATCATTAATATTCTTAGAGCAAAGCCATGCATGACTGAATCTCAACAAAATTCAGTCACAAGATTCCCAAAATAACAATATACAAATGTTGATGAAATTTCCGTACTATACACCACAGCACTTCTCCTTCCGCCATTAATCCCCTGCAAGCAAGCAACAATCTTGTTAGAGCAAAGCCAGGCACGATGGCATCTTGCAAAAAAAATTCACTTGACAATGTTCATGGAAATATTTTTATCCAAATGTAGGTCCGGTATACTACAAGGGGTGGTACCACCTCTTCTACCAGTACAACCCAGACGGCGCGATCTGGGGCAACAAGATCGCCTGGGGCCACGCCGTGTCGCGGGACCTGCTCCGGTGGCGCCATCTTCCCATCGCCATGTTTCCTGACCAGTGGTACGACATCAACGGCGCCTGGTCGGGCTCTGCCACGGTGCTCCCCGACGGCAGCATCGTCATGCTCTACACTGGCTCCACCAACGCCTCTGTCCAGGTCCAGTGCCTCGCCATCCCCTCCGACCCCTCGGACCCGCTTCTCACCAACTGGACCAAATACGAGGGCAACCCCGTGCTGTACCCACCGCCGCACGTCGGGGAGAAGGACTTCAGGGACCCTACCACGGCGTGGTTTGATGGCTCCGATGGAATGTGGCGGATCGTAATCGGGTCCAAGGACGACCACCACGCCGGCATGGCCTTGACCTACAAGACCAGCAACTTCATTGATTTTGAGCTCGTCCCCGGGGTGCTGCATCGGGTGCCGGCAACATGGATGTGGGAGTGCATCGATTTGTACCCAGTCGGCGGCGCGAGGGGCATTGACATGACGGACTCTGTTGCGGCAGCATCCAACAGCGGCGGCGAAGTTTTGCATGTCATGAAGGAGAGCTCAGACGACGATCGACACGACTACTACGCCCTAGGGAGGTACGACTCCGCAACAAACAAGTGGACGCCGCTAGATGCCGAAGCCGACGTCGGCATCGGGCTGAGGTATGACTGGGGAAAGTTCTACGCATCCAAGACCTTCTATGACCCGGCCAACAAGAGACGTGTGCTGTGGGGGTGGGTCGGCGATAAATAAACGGATAAACAAATGCTATTATTGGTGGTACGTACAGTCATGAAGACAAGTGTGAATGATGCCGCATCCATGGTAAGAAACACTATGTCTCATCTGAATATTCAAAAGAGAACATTAGAGGAAATGTTTGAGGTGTCGGGATTACGGATCTTCTCCCCCGGCCACGGTGTTTGTTGTTGTGGCATGGCGTTGCTGCCGGCATGGCACGGTGCTGCCGGAGGGCAAGGAGAACTGCCGGCATGGCACGATGCTGCCAGAGAGCAAGGAGAAGCTGTGTATATGCAAACATTAGATATTTCTACCTTAAAGTGAATGCAAGTCGAAGGAAAAAACTTCATACATAGATTGGAGCATAACGATGGTTGGGTTACCGAACATAAGCTAAAAAAAGACCATCATCCAGAACACCTTTAGAAATTGGGTGTTGGCTCTTCTATCCACTTCAACCTCAAGGGTCCTTTTGCAATGGAATTACCGGAGACTCAATAAAGCATGGGAGAAGTTTAAGACATTTGGAGAAGAGTTGCTGAAGATCATATCCAAGCTTTGAGCATCTCTAGCAGGTCTCCGAACCCGGAAAAGTCGGATCGGGGAAGCTGGATAACCGTATCTAGTATGAGAAAATACGTTCGCATAATAGAAACCAGAAACAAGAACGTAATATTTAAGGAACTGGTCGGTGCCATGTAATTCGTCGAAAAAGTTCTTGCAAACAAGAATTTAAGCGTATGTAGGGGAATAACTAAACAATAGTGCGGAACTTACTAGTTCTCTTCTAACCCTAGCCCTAAGCCTACCCCTAGATCGGCGGAGCTAAACCTCATTGATAGAGTGCCCGTTGTCGTAATGCAAGCCCTAGGGTGCCGACGGAGCGGAAAACAACCACGTCATGCGGGTTCGGCGGACCCATACAAACAAGGCCCCACTCCTCAAGAGAGCGCTCGGTCGAGCTCCTGTTAAGCTTCTTCGAGGCGGATGCGAACGGGTGCATAATCGGTGTTTGTGCATGCCTTGCGCAGGAGCTCCAAGTAGACCTCATCGACGGCTTGTTCATGCTTCATCGCCGATAGGAACACTTCCCGGAGGACATCCCACTCGAAGCTGCAGCCGGTGCTCCCGGAGAAGGGTACGGGTTGGCACGCCTAGAGGAAGCTCCCTGCCTCCGTTTCGTCGGATGGACCGCCACGGCAGCAGCCTGCGTTGGGGTCTCAACAGCGGTTACTTCGGGTGGGGGCTCCCATCGCAATTTGGCTGGAATTGCTTGCTGGAGGGAGAGGGTGGTGCGACATTTACTAATTGGGTTTGTTCGTTTACCTTTATACTTACTAAAGATGGCTGAATGTAAATGACACGTTCTCCCGTTGATTGATTTCCCGCAAAGAACATACTCTTGTTGATATGATATGTTCTCAGCTCCATCCTTCTCTAGATATATGGTCGAAATTGCTAGTCTATCCAAATAATTTTGAATACAGCAACATTCACCTAATGTTTTTTTTCATTAGTGTATGTACACCTGTGATGAGTAATCCCCGTGTGTTTAGTGCATGTGTAGATTCTCCTGTACTGCAATGGTTGATCTCCAATAACTCACACTGTTTTAAAACCTTATACAAAATTGTCTGGTCTAGTGCCCGGTCTCGAGTTCATGCAAGCAAAGCAACCTACAGAAGAAGAAGAATATAGTGAGGGGAAGCACATGCATGGAACACCAAGTAATATAATCTGCAGGATTCTGAATAATGTTGATTCGTTCTACCTACATTTCAGGTAACCCTGATCCTACTCAGTTAACCGAACATAGAAAAAAAGCAAAGGACAAAAAAAAACGTAATGCCGAGGTGGAATTGAGGCCCATGGGCCGTAGGATCTGGTGAGGGTTCGTACCTCGGCCAGGCTGAGCCGACATGGCCGGTTTCTGAGCCAATTGTTTCAGAAAAATATTTGGAGAGATTTCACACCTTTTTTTTTTTACAGTCACTACCATATATATTCATCATAACAAATAGTACATGCCAAAGATAACCGAGCCGTCTTTAGTAACTACAAAATAAGCTAAAAGAAACTAGCAAAATGTAGAGGTATTCAAACACTTTCTTCTCCCATGACACAATTTTATACTATTTCTAAGGCAGCCAGACAAAAAGACACCGAACCATAAACCTGTAAATACTAACAAGGATTCTCCCATAACTTATAACTACTGACAGAAAGAATAGCATAACTAGCAGCACCCTTTATTTCGTTTCAGTTTAAGCCTCAAAGATTTTTTACATGGCTAAGCTTAGTTCGTTTTTTCCGGTCAGAAGAAATTCTAGCAAGGAACAACACAAAGTCCAATTTCGGGGTGCATTGGAACAATGAACTTAAAACTGAAAATCTCATCTACTGTTCTGTCTAAAAGAAGAAAAGAAAACTAGGGAGATTCTTTTAGAAACCTTCAGGGGCAGTAAATAAATGAGTTAACATTAACATCTCATCTGCAATACAGGGATAAATGTAGTATCATGTTATGCTACTCCATGTGAAGCCTTGCACAGATCACACACAAAACACAAAACAGTCATCACCACCATCATCTATGTTTAGAAATTACAATCAGTCCAAAGCTCACTCGATATACCGCAGCAAAATCAATACCATACACAATAATCAGTTCAACACCGTCTATCATTTATGCTTACAAATTACAGCAAGTCAACAGCTGACAATTCATACCATAACAAACAACACCATACACACACACACACACACACGCGCGGAGGAGCACGGCAGCAACGTGAGCACCAAGGGTCTCATGCTGCATAAGCTGAATAATGCCCACTCTGATTTATTTCTCATTTGCCCGACACCTTGTACCATCATCTTGCAGCCAGATGACCGGTACTTTGATGGAGGACCAAATCAACAGGAAGTTCACTGCCACACCATGGCAATGCTAATGTAGAGAACCCACAAACAATTTGAAAAGGAAGCAGGACAAGAGACGTGCACACGACAGGGAAGAGCTTCGGCTTAGGTAGGTCTGCATGATCACGCACCATACATGGAAATGATGGATTACCTGCAATTAAGAGACCAGCAATTGCACGGGTGAAGTAACTAGATATATTGGCATGACATACGGTAGCAAGTATTTCTTTTTTTCTAGAAAAAAAATGAAGTAGGAACTTGGTCTCAGTAGTACAAAAGTAAGACCTCACCTGAGTAGGCTGACTCTGGGCAGCTGGGCCTTGTAGTACCGCGGGTGGCTCGGCTGAAAGTAATTCTTCTCCCACCTGCCCCACTCCAGGCTGTCCCACCATTCCTTCTCGCAGTCTACCTTGTACGGCCTTTCATGATAGTAGGATTCGGAAATCAGCAGACGCCTGAGGCCCCAGCAGCCCCTGATCTTGATGGTTTCGAGTCTAGGTGCATACATCCTGCCCCCACAGATGCGCTGCAAACTGGGGAGCTCATGCAGATGAATGTGCCTCAGATTGGGGAATTTTATAAATGTATCCTTCCCTTGAAGATCAGGGTCCAAAGGAAAGACCTCCTTGAGGTCACCGCAGTACACGCTATCTCAAGGGTCTCCAATGTAGGCGAGGGCTGGTATGTCTGCGATATGAACAAGGGGAGCACATGTACGAGCCTGGGGCAGTGGTCCAGGTGCAGTAACTTCAGGTTGCTGAAGGGACTGTTAACTGACATGTACCAGATGTAGCGTGCAGAGAGGAGTTGGGAAGCCCAGAATGTCTGCAGATTAATAAAGCTGCCCACATAACTGCCCTGACGAAAAGGAAAGACTGTGAGTAGTTTGGGGCACCTCTCGATTAGGCACCATCTTAGCTCTTTCCATCTTGATCCTTGGGGGGTTGAAGGGATACTGGTGACGGTCGAGTTATCGTACACATGCAGCGATGTAGCCGCGTTACATATAAAATCAGGCAATAATAAAGCACTTGGAGCATCCTCCAATGGTTTGTCGCACAGGCCGGGCATGATCACTTTTATGACATATAACACGCCGACCCACATCTCTGTTGATCGTAGGAACATCTTGGGGCAGTCCTTCATCATCATCACTGCAGCTGGGTAATTCTTCAAGAGATCTTTGTACATGGAATCCACAGTAGTCTCTGTATGTGGTTGTACTTGAGATAGTATGTCACTGCTTGTTCCCTGGACGTTGCTACCGCCAAGAGTAGATGTGGTACATATCTTAATATGTAGGGATACCTTATTATTATTTAGGAATTCGGCTTCGAGATGATCTCTTGCGCAGTAAAGCGATCTAAGAAGCCTTGTATCAGTAAGACAAATCCGCCATTCAGATCCAGAATTTGCAGGGCAGTGAGACCATTCATGTGTAAACTCATTTTCCTGCATAGCTGATGTTGATGTTGAGGTGGTGTTGATATGCAGCCCACGAGGCATAAAATAATATGTTACACCTCTTGGCCATAATATTGCACGGAGCTTCTCACAGCCTAGCAGGATGATGCGATTAGGGACTGATGTGACTTCCACTCCTCCAAAGTCTAGGTTTTTACACTTGTGCCCGACAGGTCCAGCTCCTTGAGACCACTCAATATTCCTTGCAAGAGCAGGTTCTTCAATTCTTTGCAGCCCCTCAAAGAGATACCATTTAGCCCGTCACATCCATCAATTATGACTGTCTTAAGGCAACTGTTGCTTGCTGGCCCAGACAAGCTTCTCGTACTTTCAATGGTATTTCCAGAAAAATCAAGAAGCTCCATATTTTCCATCTCTGAGAGCACGTCGTTGTCGAAGCGGCATGTGGACTTTGTTATCCGGAGCTTGCGAATGTTACGCAGCCGTCCACGCAGATGACTCATGTTCCAGTTCTTGGCTCCCATCACGTTCAGCTCCCTGAGCTGGGTCATGAGATCCATCATTCGTGCTGACAGGATTCGATCACAGTCTGTGAAGCGCAGGTCAAGAACCTACAAGCTTTCAAAGCATGCCCATGACATAGTGGTGTCCTCCTCCAGTTGTTCTGCATCTGCGCCTTTTAGGTGTTGGCAGTGGTCAAGCCATAGAAATCTAAGGTGATGAAAAGCTGAAGCTACACCTTGAGAGCTTTATCGTGTCAAGCTTGTCAAAATTTTGGAACATTCCGCTAGGAATGACTCCAGATGGGATCAGCACATATCCATAAGCTGGTGAAGTCCAGTGTGGCATGTTCTCAGTATACATTAGTAAGTGAGAAGACAAATCATTTTGGTGGTAGTCCATATCAAGTCGGATCTCACCCTGCAGAGCCTCACCAACTTGCCAGGCTCCACCAATATCTGTGATTTTCTTTATGATACCATCACATACCCAATAGTTGCAAGTATGTCTAGCCAAATCATACTCGGTGTCGACTTGCTGTCCACGGATGCAATTTAGTTTCAACATATACAACAGGCACTCAACAGCTATTGCTGGATCAATGCCATGCTTGCAAACAACTTGGGTAGCCTCTTCACACAGTAGATATGCCAAGAGCTCTTGTGGATCTCGCTTAGAGCGTGACGCTGAGAAAATAACATCTGTTGTGTTATTCTTCATGGCCTTGTCTTTCATCCTGGGGTCCATCCGAAATCTTCCTTGGAAGGTCCATACCACCTTGTTTGTCAAATACCCGTATACTGAAAGACCAAGGTTGGATATATCAATCTCCTCATTGCTTCCATTGTGAAGAACCAACAGAAACCTGCATCCCTGCGTGCTCCTCTGGATCTCTACCGCAACCTTTGCTATCTCTGTCCGAGAGCCTTGATCAGTAATACCACTGAAATCATCATCCTCTTCTTGCTTGTCAAACATCTCCATCACCCTATTGGGAAGCTTCAGCTGTTCTGCGATTTCTCTCTGCACTGCTCTTGTGCTCTCCCACTTTGAGAAGTCAATGTGGATGACTTGATCAAACTCCAGTCCCGGAGGCGGAGCTAGTTCCTTTGGTTCCATCTGTTGAGCTATGGCTCGCAGGACCGCAGATGCCCCCAGCCCGTGCCATCCATCAAAGTAGATGATGTTCTGTCTACTTGTATTGAGTCCATTCAGAATTCCTTCAACAGCCACATCAATGGTGTCTGCCTTAATAACCTGTAAAATATATGCATTTGTGAGGACCACCCATTCAAATACCCCTATATGCTGCATTCTAATGAATGCAGTGATCGGTCATTGGTATTGGCTAACCGAGGATCCCAAGTCTAGTATACAGTGTGTGTCACAAGATATGTTGGGTATGGCTATACATAATAAAACTTAAGACAAAATTTAGCACAAATGGTGCAAATGAATGGAAAGGAGAAGCCGGAATAAATATTTTCCAAACTAGGTGCAAATGAAATAACGAAGATCCTGGCAAAAAAAAAGAAATAAAGAAGATGACATGCAGAAATGTGTGAACGATATTGGTAAATGTAATATACCTCTGAACGCATGATGAGTCGGCAGGATCCGTTGATCTCTAGTATCTAACTTAATTCCATTTCAGGATTAACATCCCTCGGTCAGCTCATTAACAATATTTAGACTGGTATCGCCACCGCTTATCAATTGGTTCCTGTATACACTGAGAACTCACAAGCAATAGCGATGAATAAATCTAGTTTGTAGAAAACTGAAGATGCAGACGGGCACATTGGGCTACAAGTGTGAGGTGAGCCAGTTGCAAACCTTGGTTAAGTTGAATAATTGATACTATGTAGATAGTAGGCAGCTAGATAGAACCCAAGTGGATAATCCAGGTGACACTGAAGGATGGCCGGATCGGAGATCAAAAGAGGACATGCTACATGCGTAAGATGAAGTATTAGGGGTGCTTCCTACTGTGTGTGTGCACAAATACCTTTGACAGAATAAAAGCAAACAGTAAGATCCTTACCATCTACTTTACTTCTCCTCTTTCCTTTTGCTAAAGACAGAAATCAATTCTTTGCTTGTAGCTGGCTGCCTGCAGGATATGAAGATAAAGGTAAAAGATTGCAAGGCTTGCCCGCTCACTGCCAATCATGCTGCTCACTAATCGATTAACTTTTGTTTGACTTGCATTGCACGATGAGGGCTACATGAGGAGCGGTTAGCCTCCAAGTGCCGCTGCCAGAGGAGCTTAGTGCTTAGAACCATATTTGTAGCCCTGTTAATTATTTTATATCTCTATCAATGAATCTGCATGCAGGGTTTTTGGTTTTCTTGAAAAGAATGCAGTATGGTAGGAAAAGTGATGTCCTGCAAGGTAGGTTCTGGAACGTGGCTCAGATCTCTAATCCTAGTTGCAGCTTATGTGCAACGCAGACCATTGACGAGTCCTACTAACAAGAATTTCTGCTCTTACTTTGGAGATAATTGCGAGGCTAGCATGCTTAACTTTCCTAGACGAATCATAAAATGTTCCATAAACTGCTAGAAACTTTAATTAAACCAACTGTAACGTAAAAAGAGATTGTACTCTAGTCCACTATCAAGTCTCTATCTACGCCATTTATTCTTGTTCTATACCATCATACAGCATTTAATACACATAGCATTTCTCAACAATGTAATTTTAGAACTGAGTGATAGTCAAGTACTGCGAGCATAGTGGTGTCTCTATACTAATAACCTGGGATCGACCCTTGTGTCTGTGGGACGGGTTAAATCTCATTAATTTATTTTGTGGGGCAAATAAACCAGTGTATCTCTTTGTTTTCTTCTTAATAATTTGCTGGGGTGCTAGTGCTAGTACTCTCAGCATGATTATTTGCAGTACTCGTTTTATCCTCAACAAAGAAAAAGTACTACATCGGTGAATTGGACATGACAGACGGCAACCATCCCTGAGACTACTGATTTACCACAGCAGGTGGAGTTGTGTCATGAAATCATCGAGGAGCTCAGGAAGTGGTGTTCCACATTTCGTGTTGCGCATTGAGCCTGATTGTTGCATTACCTACACAATCAGGAAACAAGTGAATTAACTGAACTGCAGTCTGCAGGACAGCTGAAATGTAACAGCTACAACAGCGAGCAGGTACAACAATTCTAAGGTAGGACTGCAGGAGCACCATCGAAACATCTGGTAGCAATCCCAGTATGGCGGCCTACTGGATCAAAATTCCTACTTACCGGAGGGTTATCTGGCTAGGCATGGTCCTTCTGCACGGAGACGAGTAGTCCGGCGGCAGCGCTTAAGTGGAGTGTCTGCCAACTCCGGCGCCGGCGATTTGTCCCCATTATTGGGGTTGGTTCAGCAGCTCGGGAGAGAGGCCTATGCTGCTTGAGAGAGGAGGAGCGGGATGTAGCGTTCACTGGCCGCCGCCGGATAGGATGGAGGGGCGGCGGAGTGCGCCGATGACAATGCCCCTCCCCTGAACGGCCGACCATCTCTTCTGGTTGGACATGTCAGAGGAGCACGGCCCGGCCCGGCCCACCACACGATCCAACCTTCCCACATGTCAACGGCAAGCTAGCCCAAGAACGACTCTAAAAACTTAAAAGCTGTTTCCTAATGTGCCGCATTTCCTTAGGCCTATTCTCTAGGAGACTGGGACTGTTTTCTTTATTTTTTACTCCTCTAAAAAATAAGTGACTTGGACTTTTATAAATTTATATATATATATATATATATATATACGTGTTTTAGTGTGAAATACATCTAAATCTAGACAAATGTAAGTCACTTATTTTGGAACGATGGGAGTATTAATCTCCAAAATTACGTAACTTTCTAAAAAAAATTAGAAACCAGTTAAATAATAATGTATCTAAAAAATTATAAATAATGTGCACGTATTTATAAAAATATATCATGTCTCAAAAATGGTGTTCCTATCTCTAAAAAGAAATGTTCAGACATATCACAAAGATGTTCATGCATAACAGTTCAAAAAAAAGATGTTCATACATAAAAAAAGTCCTTTTGTTTGAAACTCATTGGAAATATTATAAACCTACCCAAAAAAATATTTACATATGAATAAAATGTGGAATATACTTCTATACTTACCAAAAAGTAAAAGAAAACTACAAAGGAATCGCGGCACTCTTGTTTCCTTTTTAATTTCAGCTTCAAATATATAGTTCTTCTACTTTAGATTCCCAAAACCAAAAAGGGACAATATCGTTTTGTTTCCTTTGCCCGGACCAAATATAGTTGTTATACACTTGAACTATTTCTTCTACTCCCTCCATCTCAAAACAGATGTCTTAATTTTGTCAAAATTTAGACGAATCTATATTCTAAACTAGATTCATCCAAGTTTTGAAAAACCCACGCCATCTATTTTGAGATAGAGAAAGTAGTTCATTTATCTACTTAATGTCTACTTACAAAGAAAGTTAAAATACCCAAATACAAGGCATAATAATCACCACATCATAGGAATTTATCTCTAAAGATTTTTTTGAAAAATATTATATATTAATATTATGAGATACCAATTACACCCAGGCTCTATAACAACGCATTGCCCTAATAGTCTTATGGATACACTTAGCCCAGAAAAAGAAGAAGAAGAAGAATTAAAAAAAGAAAAGTCCCGACGACACTAACACCACCGAAACAACACCGGTAGTCCAACCACTCCAATAGCGATGCCTTTAAGAAGAAAATAGTGCACAAGCACCGTGATTGCCTGATCAAAGATCATATGTTTTCACCCTGAAGAAAGTCCTCACTCGCAAAACAATGTTTTTAACAAGACCATTGTCAAGCACAACCAATTAATACCAGACCTTGGATTTTCACCCTGTAAGGTAAGACTGAGAACTTCTCTTGTGTTATTGTCCCCACAAACAGTCGCTGTTGCGAGTCACGGATCACACATCTAGTTCCTCGTCGACATAAAGACTCAAATCACCATCCGCTTTCATGATGTTCCAGCTTTTCTAACATTTTCCGTATCTAACTTCACCATGGATCGCCCAAAACATGACACATGATGGTAACAAATATTAGAGCTACGCAACACTCCCGCTGAAACAAACAGACATAAAAACATGGGTACGCCCAACCGAATTCAATCCGATCCAGCAATCTTCAGGCATAGTCGCCCATGAAAGTTCGCCAGTGGAGCCTTCCAAAACTCGCCACTCCAGACCAGATCATCGAGGACAGGAAGCCAGCAGATCTTCGTCTTCGGGCGGAAGGAACCCTAAGACCGCCACCAGTATTCAGGCCAATCCAGCAGTCCTCACACCATCGGCCGACTTCTAGCGAACGGAACGAGCGAGTCAGCCTTCAGCCTAAAGCCATGGCTGAACCCATAGATCGGTTAGAGAGAGAGACCGAGATGCAGCATCGCCGCCTAAGACAACCACAACGCCCCTTCCAAGTCTGCACCACCATCCCTATCTTCTCCTCCGCGCCTCCCTTCCAAGCCGTTGTAAAACACCTCTCGGGTGTCCCATCTTCTCCTCAGCGCCTCCCTTCCAAGCTGGTGGCAAACGCCACTTGGGGCGAACGCCGCCACCGGCCACTTGGATCCACTGGCACCGCCCCTTGGTATCCATCCCTTGGGGTGAAGAGGATCGACGGGGCAACGTAGATCGCTCGCCGCCTTCGGCAACCTAGGCATGGCCGCCACCGCCGATGCGGGCGGTGGCAGCGCCCGGCGAGGGAGCAACGACGGCGGATGGCTAGGGTTCGGAGGGGTGGGGGAGGGTGGTGTGGGGGGGGGGATGGGGGGCTCAGGGTCGCTTCGCGCGAGCGACCCGGGAGCTTATATTTACTTACCCCTATCTCTGAAGTTTACATGCATGACCTGGTACAAGGAAATTCCAACCATGAAGAACATGGCAGCCTAACAAGTAAACTTGCCTTGGAACGGACAGCATCTCAGTCTGTAGTTTTTTCTGAATTCCTTGGGAACCTTCAGGAGCAGTAACTGAATGACTTAAAATGAATACTCCCGTCCAAATTTATCAATCATCTTTCAGATTAGAACAAAACAGAAAAGTAGGAATAACACGATACCATACTATGCTACTCCATGTGAAGCCTCTAATAAGATAGGAGGAACATTGGCAAAGGGATCAATAACCAAACTGAAACTCTTGCACAAATTACACACACAATCAACACCTTCATCATTTATGTTTACAAATTACAGTCAGTCGATAGCTGACAATTCACCAGTTCAACACCATCATCATTTATGCTTAAAAAGTAGAACAAGTCCACAACTGAGAATTCATACCATAACAAACAACACCATACACACGGAGAAGGAGCACGGCAGCAACGTGAGCAAACAGGGGTTGGATGCCCGCTCTGATTTATTTCTCATTTGCTCGAAACCTTGCACCATCATCTGTGAAGCTAGATGACAGGTGCTTTGATGGATCGAGCAAGGACGACCAAACCAAACCAAACCAAATCAGTGGAATTTCACCACCATACCATAGCAATGCAGATGTAGAGAACCAACAGACCCATCAAACAGGAAGCAGGGGCAAGCAATGAACACCCGATAGGGAAGCTTCAGTTATGTAAGTCTGCATGATGACATGCGACCATGCAGGTTGAAGGGAGCCGTATATGGTCAATTTACGGAAGTAATGGATTACCTACAAATAAACCATCAATGAGATATTGATTGGCACTTATGTACACATATATTGGAACTACAAATTTTAGTTTTTTTTTTGTTCCAGAAATAGTAGTAGCTTGTTGGTGCAGCATAAAAGTAAGTTCATTCACAAAGTAGGGAGACACATTGTGGCATAAGTATACCTCACCTGAGTACGCTGACTCTGGGCAGCTGTGCCTTGTAGTACAGCGAGTGGCTCGGCTGGTAGAGGGATGGGTGATGGTTCTCCTCAAGCCCGTCCCACTCCAGGTTGTCCCACCATTCCTTCTCGCAGTCCACCTTGGGCGGCTTGGTGTAGTGCCCGACTGCCGGCAGACGCCTGAGGCTCCAGCAGCCCCTGATCTTGACGGTCTCTAGGTTACGCGCTTGCATCCTGAGCCGGCAGATGTGCTGTAGCGTCGGGAGCTCGTGCAGGTGGATGCCCTTTAGGCTGGGTAATTCTATAACTTCATCCAGCTTGTCAGACTCAGGGTCCAAAGGGAATACCTCCTTGAGGTTACCACAGTACACTATCTCGAGGGTCTCTAGTGCATGCAAGGCCCTTCCCCGTGCGAATAAGGGGAGCACATGTACAAGCCTTGGGCAGTGATCCAGGTGCAATAGCTTCAGATATTCAAGAAAAGATTTCTTGTCCCAGATGTAGCATGCAGAGAGGAGCTGGGACACCCAGAATGTCTCCAGATAACCGAAGTTGTCCACTTGACTGCCCCGGGGAGCAGTGAAGACTGTGTGTATCATGGGGCACCTCTCGACTCGGCACCACCTTACATATTTCCATCCTGATCCGCCGGGAGGAGCCGGGATTCCGGTGATAGACGAGTTATCATACAAGTGTAACGATGTAGCCTCTTCACATATAAAATAAGGGAATTGTAAAGCACTAGTACTAGCACCTGGAGAATCCTCAAACAGTTTGTTGCCCTGCCTGTGCATGATCACCTTTATGTTACATGTTGTGGGTCCACGCCAAGTTATATATATCTTAGGGCAATCCCACATCATCATCACTTCAACTGGGCTATCCTTCAAGACATCTCTGTATTCGGAGTCCATTATGGTACTTCTATCTGGTTGGACCTGTACTAGTTTGTCGCTGCTTGTTCCTTGGAAGTTGCTACCACAAAGAATAGATGGAGAATAGATATCAATATGTAAGGATGCATCCCTAAAATAATATCTTACAGGAGAAAGTGACCTAAGGAGCCTCGTATCCGTGAGAGAAATCTGCCATCCATCCTTAAACTTTTCTTCTTTATGCTGTTGGAAGGATCGGTCAACATATGGATGTGAATGCACCACTTCCACTCCTTCAGGGTATCCTGATGTTGCGGTCGTGTCAATCCGCAGAACATCTGGCCATGTTTTCTTTAGTGGATATGTTGGCCACAATAGTGCACGGAGCTTCTCGCAGCTCAGCAGGATGATCCGCTTAGGGATTGAGATCTCTCCCTCACTGAGGTCAGGACTTTCCACTCTTGTGCCCGAGAGGTCCAGCTCCTCAAGACTCTCCAAAGATCCTTTCAAGAACAGGTTCTTCAATTTTTTGCAGCCCCTAAAAGAGATTATCTTTAACCCCTGACATCCATCAATAGTGACAGTCTTAAGGCTACTATTACTTGCTGGCCCAGATAAGCTTGTCATGCCTTGTCCAATGGTATTTTTTGAAAAATCAAGAAGCTCCATGGTTTCCATCTCTGAAAAAACATCGTTGTTGAAGAAGCACGTGGACTTTGTTACACGAAGCTTGCGAATGTTTCGCAGACGTCCTCGTAAATGGCTCATGTTCCAGTTCTTGGCTCCCATCACATTTAGCTCCCTGAGCTGGGTCATGAGATCCATCACTTGTGCAGACCAGATCTGATCCCAATATGTGTAGCACACGTCAAGCACCAACAAGCTTTGGAAGCATTCCCACAGCATCATGGTTTTGTTGTCCAACTCCTTCTCCTCCTTGCTTGCATCTAGATGGTAAAGATCAGTAGCTCTTGTTGTTCTTCGGAGGTCTTGGCAATGCTCAAGCCAGAGGAATCTCAGACTATGGCAAGAGAGGAATGGAGGCGATGAGAAGCTGAAAGTACACCTTGAGAGCTTGAGAACACCAAGCATGTGTGAGTGTTGAAACATGTTATCAGCAATAGCACCAGAGGGGCTCAGTACAAATCCACAAGTTGTTGTTGAAATCCAGTATGGCATGCGCCCAACAGAGCATGCCGGGTGAGAGCTGAAAGTCGTCACTCTTGATTCATCATTGTTAAACCGGTTGTCCATGTTAGACGATAACAACACCTTTTTCTGCAAAGCATTACCAACTTTCCATGCTTGGTTAATGTCTGCCAGTGCAATGATGCCATCACATATCCAATAGTTACTAGAGTGGATAGCCCAGTTGTAGTCAATGATGTGAGAGCCAATCCAGGATTGTTTCAGCATATACAAGACACACTGAGCAGCAACTGCGGGATCAATGATGCTATGGCCATGCTTATTGAGGGAAACTTGTTCAGCCTCGTGGTTCACTAGATATGACCAAAGATCATGTGGATCTCGCCTATCTCTTGAAGCTAAAAGAAGAACATTTGTGGTTCTACTCTCCTTCACATTGTCTATCATCTTGGGGTCAAGCCGAAACCTCCCTTGGAAAGTCCATAGCATCTTGCTATTTGCATATCCACCGAGAGAAAGACCAAAATTGAATATATCAATCTCCTCATTGCTTCCATTGTGCAGGATCAACAAGAATCTGCGATTCTGTACGGTTTGATAGATCTCTGATAAAACTTGTTCTATCTCAGTGCGGGAGCCCTGGTATAACCCATCAAAATCATCCTCCTCATCTTGCTTATCAAATATCTCCATCACCGAATCAGGAAGCTTCAGCTGCTCTGCGATTTTCCTCTGCATTGCTCTTCTACTCTCCCACTTTGAGCAATCGATGTGGATGATTTCGTCAAACACCAGCCCTGCAGGCCTCATCGACAGCTCACTTGATACTGCAAGGCGTTTGGCTACAGCTTGTAGGACGGCGAATGCCCCAAGCCCATTCCAGCCATCAAAGTAGATGACATTCTCTCTATTGCTGCTTCTTCTATTGTCTGTACCAAGCTCACTGAGAATCCTTTCAACGGCGGCGTCAATGGTGTCCGCCTTGATAACCTGCATGGATGTGTAGTGATGAGGATAAAATCACTTCAAAGTTCAAACTAGTTAAATAGTACTAAAATAAACACAAAATAAGTCGACATATGGTATTAGATTACTGGCAATCCTATGATGCACGCCAAATTATTTTTCATACTCTATTACTGTGCATGCCTGAAAATGTACAAAAACACATATAACTAGTGGGGATCTGATCCAGTACTACCCCTCCCCCTAAACTCGTACAAACTCATACAATATCAAACACAAGGATGGCTCAGATTGCTTGACACCTGTCGAGCATGTGGCAACCAGGGTACCACGGCCCATTTGCTTCTGGGTCCTGCCCATAGACCCACCACAAAACCATGGGGCAGCCCCCCCGACGAAGTCAGGTGCTACACGAAAAGAGACTCCCTCAGAGCCTCAAGGGGTATCCTCCACGAGGTCGTGCCTCCCGAAGAGAAGATTCCCTGGCGAGGACTCGTGCGAAGCACACTTGGGCCACACAGCCCACGTACTGGCCGCCGAGCGGACCATGTCCAGGACGAAGGCGAATACAAGGATGGATTTTGATGGGACAACTATCCTGACTAGCACCAGTGGTGCAAGGAAGGCATTTACCCTTCTGCAAGGAAAGCACCTTCCCCTTCATCAAGCTAGGAGTGGCCGACAACCACTGCCACCAAGGGGTACCACCCCCCCTCTCTCTCTCTCTTTGTTGGATGAAGAACGTGAAGGAGGTAGAGAGGAGGATGTCGGTGACTGTCTGCCATGGATTGTGACTACGACAAAAAGTAGCTTTAGCCTACCTTCCCACTCTCTTATCTCCATGTGGAAACCCTTCCCGACAATATCACAAGAAAAGGATCGGGGCACCTATAAGAAGGGCATGAATACATCATAGGAGGGGATCCCATCTTCGTCTACCCGAAGGAACCCTGGATTTCTCCTAGCTAAGAACCCTAGATCTGATCGCGTGGTCACTACCTTGTACTGTAAACCTCGCCAAGTAGTATAAGCAATCTGGACTTGCAGGAGTAGAGTTTTACACTAAACGGTGGCCTAGACCTGGGTAACTCTCTGTGTCCACCTGTTGTATTTTTTGCGGTTTCCTCGCCAAGCTCACCAAGGGTTTGTTGAGACCGTGTTTAGCTCCTAGTGTTCGATTTCATCCTACTACGAGAGGTACCCCCGTTCGTTCACAAGGACAATCTCCAACATTTGGCGCGCCAGGTAGGAAGCCGAGGTGCATATCCCGTACTTCCGTCGACTTGGCCCAAGAGACCCGCAATGAGCGCGCTCGTCGCAGGGCTGCCTCCCGAGTGGAACCCGATGCTAACGGCAACACTTCTCGTGCCAACGACGACCCTGCCAACCAGGAGAATAGGGCAGGAGACGATGATGCGCACTCCTCTCTCCCCGTCGGGCAGCAGCAGCGCACCCACACGTGCATCGTGTTCGCCTCTAGGGGCGGCCATAGCAGCAACCCTTCGCTAGAGGCAGCACCAAGAGCAGCACAGCACAAAACACCGACTGAAAGAACATGTGGGCTCCCATGTGTGGTTTTGGTAATTAATGACAATCTTTATGGACTAATGTGTGTATTAAGTTGTACTTGTAGGAATTGTCCATTGGCATTGCTTGGAGCTTGTGTCGGCTTCAAGGTCGATGAAATGCGAATAAGATATGCTTTGCAAGCTCAATGTGCACCATCTATAAAAGATCTCATGTTTGATGCTTGCCATCCTCGGTGATCATGGATCGATGATGAGGAATTAAGAAAGGAGTTCCATCTTGAGAAGGGCAAGATCGTCCACATCGAGCTCAAGTGGAATGCTCAAGGCAAAGGTATAATCTTGATAGGTTTTCCCTTTTGTCGGTCTCATGGTTAGTGGGAGACCGGGTTTAGGATAGATAGACGTACTATCAAGAGGGGCTCTCGAATGAGTAACTCGATCATATCGTTCGAAGAGAGCTCAAACCTTTGCATACTTGCATCATCATATTTGGTTGTTATTTGGTCTTATACATGTGAGGATATAGAGCTTGTGATAATCTCCATAACAAGCTCTTGTTCATCAAAATCGGATCTCCCGTTTGTATCTTGTTGCGATTTTGATCTTGACGGTTTTTCGGCTTCTCACCAAGTGAGGTATCTCATATTATAATACATGATACATTCTCACTTGGTGATAACCAATACTTGGTGCTAATGTCGTCCTCTTTCCAACACAATTGGAATCGGATCAATCGGAGCTACCAATCAAAAGTTATCACGGTTTGAATATTTGCCTATTTGGTTTGAAAAAGAAAAGATTTCTTTTAATGACCGGTACTACATGGGCCAAGATCACTGCTACTGGCACACCAACCAGCCATCGCCTCACCCGTAGTTGTTTCCCATTACAGCCTGGCCGGTAGTACCCCGCCTGTAATACCATCCCAGCCCAGTAAGACCAGCTCCAGCCTCACGCTCGCCGGCTTTCTGCTGGCGCTTCTCAGGCAGATGCGCCGCCACTGCTTAGGACCACTGCCGCGCTTCGCCCACCACTCGCTCCACACAGCGCGCTGCCATTGGCCCTCAGATCGCTGCAGATCGCACACTGGCTGCTGCTCTATCGCCACAGACGCTGCTGGCTGCGCTGGCCATGAGCCTCGCAGCCTGCTGACCTACAGAAGCCCGCTCAGCTGCCCCCTGGCTGCCGCTTCTTGCTGGCCCCACTCTCTGCGTCTGTGCCTACTACTTCGATTCCCCACTGCCTCTCTCACGCTGTCTTGCCCAGGACCGGTAGTACCGATTGAAAACGATACTACCGGACCGTTCCAAAAATTAGCCCCAACGGCCAGATTTTCTGGGCCTCCTAATGAAGCCTTTGCCCGTTTTCAGTTTAGGAAACTTCTTCCTCTTCTATTAGGCTAAGCTTTGTCCACACTTGCTCTAGATTTTGAAGCTTGCCTAATCTTTTCCCTCCGATGATTCTTGCCCATATTTGAGTGGAAGAGAGAGGAGATCTAGATCCACGTTTTGACCTAACCGATTCATCTATTTGTGAGTGTATCTTTGGGGATCTAGATTTTGGGGGATTTTATGTCCCTCTTTGATTCCTCCTCTCTTGTTCCCCCAATAGCTTTAGTGGCTTTGTTGGAACTTGAGAGTGAGGGATTGGAGCATCTTTGTGGTGTTCTTGCCTTTTGCATTAGGTGCATCGGTTTGAGTTCTCCTTGGAAGATTTGGTTCGTGTAACTTATTGGAGCTTGTCCCTCTTGGGTTCTTGGAACCCTAGACGGTTTTGTGGCCTTGGTGGCGTTGTGGCCTTGGTGGCGTGTGTTGGGAGCCTCCAATTAAGTTGTGGAGAAGTGCCCCAACCTTGTGAGAGGTTCCGGTTGCCACCGACAAGTGCATCGATAGTGGAAGCGTGGATCGATCCCGTTGGGGTGAGATTCACCGGAGAATAAGGGAGGCCTTTTGTGGCGTAGGTGGTTAGATACCACCCCCTCTCCAAACGAGACGTACTCCATGTTGGGAGGAACTCGGTAAAATATTGTCGTCCCCGCGTGCCTCGGTTATCTCTATACCCGAGCTCTTTACTTATGCACTTTACATTGTGATAGACTTCGTGCTTGAAGTAATCTATCTTGCTATCACATTGTTGCTTATATTGCTTAGCATAAGTTGTTGGTGCACATAGGTGAACCCTAATTGTTCTAGGTTGTGCTTGACAAAGTAAACGCTAGTTTAATTCCGCCTTTGTTGAGCCACTCTAGGAAAAGTTTTAATCGCCTATTCACCCCCCTCTAGGCGACATCTGTATCCTTTCACCAACCATACTTGCGGTCGAACCTGAGTACAAGCACCAACGCAGCAGTGACAACGAGAAGAAGGACGATCGTCCATATACTGCATCTTCCATAAGATGCACTTCCACAACACGGAAAATTGCTTCGAGCTCGGAAAGCTTCACAGCAAGTGCAAGTACTAGGGAACTGTGGCAATGGCCATGTCTATGGTCATGACGACGACCAAGGAGGTAGCCGCTGGAACAACCACAGCAAAGGCAACAACAACAATGACTATCAGCAGAACCACCAGGCTAATGTCGCTCAGCAGCACCTCGGCAAGGAAAACTATAACCTCCCCGAGGAGGGGGGCATGGACTACCAGGAGCCGAGAAGGATGGCGTGTATCCTCAGTGAGGCTCAAGCTCCCCTATCAACTGCCATCTAAAGCAACTCACCCACGAGATAGCCACCACCCTTCCCAGAGTTGACAACCTCAACCTCAACTGGTCACAGTTCCCCATCGCTTTCGACGCCAGCGATCACCCCAAGTTGACAAAAACTATGGGCACCATTCCTCTGGTATGCATGCCCACCATCAACAATGTCACTGTCACCAAGACACTGATCGATAGAGGCGCATGCCTTAGTGTCATCCTGGTGGAGATATTTGAGAAGTTGAAGTGCCCTACGAGCTCTTGATTCCCACAAGGCCTTTCTCGGGAGTGATTGAAGGAAGAGTCGTGTCGATAGGATAGATGAAACTCCCTGTCACATTCGGGGCCCACAAGAACTACCACACTGAGATAATCGACTTCGACGTGGCGCACGTAGGATTTACCTACAATGTCATCCTCGGCTACCCCGCATTAGCCAAGTTTATGGCGGTGAACCATCACGCCTACAACCTCGTTAAGCTCCCGGGTAGCAGTAGCAGCATCACCATCCGTGGCGATGAGAAGTATATGGTGCACTCCATCGAGCATGTCTACAAGGTTGTCGCTGCCACCAATACAACTGATGAAGACGCCATCGATCTCCCCGTAAAAAAGAAGCAGTTGTTCTCTCAGGAGCAAGCCGCGACTAAGAAGGTAAGACTGGACGCCAGTGGCTCGAAGGCTAGCGTTACCATTAGTGCCAACCTGCCTATCAAATAGCAAGGCGCGCTCGTCGCCTTCCTGCGGGCAAATTCTGACATGTTCGCCTAGACACCATCAGATATGCCCAGCGAACCCAGGGAGGTGATCCAGCACCACTTGGCAGTGTGCCCCACTGCGCGTCCTATGAAGCAAAAGGTGTGTCGTATGGCACCAGAGAAGCAAGGTTTCATCGTCCAGGAGGTGGAGAAACTCAAGAAGGCTAATATCATCCGGAAGGTTGACTATGCTGATTGGCTTTCCAATACCGTGGTGGTTCCCAAGGTTATCAGCGGAGGGCGCACCTATTCATTGACTTCATGGACCTCAACAAGGCCTTCCCTAAGGACCCGTACCCATTTCCACGCACTGACCAGATTGTGGACTCCACGGCAGGCTACGACCTCCTATGCTTCTTGGATGCCTTCTTAAGATACCACCAAATCAATATGGCAAAGGAAGATGAGGAAAATACAACGGTCATCACCCCTCGCGGGGTGTTTTGCTACAAGTGCATGCCTTTTAGCCTAAAGAATGCAGGAGCTACCTTCTCGAGGCTCATGCGCATCTCCCTCGGCGAATAGATGCGCAGAAACGCCAAGGCATGCATCAACGACATTGTCGTGAAGACTCGCGACGAGCGCACACCCGTTGAGGACCTCGAGGAGACCTTTGCCAACCTGCGTAAGGTAAACATCAAGCTAAACCCTGCCAAGTGCGTCTTATGTGTACCTTCAGGAAAACTCCTCGGGTTCCTCGTCTCGCATCGCGACATTCAAGCAAAGCCCGACAAGGCCCGTGCCATTGAAGAAATGCGGCCTCCATGGTAGCTCAAGTTTTTCAGCACTTGGTGGGATGCATAGCTGCTCTAGGCTGTTTCATCTCCAGGCTCAGGGAGAAGGCCTTGCCTTTCTTCAAGATCATGAAGCGTTTAGGAACCTTCAAGTGTACTCCAGAAGTTGATGCCGCCTTCGAGAAACTCAAACAGTATCTCACCAACCCAGCAATCATGGTCACTGCGCGGATCCACGAGCCTCTACTGCTATACCTAGATGACACTAAACAAACAGAAGCGTGGTCCTTGTCGCAGAACGATAAGCCAAAGAAAATTCCAAGAAGAACTCTACATCGCCAGGCCTTGAGCCTCCTGACGAGGGAGCCACACAAACGGTGCTCGCTAAGGAGAAGGGCCTCGCCGAGCTACCTGAAAAGGAAAATCTCGGCGAGACACAAACAAGCCCCGAGAGGAGTATCCTTCAACACCTAAAGAGGAGTCTCGTGTAGCACCTTGTCTACTTCGTCAGTACGGGGTTGCGCGACGCACGCGAGCGCTACACCGTGCAGCAGAAATTGCTCTACACACTGCTCATCACTTCCAGGAAGTTGCGACACTACTTCCAAGGACACCCAATCAAAGTCATCACGAAGTTCCCTCTGGAGAGGTTTCTACGCAACCCCAATGCCACGGGCCATGTGGTGGAATGGTCCATCGAGCTGCAGCCATTCGAGCTGGCATTCCACACCACAACCACCATAAAGAGCATGACCCTAGAAATTTTGCCACGGAATGAACCGATCCTTTTATAGAAGACCCCCCGAGGAAGAATCGCAACTCCCAGGAAAGATGGCACCGGGAGATGGTCCATGAACTTTGATGGCGCGTTCGCACACGCGTGCGCGGGTGCTGGAGCAGTCCTCACTTCACCAATAGGCCAAAAACTCTACTACGCAGTACAGATGTGCTTCAAGGGAAAAGACAAGGTCTCCAACATCATCGCTCAGTACGAGGGCCTCCTCGCCAGGCTGAGAGCTACGATTGCTCTCGACATCGAACGCATCACCATACAAGGAAACTCCCAGCTCCTCGTCAACTTATCTAACAAGTTCTACAAAGCTAAGGAAACCACATGGTTGCCTATCTGGAGAAGGTGCACAATCTAAATAAGCATTTCCTCGGCTTGGAGCCAAAACACATCCCTCACAGAGAAAACATGGAGGCACACGACCTGTCCAGGCGCGCATCCAAGCGCGAACCATAACGCCCATGTGTCTTCGAGGAGAGGTTGATGACGCCATCGATTAGGCCGCTGGCCGCTAGCAAGGACGCCCCCACCGAGAAACTCCCGCCGCCACCCGGCACAGGCGCTGTAGATTGTGGCCCACAAATGATGGAAATCACTCACCAGGCCACAAGCTGGATTGACGAGCTAAAGGTATACTTGAAGGCTAGGACTCTTCCCAAGGATGATGCAGCTAAGAGCATCATCGGCCATTCCAAGAGCTACCGTGTGATGGACAGAGCCTATAACGTAGGCTCCCCAATGGGGAGGCATTGCACTGTGTTTCTGTAGAAGAAGGGAACACACTCCTCGCTGACATATCCGCTGGAGAATGTGGCCATCACTCCTCGCACACTCTCACCGGTAAGGCTTTTCGTAGTCATTTCTACTGGCCAAAAGGGCTCCATGATGCCACTCAGCTCGTCAAGGCATGCAAGGCATGCCAATTCCACGCCTAGAAAGTCCATGAACCCACTCTCTTGGTTGTTCACGGTCTAGGGGCTAGACATATTGGGAGCCTTCCCTCGCGCGCTCGGGGGCTATCGCTACCTCTACATCACCGTCGACAAATTCACAAAATGGGCGGAGGTGGAACTTGTCCACACCATCCCAACAAAGTCTGTCGTCAAGTTCATCAAGGGTTTGATGTGCCGCTTTGGCGTGCCCAACTGTATCATCACCGTCGACAACCAGTTCACCAGCGGCTTGTTCAAGTCCTACTGTGCGAACCTCAGCATCAAGATTTTCTACGCCTCTGTCGCTCACAAACAAAGTAACGGCCATGTCGAGCGCGTCAACACCGAGGGGCTCAAGGGATTTAAAACCAAGAGCTTTAACAAGCTTAAAGACCATGGCAAGGGCTTGATTGATACGCTCCCATCCGTTCTCTGGTTGATCCGCACCACGGCAACCGAGCTCACTAGAGAAACGCCCTTCTCCCTTGTCTACAGGGCAGAAGCGGTCCCTCAAGCCGAGATAACCCAAGGGGAGGAAGAATTGCTGCTCCTCGAGGATACACGTCGTCGGGTTGTTGTTTGTGTCATGCGGTACCAGGAAGGCCCGTGTTGCTACCACATCCGCAACATCCATCCCCGCACGCTCGAGGTTGACGATCGTATCCTCCAAAGGATACTCTCCCGAGAAGGCCTCAACAAGCTCTCGCCAATGTGGGAAGGCCCCTTCAGGGAAGTACAAGTTTCCCGTCCTGGTGCGGCGCGGCTGTAAACAGAAGAGGTATTCTAGGTGGCGAATCCATGGAACATCCAGCACCTTCGAGATTTGTACCCATGAAACATCTCCTGAGCATCGACACCAGTTTGCGAGAGTTTTTGCACATCTCGTGGAGCACTTGTAATCAAAATACTCATGCAAGCAATAAAATAAAATCTCTTCATGATTGTATGCGCTCATGGTATCTCTATTATGTCTCACACGAGCGGGGGATATGCACGGTGCCCATGCTTGGGTCTGCCCCAACGCCAAAGCCCAAGCGACCCGAGCTCTGGCTCGCGGGACTGATCACCCGCACACGTCACCTTGCCAAGGAACTCGGCGCTTAACCTCCTTGTGTAACACACATACGTGAACAAAAGAAGCGCATGCATTCATCTCGTTTGTAAGCCTGCTGGCATGACGATGCCCTTAAAGCAAAGCGCAAACGCAGTCCTACTCCACAAGGAAGTAACTAGGGTCCTCGCAAGAGGTCCCTTTCACGGCCCACAAGGTATCCTCGTGGAGGGCTTGCCTATGTTAGCAAAACAAAGCATAAGAAAGTCCTCAAGTGGGGACATCACGGGATGTGGTCCGAGGCACCATAGGGTGTCCTTGCGAAGGCCCACAGGGTGTCCTCGCTTACATCTCACAAGAGACCTATCATCCAGGAGGGTCACCACGGGATGTGCTCCGCGAGGCGCCACAAGGTGTGTTCGCCGAGGCCCACATGGTGTCCTCGCCTATGTCTTACAGGGGAGGCCATCACGATATGCTCCTTGCGAGGCCTCATGATAGGTCCTCGTCGAGGCCCACATGGTGCCCTCGCCTATGTCTCGCAAGAGACCTTTCGCCAAAGCCTCACGAGAGGTATCTCTAGAGGCCCACAAGGTGCCCTCGCCATAACTCACAAGAGGTCTACCCAGGCACGTGCCTCGCAAGCTGCGGCTCGCAGGAAGGACTCCTTGCCGAAGCTAAGTATAATGTACGTTACGCCATGCTCTTCTTTTTTCTCTTGTCCCACACTTCATGAGCGGAAGGGTTTAAGAGAAAGGAACCGAGCACGGATTGCACATGCAAAACATATATCTATATCTATATCTATACCTAATAATAAAGGACGGAGTGTTTCTTCCGGTCCAACATTTTTTGGACCGTTTAACCCTCCCACCAAATCACATATTAGGTACTAATGCCACCGGTAAGTAAATAAAAAAAACTCTTGCCACCGGTAAGTAAATAAAAAAAACTCTTCGTACAGCCGGTTTCCGGTTTGTAATTGTATATCAGTATGTTTTTATATACTCTCTCCGATCCATATTACTTGTCGTTTAAATGGATGTATCTAACACTAAAACATGTCTAGATATATTTATTTCAATGACAAGTAATATGGACTAGAGGGAGTAGTACACTAACGACCCATGAGGGCAGTGTCTTAACAAGCACGCGGTTTTTTACATTTTTTTTAGGGGAAGCACGCGTTTTTCACATACGCAAGTACGGAATACAGCTTGGGCCTTCTTGGGCCGTGCACCATAGGCGCCTATTCCCGCAAGGCGCAGCCCTCCGCGTTCTTGCTGGATGTCTCGCCCAACTCCGTGTCGGAGACCGCCTCGCCAGAAGGATCAGAGGCCTCGTCGTCGACCACCTTGCTCTACTAGAACTCCAAGAGGGAGTCCACTACAAAAATACCCCTATTGCCGGCAGATTTTTAGGTGGCATAAGCAAAAAAGAACTGGCATTAAATTGCGTCGTGCTAGCTGTCAATCGGTACCGGCGTTAGGCTGGTCATAGTGGGGGTAACTTCACTAGTAACTAAGAGTCCAACTCAGCATTTTTGCTTATGTGGCAATAAGTTAATGAGGAAAGAGATAGATAGAGTAACTAGCTATGTTACTGTAACATCACACATATCAAGGCAAAATGAGTCTACAACCTAATTAATGTGACATTGCATGTTATCACACTTAAGTTATTTTGCACTATAAAGGTAGTAACTTAGACTAGTAACATATGCATGTTACTAGTCTAAGTTACTATGCACTATGACCAGCCTTATGAGACGCCTCGGTAACGCGAACCAGGGTAGTAATGATTTTGCCACGTAAAATAGATGATGTTGACTATGGCCTTCACATGTGTGACTGTTCGTGTTTGTCTCACTGAAGGGTGAGTGCCACCGAATTCTAGCCATTGCCATCTGAATTTATAAGGGAAGAACCTTCCTCCCCACGACCGTACTTTCTCTCCCACCTCACGCGCTTCATCATTTCTTCAACCTCTGTCTTTATCTCTCCACGAAGCTTCAGGCGGCGGCGGCTAGAGTCGGTACGGTGGCGAGAATCGGCGGCGGCATCAGACGTACCGCTATCGTTCCATTAAACAAGCTTCAGGCAGTTGTTGTTTTTCGATTTCATTGCCATTGAATTTTGCATTTGGGGATTTTTGTTCCTGTGTTCATCTCAAAATTTCTCGATTTCTCGACCTCACCAATGCGCATTGCTGTTTTTTTTCAAGTTCGACATTTCTGGACTACTGGAGCACATCCATGACCTGCAATGGCACGGGAAACACGAAGCGAACGTGTTCAGTCAATGCCCTGACCATGTAATCGCCTAGAGATACATGGCCTATGACAAGAACTTCGTAGAGGACACCGTCCGCAAGTTCCTCTTGTGTCGTCATCGGGTGCAGCTTCATGCCGTGGGGTGCGATGGGTTGATCCAGAGCACCCAATCCACCTCCAAAAATTGTTGCGCGAGCTCTGGTAGGGCAAGATGGAGGACAAAAAATGAAGAAGACATGTCGCATACGACAAATACATGGGACTTGCAATCAGATTACAGAATCAGCGAGCGAATGATCGTGTTGCAGCGCTAAGGGAGTGGTGCGCTAGATTGGCTAGCAGGGTGCAAGCCATTATAAATAGGCTGGACAAGCTTGCTAATAGACGATAATTAGAGTTATAGTTAATTATGTTGGTAGTATTAGTTCTTAGTACTAATTAATCTTATAGTAGATCGAGTAATCTTTAGTGTTTTTTGGTGGCTTTTTCATTTTGGACAGTGCAATGCCACGACTCGTGCACAAGTACATGTGTACTCCATATATACAAATTACTATTTTCCCATTTTTTGTATGTTCTTTTGTTGGT